>CM063442.1:21854850-23054850 GCA_032191425.1 Lymantria dispar
AACTTCAGTTTATCGCCGTACACTCCTGGACGTAGGCCTCCCTCATGTTATGCCACAGAGTGTGGTCCTGTGCCTCCTGCATCCAATGACGCCCAGCAATTTTTACCAGGTCGTCGGGCCATCTATGTAGTGTGGGGGCGTCCTATACTGCGACTTCCGATACGAGGTCGCCACTCGAGAACCTTAGTTATTGTTACGTAAGAAAATTTTAATATACGAGTTCTTTACCTCTTACACTTTACCAGCGCTCCGTGCCGACGGTTGTGCGCGGAGAGTAGTGCGGTGCCATACGCGGATACCGTACCGTGGCTACGGAGGCAGCGTGCCTGTTGATCGGTACCCCGTTGGTGGGTGTCGGATACGCGGACGGGAGGTGGCATAGTTTTGTTCAAGGAGACGGCCACCGTGACGTCATTGCCCGTTGGGTAATCCGGCGGCAGAGGCCTTGGTATAGTGTCCGAACCGTTGAGGCTTTCGGCGGGTGCTGATGGAGTGGTTGGTTCGGCAGCACGTGGTGCTTTCCTTCCGACTGGTGCAGGTATTGATGGGGCACGGTTGCTTCGCCAAGTACTTGCACAAAGTCATGAGGACGGAGAGGACGCCTTCTTGCTATCACTGCAATTGCAACGAGGATACGGCGCAGCTCACGCTCGAGGTGTGTGCTGCTTGGGTAGAGCAGCACCGTGAACTCGTCGCTGTCATCCGTGCCGACCTGGCGCTGTCGACCATAGCTAGTGAGATGCTCGACACCGTCGGGAACTGGGATGCGGTCGCGGTCTTCTGCGAGGGAGACGCCTCGCAGATGGAGGCGGCGGATCGTGCGCGGGAAGAACTTTTCTACGGTGACTTGGTCCGCTGTCGGCGACTTGGGTGGCGCAGGGGCGAGTACTTTCTTCCGATGTCGCTCTAGCTGAGGCCGCGAATGACTAGACCGGGGAATAGTCTGTTATCCGCAGAGAGGCTAACCGCGTGATGGCAATGCCTTGGAAGGTGCGTCGGGGAGGGACTGTTCCCAAAAGGGTATCCCGCCGGGCTGGCCGCGGACGATATCGAACTTGATATCAGTGGTCGCCCCAATGGCGAAGAGGAGTGATTACGGCGATGGGGCCGGGCACCGTGTTATGGGGACGCAGTGGATGACGTGTGTGCTGATCATAGCCAGTCCAAAAAAAAAAACACTTACTTTGAATTGATTGAGAATTAAAATGTTTCAAATAATACATCTGCCAGAATATGAAATGATATTGATTTTTATAATCAATTTTGTTTTTGTTAACAGCGTCTAGCTACCTATACCTCTTTGTCAGGCTCGTAGAAAGTCCTCCCAACAATTTCGGAAGATGAAATTAATTAAGCGTCAAACTCATCCTCGCTTTGTTAAAAACAAAGCACGTTTATTGAAAATAAAGTAAATGCTTAGGCATATTATTTATTATTATTTGATAGACGGCGTAGCTACAACTTTATTCACTTATTAACTTATACAATTTTATTCACTTTACGGCGTAGCTACAACTTTATTAGATTTAAGTGCACGATTCTTCGTGCACTTAAATCTATTTTATGTAATCTATATTGTATAATGGCCACCGAAGTTTGCATAATCGTTAATCGCTAAAATATCCAATAGACAAAGATTTTCTATGGGGTGACGGAACAGGAAAAAATTCATCATCTCCTTTCTTGTCCTTGGGTGTCATAAACGACGACTAAGGGGTTATTGCTGATACCATCTATACAAGAGTAGGGAAACTTGAAAAAAAAACTCTATATCAACTCCTTTGACCAGCGTGGTATAGTAGGTCAATTTCCCCTTTCATCATGGAGGAGGCTTGAGCCCAGCAGAGAGGCTGTGATGATGATGATGCTAAAAGATCTGTATTTTAGAGCACCAAATTTATAGCTAAATTGCTCAATGTAATCAGATCATCGAGATAAAAAATATCCATAGATTTTTTTAGTACCTTGGTTTTAAATGTCCAAAAATTAATTAAAATATTGGCGAAGTTTTGTCAGACGGAGTAAGAATACAATTCACCATTCCTTCTCTTGCTCGTGGATATTGTAAAAGGTGACTAAGAGACACGATATGCAGGTAACAGAGAAGAAAGACAAAAGGCAAATAGCTGCACCTTAGTGTAGCTGCGTGCTGTGTTTTTAAGTTCAAAGAACAAATAGCAGTTTACAGTTTTGTCGGTTTTTGTTTGGAATATTCCTTCCCTATTAATATCATTACCTACTGAATTAATTTAGGAGTGTATCACCTACGAACACATGAGATTATGGTAACGTTATACATCATTAGTCAATAATCACATTAGAAGTATGGTTGTTATTTTTAATCCTCCCGTAAGTCCACATACAAAATGTGAACTTCTAATGTCTTTCCACCTCTTCAAGGACTTCAATCCATCCGTAAGATTGGCATCATCGACAAATCGAGCATCACGTCTTTGTAGGGAGTCTAGCGGGTCCAGCTGACATTTTTGCGCCCACTGTGTGGAGTTCCACTTGGTTTTGTTTAGTACACCTATCTCTTTGCTCGCTTATTTGGCTTTGTTCTTCAAATGATAGTCAAACCGGACTTTAGAAGATATTTCGACGCCGAGGATCCCAATATTCTCGACAAGTTAAAGAGTTAATCCTTGAAACTGAGGCGCTATCTTTTTTTGCAGTGAACGCGCAAACTTGTGTCTTCATGAGTTTGTAATAAGTTCTGTTTACCCTATTCCAAGGCCTATACCGAGCTGTGGAGAGCCCTCGACTTCAGACACAAGTCGAGACCTTCTTTCCTCTAATATGCTCCGAGGGTCATTCTACTATCCGGTCTATCCTTCAACATTCGGACTGTCATCCTCATAGCAATGGATATTATCTTTATAAAATATGTCATTGACGTGCAAGATAGGCAGGAGCAGTAGAGGGAGTATCTAGTACTGTGGTGGCATACCACAGTGCTAGATATAGCATTAATACTCTTAGTGTCGGTGCAGGAGTCATTCAAGGCGACTTCTATGCTCCGACCAACGAGAAAGCTGGCTTTCCATATACGGTAACTTGCCGTGGGCCGTGCCCTACTCTGTTGAACGCCTTAGCATTAGACTAGGCATTAGGATTGCTATTATCAGATCTATTTAGGGCTATTCAGGTCTTTTGACCAGCGATGTGTAAAGTACACAAGAAGATCACCAATCAACAGATTATGACGAAAACAATAATAGCTATCATTGATAAGCTAATGTTATCGCTGTAATTTGAGAGGTCCGATTGGTCATCCTTATTAGGGATGGGTTGGATATGAGCAACCTTCCACATAGATGGAAACCTATTAAATTCGCAAGCAGATCGCTATAGGTGCGTGTGGATGGGAGTCAACTCTTTAGCGAACGTTTTCGGGCTACTACTGCAGAGATGCCAATCAGTCCCATCTAAAACCCGAAGCACTCGTTTAACTGCGTGCTATATTTTTTGTATGATTAAGGAGGTTAGCCTCAGATAACTGTTAAATCTTTACGCAGACTAAAATGCTTGCTGTATAATATATAGGACCACATTGTTGACAGTTGTCTGTCTACAACCACGGGTCAGTCCGTCCGGGGTAGTATCACGCTCTCGCAGAAAATCGACGTCTGAATAGTAGCAATTTGTTACTGCGCTTCGTTCGGTGAGCGACAAAGCCGTAAGTAAGGAGTAGCCCAATCTCAATCAAGAGTAAGGAGTAAGCCCAATCTTCTGGGGATATATGCGTGTGGTGGGTTTGGTGATGCCTTTAGTTTCACTGAACCTCATTACACGCATTCATACTCCCTTCACTTTCTTCACGGTAGGCAGCGGCCTAGCAAAGGTCCATGAGCGGCATTTTTTACTGTTCCCTCGTTTACCACCGATTGCGATATAAAAAAAAAAGATTGAGGCTATGAACTTTTTCATCGTGGGATAGTGGGTAATGTCAGTGTCAATAATTTTTCTTCTTTTTCGACTACTAATAAAGTCTATTGGTACCAGTGTCAAGTGAAGTAATTTCTGAAGTTTATTAATACGCTTTTATTAGCGTCAGACGTATCTATGTTAGTATGTTAGTATGTAACGGAATCTTTGATCATGATTTTGACCCCCTTCAAAACGTCGCATTAACTCGAAATTTGGCATGCTTATTAAGGACCGATGACAATTCAATATTTTAAACAGTTTGACCCGTTAATCCTTACTAGGATAATCAGGATTAGCGATTTAAGCGTATTTTTTAGTTTTTTTGAACTATTATAAGTATTTATTTTATACTTATTGTTAAAGTCATTAAATCAAGTCATCGTCTCCAATAGAGCTATTGCAGTCTAATGAATGTTTTCTGAGATAATTATAGCAAACATGTCATCATCATCATTATTTCAGCGAGATGAGAGGAAAATCGACCTACTATACTACGCTGCACAGACATGTTGGTATAAGGTTTCAAGCTTTCTTTCTCTTGCATATTTAATTCCTAGTCGTCTCTTATGATATCCACAGGTAAGAGGAGTGTGGTAAATTGTATTTTTTCTACGTCATCACACGGAAAATATGTAAACACAAAGCATTGTTGTTTAATATTTACTTCTTTTTAGCACTCCCCTTGCAATATATTACATAAAATTACATCTAAATTAATTATTTAATACTAGCAACCCGCCCTCGCTTCGCTTCGGTTATAGGTTATAGTCGTTTTACCCGCGTAGTTCCCGTTCCCGTGTGAATACCGGGATAAAAAAGTTCAGTATTAAGTATCGATATTTTTAAATAATAATATCTATATTTTGACATATCGATATTTTATCAACAACCCTCCTTGAACCTAGGATAGGAGGAGAACCTTGTGATATCAAGTTGCTGTTTGTATGTTTCTAGTGATTATTTTTAGGGATGTGGAAAAATAATCGATTATTATAAAAATCGATTTTTACAAAAAAATAATCGATTAATAATTGATTTTTACAATCGATTATCAAAATACTAAAAGTCGATTATTAATCGATTTTTTATTATTCAAAATTCCATCAAAATTCATCACACTATGTTAGAACATAAAGCACACATTTCCTAAAAAAAGCCATCATAATCCTGTTGGGAGAAAAAATCGATTATTTTAGAATAAATTTTTTTTTAATTAATCAATTATTTTATAATCGATTCTTTTTAATTATTCGATTATTTTATAATCGATTTTTTTTAATTAATCGATTATTTTATCATCGATTTATTTTAAAGAACAAAAAATCGATTATTTTAAAATCGATTTTTTAAAATTAATCGATTATTTTACAATCGATTTTTTTAATTAATCGATTATTTTATAATCGATTTATTTTAAAGAACAAAAAATCGATAATTACAAAATCGATTTTTTCCCTCCAAGTCACATCCCTAATTATTTGGTATTGTTACTCAGTTATTTCATAATAAGTTATTAGTTTTCTGTGTTCAAGTATTAATCTTGTGAATAAGTCTTACTACAATGACTGAAACCGGTTTCGTCAAAGTATAGTCAGATAATCTTTCTAAAATAGCCGTGTATATTATGACAACATATTTCGCGTCTAATTCAGATTTAATGTCTGTTAAACTCGGAGATATAAAAGCTGCAAGGTAAATAAGACATAATATATTTAATAATCGTAATAATAATAAAAAAAACCGATACTTTTATCGAAATATCGAGATTTTTCCGATATAGCGAACCCCGATATTGATACATTTTAAAATATCGATATGTCGAAAAACGATATTTAAATAAATATCAACATACACAAAAATATCAACAGCCCTAGTTGGCAGCCCTAGCAACTTGTACGAGTGTCGAGTACTCTGACGTCACAGAATACGCGCGCCGAAGTAGTCGCGTTTACACCGCCCATAAATAATGGCGAATTTTAAAAATTTTTTTTAGCGTAATGGTTTATATTTTGGATGTGTTATATTTATTTCTAGTAATGTAATAACAAGTAGAAACGTTTAAAAAAATAAAAAAATATCATGCATATTCCCTATTATGCCAAAAATGCCGAACCGACGGGACGAACATCTGTTTGACAGGTAAGAACAGTTTGTATGGGAAAATAAACTTGTTGTTTTTAGTATTTTATTCGCAATTTTCCATATTTTCTCACCGTGTAAACCTTCCCTGGACTTGCACAAATAATTCAAGACCAAAATTAGCCAAATCGGTCCAGCCGTTTTCGAGTTTTAGCGAGACTAACGAACAGCAATTCATTTTTATATATATAGATTTGCCATATTTGCTCACCGTATAAACCTTCCCTGGACTTCCACAAATAATTCAAGACCAAAATTAGCCAAATCGGTCCAGCCGTTTTCGAGTTTTGAGCGAGACTAACGAACAGCAATTCATTTATATATATATATACTAGCAATCCGCCCTCGCTTCGCTTCGGTTATAGGTTATAGTCGTTTACCCGCGTAGTTCCCGTTCCCGTGGGAATACCGGGATAAAATATAGTCTAGTTTACGCCCTGATATTATAGCTTTCCATTGGTGAAAGAATTTTTGAAATCGGTCCAGCCGTTTTGAAGATTACCCGGAACAAACAGACAGACAGACAGACAAAAATTTTTTAATTGCTATTTTAGGCATAGGTGTCGTGCAAATAACCGTGTGAGCATGAAAAAAGCCTATTATTTTGACATTACAAACAGACACTCCAATTTTATTTATTGGTATAGATATATATAGAAGATAAAAAAATACAGTGGAACATACGAGGCTCCCCTTTTTTTGGAGTCGGTAAAAAACGCAAACACTTTTTAGTATCTGAATGAGAATGTTACTAACACTGTAATTTTCATAAGAGCCCATTAAGTAATGTAAACAGTATGATATCACGACAAGAAATTGTAAGCTTAAATCAAAACCGCCGGTGATTAATACGAAATCAACGCAAGGAAGTTTGTATTACTTAATTATAGTTTGTCCTTAATCCTTCGCTCACGTCTAAACTAATAGTTTCAGTTATTAGAACGAACTAAGACTTTCAGCACATGCAAATCTGTAGCAATATCACTGTCAATATAATTGTATCTTATAACAAAACATTAAACTTCTTTTGCGAAAGTCTGTTCATTTAACAATTAATAATAGTACATTTAGATGGTTTTTGGTGACAAAAGCGTGCCTTAATTTTTATAGTTACCCTTTAATTATTATTTCTTTTACAAAATGAATGATATTAAATGTTAAAGACTACATTTAAAAGTTACATTTTTGATATACCCATAAAAAATTTTACATTCTGTTATTGGAGAACGTTAATTTGTACCTACTCTCATTTATAAATACCATTGATTAGAAATAACATTGATTACTGGTTTTTGGAGGGCAAAAGATTTCTAGTGTTTTTAAGGACATTCCTTAATAAAACGGGACAAATTTTTACTATATTTGACTGTTTTTATTCTAAATATTGTTTCTGTATTACACTTAAGGATTTTTATCATTTACGCGAATACTACAAGTATAAAGTAAAACAACTTTTAAGGATTTTATTGTGTTTGTATTTGATTTTTATTTTGCCGACGTTTCGAATACGTTTGGTTCTCCCCTGATAATGAAAATTGAAATGCGATAATGCCCATAAATAGAGATTATTTCACGTTTGTTCTAAGTAGTTTCGAAAGTTCTTTGCAGGTGCTCTTATTCGCTCTGTTGGTACTTATGTCTGCCGCAAAAACATTTATTTTTAAAGATTTTGGTAAACTATTGAATCTAACCATCAGCCTATAGACGTCAACTTTCGATATAGACTGCCTCATGAGAATAGCACTTAGAACAGTACTGAGCTACTTGCATCCAACAGTTGCTTTCGATTTTTACTATGTCATCATTAATTTTGACCAACATTTTTAATATAGAATTAATTACTAATAGAAAAAGAAAACGATTCTATATCAAAAGTATTATTTTATGGTCACTTGAAGAGTTCGTGTGTAAATTGAGCGTGGTAACCTCGAAACTACCCATCTGCTAAGTCACGGTCTCGTCCATAAGTTAGATCACCTGTTTATGATTTTTTAACAATTACCGTGTGTATTGACAATCCAGCAAACTTTAGAGTAATCACCAGACATCAGCGTTTTCTACAGTACTGATGGGCTTGTAACAAATTGAATCCTGTGAAGTACCTGAAGTATCTGAAGTACCTGAAATCCCATAAACAGTGATACTGCAGAGGTAATACCGAAGATGTCCGTTACTTAGTAATGAATTTTAATCATCAGATATAATTCTTAAACTCAGATGCAATTGAGTAGACATAGGATTACCGTATAAACGATGAAGTGCAGAATGAACTGTCAAGCTGCCTGCAAAATCCATTTTCATCAGTCAACTAGTACCTACGGTTCTTTATGAAAAACTTTGATACATGGGTCCATTTTGAGCACATATAAACATATCTCTTTAAATAATGGTATTATTTGATGAAAAAAACAACTTAGTTGTTACATAGATCAATCTGTAACTTGTTCAATAAAAGGGCTGCACCGGTGAGATGGATAATAGTCTATAGCATTCTTATACTGTACGCCCAAACTCAAAATGATTACAAAATTGATGAAATATTATATCTCAAAGCAATATACCCACCGATAAAGCAATAAATTCGTTCAGAACCTCAACGGCGACTATATACATAAATTAAAAAAGAAACTAAAACAACGTTGTCCCTTTACCCTTCTATTACCACAGAATGAATCAATGTTATTATTTCATTCTTAAAAAATGTCCAATATGTGCTTAAAGAAAACCAAGATTTGGTAGTTGTCCTGCATTATCTATACCAATAAATAAAATTGGAGTGTCTGTTTGTAATGGTAAAATAATAGGCTTTTTTCATGCTCACACGGTTATTTGCACGACACCTATGCCTAAAATAGCAATTAAAATTTTTTTGTCTGTCTGTTTGTTCCGGGTAATCTTCAAAACGGCTGGACCGATTTCAAAAATTCTTTCACCAATGGAAAGCTATAATATCAGGGCGTAAACTAGGCCACCAGAAATAAATATAACACATCCAAAATATAAACCATTACGCTAAAAAAAATTTTTAAATTCGCCATTATTTATGGGCGGTGTAAACGCGACTACTTCGGCGCGCGTATTCTGTGACGTCAGAGTACTCGACACTCGTACAAGTTGCTAGGGCTGCCAACTAGGGCTGTTGATATTTTTGTGTATGTTGATATTTATTTAAATATCGTTTTTCGACATATCGATATTTTACAATGTATCAATATCGGGGTTCGCTATATCGAAAAAATCTCGATATATCGATAAAAGTATCGGTTTTTTTATTATTATTACGATTATTAAATATATTATGTCTTATTTACCTTGCAGCTTTTATATCTCCGAGTTTAACAGACATTAAATCTGAATTAGACGCGAAATATGTTGTCATCATATACACGTCTATTTTAGAAAGATTATCTGACTATACTTTGACGAAACCGGTTTCAGTCATTGTAGTAAGACTTATTCACAAGATTAATACTTGAACACAGAAAACTAATAACTTATTATGAAATAACTGAGTAACAATACCAAATAATTAGGGATGTGACTTGGAGGGAAAAAATCGATTTTGTAATTATCGATTTTTTGTTCTTTAAAATAAATCGATTATAAAATAATCGATTAATTAAAAAAATCGATTGTAAAATAATCGATTAATTTTAAAAAATCGATTTTAAAATAATCGATTTTTTGTTCTTTAAAATAAATCGATGATAAAATAATCGATTAATTAAAAAAAAATCGATTATAAAATAATCGAATAATTAAAAAGAATCGATTATAAAATAATTGATTAATTAAAAAAAAATTTATTCTAAAATAATCGATTTTTTCTCCCAACAGGATTATGATGACTTTTTTTAGGAAATGTGTGCTTTATGTTCTAACATAGTGTGATGAATTTTGATGGAATTTTGAATAATAAAAAATCGATTAATAATCGACTTTTAGTATTTTGATAATCGATTGTAAAAATCAATTATTAATCGATTATTTTTTTTTAAAAATCGATTTTTATAATAATCGATTATTTTTCCACATCCCTAAAAATAATCACTAGAAACATACAAACAGCAACTTGATATCACAAGGTTCTCCTCCTATCCTAGGTTCAAGGAGGGTTGTTGATAAAATATCGATATGTCAAAATATAGATATTATTATTTAAAAATATCGATACTTAATACTGAACTTTTTTGGACGATAATAAAAAGTACGTATCGAGGGTCGATATTTATTTGAATAAAGGACAATGGGCAAAAATGTATGGCGCTTGTCCCATCGGCGGCCACATCTGTCCTATATATTTTTTAGTCGACAATTATGTATATATTAAGACTGCAAAAAATTATTTCGGCAACTTGTTTAGATAAAAAGTTATAAAGCGTTGATCATATAAAAAAATCGAATTAATTAAACCGAAAGTACGTAAATGATAAAACGTAATGCATGTCTAAGTATAAGATAATGATGGATTAAATAAAACTAAAGGTTAATTGGTTATTAAATACATCGATTTATTGACAGACACATATACAATGCTCGTATATAATGCTAGTATTCCTTTAAAAAAAGAAAATGATGGGATTCAATTGTCGTCTACAATAATATCGTTTAAAAAATGAGCTGGTAAACGGATATCTTCCTCTTGGTTTCTCGCCCACCCTAAATACCACACTACACACATAATGTGGGCACAGCAACCAAGAGTGCGCTTACCGCTTAGACAACTGCAATAGTAGTTTTCTATGGCTTCTCTGCCGCTTTTCTCTCTATCTACTATAATGTACGAATAATATATTTTTGACCTAGTATGTCTAGATTGTATTCGACATCTTAGCAGCCAAACATTTGTTGCTGTGATGCCGCACCTGCCTGGGCCTGTAACATCGGGGTCCCTATACGTTTCTATATTATACAGACCTTGTCGCACATGCTCCGCATAATAGCTGCGGGCTAGCTTCACTTGGTATGTACCAAGTGCAAAAATGGTTAAATCGTCCTCAGTCAGCAAAGGAAAATCACTTATGTTAGGTTGGTTTCCTGTAATGCTATCGAAACTAGCCCGTCTACGATTAAGGTTGTTGGCTAGGACATACTCTGCTAGGTTATTTGGTTGGTTCACTCTTTGGTTTATAACTTCTATAAATGTTTCAGCGTGAACGTTATCTGACAATGGTTCTCTGCAAGCATTCAATAATGCAGCACCTATTCTAAAATCTGTCATCATATGAGGCAAAGCAAGATCGAAACAAGATCCCATATTAACACGTCTGACCAGTGTGGTATAGTAGGCCGATTTCACTCCCATAGTGGAGGCGGTGCGAGCCTAACAGTTGGACGTGTATGGGCTGAGATGGTGATGATGATTTATCAGCCTCCCATAAATAGTGTAAAGTTGCGGACTAAGGAAATATAACACTTGCCGTAAATTCAATTCAGTTGGATTATTAATAATTCCATTATATTGATACGTTTGAGGCCGAGTGTGGAGGCCGCCCCAGCTTTGGCAGGAGCACAAGCCTCGCTTTCTTTCAAGATCCAGGCGGCTGGCCAAACGCTATTCAAGCGTTGTACAGTTAAGGTATCAGGTGTTCAACGGATCGTCTTTACTGTGCGGTTCTTCAGATCAATCAGTAGGAAATTCTGGACCGTCTTGAATGTGATCCCCGGGGTCGCCTCTATCGCGCAGCGCTGAGTAAGCTGGTGTAGCTTGCAATGCAAATGCGTGCAAACGCGCACACGCGCACACACAAAATCAGGAAAATCGTTCACAACTTTTAAAATTGATCTCCATTGTGTATTTGTAAAATACCCCGTCGAATAATAATTTATTTCCTAGTGAAGAATCACTTTCATATTGATATACAATTTGTACCGAAGGCTTTGTTATCTGAAGTTATTGTGTTTCTTATAAAAAGGATTGGCTTGTTGATCTAGAAGCTTAAGCAGGTGGCTGTCTTGGTAAAATTTTTTATGGAATTTTGTTGCAAAGAAATTATCATAACTATAAGAAAGTTTATCCGTGTGGTGACAGAGTAAGAATACAATTCACCACCCCCTCTCTTGCCCGTCGGTGTCGTAAAAGACGACTAAGGGATATAATATACATATAACATCTATGCAAAAGAAGGAAATCTCGAAATAAAACCCTGTACACACGTCTGACCAGCTTGGTATGGTAGGTCAATTTCCCTCCCATTGTGGAGGAGGCCTAAAGCCCAACATTGGGACGTCTATAAGTTGTGATGATGATGATGATAAGAAACTTTATAGGTAGGTAGTAATAACTCAGTGGACTGTAATAAGCTTATTCCCAATTACGTGCGACTGTAAGGGCTGTCAAGCGATGGTGTTAAAATGTGAGCAGGAACACCTTTCTAAATAAACGTATAAGTCTAAAATAAATATTTATTACACGTTATTAAGTGCCATATTGTATTAGAATATATTGCATCAGCAATTTACATGTAGATTTTGCTACAGTGTATAAGTGTGTATTTTAAATGCGGCATTAAAAAAACTATGCAGTCATAAGAGATAGTTATCAATGATTGTTGTGATAAGTCGACACGCTACGCCTCGCCGCGGCAGTGTTTACAGACGCTAGAAATTATAATTATGTAGGTACGTTCAGATAGCTAACTACGTAAGTATATAGGTTTTGAGGCATCGTTTTCAGTCGTAGCTTGATTTGAAGCCAGTCGTGTTTCGCATGTCCTCGTGTTTCCACGTCTATCGCGCCGCATATTGTCGCTACGAGCTACGACGCCGTAGCAGGGCATAACCATTACAGAATACTGCAGTCTGTACGTAATTAAAACTCTTAAAAGGAACATATAAGATCATTTACTGAAGTTGTTTAGTGGATATTCTTTTTTAGTTTAAAAGTTAGTGGACTATACTTCACTTTCAGTTTTGTGAGAAGTGCTAAGTTAATAATAGAAGTACATAAATTAATAGTGAAGTGTACAAATATATTCGTGACCTATATGTGAATACAAGCGTTTTAAAAATAACCCTAACTATATGTGAGTAGCATTTTCAAATCATATTTATTTAAGTTTCTTTAGTTATTATCAGTTCAAGGATACTTTAACAGTATGTATTCGTACATAAATATGTCCTGGTGTTGGTCTGTTTAGTCATAGTAAATGAATCATCGTATTCAGATACATGATTTCTATATATATATATATATATATATATATATATATATATATATATATAAATTACAAAGGTGAATGATATGTAATTTTTAAATACCTCGTAAGATACTGAATTGCGTACTGACAAATGAAAATCTTCTCTTGCAATATTTAACGCTTGATACAGAAAATAATCCGAAACTTCTAGCTCAACAGTCACATACTCATTCCAATATTGCAATGGTACGCTAATCTAATTATTCACCTAGGTATATTTAGTATTTTTATATAATATATTTAAATATATGTTTAAAAATGAAATAGGTGAAATGTGTCTAAACTACATATCATCTATGTAATTTTTAAATACCTCGTAAGACATTGAATTGCGTATGTGAACATTTTCTGACACTGTATGTGATAATGAGAATCTTCTCTTGCAAAATTTAACGCTCGCTACAGAAAATAATCCGAAACTTCTATCACAATAGCCACATGCTCATTCTAATATTACAATGGTACGCTAATCTAATTATTCACCTTGCTATATTTAATATTTTAACAAAATGGTTTTAAATCCCCATTTTCATAGTAGGATTTTCGCTTTATAACTTTGTACCTTTATAACTTTTGTTCACTTGGTAAGTAAAAAGAAAATAAAGCGAGTTCGCGGTGATTTTAATTTACACAATGACGGTGATGTCAGAAAGATTGCTTTATCTACAGTTAGATTTATTAAACACAACCTGCGTCTCGCTCGTGGAAACGCGATAAATTAATACGATATCGGCTTATTTCAAAAACATAACGAGCTGTGATATGTCAGCCATGCTTCTTCATATTAACTTTGTAAGTTATTTTGATGATATTATCCATTAATTTAGACCCTGAAAGAGTCTGAATACAATGAGTCATCACTGTTTAATTTCTAGAGGGAATCGTAAAAACCTCTAAAATGCAGCACTGTCCTAGGAAATTATATTATCAACTTGGATCTTCAATATGTCTGTCAAGCATGGTAATCATAGCAATATAGAGGTTTGTTAATTAGAAATTCTAGGTGCGAGTACGTAAACATGATAAGTTATTAGTTGAGAGAGCTGTTTTAGCTCTCTCAACTAATAACTTTCATCTATAAAATGTTACTACATAGGCATTTTTTAAATAAAAAGATAGTCATCCGATTAAATGTAAAAAAATAGCACTAAAATACCCAAAAAATTGGACGACTTTGAGTTTTAGCAACATTTATAAGGTGGGAGTTGGGTAAATTAGGGTTGAGAAACTAAAAGATTTTTTTTTTGTGGGTGGGTCGCGGTCGGCGCGCCTCCGCACCACTCCGTCCGGGGCGACAGAGGGGCTTAAGCACGCAACTCCCGCGACCCACCCAAAAACCACGACGCCATCGTCGTTGGGCCGACCACTGGAGCAGCGTTAACTTGTCGTCAGTGGTCGGCCCGACGGAATACCCCTAATTGGGGTACCCTCCCATCGACCGACGTCCCCCCTGGGGAGGACGTCGGTCTTTCCTCACGCGGTCGGCCTCTCGGCGGGTGACGGACTAATCCCCGGTCACGTCACCCGCTGCCTCGGCTAGGGCGGCATGAGGCGCAGATAGTTGCGCTTACGCCGCCCCAGTCGCCGGCGGCGGATCTCCTCATCAAGGCTGCGCTCCTCGCGCAGGCGATCCGCCGCCTTCTTCCGCGAGATCACTGTCTCGCAGAAGGCTGCGACCGCGTCCCAATTCCCGACGCTGTCGACCATCGCCCTAGCGATAGCCGGCAGCGTCAAGTCCGTACCGATGATTGCGACGAGTTCACAGCGCTGCACTGCCCAAGCCCCGCAGGCCTCGAGCGTATGGCGCGCCGTGTCCTCGTCGCAATCGCAGTGGTGGCAGGACGGTGTACTCTCCCTCCCAACGACCTTGTGCAGGTATTTGGCGAAGCACCCATGCCCCGTCAAAACCTGCACTAGTCGGAAGGAGAGCACCCCGTGCCGCCTTTCCAACCACTGCTTCAGCACCGGCCGGAAGGCCTCCACGGTTCGCACCCCGAACCGAGGCTTCTCCAGCCGGACTGCCCAACGGGCAATGACGTCTCGGCGGGCGTCGACGCGCCAGGCGGTGAGATCCCTTAACGAGACCACACCACCCCCCGCTCGCACCCCCGTCACCCGCCGATTTCGTCGGTCGATGGGGAGTACCCCAAATAAGGGGTATTCCGTCGGGCCAACCACTGACGTCAAGTCACCCTGCTCCGGTGGTCGGCCCAACGACGAAGGCGACGTAATCCGTGGGTGGCTTGTGGGTGTGCGTGCTTACGCCCCTCGGGTGCCGTCGCCCCGGACGGAGTGGTGCGAGTAGGGTGCCGACCGCAACCCACCGCAAAAAAAAGGGTCAGAATTATAGAAAAATCCATTTTGTATTAAAGATTTTTAATAAACAAAATATCTTTTACTTTTACGCCTTGTTAGGCGTGTGAGAGATTTGGAATTGTTTTTGATTTTCCTTAATATTTTCGAAAGCAGGTTCTATCTGAGACAGACTGCCGAGATAATTATAAATATGGCAAGTTAATTATGAGATAATGAAAGCTCAAAACATCCCTGACGAATTGGAGTTTTCATTAAAAATTCGGAGATTTTCAATTATAAACATCAGATTTTATTTTTCACGCCATAATGCTGACTAGAATATTTAGGATGGATGGACTCTCGGCGGGCCGGATTAAATACTTTCGCGAGCCGGAGTTGGCCCGCGGGCCGTACTTTGCCCATCACTGGTTTAGATTAATAATTGGACCCAGTAGGTGGCACTGCTATCGGTATATCACCAAAATTTATAATTTTGAGCGATACTTTTTATTAGAGATGAAACGGATAGATGGGTCGCCAGATACCAGTTACCTACCGGGTGACTGGGCGCGGAATTAGTCCCTCACTCGCAGAGAGGCTGACCGCGCGACGGCGATAGACGTCCCGGGAAAGGAACGTCGAAAGGGGAGGGTACCCATAGGGTATTCCGCCGGGCCAGCCACGGAGGACAAGGAACTCGGTACCGGTGGTCGGCCCAATGGCGAAGGAGAGGATAGACGGTGGGTTATGGGGCCGCGCGCCACCCCTTAGTCACCACGGACGGAGCTGGACGACGTGTGGGCTGACCAGAGCCCATCCTAAAAAAAAAGATACCAGCTGCCTTATATCCGGCAATCTTGAAATCGGATAGCAGAATATTCAGCCGCCAATGGTCCGGTCGTATACGCTATTAGCAATTTTAAAACAAACATTATTTACAAACAAAATTAAAGCATAATTCTAGGGTGTTATTGGAGCGCAAATTATGAAAATGTCTTGCGTAGAGTCCTCCAGCGGCAGTCCATATTCAACCTCAGTCAATAAGAGAAAAGTTGGCTGTATTTCGTAGCATAATTAACATCATGATACTTTTTGGGATTATTATGATGAGATAGCGACTGAAAACAACAGTAGTCGATACCATGCTCAAGACAATAACGCGACTGTACCTACGTGAAAATGATTTTTGCAATTTGAATTCAGTGCAGTGCTTTATCATCATGGTGGTGGTCATCTAACGCTGTAGAAAATGCAAACTTAAGAAAGTTTGCTAGAGTTTATATTTCAGTACCTTGCAGTGTATATAGTGAAAGACTTTTTTCAGAAGCTGGTCCTGTATATAAAGACAAAGCTAAATCATTTGTTGTCTCTTAACCCAGAGAAATTGGTATTTATTCATTACTAGCTGACCCGGCGAACTTCGTAACGCCATAATTTTTTTCGTAAATATATTTTCTAAATTTCCGAAAATATAGTCTCTGATGGAAGAACCATTACAGCTTTGTCGAGAAAGATTCGAAAGTTTTGGTCGCGGCATTGTTAATGATGATTCAAAGAGAATACAAATTACTCATTATTGATTTCTGACAAATATATAATTATCAAATTTTCCAACCATACTTAACTATAGACAAAATTTCGTTTAGCTGTCATTTGCATTTTGTTATTGCATATCAAATGCGTTTTTTATTCTACGTTTCATAGTGACTTGTATTCTGTTTGACATTTTATGTCATGTCACCTTGTATTAATCAGTCGTCTTTTACAGCACCCACGGGCAAAATAGAGGATATTGAATAATATTTTTACTGTATCAACACACGCAAATAAAAAATATATATGTTTAATTTAAAATATCATATTAAAAGTGGCGTTCCTATTTACTACAAGACAAAGTCTGCCAGGTACGCTATTATACGTCGCACGTGTAATAGCGTACCATAGGGTCATATTTGAGACTATCAATCCGCTCTCGCTTCGCTTCGGTTTCTGTCGCCTTATCCCCGTTGTTCCCGTTCCCGTGGGAATACCGGGATAAAATATAGCCTAGTTTACTCCCTGATATTATAGCTTTCTATTAGTGAAAGAATTTTTGAAATCGGTCCAGCCGTTTTGAAGATTAACCGGAACAAACAGACAGACAAACAGACGTACAGACAGACAAAAAAATATAAAGTGTATTTTAGGCATATGTATAGTGCAAATAACCGTGTGAGCATGAAAAAAGTCTATTATTTTGACATTACAAACAGACACTCCAATTTTATTTATTGGTATAGATTCTGAGTAGTTTTTATGTAGATCATTAGATAATAACTGGCTGCACAAATGGCATTGTGGTTAAGATACTGACTCACCATACCAGGGTTCGATTCCCACTCAGAATAATACTTCGTGCGATCAACAAATTGTTGGTCTGTGCTGTGTCTGTAAAGTACCTTACAATACAAGTATTAATGACTTAATATAGGACGTGATATTTAAAAAGAGGAAACCCAATCATAAGTCTCAATTATGGTGAGGTATCAATAAATAATAAATATATCACGTCATGATGTTTTTATTAGGCCTCTTCTAGATCTAAGATGCTGTGAAATATTTATTTTAAACTAGCAACCCGTCCTTCGCTTTGGTTTCAATCGCCTTACCCGCGTAGTTCCCGTTCTCGTGGGAATACCGTGATAAAATAAAGCTCATGTTACTCCCAGGTATTATAGCTTTCTATTGGTGAAAGAATTTTGAAAATCAGTTCGGTGGTTTAAGCGTGAAAGCGTGAAAAACAAACACACTTACTTTCGCATTTATAATACCATTTTTCTGTGGTTTGTGAGTTAAAATACAGTTCACCACCACCTTTTAGTTAATGTCGTAAAATATGAGTTAGATATGTAAGCAGATAACTTCATCGCAAAAGAAGAAAGACTTCAAATAAAACAAGATGTCCCGACACAGCGCGATTCCTTGCCGTCTGCATAGAACGACGCTCAGCAACTTTCATCAAGTCGTCGGTTGTCCGATACTTGATCGCAACTCGAGATCCTTCCTTCTTCCCTAGCGATTGTCGGCTCGTCGAATTATAGGGCCTGCCCATTGCTACTTTAGCGTGATAATTCTTCCTCTATATTCACATTGCACTCATTTTCTGCAGATTTCCGTATTTCTGATTCTATCTCGCAGAGAAATCTCACGGTTGATTCTGTGTAAGATATATAAAACCTTTTAAATATCCTTTTACTATTAGTAATGAAACTTCATTATTTCTGCACTAACATTATTTGAACAAATTTATATAAACGATAGCAAAAATCTTTTCAAAATACAACTCAATACTTTAATAGAATCAGAAAAAGTAACGTTAGACTGTGTCTGCGAGTCGACTTACCAAAGCGACTTTTTTACCATTATTAAATCTGCTCGTCTTGTTTGTTACTTAATGCAACATAATGTCCCATAAACTGACCAGGTAATATAACTTCCACTTAAAGACCTCGTAAATAGCATGAGTGACTCTAGCGTGAAAAGAATATGAATCGATAAAAAGAGATATTGGTTCAATATATATATATATATATGTATATATGAATGTTTGTGTTTGCTACCTACGCTAATGCTTATAATTCATCCGATTGTGTTGATGCTTTGTAAAGTTTTAATTATTAATGTGTAGTTAGCACATATGGCATAGTGGTCTGACTAGTAATTACCCACACAAAGGGCAGTTGGTTTCGGTCTCTACGCATGATAGTACTTTTTGCGGTCTACAAATACTTATTGTGATGCGTTCTTATTTACTTAAAAAAGTTATGAAGTATTCAAAAGTGGTTCGAAATAATTCGTGTTAATATACATTTAGCGCGCTCTTTTCTTTAACTTGGCTCCCCATGCTGCTGCGTGTCAAGATATTTGAAAAGTACTCCGCGATATAAGATTGTATTTCTTACTTATTTACTCTTCACGCGTATAAAAAGCATTCGCACATTCAGATGGGTATTTGTGTAAAAAGTTGTTTTGAGTATAAGTACTAAATATCTTCGGGCAAGTGAGTCAGCTCGTAATAAGAATATCGTTAGGTGGTAGAGAGAAATTAATTAATATTATATGTCAACGTTCTTTTCTGTGGTATCCAATAAGTAAACACGATCCATCACATCGTATGATTGGTTAATTTATATTATGGTAAGACACAAAATTACATTAAAGTTATGGTATCTGTACACAATCTATCATATTTCTTTTAATATTATTCCTTAATTGCATTTCGTACTTCTAGTGTCTACTATTACACAAAATTTGACGTTTATTCAACTAATAATTATACTTATCATCTTAATTGATTTGAATCCATTATCATCTCAGCCCACAAAAGACGTAGGTCAGCCTAACAGTAGTGTTAGGCTCGAGCTGCCTCCACAATGGGAGAGCGAGTGACCTATTATATTGTGCTGGTCAGAAGTGCTGACAAAGGCTTTCATATCGAGTTTTCTTCTCTGGCATCGAAGCCGATTTACGTTTAGATTTTTTTCTTTTAAATCATAACTCATTTATTCATAAAGATTTCTTACATGTCATCTACATCTACACTATCTATATCTACCTACACTATAGTCTAACTTTTTATTAGCTGCAGTAAAATGACGTTTTGTGGGTTGCCGGTTTTTGAAGAAAAATAAATAGGGATGTAGCTAAATGAGTGAATCATAAATGAATAATCAGTTTGGTTTTTTTTTTGAGATTTAATATTAAGTTGTAATGTATTTTTTTAACCTATTATTATTACTATACTAGAGGATTGATCTTTTTTAGTGGAAGTATAGGGAGGTACATTCAAAATGAAACAAAAACGTCATAATAATGTTATTTAATTAATCTTTTTCAAAATCACTGTCGCTGTCTCTTTCGGTCACACTAATAACAAATCTATCTGTCACTTCATCTATAATATGATCGAGGTGGTACATTTTATCTTCCTCTTTAATAGTGTGAGACACACAGTCACTCCACTTAGCCGGTGTCACTTTCTTGATTCCTTCTTGGAATAAAGTTTTCACTTCTTGCATTTTATACGTCTTATTATTGTTTGCGACGTGACTCTTTACCTGCGCCCATATCAACTCAATGGGGTTCAATTCACAGTGATAAGGGGGCAGTCTTAAAAGTGTGATACCTTTTTGTGCAGCCATCTCGTCTACGGCATATTTCTCAGTATGATTTTGTTGTTTCACAATATCTATGAGAGTGGCCTTGACCATATTTGGTTCAAACGCAATATTTTTAGTAGTCAGCCACTCTTGAATTCGTGCTTTCGTCCACGACATCTTCGGGATTGTTTCGATCTTCCGAGAGTGATAGGGCGCATTGTCCATTACGACTACTGCATTCGGCTTGAGTTTAGGTAGAATACCGCCGAACCAATCCTCGAAACACTCCGCGTTCATTTCACCATGGTAGTCTTCTGTACCTTTCTTTGCTTCAAACATAAGAAGTCCGTCGACCAGGAAGCCTTCTTCTCCGCCTATGTGACTAATTATGAGTCGTTTGCCCTTTCCTGTGGGATTTTTTAATCCGGTAGTCAGGCCGTCTAAAAATGCCTGTCGAGAAGATTTAATACTTCTGTCAATCCAGGTTTTTTTTTGTAGTATGACCTGAAAAGAACAAAAAAGAATCATAAGTTTCGACATCAAAACAAAAAGGGAACAAATAGAAGAAACTAAGAGTTGACACGTACCAGCGTTGACCCAGGTCTCGTCTTGATAATATATGTATTTTCCCTCCCTACGATATTGTTTAATTAAACGCAGGTAGCGCTGGCGCCATGATATGATATCTTGTCTATCAATAAGCACACTCTTGCGTGATCGAGTAGCGAATTCAAAATTAAGATACTTCAGAATTTTTCTCAATGTCTCTTTCGAGAAGTTGGGCAATCCTGGGTCATCATTTACAACTTGCAGCACCTAAAAATGATTAAAGTTATTACCTAATTGGTTAAGATTACACATGGGATGGGAGAAAACATACATAACGTATAATAAAAAGATGAGTGACGACATGTGTAAACTAACTTTTGCGATGGTGGGTATTTCATTTCTATGAAAGAACTGATGTACAATTCGTCTAACAGCAGTGAATGTGAAATCATCAAGTTTATCTTTAAATGTAAGTTTTGGGCCCGTTTTTTCGGGAGGTTTTGGTGATTCGCTGTCGTTCTCCTTGTGCTCCTTTAAAACGGAATAAACTGTGCGGACGGATATTCCCAAGACTTCATACACCTTGTTAACGCATTCACTTGTTTTTGGAACTTCAATGTTTGATTCTGAAGATTTCACTTCAAACACATATTTGTAAACGTTTTGGACCCAAAGTTTTTCAGTTGCACTTAGAGCTACACGTGGCCTTTTTTTATTAGGAGATAAAAATGTGTTTCCATCTTGCGATGTGCTCGGCAGAGCATCCATGTCTTCAATGGATCAAACAAAAAAAAACTAACACGATTAACGAAAACAGGTAATGAAAAACAAACACAACGTAACATAAGTTTAACAATAATGATAACATAAACAACGCGCAGTGGGCAAATCAAAGTTATTCATGCACTCAAAACAGAAGTATGAAGCCGAATGAGCGAATGACAACCGAAACAAAATGGCGGTCAAGCGTCATCGTAGCACCGTAACCAAAAACCAGTACTACCAACTTGAGAGAGCGTTTTCTTGAGTGTTACCTTGTATATGTCTAAAAGGATCAACGTTTATACAGCCTTTTATTTACATTAATATTAAATAGAATTTAGTATGATCATTATGAGTCAGCTATGGAACGATTAGATATTCTGTAAACTTTTGTGAACTGAATCACATCCCTATTGAGATTAGGCTGTCAACATTATTTTACGGAATGACATTTAGAAACGTCATTTTACTGCAGCTAATAAAAAGTTAGACTTTAATCTACATCTACACTAATATTATAAAGAGACTTTATTTTTATGTGTGTGTATGTTTGTAATGAATAAACTCAAAAACTATTGTCACGATTTCAAAAAATCTATTATTATTGGAAACCTACATTCACCCTGAGTAATATAGGCTATATTATATCTGGGTATTCCCACGGGAATGAGCATTATGCGGGTAAGGCGGCTGAAACCGAAGCGAAGCGAGGGCGGGTTGCTAGTTATTTAATATTTTTTATTACAATTTAACAATATAAGATTGTCAGCAATTGAAAAGAAAAATAAGCAATGTTAAAAGATAATAATCCAAAAATATTATATTTATTTACCTTCCCATACCTCTTAAGTGTGTTTAAAGAGGGGTGGTGAACCGTATTCATGTGACATCACGGAAATTTAAAAAAAAACATTTATATACATGGATTACTTTATCATATTTTTTATAGACTTATGAATTTTGACTAAATGAAAATAGCTATAATTTAGTTAAGGTTTAGTAGGGCGTTAAATAGGCAATTAGAATATATTCAACATCCAGTGTGAAACCATTCAATTTAAGTAAACATATCAAATATATTCAACTGATGAGATTCCGGAAAGGACTTGGGTGGTTTGAATTATGAATAACTTTACAAAAAATTACAAATTAAGAGCAAACTTGAAAGTTAGAGAGCCGATGTGAAAGAGAGTGATAAATTATTTTTTATATTAAATGAAGACCATTGTAGCTAATAAGTAACTGCTTTAGAACAAGGCGTCCGTTAAACCTGAATTCTTTTATCTGTAATATCAACCACTTCGAATATCGTTTCTATTGAATTGGTACATTTTGCTCTTTTCTGTTTTTATTGCAATGTTATGTCACCGAAGGAGTATAAAATATTACACAGATGCCTTTTACTTTTGTGGACTGTTCTGAATATATATCTTATCATTTAGTTTAACTTTACACACTGTCGCATTGTGAATATTATCTGACTTTCACTTCCTGGCCTATTGATGCTTTCACATTCACACACACTTCAGCTCATACACGTCCTCCTGTTGGGCTCGAGCCTTCTCCACAATAGGAGGGAAATTGACTTACTATACCACGCTGGTCAGACATGTTGCAATAGGGTTTAATTGTGAATTCCTTCTCTTAGATATGTAGATGTTATATGCATATTTTATCCCAATCGCCTTTTACTACATCCACGGACAAGAGAGGGGTTGGTGAATGGTATTCTTACTCCGTCACCGCATGGAAGGCTTTATCTAGACTAGAAAGAACCCTAAATTAAGAAGTACAATAACGACCAGGAGGGTGATTCTTGTTTCTCTGAGACTTAATACGCAAGAATGGGCATAAGTGTAACATTTTCGCGCCTAGTCTAATATAATAATGACTGAGGCTATTTCTTTATATAGTTTTAAGAGCTAGATTTACTGAGTCATGTACTAAAATAGAAGTTTGTTTTGTCTGAGAATCTACCTTTTACGCTCAGTACCGCCTATAAGGTAATATTTCTGAGAATACAATTTTTATTATACCAGAATAATGATGTAAATTCGTTGGTTGTACTCAATTATCTTAGAAAGAGGCAGAGGTTAATCTGTTTTGGATAGATATATACTTAGTTATGTACTAGTTGTGTCCGCCTTCCCAGCGCGCTTGTGACCGTTGAGACATCCAATTAAGGAATTCCTCAATTTTCTACTCAACTTCAGATCATAAAGGCATCAAGTTGTATTACTGGCTTATTTTATTTATGAAGGTAAGAAAATATCCTTTAAATTACTTTAGAGCCTACGTCAGAATAACACAAAATTTAATCCTTTTAGTAGCGTTTGCGTGACGTTATAACAAAATAATATACAGACAAAACTTGAATAGAGTTAAATTATGTGTTTATGAATAGATGCCTGTTTTATTGTAACCTAAATGACTTTTCTTTTTTCAGTCGAGTGCTTTGTCTACTTTATTTATTTATTTGGTTTATTTCGTATTCAACATAAGTTTAATCAATGTCAAAATCATAAGTTGTAACTTGGATTCGTTGAAATAATTTAACAAGTATTTCCTTAATGCATATAAAAATGTTTCTTACATTCGTAAACTATATTTAATATTATGTTTATTATAATAATCTTATTTTCGTCCCCACTAATTGTGTCTCTTCTTAACCTATATGTGTCTTATTTTAACACTTGCTCCGTATTAGGAAGAAAACCATTTCACATAGTCAAATGGGGTGGTATAGGGTTATATTTCGCGTTTTTCTTCCCTGCCGCTGATGTTATTTTTTTTTTGGGCGTGGGGGGATACCCTTTTGGGTATTTCCGTACGATCGCCCTCCCCAGAGACGTTGGTCGCCCTCACGCGGACAGCCTTTCTGCGGGTGACCGACTAATCCCCGGTCCAGTCCCCCGCGGCCTCGGCTAGGGCCGGTGATGTATCTGGAAAACTAGTTTGACAAAGTCGTCTTTCAATACATTGGAAGGAAAGGAAGATGTTGTGAATTTTATTCTTATGTTCGGCATCATATAGAAATTATTTTATTAATATTATCGTATTCATTATATCGCTAATCTGTAACTAGTAACTCAGTAGTATCTGCAAATAGCTGTATAAATAAAAATGGTGTCTTAATTAATATTATTACGATTATAATCTCTCAGCTCGTACACGGTCAGCCGGTGGGGTCAAGCTTCCTCGGCAATAGGAAGGTAATTGACTGGTTCGACGGTTTTTTTTTTTTTTTTTTTTTTTTGTGTGACTTAGTTGTTAGCCTCAGATGGCTGTGACAACTTTACCCGGACTGGTGGGTGAGCGCTGAGGGCTCTCAACCCGCTTAAAGTTAAGCGACCCATCCCGAGGGCACCCCCTGTGGGGTACGGACCTCGGCTCGGGCGGTCGCTGGCAAAGTGGGCACTCCCACGTTTATGATTTTAACGCGACACGTCTTCCTTCCCCGTCGGCGGGGGCGGTAACGTGGATATTTACTACTATTTGTCAAGGCCGCGCGGGCTGTGTATGCCTCAGTCTGGGCGAGCGTTATAGTGTCGTCGGGTTCGTCGAGTATTAGTCGCGGTTGTTTAATCGCGGACATTTTAGAGGGGATGTAAGAAGCCGCCCTTACCACTAATGGGTTCGGGTGTGTCGCGGCAGAGTCGAAGTAGCGGCGGGAGCTTAGTATAAGCTTTTTATATCGTGTTTTCCTTCTCCTCATGTTATTGGATGTTATTTGTATCTTGTATCCTTTAGTCGTCTTTTACGATACCTACGGGCAAGAAAGTAGGTGGTGAATTATAATCTTACTTCATCACCGCAGGGACTAATTAATATGGCGGCGCAGGCGCGAGTACCTGCGCCTGATGCTGCCCTAGCAGAGGTTGCGGGTGACCGGACCAGGGATTTAGCCCGGTACCCGAGGAGAGGCTAGCCCCCACTTACATATTGTCATTTTTTTTATTTTTTTCATTTTTTCTTAAAATTACCGCCGAATCGGAACGCGACTGCACTGAGAACATCCGGCAAAAAATCTCAGCAGGATTGTCTATGTTTTTTTTTTTCGGAACCCGGCTTGTTCGGGTGGCTGGAAGTTGTCGAGCTTGCACGCTGGTCGGTTCGTAATGACTCTTGAGAACAATTTGTACATGTGGGATGTTATGATCTATACAACTGCCCATAGAAACTTTCGACATCTCCCAAGATCTCACTCTGGGGTGAAATAACAGTGCCGTTATCGGTCTTCAACTTGGTTATTTAGCTGTGCTCGACAGATAAATCTCGTGCACCACTTTAGAGTCACGGGTCCTCTTTATTGCCTCTTCAATACGCTGGGTATTGAATCAGCGAACGTCGCGTCGAACGGACTTTGAGATTTGTCTATTTAGCTGCCTATGTGTGCTAGCAGTCAGCTGAAGACTAATTATTTATTTACTTTAAAATAAATATAAAGTACAAAGATGCTGTTTAGCATTGACAATTACTTTTTATCATTTGTTAAAAATAATCCCAAATATGTTTTAAAGCAAAATAATGCAAACCGTACTCTATTTGGACATAAAGTACTTTATTTTTTCTTAATTCTTTAACCAATATACAGTTATTGAGGCAAGAAAGGTGGCAATCCTAACCGTGGCGCACACAAAAAAAAGGGATTAATTAATATACAAAATATATATTTTATGCGTAATCATAGTATTGAATAGTTTAGAAGCGTATAATAAAGTTTAACGTATAAATTTTATTCAATGTGTGATATTATTTTCTTGAAAAATATCATATAAGTCTGGACAGCACCAAATTTATGTGGACCAATTTAAAACATTGCCAACTTTTTATACTTTCCAGTTAAATAACACGATTAAGAGATTCATAGTTAAATTACGGTTATCTTCATTGCGAGTTTTAAGTAAAATTAGTTAGGTGAGAACTAAAGAACATAAATTAATGAATCAGATCGTTGACATACTGGCCCCGGTTGAGGTACTTGATTTACTAAGTAAGAATTGATCGACACTTCGAGCCCAGTGGTTAGATGTAAAGGATTTAATAGAGAAAGAGGATGAAAAGGGTGTTTGAATAGGGTTAAATGCAAGGTCGATTGAATATGTTTATGAAGATAATCAAGTGTGATAAATGTTGTGTAAATGGGAAAGTCGATCTTAAACCACCGAGGTTTAGTTCAGATCTTAGAATACAATATACTATCTATATAAGTGTATTCGCTTTCGATTTTCTTATTCCAGACAATCACAGACAGCCGGATATTTGGAAAACGTATGTACAAATGTACATATACGTACATAATACCTACGAACAGCGTTCATATTTGTCGTGGACAAATAAAAATGGAGATATAAAAGTTTATCAAATTACGCTTGGGATTTTTGTACCACTTATCTCGTACTATGCCATATAAAATATTATCGCAAACTAAATTTTATGAGGGTTGTTAGTACGTAGTTATCCATTCAGATAATCATTAAAAAGGATTTTGCTGATTAATACAAATTTTCATTACAAATTTGGTATCAGATAAGCCATATCAAGTTTTTTTTTAATGTATACTTATCTATGTTTTGTTCTGTCTGTTACTTGACGAAAAATAAGTCAGTAGTAATATTTTTACATAATAAATTTTATTGGATAACTACAAATATCTGATTGACCGAGCTTCGCTCGGAATATTTTTGTTGTATTTTTGTCGAATTTAATTCTTTTTTTTTTTTTTTTATTGCAAACGGTGGCAAACGAGCAAACAGTACACCTGATGGTAAGTGTTGCTGCCGCTCATAGACTTTTACAGGGTTGCTGCCTATCGCGAAGAAAGTGAAGGGAGTGTGAATGCGTGCATTGAGGCTCGGTGATACCAACGGCACCACCAAAATCCTCCACACGCAAACACCCTCAGAAAGTTGGGCTTCCGGCTCTCTCGCTCACCGAACGAAGCGCAATAACAAATCGCTACTACTCAAACGTCGATTTTCTGCGAGAGTGTGGTACTGCCCCGGACGGACCGGCCCGCGGCTGTAGACAGATAACTGTCGACAGTGTGGTCCTACCACTCTTTCCCAACTGAGCTATCGTAACTCATGGCGTTGCCGAAATTTGAATTCATATTCTTTTAAAATTTAATGTCATTGTATTGTTTTGCTAAAAACACCGACAAAACAATATTTTCTATAAATAAAACCTAGCTAGATCGATTTTTTGGCCTCGAAACCTCTAGTATGCCAAGTTTCATCAAAATCGTTGGTGCCGTTGCCGAGATCCTGAATATACATATATATATATATATATGATCTTGTATATATATTCTTCAATATTCAATACAATTCTTGTATATATATATATATATATATATATATATATACAAGAATTGCTCGTTTAAAGATATAAGATATCAGAATCAAAACGTTTTGTTTTCATGAAATTTGATCGCCTGTAGAAGTAAAATAATAAGACAATCGTTTCTTTTGTCTTTCCCATAATTATTTCTATCTGATCTATTTATTTAAGCGTTTTATATGATGCACCTCCACCAAGGGTTGGGTGCTACTACTAGTTTGAAGTCTACATGTATGCATGAAACCGGTATAATATATCAAATCGTTTTTCTGTACCATAGATCAAAGCCTTATACGCATAAGCGTTTTATTAACACAAAGCGTTTTATTTTCTATTGTTTAGTACCTATTTGATTTTCAGCGTTTTGTGTTAGTTTGATTGCATATTACGAAGGTATGATATGTGGTTCACTTCAACGTTTTTTAACAGATGTTGACTAAGCACTCGCGCACATAACATTATTACAGGTTTTTTTAAACTTAATTCTTTATCTTGTATTGTATTTTCTTTAGTTACCATTTTCAAAGATGACAATATTTTATTAGAATTTAATTACTAGGCGTAGTAATTAAATTCGTAGGCTATACTAACGAATAGATCAACGATATCATCATGTTGTCTTTTTCTAATGTTTTACTATTGGGCTATAACGACAGCGTTGATAGCGTGGTGGCACAGAAATATTAATACTTATTAATTTTTCTGTGCGTGGTGGTATAAGTAGTCCGAGTAGGATAATACGAGGGTACTAGGGAAGTAGATATTAATTGTGCCCATCAATGAATTCGTATATATCAATGAACTTCTCTCTACGAAAGGACATTTATTCGTTAACTAACGGGTCGGTTCTGGGGTTGACTCTGTGACACGCTCATCACAGCTCGGGGTGGGATGCTAAGGAGGCGGCACGCCTGGCAACTCTTGGCACCGAGGCGATTGTCAGGCGGATCGAGGCGCTAGGGTTGAGGGTAGTCCTGGACAAGACGGAGGTGCTATTGTTCCACAGACTCCGTATCAGTCCTCCCACTGGCGCCTCGTTCCGGGAGCATTTCCATCGACTTGCTCTGTCGACTGCTGTACGCGGGGTTGATCCTGTCGATGGCCCTGTATGGCGCACCGGTGTGGGCGGGGTCCCTGACCGTCCGACTGAGGGCCTCCTGTGGCGTCCACAGATAGCCATAGCGGTCAGGTCCATACCCGTATACTGCATAGTGGCGACGGAGGCAGCGTGCTTGTTGGCCTGGACTCCCCTGCGAGACCTGGAGGCGGAGATCCTCGCTAGGCTCTATTGGCAGGTGTCGTAAACATCAGCGGGAGGCGGACAGTCTCATTGTAGGAGATGGCGGCTTGGCGGGTAGACGTGACGTCAATGTCCGTTGGGCAGTCCGGCTGGAGAGGCCTCGGCACGGTGTTCAGACGGTCGAGGCTTTCCGGCACGGTTGCTTCGCCAAGTACCTGCACACGGTCGTGAGGAGTGAGAGCACACCATCCTGCCACCACTGCGATATTGCGACTAGGACACGGTGCAGCACACACTCGAGGTGTGTGTTGCGTGGGCAGAGTAGCGCCGTGAACTCGTCACAATCATCGGTACCGACCTGACGCTGCCAACCATCGCTAGGGAGATGCTCAGCAGCGTCAGGAACTGAGACGCGACTGCCGCCATCTGCGAGGCAGTCATCTCACGGAAGGAGGCGACGGGGCGTGCTCGGGCGGAACTCCTCTACAGAGACACGGTCCGCCGCCGGCGAGTCGGACGGCGCAGGCAGTATCTGCGCCTGATGCCGTCCTAGCCGAGGTCGCGGATGACTGGACCGGGGAATAGTCCTTCACCCGCAGAAAGGCTGACCGCGCAAAGATGACCGACTTCCCCAGAGGAGCGTTGGAGATAGTAAGGGTACCCGAAAGAGTATTCCGCCGGGCTGGGCACGGACCATAAGGAACTCGGTACCGGTACTCGGACGGAATGGAAATCGTTTGCGCTGACCATAGCCCTCCCAAAAAAAATGCTAACAAGTCTGACAAGCATGGTAAATATTAGAATATAATAGTAGGTCAATTTCTGGCTTTGGTAGGAGAAATAAGTGTAGATGAAGTAAGAATGGCTGTGCAGAATATGAAAAAAAGGAAGGCAGTTGGCCCAGATCGTATAGGTAGGAATTGAAAGCTGAGGGATGGACGTGGCTGACTTTATTCTTCAATAAGTTGTTCCATGAAGAGTCGATCCCGAAAGAATGGTGTACCAGTTCACTGGTGCCCATCTTTAAAAGAAAGGGTGATTTACAAGAATGTAACAACTACCGAGAAATAAAGCTCATGTCACACTGCATGAAGATTTGGGAGAAAGTGGTAGACAAGAGAATAAGAGAGGAAAGTAGAATAACCTAGAACCAGTTTGGTTTTATGCCAGGACTAGCAACCACGGATGCAATTTTTTCATTACGCCAACTCATGGAAAATATCATAGTGTGCGTAAAAACCTGCACATGGTATTTATCGACCTAGAGAAGGCGTACGACCGAGTTCCCAGGGAGGTTCTGTGGTGGGCTATGAAAGAATGAAGAGTGCCAGGGAAGTATGTAAGATTAGTGAAAGCTATGTATGCAGGAGCGTGCACAAATGTCCGGTCGGAGGCCGGTGTCACTGTAGGCTTGCACCAGGGTTCGGCTTTGAGCCCCTACCTATTCCTCTTGGTGATGGATGCGCTGACATCAGACATACAGGAGGAAGCCCCGTGGTGTATGCTATTTGCAGATGACATTGTTCTCGTCGGGGAAGAGGCAGCTGGGGTACAGAGCAGACTGGGGCAATGGCGTGAGAGGTTGGAAAGAGTAGGCCTTAAGATCAGCCGCACCAAGACTGAACATATGTTCTGTAACTTCGGTGGCTCTTCCAAATTCTCTCACATTGCCCTAGATGGGGTATCCCTACCGGTTTGCCCCGGTTTCAAGTATCTAGGCTCGCTTCTCCAAGGCGATGGCAACATTGATCGAGAGGTTAATAGTAGAATGAATGCAGGATGGATGAAGTGGCGGCAGGTCTCGGGAACAATTTGTGACGCCCGGTTGCCTCTCAAACTTAAGGGGAAAATATACAAGAGTGTCACTGATGACACTCTTGTATATTTTCCAGGTCTGGTCCATGTATGCATGTCCAGTTTGAACAATCAGCACATCACATTCTCTGGGAGTGCGATCTCTGGCGAAACGAGCGTAACCTTATGTTAAACAGTTTGCAAGTCACCTGTGGGGTAGTATACTATACGGACCTTGTAGCAACTTGAGAAAATTTCCGTGCGTTCATGCGTTTCTGCCATACTTACTGTAACAATCAATCTTAACGCTCACATATAGGCCCCGTTAAGCTCTTCCGTATCCGTGGTGCCGTACTGCTGCGCTATCGTAGCTGTACACCTTTTTACTTATTGGCTGACTAGTCATTTTGTTTTCCTGTCTCCCGCTTTGCCTAGGAGGGAAGTGGAATCTCTCTTTCCAACTCCTCCTCTTTAATATTTTCTAATTAAATTTGTTGCGGGTCCCAAGATAATTAAAATCATATCCCGGGACTGCCTGAGGGTCAAACCTCGGTGTCATTTATGGAAACCATTGTGGAGCCTGGCTTACAGGAGTTATAATGGTGGGAATGTGTGGTGGGATTAGTCCCAATAAAAAAAAAAGGTCAGGTCCAGGTCAACAGGTCTGAACCTGTTGCTATGTATGGATCTGAATGTTGGGCATTGAAAAATACGGATGAGAGAAGAGTGTATGCTACAGAGATGCGAATGCTAAGATGGATGTGTGGGGTTACAAGGTTAGATAAAATAAGAAATGATTATATTAGGGGAAGCCTAAAAGCGGCACGAGTGATAGAGAAGATTAGGAGCGCGAGAGTCATGGTATGGACATGTGACGAGGAGGAATGAAAGGCATGTGACAAGAAGGGTTATCAATATGATTGTGGATGGACGAAAGAAGCGTGGGAGACTCAGGAAGAGATGGATGGACTGCGTGAATGAGGATATGCGTATGAAAGCAGTGAGTGCACATATGATGGCTGATAGGAGGATATGGAAGGTAAAAACATGTTGTGCCGACCCCACTTAGCGTGGGATGTAAGCAGATGTGGGCAGGCAAATGATTTATGATGAGTAGGTCAATTTCCCTCTCATAATAGCGGAGAATTGAGCCCAACAGTATGTGCCAAAAATATTATGATTTAGATAAGTCAGTCCGTTTTAACATTTTAATGGGCAAATGAGGTGTAGAGGAAGCATTAAGTTCTAGTTGTATCGTACTTATCTACTTATATTTCACCCTACATTTATTTACATAATAATGTTTATTCACTAAACAGTAACTGAGAACCTTTTGTACTATTTTGACGTAAATTTGACGTTCAGGGTGACTCATCAAGATGCCACGTTCTTATTCAATGTAAACAAATTCAGATTGTTATGATCATATAAATACATAACAATAACGTTACATGAAAGGAATTCATGTTTTTGTGTTATCGCTATATAAATTTAAAAGACCTTGAAAATTGAGAGCATGGACACAATGTATATTCAAGTCTCCGAGGTAAATGAGAGCAACGTTCACATTGATAGTAATTAAAAAAATATATATTACTACTACCTACCCAAATTAAGGAGACAGCACTTAATCGTTTTGCGAACATGCGATGAGAGTAGGGATGCAAATATCGAAACTAAGAACATCGATGTATTGATACATCGATGTTCTTGTATGATGCTCATCGATGTATTGATACATCGATGTTTCAGAACAAACATCGATGTACAAAAAATATCGTCCTAAAAACATCGATGCATCAAAATATAATATAATATTGATGTTTTTGCAATGAACTATTTTTTTAGTTAAATTAAGCATATTTTTTACATGAAACATCAACATTTGCGTGATGTGATGACCTTTTTTTTTAGTTATTTAGAAACAGAGTACCTAAACTGTTACGCAGGCTCTGCTAAAAGTATCATACATTTTAAATCGTGCAGGCAAAACATCGATGTCAAAACATCGTATAAAATAACATCATAACATAGGTAACATTTTTTTATTGAAACATCGATGTATCGTTTGCATCCCTAGATGAGAGGGGATGAAAGTAATGAAGCAAGGGAAATTTTAATAGGTAAGTAATAGTAAGGAAAATCATATAAAAGTTTTATAGATTATGACATGTATAGAAAAGGTTACTTACTCCCTTAAGAGTATAATATAAGATAGGAGGTTAGAAAAGGACACAAGGCGTCAAACCAATTTATCCAGATAAGCTAAGAAGGATGATTATATTGGTGATGAATATATTTACATATTATAGTCCTGTAAATGTGCTAAACAGCATAATTGTCATTTAAAATAATAAGGCCTTATTGTCTACACTATGTAAATTAATATTATAAAGAGGAAAGATTTGTTTGTATTGAATAGGCTCTGAAACTACTGGATCAATTTCAAAAATTCTTTCACCAATGGAAAGCTATAATATCAGGGTGTAACATAGACTATATTTTATCCCGGTATTCCCACGGGAACGGGAACTACGCGTTTAAGGCGACTGAAACCGAAGCTAACGTGGGCGGGTTGCTTAGTGTATAATAACTACACAATATTTCAAATCAATTGGATGAATGATATGCGAGTAAATAATTGAAAATAAATTTAGTAATTATTAATAAATGTTAGTAATAAATGTTATTCATCGTTCACGCATATCATATAAAAAAATATTAATTTTAAGTTTTTAGTAATTACACGCAAATCATTGTTTAATATATTAGATTGAAAGTTAAAATTGAGTTGTTATTGCAAAAAATATCATTTATTATATGACTCCTCTCCGTGTGGTGATGGATTAGGAATACAATTCACCACCCCTTTTCTTGCCCCTGGGTGTTCTAAAAAACGACTAAGGGATATAATATGCATCAATCAACATATTTTTTATTTTTGGGGTGGGTCGCGGTCGGCGCCCTCCTCGCACCACTCCGTCCGGGGCGACAGAGGGGCGTAAACACCCACACCCGCAACCCACCCGAACACCATGTCGCATTCGTCGTTGGACCGACCACCGGAGCAGGCTTACTTGTCATCAGTGGTCGGCCCGACGGAATACCCCCTAGTGGGGTACCCTCCCATCGACCGACGCCCCCCCTCGGGGAAGACGTCGGTCTTACCTCACGCGGTCGGCCCCTCGGCGGGGGACGGACTAATTCCCCGGTCGCGCCTACGCCTACGCCGTCCCAGTCGCCAATCAATCAACATCTATGCAAGAGAAGGAAAATGTATACAAATAAATAAGATTGAAGTGCCTGTTTGTAATGTAAAAATAGTGGTATTTTTTCATGCTGATATGGTTATTTGCACGATACCTATGCCTAAAATATAATTAATTTTTTTTTGTCCATCTGTCTGTTTGTTTTGGGTAATCTTCAAAACGGCTGGACGGATTTTGATAATATTTTACTACCAGGTAGCTGTCCATATGAGGAGTAACTTAGGCTATATTTTATTCTGGTATTCCCAGGTGAACGGGAACTACGCGGGTAAGGCTACTAAAACCGAAACGAAGCGAGGGCGGGTTGGTAGTTTGAAATACAGCCCTATACCAATCACGTCTGATCAGCGAGGTAGTAGGTCAATATCCCTCCCATTGTGGAGGAGGCTATATCACCATGATCATATACATTGTTAACTATGAATATTCACACATAAATACTTAAAGTAGCGACAATAGAGAGTTTAATAAAGTTATTAATGACTGTCATGTAAATATTTTGGATTTAGACTCAAGACTTATCTTCTTCTTCTTAGTTAATGGCAATGAGCTACAATAATATGAGCTATTGGTGCCAGTGTCGAGTATATTGATTATTATTCACGTCTTTAGTCTTAGTCTTTCAATCAGTCGTTAGCATGACTTAGTGCTGATATCCAAGTCATGCGTCTCAGGAAATTTGGGCAGAATGTCAAAATGCACGTAATTCACTATTCTATCATTTTCACTACATTTCAGAATTTTATCTGCATTATATTACATAAAATATCAGCAAAATGATTGAATATAACACTTTAAAAAACTAAAATAATGAAAAGAATATAAAAGCGCTACATGGCATTTTGACATTCGCGTCAAAAGTCCCTCAAGACTTATCCCTTTATCTATACTATAGTCCATAAAATATAGCTTGATCTCTGTGACAGATGTCAACGAAACCAACGAAGTACGGCTAGACACATCTATAGTAGTAAATATTTTTACATATAACTTTGACATAGTTTTGGTCACGGCTACTTTACAATAAACGGACACGATTTACACCCAGACTAAGAACCATCTAGTCCGCCACTCACAGAGAGGCCGACTGCGTGCGGGCGATGCACCGGCAACACAGTCTTGTTGCCGGGGTGTCGAATGGGACGATACCTGAAAGGGTAACCCACCGGGCTGGCCACGGATATCAAGGAATCGGTACCAGTGATCGGCCCAATGGCGATGGGGAGGGAATACGGTAGGTTATGGGATCGCACACCGTCCATCCGTCGCTCCGGGCGGATTGGGCGAAGTGTTGCCAGACCATAAGCTACCAAAAAAAAAGGCTCAGAATCATTTATGGAACACACATTTAATTCTCCTTTATAAAGATCTAAGTACCACATACGGCACAGTAGACGAATACTTAGACCATCACGGTATTTATGAAGTCATTATAAGAAGTCGATGACCTGATTTGTGCTTGATATTTATCTGATTTTGGAATATTATTAATCCTTTACATAATTGAGGCCTTTTTTTGGATTGGGTTATGGTCAGCACACCTGCCGCCCGGCTCCATCCGGAGCGAGAGACGGGCGGCGCGCGGCTCCATGACCCACCCGTCGTTGGGCTGACCAGCGGTGCAGGGTAACTTGTCTTCAGTGATTCGCCCCACGGAATACCCCGGTCGCGGGGTACCCTCTCCTCTCGTCGTCCCGGGACGTCGATCGCCGTCGCGCGGTCAGCGTCTCTTCGGGTGACGGATTAAATTCCCCGGTCATGTTACCCGCGGCCTCGGCTATAAACATTATTGAAGCCTGAGGGCAATCCCTCCATAGAAAATTATACTCTAGAAAATCTGTTTGACTAGAAATCAACCCTAATCCAAACAGAGGTAAAATATTACTCACAATCAAGCTAAACACAATAAGCTAAGACTAGAAAAAAATTATTATATCTGAAACACAATATATTCTCATCTATACCAATAAATAAAATTGGAGTGTCTGTTTGTAATGTCAAAATAATAGGTTTTTTTCATGCTCACACGGTTATTTGCACGACACCTATGCCTAAAATAGTAATTAAAAAATTTTTGTCTGTCTGTCTGTCTGTCTGTTTGTTCCGGGTAATCTTCAAAACGGCTGGACCGATTTTAAAAATTCTTTCACCAATGGAAAGCTATAATATCAGGGCGTAAACTAGGCTATATTTTATCCCGGGATTCCCACGGGAACGGGAACTACGCGGGTAAAACGATTATAACCTATAACCAAAGCGAAGCGAGGGCGGATTGCTAGTAGATAATGAAGTGAGTAAGGTTTATGAGTTTGTCAATAAATCCTCATTTGTTTTATCTTTACTTGGAAGATAAAGTTGCGCAGATAAGGTATTACAAACTCGCCATGGAAATACAAATTATATTAAAAACATATTGTAATACTACCTAATTGCCGTAAGCCTGAATTTAATTAATTGGCCTTCTGTCGCATATACCTACTTTGTAATATTGCTTTTAAAGATTAAGGGAAACAAGCTGTCGAGTTTGTTATTTTATCAAAATGTAAAACGTTATTCTCTTCAGACGTTAATTCACAAGGTGATGCTTGATGAAGGGCTCACAATGAGATCTCGTGCGGGTCGAGCGAAGAAGATAAGGTTATTATTTTTGTGCTTGTGTATATGTACAGTAAAAACTTGATGTCATTTAATCAGATCATATTTGTTGCACTAGTCTTACGCAAATGCGTTGAAGCCAAAAGAAGGACTGTCGTTTCGATCCGTATCTGTTTGTTTATTTATTAAAATAAATATGTTAATGTCAACGTAAAAAAATTATTTAATTAATATTTTTGAATTATATTTTGCATTTTATACTAGGTGATCCAACAGACCTTGTACTGTTTAAATCTAAAAAAAATATTAAAGGAATATTGAAATCGATCACCGCGCCACTTGCTGGTTCCACAAGGTCCGGTCGTATCAACTCGTAGAAACCTTCGTGGGCTCTTGCACAACACTTTGATGAAGATCATCACATGATTAAATGCAAAGTTTACGATGGTTTAGATTAATATTTGGACCCCGTAAGTGGCGCTGCGATCGAATTCAAAGAGAATTACTTTTTTTTAATTTGAACAGAACAGCGTCTGTTGGGTCAGCTAGTATATATATATATATATTTTTATATATATTATATATATATATTTATTATATATATTTATTATATATATATATATATATTTATATATATTATATATATATTTGATATGATATATATATACACTCATTTGCAAAAAAAACGGGCACCTAAGCAATGAACCATTTCAAATGTTAATATTTCTTTGTTTGATAATTATAGGTAGTTTTATCCACACAATTTGCTAAATTAATAAAAAAATAATCGTTTTCATCAGTATTTCATAAAATTTAGATACAATTTATGGGAAATAATGCTAAACCTCGCTAGTAGTGTATATTCGCTAGTAGTGCATATGCTCATGAAGTAAAAATAAAAAAGTTTTTTTGTTTGTTTTTCTTTAATAAAGTAAAAGCAGATAAATGTTTAGTATCGAGTGTGACCCCCTCTAGCTAAAATCACAGCTTGAATTCGTCTGGGCATGCTAGCGAGTATATCCCGGATACTTGCTTGCGGAATACGTTCCCACTCCGCAGTAATCACATTCTTCAGCTCTCTGATGGTCTGCGGAGCCGGGTGTACTGATCTCACACGCCGTTTCAGAACGTCCCAGACATGCTCTATGGGATTGAGGTCGGGACTTCGAGCTGGCCAATCCAAACGACGAATGCCGACCTCTTGCACATACGCATTAACATCGCGGGATCGGTGGGCGCGAGCATTGTCGTCCATAAAAATCGAGTCTTCACCTAGAGCGGCCAATGCGGGTTGTGCATGAGAAATTAGAACTTCCGTTATGTATCGATGCCCAGTCAGTGAGCCGTTTTCAATGAAGACTAACTCTGTACGATCCATTGAATTTATTCCTGCCCAAAACATAACAGAGCCCCCACCATAAGGTGTGATTTCTTCGAAACATGCCTCTGCAAAGCGTTCTCCTTGTCTTCTTAGCACTCGCCGACGTCGATCTTCACCGAACAGAGATATCCTGGCTTCATCAGAGAACAAAACCCTATTCCAATCGTCTTGAGTCCATGATTCACAATTTCTAGCGAACCTAAGCCTGTGAACTCTGTGCTCACGGAGTAATTTGGGGCCGCGGGCCGGGCGGTGACTGCGTATATTGGCAGCGAGAAGCCTCCTCCTGACCGTCCATAGACTAATATGCACATTTCTTACTTCTTGGAGGTTGTTCTTAAGATCCACATACGAAGATTTGCGATTTCTCAATGCGCGACTCACAAGAAAACGATCATCCCGTGGTTGGGTACATGGTTTTCTTCTAGAACCAGGCCTTCTCTCGACGGAACCAGTCTCCTGATATCGCTGCCAGGTCCTTTGGACTGTCGAGCGACTAACATTTAGCCTCCTAGCCACGAAACATTGGCTGCAACCCTCTTCAAGCAGCGCGATAATTTTGGTAGCTTTTACCACTTTATCTACCATTTTTGATACAGCCAAACAGCATTAAATAAAGCTTTGACAGTCAAGGATATGAAATTAATCGATAAAAATTGAATAAAAGTTATGAAAGTCGATGTTAACTTCTGGAACTTCGCGCCAAAAATGTAGGATAAAAAGGGGTTTTCTGTAAAAATGAACATCAAATGAAAAATTGAATTTAGAACGTACTTTTTTAAATACCACAGCATTTTTAAAACCGGCCAGTAACGTGTACAAACGATTGAAACCTTTTTGGTATTGTATCTTTTTAAATATGAATGAAAATCAAAACCGCCCGTTTTTTTTGCAAATGAGTTTATATATATATATCATCTCAGCCCACATACGTCCCACCGCTGGGCTCAGGCCTCCTCCACAATGGAAGGGTAATTGACCCACTATATCACGCTGGTCAGACGTGTTGATATAGGGTTTTATTTCAAGTTTTCCTTCTCTCGCATAGATGTTATATGCGTTTTATATCCCTTAGTCATCTCGTACGATCACCCACGGGTAAGATGGGGGGTGGTGAATATTAAGATATATATATCATCATCATCTTGCTCTTATCCCAATTACTTGGGGTCGACGCAATATGTCATCTGTTTTGACATATTGCAAAAAGTTTCGGCAATGACTTTTATGACCGGCCGCCTGCCTGACGTCAACCCTCCTTGGGAATGTATTCGTTGACCCAAATGGTACCAGATGGAGTTGGTACGGGTCAATCTAGGGCTCTTAGTCGTCTTTTACGACACCCACGAGCAAAGCAAGGGTTGGTAGTATTCGAAGCCGCTACCACACAGCATTTAAGATATATATATATATATATCTTAATATATATAAATTACGTGTCACGTTGTTTGTCCGCGATGGACTCCTAAACTACTCAACGGATTTTAATCAAATTTGCACATCGTATGCAGTTTGATCCAACTTGAAAGATAGGATAGCTTACATCTCAATTTATAGTCGCAATATTATTTTATTGCAAATTATTTGTCTGTTAACTCCAAACGATTTTAACAGATGGCGATATCTGCTGACTGGATTGAGTAAGTAATTAATAGGCGCTGCTATGTCAAACCTACAAACGTGTCATATAAGCTACAATTCAATAGCATAAATAGTTTACTAAAATGTAATATAACAAAAACCTTAGCCACAGCAACGCGTGGCCGGGTCTGCTAGTATATATATATATATATATTTTTTTTTTCTTCTTGTGTACGTGTGTATGTATATCACTGAACTTCTCCTAAACGGCTGGACCGATGTTGAAGATTTTTTTTTGTGTGTATTCAAGGGAATTTGAGAATGGTTGGATCTGGTAGGTGGCACTGCTGTCGATTTCAAGGCGCATTCCTTTTATTTTATTTGAACAGACCAGTGTCTGTTGGGTCTGGTAATCGTATATAATACTTATTGACCCAACAGACACTGTTTTCTGTTCAAATAAAAAAAGGAATTTTATTTGAAATCAATCGCTGCGTCACCTCGCGGACAAATTTTAATGTAAACCATTCTCAAACCCATTTGAATACATAAAAAAATTCATCAAAATCGGTCCGTTTAGAAGGAGTTCAATTACAAACACATGAACAGAAGATTTATATAGATATATGTATAAAGATACGATTAGACTGTCTAAATTAAAATATTGTTGATAGCTGTATTGTACCTGCTGCTCTGATTGCATTCAGTGCTTACTTATAAATTTATTATTTTGAAATTTATTGTTATTTTCTATCCTAGATTATGTCATCAAGATCATAGTCTTGCTTCTATTTCAATTACTTGGGGTCGCGCAATATATATTCTTCGTCCGTCGTACATATTTTACGCAATAATTTTTTGATCAGCCGCCTGTTTAATGTCAAATTTCCATGAAAATGTATTTGTTGACTAGACGGGATTAGATGGAGTTGGCTCAGATTTATATAACGCTCTTAGTTGTCTTTTACAACACCCACGAACAATTTAAGCGTTGATAATATTTGTAACTAGCAACGCCCTGCGGTTTCACCCGCAGTTCCTCTTCCCGTGGGAATATCGGGATAAATAGTAGCCTTTTTTTTTTTGTGGGTGGGCTACGGTCGGCGCGCCTCCGCACCACTCCGTCCAGGGCGACAGAGGGGCTTAAGCACGCAACTTCCGCAACCCACCCGAAAACCACCTCGCCTTCGTCGTTGGGCCGACCACCGGAGCAGGTTTACTTGTCGTCAGTGGTCGGCCCGACGGAATACCCCCTACGTGGGGTACCCTTCCATCGACCGACGTCCCCCCCTCGGGGAGGACGTTGGTCTTTCTTCACGCGGTGGGCCTCTCGGCGGGTGACTGACTAATCCCCGGTCACGTCACCCGCGGTCTCGGTTAGGGATAATAAATTATAGCCTATGTGCTATTTTGATAAGTAAGCTATATTATTGTGAAGTTTCATCAAAATGTATTCAGTAGTTTTTGCGTGAAAGAATATCAAAAATCTTCACATCCTCACATACAAACTCTCGCGTTTAAAATATTAGTAAAGATTGTCACCACACAGCAGTTTTATTATATGTGTAGAAGATAATACCAGGACATTAAAAAAAAGGAGCTAAACATATGTTTGGAATATTGTTAAAATAGGTTTAATTAAAAGTTATTCACATTTTAGCTCGTGTTAAAGTAACATCAAAGTTGTGTAAACTACTTTTGAGCCGACGTGGACGTATAACGAAATTACCTTGTAAATGGAATTATTGGTGTTAATTGATGACGCATTAAAGTACATTTGTCATCAGATAAAGTGTTGGATACCAAACATGAGTAAACTTTAAGCACTACTTCAACATCCATTTAGAAGCTTTCCAATCCATTATTACAAGCTTATTATTAACTTTTTTGTGTACCTATAACTTCGGTTCAAAGTTTGTAATAAATTAAACTTTGTAGGCAATTTAATAATATGGTTCTCATGGAGCATGGATATTCTCTTATAATGAAGGTGGTGTGAATGGTTAGAGTGGTAGGACCACACTGTCGACAGTTATCTGTCTACAGCCGCGGGCCGGTCCGTCCGGGGTAGTACCACACTCTCGCAGAAAATCGACATCTGAGTAGTAGCGATTTGTTACTGCGCTTCGTTCGGTGAGCGAGAGAGCCGGGAGCCCAACTTTCTGAGGGTGTTTGCGTATGGAGGGTTTTGGTGATGCCCTTGGTATCACTGAGCCTCAATGCACGCATTCACACTCCTTTCACTTTCTTCGTGGTAGGCAGCGGCCTTGTAAAGGTCCATGAGCGGCAGCAACACTTATCATCAGGTGTACTGTTTGCTAGTTTGCCACCGTTTGCAATAAAAAAAAAATGAAGCTAATGTATGGCCACAATCAAATCTACTCTACACGGTGGCAAACGAGCAAACAGTACACCTGATGTTAAGTGTTGCTGTCGTTCATGGATCTTTGTAAGGCCCCCGCCTACCGCGAAGAAAGTGAAGGGAGTGTGAATGCGTGCAATGAGGTACGGTGATACTAATCACTAAAACCCATCACACGCAAACACCCTCAGAAAGTTGGGCCTACGGCTCTTTCGATCATCGAACGAAGCGCAGTAACAAATAGCTCGGACGTCGATTTTCTGCAAGAGTGTGGAATTAGGTACCCCGGATGGACCGGCCCGCGGCTGTAGATAGACAACTGTCAACAGTGTGGTACAGTAATAAACCCAATACTGCGGCTTACTGTTTAGAAGGTTTTTTTTTTTTTTTCATGTTTCATTTACGTAATTTTAAGACGATCTTATGCTTTATTTTTGTTATTATTTTTATGTTTTTTTAGGTTACATTATTGTTATATTTGTTATTATTGCAATATATTATTTGTAAAGATATACTTATGTTTCGACAATATCTTTTATACTCTGTTACGTGTACATCGCTGACGAACGTTGCAGGACGCTGCAGAATAACAGCGTTGTGGTATTATTTACCGAGTAGATACCTCAACATTATGCTGAGCAGCTATCCCTTTCCTCTTTTGCAAAGGAGACGCTAATCTTAATGTAATTTTTGTTATTTTCGTTGTTTCTCTTTTTTTTATTATTATTTATTGTTTTATGTTATTGTACTTTTTATTATTATGTTCTTGTACGTGTTCCTCTCGTAAAAGAGTAATAAATTATTTTTATTTCTTTCTTTCTTTCTACTGCATTTATATTAATACTATAGAATCAGATGCCAAAGTTGGAAGTTAGTTGTAGTGTCTTCTTATCTTCTAAGTCTCTATCCTATTGATCTATAATATTTTTAATCCGTCACCACAAATAAAATTAATTACGTGATCTTTAAATATAAAGTCTAAGCCTTACAGAAATGAGACTTGTACGCTTGGGCTAATCATCATCATCTCAATTCATACGTCTATACATCTCACTGCTAGGTTCGAGATCCCCCTTAATAGGAAAGAAATTGACCTGCTATATTACGCTGACAAGCGGATTTTATATCGAAATTTCATAGATATTATCTACTTGTCATATACTACTTTAGTCGTCTATTACAATACCCACGGGCAAGATATGGGGATCAAAATTTGTATTTTTACTCCGTCACCGCACGGAGGGAATTTGAGATAGGTAAATAAAAACAAATGGCTGATAATTTACATATTTATTGGATTTTCCAAATAGATAATTAATCCCTTTTTAGTAAACGTGCACGTATATGTTGGTTTTGCTAAAAAGTGTCTGAAGAATGTAGTTAGTGTGATGGCATTTCGTATTGTTGACTTTATAAACAATATTTGCTGCTGTGGTTTTAGATGTCTTCCTTCAAAATAAACAACAATGGTTCATGAACGCGCAAACAAACGTCAAGAAATTTGAAACTCATCAAATATATTTCAAACTTCGAGGATAAGCTCACCGATATCAGCTATAAGTTGTATATAGCGAGTGATATTAAAACCAGTGACCTAATTCATGATAAAGCATAACCATGTAATATAAGACAAAATATCTTTGGACGTCAAACTCACAATTAGCCTTTGTCACACTTAATATTATTGGAATTCAATTTCTAGTGTGGTTACACTAGAGTCTGTGGTTACAGAAGTTAATTTACAAATTTAAATAATTCTAAAAGCCTAATTTGGTGATTGATAAGTATGGTATTTACGACGCATTTGAGCAGACTATGATTCTGCCACGAAACGTTACAAAGTAAGAATTTAAAATATAATCTATATCAATAAATAAAATTGGAGTGTCTGTTTGTAATGTCAAAATAATAGGCATTTTTCATGCTCACACGGTTATTTGCACTATATATATATATATATATATATGCCTAAAAATCCCTATATATATATATATATATATATATATATATATATATATGCCTAAAAATCACTTTATTTTTTTTGTTGTCTGTCTGTCTGTTTGTTCCGGGTAATCTTCAAAACGGCTGGACCGATTTAAAAAAATTCTTTCACCAATGGAAAGCTCTAATATCAGGGAGTAACATAGGCATATTTAATATCAAGGAGTAACATATATTTTATTCCGATCTTCCCACGGAATTGGGAACTACGCGGGTATGGCGACTGAAACCGAAGCGAAGCGAGGGTTGGTTGCTAGTAAATAATAATATATATGAAGTGAACGATATGCCTAGAATAAAATGATCAACGCAGAAAATGATTTATATTGCTGATGCTGTGTTAACGTTTTACAATTGTATACAAGGCTTCACAAAAAAGACGATTGAAATGCCACTCTGATGGGTCACTACCCACCAGAAAACATATTTGAATTCTATATCAACTTATTATACTTAATAGGTTGGTATAGAATTCAATTATCTTTTTTGTGACTTTCATAGTGCTTTATGAGACCAACAGTAAAGTAATTAATTTACTCTGTCACTTAATCTTAAAACTACATATATTTGAATATTTTTAGTCCAAATAGCATTGAAAATAAACTTGTGTATATATATATATATATATATGTAAATAATGTCTAAAAGATTATGTAATTCCAAATTTAATCACGTGTTTTTCTTGTTTACCATGAACTTAAGCAGTAATGTTGATATTGGACCATTCTCAACAAGTAGACGAGAATTGTTACCTCATTAGCAAAATTTAAGTTTTAATGAGATTTAAATGATAAATTCAATGGCTTGGACTGAACTAGATTAAAATTTCGTCGTGAAATGTAAACTTGGCAATTAAGAGAACTCTTGTCGTTACAATTAGTTGTTGATAACATAATTTGGTTTAATTTGTGGTAACTTTGTGGAGCTTTTATTTGTCTTTTTAATATGTTTTAAAATCTTTATGCTTACTAAACCTGTCGAAGACGTCTGCCTCCATTCAGGGCGTTGGGACTCAAAAGGAGCCCCACCAGCCCCTGTGCTGATAAATAAAAATTAATCTGCGATTTCAAATCCCTTTCCAATATACGAGATTCTATGGGCGAGATGTAACCTAAGTAGTGGACGTCAAATGGCTGAGCAATGATGGATGATACGATATCTGTCTTCCTTCATCTATTGTTTAAGGTTAGCTCAAAACAACTACTTGTAGTGTAGTCCTATGTTGCATATAACTAGGGTTGCCAACGTTCTTTGACAAAAAAAACGTATACAATGGTTTGGATAGAAAAAAATTAAGTATTTGAAAGAAAAAATCTAATATCTAACATTTCAGTAATTATAAATCGTTACCATCATCCGTTGTCACTATGTACATTGGTAAAAAGTTCAGTACCCATAATTAGTGTTGTGCCTTACGCATTGTGATGCGTAAGATAAAACACATATATATGTATAATTATATAATAGTAAAAGTTGGAAAATAAAGTATTTTCACATACTTTATTGGTATCCAAAAGTATAAAGTATAATTACCAAAAATAGAGTAGGAGACTGTATTATAAAGTACGGTTGGCAACCTTACTTATAACATTGGTTAGCTAGATACACAGTCACTTATACACGTAGATGTACGTACACACACACACACACACACACACACACACACACACACCCACACCCACACCCACACACCCAACCACCCACACACGCACGCACGCACGCACGCACGCAAGCATGCACGCACGCACGCACGCAAGCACGCACGCACGCACTCACGCACGCACGCATGCATGCACCCACGCACGCATGCATGCATGCACACACACGAGCACGTACGCACGCCCGCACTCACGCACGCACGCACGCCCGCACTCACGCACGTACGCACGCGCGCGCGCACGCATGCACACACACACACACAAACACATACACACACAAACACATACACACACAAACACACGTGCTCCCTCCCACACATTCACCAAGCTTGTAATCCATATTTTAAATACGTATGAAAAACGAGTTATAATTTGCAATTTGCCGTTCACAGATGTAACGCTTCATTTTACACTTCGTTTCATATTTCAGTTTCAAAATATTTTATAGGCATGCAGGAATTCTGCCAGCATTTTAATATAAACAGTGCGTTATTCTTTTTGATGGTAATTGGCCATTCTGCACTTAACAAAGCCAAGCAAGTCTTATTCTCAGGAGAGTTGAATAGGTAATTTTTCATTTCATGTTCCCTATAGAAAAAAATATTCTGATGTAATTCACGGTGGATTAAAAGAAACAAGAATATTGGTATCTGTTTAACAGTTAGATTCGGCGAATAATATTAATGGAGAATAGGTATATTATAAGCAAAACCCATTGCTTTGTTCGCGTGAGTCACATAATTTGATTACGGATATGATTTTTTCACGTATTGTACCGTATTAAAATACAATTCACCACCTTTCTAGTAGCCTTAAATGAAGCATAAGAAAAGTAAGAGGATAACATTTATGCAGTCTGATTGCAGCACGTCAATTGGTCTCCTATTATTTCGAAAGCTTGTGCCTAAGAATGCATAGTATACGTATAAAGAAAACTTGAAGTGAAACCATATACAAGTGTATGGTCTTAGAATAATAAAGTATAGAAGGATAGTGTTGGTACATAAGCGATCAAAAATATGAAGCCAAAAATACTACATGCGTGCAGGCGATTACACACGTATACACGCACACCACTATACAAATTATAAATTAAAATTTTGGTTTTATTAACATAAATCGTCGAAATACTTTTAAAAGTAATGTTAATACACTTTTTATGTTTTTAAAATGTGTTTTGACACCATTTGAATGCACAAAGCGTCATAACTACCCATTTATTTTTTAAGAGTTGAGTACCTACGTACAGTACAGTGATTTGTACATTATGGAACGATCCGGCGTAAGCTCCATTAACGTCTAATTTAAATACTTCATTTTTTGTGCGCGGACTTACCGTCTATACGTTATTATTCTAAGTGTATGGTTGCATTTCAAGTTTTCGCAGTGATATCGATACAAATAAATAACATTGAAGTGTCTGTTTGTAATGTCAACATAATGGGCTTTTTTCATGCTGATATGGTTATTTGCACGATACCTATTAGATACTATGCCTGAAAACCGGTTTAAAAATTTTTGTCTGTCTCACTGTTTGTTTTGGGTAATTAACTTAACTTATTTTACTTAACTTATTTTTATTTATTTAACTTAACTTATTATATACTAGCAACCCGCCCTCGCTTCGCTTCGGTTTTAGTAGTTTTACCCGCGTAGTTCCCGTTCCCGTGGGAATACCGGGATAAAATATAGCCTAGTTTACTCCCTGACATTATAGCTTTCCATTGATGAAAGAATTTTTGAAATCGGTCCAGCCGTTTTGAAGATTACCCGGAACAAACAGACAGACAGACAAAATTTTTTTAATCTGTATTTTAGGCATAAGTGTCGTGCAAATAACCGTGTGAGCATGAAAAAAGCCTACTATTTTGACATTACAAACAGACACTCCAATTTTATTTATTGGTATTGATTTTATCCCGATATTCCCACGGGAACAGGAACGTGGGTAAGGCGACTGAAACTGATGCGAAGTGAGGGCGGGTTGCTAGTTATTTATATTATAAGTTCACCCATGGAAATGGGAAACAAAGTTTTGTTTACCGTTGTATTCTACTTAATTACCACACGGATGATGAATCAATATTTCCGGTATCATATATGCCGTTTAATTTTTGCAATGACATGTTTTTGTCTTTATTTACTTTAAAAACGTTTGGACTCATTTTGGTAAAAATTAACATAAATCTATATAATTTATCACCAAAATAGTCCAAAATTGTTTAGTATTAAGCCACAGAGAAAAACATTATAATGGTTATAGACCATAATCATTATAATGTTTTCCATAACTTATGGTTAACGGGATTTGTACCATGTATTTTATTACTTACGGGTTGCCGATATTTCGGCACTGTTGCAAGGGCCATGATTACAGAGGAATTGAGAGGAACTGAAGTAGTTACGGGTGGGTAATTCATTTGCGGTCAGACATATCTCTCTACGCAATTGCTCGATGGTTTATTATGCGCAGTCGTATTACTATAACCACTACCACTGGTTTCACTATCATCTTCATCTCGATCACGACACACAATACCGACGGTATCGATTCTAGATTCGTTCAAAGTCGAATGTAGAATCGAATTTCGAATCAATTTTCGAACAATTAAACAATTGAAATCCATCGTCTGTATTTAGTGATTTCAATAGCTTCATATACCAGTCTGGGTATGTAATGAGGTTCTGTCGCAAGTATCTGTGAATTATGTAAATTCTCCATGTAATGATTGGTAGAGACCATGGTTGGTTTTTGCAGTTTATTGTTTTCATACGCTCTATACTATTTGCGCTGTAGCATGGTGCGGGTGACACATGTCAATACCAGGTGACTAGGGATGTGACGATTCGCAATTAAATTTTTATCACTAATTATACTCGTAGCATAAATAAATGTTGTTCTGTTTATTATTGTCACGAAAATTATATATAGGAAAAAATATATTCATACAAATTATTCAATTAATTTAATAGTTCAAAAATTTTAAAAAGTTTCGTAAACGCATTCAAAACAACTGGTATTTCATATTTTTTAGTGGCATATTTTTATTGATTGGGATCGTGACGTCCGTATTGATAACATAATTGAGACATCTTTAATAATATCCGTCACAGATACGGATGATGAAAGTGACAATTCCGATGTTCCTGACTCTGATATGAGTTTAGAAGAGGATTAAAATTGAATGAAAAATTGAAGTAAATATGTAATAATTGTATACTTTTTAACAATAAAAAATTGAGCGCACAAATTGTTTTTTATTTATTTTTTAATCGACAATTCTTCGTAGTAGTACATTCCATCACTAAATACGTCTTTGGTGTTACGTTATACGCATACCACTTTGATTATTTTTTCTTTCAATTTCATTTGATTTGTAGGCTAGAACATTCTAGTTGGGTTTAATTTGGAAGGTATACCTTTATTACTACAGTTATTAGTGATTTAATATATTACCGATGTGGTACAGCTGAATTAATAGATCATAATTATAAATCGCGGCAACTTTCAAGAGTGAAACGAAACTCGCCATAACTGTCACCCGCACCATGCTACAGCGCAAATACTTTAAACGTGCTCTTTCATATGACATACAACTGGACGATTTTTTTTGAGGGTTGGCTGTGGTCAGCTCACACGCCCGCCAGCTCCGTCCGGGGTGACGAAGGGGCGACGCGCGTCCCCATAATCCACCGTCTCCTTCGCCGTTGGGCCGATCACCAGTACAGATTTCCTTGTCCTCCGTGCGCAATTCAACGCACTATTAGGCAAAAGGACAAGCGATGAGTTGAGGGCAATACGTATTTGGATAAAGAAGCCAAAAGGGCAAAAACTGGCCAATTTTTTTTAGTAGAAAGGTCGAGGAACTTTTACAGACTGATGGAAAAAGAGGATAGGTTACCCTCTTTTGGCCTGGACAGTGGGCAGGTCACTGATGTCATGGTCGGGTGCTGGTGGCAAGCCCATGTGGCATCACAGAGAGCTACGTATCCGACTATGGGCTCCATCGCCGCTCCAGTTATCACCATGGACTGATAGGACGATATGTGACGCATCATGGCCAGCAGACAACGAAATGATAGTTGAAAATCCTATATTATAATGGCATTTGGGACACAGTAATTTGTGTTAATTAAAAAATTATCATAGAATTTGATAAAGTATTTAATGTAGAGATATAATAACCTACCGATTTAAATTCCAGTGAATAAATGGTTAGGAGTTTTTAAGAAAACTAGTGGTCGCCGTGTGGTCGAAATTCGGCCATAATTCATTTTAATTAATTGTTATGCTACACAATTTTCTTTTAATTTTATTTATGTATAATTGTAAATTGAGCAAACTGTGTTTCATTAATAACTAATATATAAGTACAAATCTCTATTAGACATTGTCATCATAATTATGATTGTTTGACATTCAGTTCGACCAGACATTTTGACCTTAAAAAAAGTGTATTTAAGCGTTGCTACGCAACACACTCGCGCGAACGTGTGTTTGTGTGTGTGTGTAGGATTGCGTTGTAGTGTGCGTAATGTTTTTTTTAATGAATTTAATGCATTTCTAATCTATTATTATATGAAATTTCAGTTTTATGCACTTCTCCTCATTATATACTTCAACTGTACCAAATTTCATACTTGTCCATCCACGTAATTTTCGTAAAAAGGGGTACAAAGTTTTTGCTTCACGTATTTATATATAGATACTATTTAATAAATCATACGTTAGTTTTAAATTAAAATATCGAATGAGTTACGTTGTATTGTGTTGTTTGGCTGATGATACCTACTGCCCAGAAAAATGACATTATAAAAGCTAGGTGATTAGTTTTACATGAATATTAAAAAGGCTTCTATATAGTATATTCCATTCCTTATGAAGAAATTTTAATATCATGGTACAATTACACGCATACAGGTGTTACTCAGCAAATTTAATGGAAATTTTGTAGACTAAATTGAATATGTATGAAAGTTGGTTATCTGGGGGCACGGCAGTGCCTCCACTAAGTCGAGCAAAAAAAAGTCGGGCAAAACGCAAAACTGCCGTAACATAATTTTCTCGAAGCCATTCAGGCCATTTTCGACCCCCTATAACTTCGTTGTTAATAAAACTAGAAACCTGAATTTTTAGTAACCTAGCAGGCCTTGTCTACACATTGTGTATTTCAAATTTCATTCAATTTGAACCAATAGTTTAAGAATTATAACTAGTCAAAATTTCGTAATTTTGTCACTCACTGACTGACTGACCGATCATCAATATTAAAGTGGCACTTCTAGCAGACATAGAAGCTTCAAATTTTTAGAATGCAATTAGTGTTTAGTGTATAATGAAGGAAAAATTATGAAACATTATAATTTTCATCCAGTTTTCTTGGCAATCGCACTATGTTTAGTACAATTTAATATAATATGTATTACTTATGAGGTGTGTTTTCATGCGATTGCCAAGTCATTCTGTTTATTTAAAACATAAAAGATCTTTAATATTGATATAGTCACTATAAGAAGTTGTTAGGTTAGCTATTTACGTATTAACTTAAGAAAGGTTCCTTATGCAGGGACTGAATGAGTTAACCGACTTGGTATAACATGGATCTCACAAATTTTTATGGTAGAAGAACTCAGTTGCGAGGCTTGGCTTTTTTTTACAAGTCTTGTTTTTGATGGTATAAAGCATTTTTACGTTGAGCTACAATAACAATTTAAAAATATATCGTAAATAATATTTGAACATAATTAATTACAAAAAAAAAAGGAATTCTTTTTCTGAGCTTATAAAGCTCAGAAAAAGAAATCTCCAAAAATATATATATATATATATATATATATATATATATATATATATATATATATATAAATGAATTGCTGATCATTAGTCTTGATAAAACTCGAGAACGGCTGAACAGATTTGGCCGATTTTGGTCTTGAATTACTTGTGGAAGTCCAGGGAAGGTTTATACGCTGAGAAAATACGGCAAAATTGTGAGTTAAATACTAAAAACAACAATTTTATTTGCCCATACAAATTGGTCTTACCTGTCCAACATTTGATGTTCGTCCCGTCGGTTCGGCATTTATGGCATAATTACATGTAGATCTAGATTAAAAAAGGTTTTGGAATCGATAAGAAAAGGCGGTATATTAAATAGCTAAAATACAATTCACCACCCGTAGGTGTCGTAAAAGACGACTATGGGATATAATATGCATATAATATCTATGCAAGAGAAAGAAAACTTGAAACAAAACCCTATATTGAGACGTCTGACCAGCGTGGTAGTAGGTCGATTTCCCACCCATAGTGGAGTAGGTGCGACAGTTGGACGTGTATGGGCTGAGATGATGATGATGATTTATCAGCCTCCCATAAATAGTGTAAAGTTGCGGACTAAGGAAATATAACCCTTTTTTTTTTGGGGATGGGTTGCGGTCGGCGCGCTCCTCGCACCACTCCGTCCGGGGCGACAGAGGGGCGTAAGCACGCACACCCGCAACCCACCCCACCTGCACGTCGCCTTCGTCGTTGGGCCGACCACCGGAGCAGGGTTACTTGTCATCAGTGGTCGGCCCGACGGAATACCCCCTATTTAGGGTACCCTCCCATCGACCGACGTCCCCCCCTCGGGGAGGACGTCGGTCTTCACGCGATCGGCCTCTCAGCGGGTGACGGACTAATTCCCCGATCACGTCACCCAAGGCCTCGGCTAGGGCGGCATGAGGTGCAAGTACTCGCGCCTACGCCGCTCCAGTCGCCGGCGGCGGATCGCCTCATCGAGGCTGCGCTCCTCGCGCAGGCGATCCGCCGCCTCCTTCTGCGAGATCACTGCTTTGCAGAAGGCTGCGACCGCGTCCCAAATCCTGACGCTGCCGACTATCGCTAGGGCGGAAGAAAATATAACACTTGCCATAAATTCAATTCAGTTGGGTTATCAATAATTCCATTATATTGATACGTTTGAGGCCGAGTCCGCAGATCGCCCCAGCTTCGGCAGGAGCATCAGCCTCCCTTTCTTTCAACATTCAAATGTCGAGGACAGCTGAACCTTTTTCGCTAATTCTTTTTTTAGAATATTTTTGGAAGTACAAGAGTATTATTTTTCTCTACGTGAGAAAGATTTCAAAAATTGCCTGTAAAGATCTAAAAACAACACTTTTCTATACTCCCATACAAACGATTCGTAATAATACTTAAAAGTCAATTTGAACTTTAATACCATACCGTAAAGTTCAAGTGTTAGTGGAGAGGTTCCGGGAAGGCACAACAATTGAGTGACATTACTACCGTATGTATATTGATGTCTCCGTGCTGGAAATCCTCTACGCCGATGATGTCTGCCTAATGGCTGACAGCCTGCAACACCTTCAGCTCTATGTGAATTCTCTGAAAAGCTCGTGCTGTAGGTTTGGCTTGGTAATAAGCGTAACTAAGACTCAGGTCCTCAAACAACCACTTAGAGGCTGCCACGTTGATGAGACCCAAATTACTTTGGGTGACACAGCGCTGAGCGAAGTTAGTACGTTTAAATACCTGGGTAGCCAAATCAGAAGCGTTAACAGCCTTGCCTCAGAAATTCCTTCGCGTGTAGCAAAAGCTGCAGCCACTTTTGGTAAACTGAACCAGCGGGTCTGGAAGTCGCACGACCTCAAACTTCAAACCAAGCTTTCTGTATACCGAGCAATGGTGCTCCCTATACTCACTTATGCCGCGGAGACCTGGTGCCTGTACAAGGGAGACATCAGAAAGCTTGACACCTTCCACATGCGGTGCCTGCGCCGCATTCTGCGTATAGGGTGGGAGGATCGTGTGACTAACGCTGAAGTACTGCGTCGTTCGGACATGACGGGCATGGAGGCGTTACTTATTAAAAGCCAGCTGAGATGGTGTGGTCACGTTTGTCGCATGGATGACTGTAGACTCCCGAAAACCGTTTTCTACTCGGAGCTATCCACGGGGAAGCGGAACCAGGGGGGGCAGCACCTGCGCTATAAAGACGTCTTAAAGCGCCACCTCAAAACCTGCGACATCCCGCTGGAAGGTTGGGAGGACCTTGCGTCGATGAGACCGGAGTGGCGCAATAATGTCAAAAAAGGTGCAGCATCTTTTGAAGAAGCTCGGCTTAAACACCTGGACTATAAGCGCCACCTGCGGAAGACTCGACCGAAGCCCTCCTACACTGATACACATATAACGACCAAGGACAGCTCTACTGCGCACAATGCAACCGAACATTTAAAACTAAGTTCGGCTTTGCAAGCCACCTACGTGTTCACCAAAGAAATACCATCTAGATTGCAGGGTCACCGTCGTCGGACTCGACGAGGAGGACTATATATATATATATATGTCAAACACAAAATTTTGGATGTTTTATAATTTTTATTTTTTGACATTATTAACTTTTAAGCTATTGCATAGCTTTTATCGCGGGCTTTGAGCGCGGCGACCGAATCAAGAAATTTCGTAACGAAAATAAAACCTAACACCCGCCTACCATGTAGCTCGGCCGAGCGTTCAGTGTGACGGTCGTCGACATTCTGCGTTCGTCCGTCTCGGTGCGCACACGTGCCACCACTGTGCTTAGCTTACGTCAAAAAGTGTTTTCGCGCGTTTTCTAACGGACCCAACGATCTTCAGCGGACGATAGCGGTAATCCAAACCGCCTTTATTGTTATACATATAGTACATTTGTTTTATTATCGGTCATCACGCTCTAAAAGTGTAACTTGAATTAATATCAAAGAAAAAAATAATACTGCATAAATAAAAAAATCATCATCATCATCTTGCTCTTATCCCAATTACTTGGGGTCGACGCAATATGTCATCTGTTTTGACATATTGCAAAAAGTTTCGGCAATGACTTTTATGACCGGCCGCCTGCCTGACGTCAACCCTCCTTGGGAATGTAAATAAATAAAAAAAAAAAAAATAATTATAATTGCATAAGTTGATAAAAAATGCTATGCAATAGCTTTAACGCGGCAGTCCCCGAGTGCCACAAGTTTTTTTTTTCTTTTTTTATCTTACTAGCTGACCCGGCGTCCCGAATAGCAGACAAAGTATTAAAAAAAGAAATGTGGTGTCGTGGGACACCAGGTAGGAACGAAGTTCCTTCGGCTAATGTAGAATCGACACAATTTGCAAAAAAAATCAAAATTCAGGGCTCTTTTATTTGGTGTCCTTGTTCCGAACATCGTTAGTTTCTAATTATAAAATTTATTATGACTAAACTATTGGGTGTAGGCTCTTGAAATTTAGGTTTTTTAGTATTAAATCGGTTCTACTGGAAATTCTATGAGGTTTGTCAAAAATCCGGAGTTCCTGCGGTCAAAGATGACTAATTTATGGCAGTTTGGGGTTTGAACGATGTTTCACATCAAAAAAGGGGGAGAGGGAAGTTTCTAATGGGGGGGTAGGGGTAGTCCGGGCGGCAATGTAAGGTGCAAGGGGGGGTCAAAATTTCTATCAAAAATGGTCTAGTACTTATAGTTTTTGAGATACGGCGGTCAAAACAATTGTAGGTTGAACGATGTTTCACATTAAAATACTATCACATTTTTTTCGTACTTCGTCTCATTTAACGGTTTTATTTCACGCACTTTTTCTTACGGCTCATTTTCTTACGGTTTTACTATCACATTTTTTTCAGTTCGGCCGCGCAGCAAAATCCCTATCTCCTCCAAGCCTGCCGTAAGGAACTTCGTTCCAAAAAACTAAAAAAATGTTTAATCGACTGTTAGGCGGAATGAAGTTCGCCGGGTCAGCTAGTTTGATTATATTATAATCATTGTAACAAAATATCAACAAAGTACATCTTAGTTTCTTTACCATGGGCCAAGCTTACACTTTTCAAACGAAGTTCGCAACCCTAACTTATCCGTGCGTGACGTAAAATTCGACTAGCGAATCTGGGTGGCAACAGCCTCTCGCAAACTGCCTGCCAAACGCAGCGATTATGCGATTACTACTTCTACGGAGTGTCGAAGATTCATGAACGATAGTAGGATGTATGCCATCATATGTTGGATATGTACGTCTTATGAGGGATGACTATAATTTTTAAAAGATTTGTTATATATATTGCTGTAAATAATGAAGATATTGATATCCGAAATACGGAAATCCGCAAAAGAACGGGTGTAATCAACATGAATTAGCACGCTGCACGGCAGCACGAAGAATTAACACGCTGAAGTGGCAATGGGCAGGCCACATCGCTCGACGAACCGACAACCGCTGGGGAAGAAAGGTTCTCGAGTGGCGACCACGTATTGGACGACGCAGTGTAGGACGCCCCCCAACTAGGTGGACCGACGACCCGGTGAAAGTTGCTGGGCGTCGTTGGATGCAGGCGGCACAGGACCACACTTTGTGGCGTAACATGAGGGAGTCCTACGTCCAGCAGTGGACGGCGATAGGCTGAAATGATGATGACGATGAATGATATATAACATAATTATTTAAAAATTATAGATGCATTCCATTTTAACACTTAGTCCATTGAAAATAAATTTATTGGCCTTTTTTTTGATTGGGCTATGGTCAGCACACACGTCATTCGTTCCGTCCTCCGCCCGGGGTGACGAAAGGGCGGAGTGTGGCCCCATAACTCACCGTATTCCCTCTCCTTCGCTCTTTGAGGGAGCTCACCGCCTGGCGCGTCGACGCCCGCTGAGACGTCATTACCCGTTGGGCAGTCCGGCTGGAGAGGCCTCGGTTCGGGGTGCGAATCGTGGAGGCCTTCCGGCCGGTGCTGATGCAGTGGTTGGAAAGGCGGCACGGGGTGCTCTCCTTCCGACTAGTGCAGGTGTTGACAGGGCATGGGTGCTTCGCCAAATATCTGCACAAGGTCGTTGGGAGGGAGAGTACACCGTTCTGCCACCACTGCGATTGCGATGAGGACACGGCGCAGCATACGCTCGAGGCCTGCGTCGCTTGGGCAGCGCAGCGCCGTCAACTCGTCGCAATCATTGGTGCCGACCTGACACTGCCAACTATCGCCAGGGCGATGGTCGGCAGCGTCGGGAACTGGGACACGGTCGCAGCCTTCTGCGAGGCAGTGATCTCGCAGAAGGAGGCGGTGGATTGCCTGCGCGAGGAGCGCAGCCTCGATGAGGCGATCCGCCGCCGGCGACTGGGACGGCGTAGGCGCGAATACTTGCGCCTCATGCCGCCCTAGCCGAGGCTGCGGGTGACGTGACCGGGGTTTAGTTCGTCACCCGCCGAGAGGCCGACCGCGTGAGGAAAGACCGACGTCCTCCCCGAGGGGAGGACGTCGGTCTGCGACCACCGACGCCCAGCGACTTTCACTAGGTCATCGGTCCACCTAGTGGAGGGGCGTCCTACACTGAGTCGTCCGATATGTGGTCGCCACTCGAGAATCTTTCTTCCCCAGCGGTTGTCGGTTCGTCGAGCGATGTGACCTGCCCATTGCCACTTCAGCGTGCTAATTCTTCGTGCTATGTCGGTTACACCCGTTCTTCTGCGGATTACCGTATTCCGGATTTTATCTCGCAGAGAAATTCCGAGCATAGCCCGCTCCATAGCACGCTGAGCGACTTTGAGCCTTGATATGAGGCCTACATTTAGGGACCACGTTTCCGTGCTGTAAATCATCACTGGTAACACACACTGGTCAAAGACCTGTGTTTTCAGACACTGAGGTATGTTGGACGAGAAGATCCTCTTAAGTTTCCCGAACGCTGCCCAACCAACTTACTAATAATCCAATATTGTTATTAATTAATTGTCGTCTCTTTGCCCCACTACCTATGAGGTAGAATCTGGAAGGGACGTTTATTGTTACGTTTATTTTCTCAAATTTACTTCAATATTCGCTTATAGCGTTATTTTTGAGTCTACGACTAAAAGTATTTTAACCAAAGTTGTAGAGAGTTTTATTTGCAACTAGCAACCCGCCCTCGGTTCGCTTCGGTTTCAATCGCCTTACCCGCATAATTCTCGTTCTCGTGGTAATATCGGGATAAAATATAGCCTAAGTTACTCTTTATATAGACAACTACCTGGCAGTAAAAATATCAAAATCGGTCCAGCCATTTTGAAGATTACCTCAAATAGACAGACAGACATTACAAACATACACTTTAATTTTATTTATTTGTATTGATGTATAGACAAAAAAATGTAATATTTTTTAGTTAATTCCAAGTTGTCGATCGATCCTAAAGAGGTTATGTTTTTAAATCATGAAGTTGTTAGTGTTCATTTTTATTTAAACCAGTGAATAGGGGAACCTATTCCACTTAATGATAAGTATTATGGAGGTTTCGTGTGAGAAGCTATATTTAAGTTTTGGGTTATACCTAGCAGTTTATACTAGAATCTGAGTAGTGTCATTTAGGAACTCGGTTTATTACACGTGATCACGTTAACCACAGGACTATAGTCACTCAGCGGTTGCTGTGTAAATAAACACGGGGTCAAGAAGTTGCTTGGCACGACAAGTAAGCATCTTAACCACAACGTCAACTGTGCAAAATAACTTTATATATGTAAATCTTAGAATAATAACGTATAGGAGGTAAGTTCACGAATAAAAAGTGAAGCATTTCAATTGGAGCCTAATGGAGCTTACGCCGGCACCATTCCGTACTGTGTAAGGTCACTGTATTGCAAGTACGTACGCAACTCTTAAAACATAAATAGGTAATTATGACGGTTTGTGCATTCAAATGGTGTCACAACACATTTGAAAAACTTAAAAAGGTTTTTAACATTACTTTTAAAAGTATTTCGACGATTTATGTTAATAAAAACAAAATTTGATTTCATAATTTGTATAGTGGTGTACGTGTGTAATCGTCTCCGCGCATGTAGTATTTTTAGATTCATGTTTCGAACGTTCGAAGTACGTTCGAAACACCCACACGATCACCATAAGAATGAGCAGCAGTACTTTCATAGGAAACTTATAACATCATCATCATCACAGCCCACGTACGTCCCACTGTTGGGCTCGGGCCTCTACTACAAGGGAAGGGAATTTGATCTACTATACCATGCTGGTCAGATATGTTAGTATAGGGTTTCATTTCGAGTATTCTTTCTCTTGCACAGATGTTATATGCATATTATATCCCTCAGTCGTCTTTTACGATATCCACGGGTAAGATAGGGTGTGCTGAATTGTATTCTTACTCCGTCACCACACGGAAGACAAATTTATAATACCAACTGCAATCTGTAACCCAGGCCTTGTCCTCTAAGGCAGGTCTATGTCCAACAGTCAACGTGGACGAGCTGAGGACGGCTTATATCTGTTTTTCAATTTATACAGTTTTCATCGATTTCTAAAGCTTCGATTATTTCAGTTAGTCACGCAATGATAAATGATATCGTTGTTATTTTTATCTAATCACGCTCTATTTGCATCGTTTTACATGCACAAAACTGTCTCAGGTATAAACCTGTAAAATAAAATTATATGGTGATTGTAATAGAAAGCAGGGGTCATGAAGTCAATGCCTTTGTGTAAATTCTACTAAGGTAAATCGATAATTGACCTGGTTTGAACATGAAACTTGTTTTTGAAATATGTAAATATTTAATTCTTATTCAATGATACAAATATTTCTATTCAAAAGGGATTTCAAACTGTAGGGTCGCGTAACTGGAACACCGATGGAATCATTAATGTAATGAAAGGTAACATTAACTTTTCTAATCCATTTCAATTAATGAGTTTTTGCATGCGCTGTGTATTGTTCAAGTTAGAATACAGGTTAAGCGACGATCATGTTCCCTACGTCTATAAGGTGGCTATATGATCGATGTAGGTTACCTATAACAAGAGTATAAGTAATTTTTATGGCGTAGAAGTCCCAGGTGGAGATCATCATATTACATTTATGACGTGAGTCTTCTATATTCAGTGTAATACTAAATCGCAATATACATATATTTAGTTGGTTCCATTTTAGGTAAAGGCGATAAAAATCTCTAAGTCTTATTTTTTTTTGATATTAGAACAACACTGTTGTCAGTTACAGCTACCTACAGCTACAGTCTCGGGCCAGCCCGTCCGGGGTAGTACTCTCGCCAAAAATCGACAACCGAGTAGAAAGAAGCAATTTGTTAGTGTTACGAGCGAGAGAGCCGGAAGCCCAACTTTCCGAGGGTGTTTGCAATAAAAAAAATAATTATATTCGTATTTATCTGAAACAAAATCTCCGCTACATCCTTGATCCTAATCAACTTTTTAATTCCATTTTATTGAGGTTAAAAATAACACTCACTACTAACCTCGAAGTGCAGAAATAATTATTTTGAAATATTACTTTTTGGTACATTGTGTTACTATTTTTTTGTTGTCTGTTCAAACAACTAAACGAAACGTTTTTTTAGACAAGTCAAGACAGATATGAGTTTAGAGCAAGTCAGATCTGAGTTTAAAGCAAAAATTTAAATTATTTTATGTAACAACATTATTTATACGCCATTAATATTTAGTAGCACGTAACAGTTTTTAATATTGTGTATGTTAATAGCATTGGCGTGTTTTCTTTCTGTCAATAGAATAAAAAATAGACTAAGCACAAGGAATGATACCATTCAAAGGAATGGTATCATTCCTATAAAGATATACATACTAATTAAATATGAACATTTTTATTTCTATCGACATAAGGATATGAACTGGTCCTTTTAACCCTTTCCACTCCAATGTCGAGTGTCACTCGACACTGATTTTGTTCCACTAGCTCCACTGTCGAGTGATACTCGACATGGTGTAATACCTCTTTTTGCGGAAAATTTTAAAACAGGAGGGATTTTTGTTACTAAAATGTTTGAATCACGAATGAATGAAACATATTCTAGAATCGTAAGATACTATAATTCAATTAAATTTTATCGATGCTACATAATAAAACTAGTTGTTATCGCACTGTTATATGTTCGCGTCGTAAACAACTTATCTCCTGAAAGATCTGAAAGAAAGAATCCTGAAAGACCTGTAATGTCATGTATGGTGTTAATTTTCCTGGCGGATACGACTGTGACTGAATCAATTCACTGTGGCGCACGGACACGGATTGATGGTGCAACAAGTACCGCGTTTTGAAAGTAGTGATGAAAAATTAGTTTTTTTTTTACAAAATACACAAAGAACACTAAAAGTAAAAGAACGTAATTTTAGAATAGAATAGAATAGAATAGAATAGCATTTATTGTCACATAATAACTAATAATTATAATACATGTTTTTAATTAATTTTGACAATAGGGGAATGCTCAGCATTGTGCTGCATAGAAATTATGCAGGGCTGGTTTTCAGCAAACCCGCCCATTGTCGATATTGGAATTATACATTCCACATTATTATACAAGAATTATACAAGAATTTATCACCTAAGTTTCGCATGCCATCATTTTAAAATTTAGAGAGATATTTTTGTTTAGGGTCCAAACTTACATACCTAAAGGAGTGAAATAGTAACGTATATTTTGGAATTTGTTATCCTTAACAGTTAAAAGACCTTGAAAACATGAAATAAACCATATAAATAATTAAAAGTCTTGAGCAAAAAAATAAAATAATGATTTGTATCATCCCTGAAGAATTTGGTGTAGAGGAAGAAAGCGTATCTTAAATATAGATTAAGAATTTGGATAATAGTGCGAGCGTAGAGAATATCCTATTTGAATGTTCCAAATTCATTGTATTTTTATAGCTTATAGATATCTCTTGTTGAACATAGGCCTCCCCAAAGGTCTAATAACATAACCATAAGCTAAGCAGATTGGCGTGTTCGTAATAACATAATTTCCAGGAAAATCTTGCTCAACATTCCCTTGGTGATTCGTTTGACTAAGGGATACCAACACATTATATTTTTAACCCTTAATCACCAGACAAAATCCAATGGTTCCCTAATAGGACATTTTTGATAATTAAACTTAAAGAGTGCAGTACCTTAAAAGCTCTGAGATAGGGTTTATTAATTCAAATATATCCCCATACTGTTTATAGTTTTGGGCAATATTACCCACATTTATAAGATTAAAACTGGGATACCAAATATGTGTGGCAAAATCTTTTTGACTTAATGTAATATGGCCCAACATGAAGCTAAATTATAAAATATTGGATTGTATGTAAACTATTGTTTTCATTTGCCCCAGAGAAGAATAATTCTTAAGTTATTTACGCTTATTAAGAAAGTTTTCAATTTAAACGCTAAATTGAGTACCAGTTAAATGTGAATGAAGTAGCAGCTAAATACTAATACATATTTTAAAACATTATGATTTCTGATGTTTACGCGAGTACCACACATTATAATTAAAACTATTTTTAGGGATTTTGTCGCGTTTGTATTCGATTTTTGATTGCCCAACGTTTCAAATACTTTTTAAAACATATTTTAAATTATTTATTATTAGTTATAAATATTTACACTGTCAAATAGAATTGTCAACCAAATAATGCATTCACAGTTTAAAAGTTTAAATAAATTAAAATTAATTTTACAATCACACAACAAATAAATAATAATATATGTTTTATAAGACGCAATTTACAGGAACTTCTATTTTATGCTGTATTCAATTCAATGCAATGCATAGGAAATGAGATATAGGATTCGTTACAATAGATCCATTCCATTGATTGTACGACCCAATTTGATTTTACTTCATAATATACTAGATATAGTCATACAATATGATAGTCGAGTAATCATTTTATATCAAGAAATATCTCTAGTTCTGAGTAGAAAATAAGAATAAAATCAAAAACCATAGTGGTGGTTATTAAAACGTCTTGCCAGCAAATTTACTGAAGATGTACTATATCATCTCGATTAGCTTAAAACTGGCCGATCTTCATCAGAATATTCGTGGGGTTATAAATATATCTTCATCATCATCATCATTTCGGCTTATATACGTCACACTGCTGGGCTGCCTTACTATACCAACACGTCTGACCAGGATGGTATAGTAGATCAATTGTCCTCCCATAGTGCAGGAGGCCTGAGCCCAACAGTGGGACGTGTATGGGTTGAGATGATGATTATGATGAAAAGAAAAATACCAGATATTGTATCACATAATTATGCAATTTAAAATCGAAACTAATAACAAAATAATCGAGTACTTATGTATAGTCTGCAACTGTAATTAAACACTCTGGCCACTTTGAGGTAATGATATGAACGACTCCATTTCACAGGTTACCAAGACAGATCAAGTCCAAGTTAATTGAGACCCAAGCATAATGCTCAATTTAATGTTGACTACTAATCGTCTCAAAGCTACAAATTGAGAAGCATTGGTAAAATTTTTCTTATATCAATTTCATCCAACCAAAGATCATTCTTTCGCTCTCTACCGCTGATTTTCATAACGCACTTCACATAAAACGGCCCGGGTCCCCTTGCATCTACTTTTTGGCTTCCTTATCACTTTGATCAAGTCAACAGAGCACTCGACAGGAGTTCAACTTACACTGCGTCGTCCGATACAATTACCACAGCGTCGAGCGATGTAGCTCGGCCATGGCCAAGTTAATGTGCTAATATTTGGCATATAGTGAAATGTGGAGTTTGTAGCGAATGGCATAGCAAACTATGCGACTTCGAACTTAGTTACAAGGCGTACACTTAAGAGCCCATGTTATCGTTTCGTAATTCTTCGCTGGCAACATGATAATAAACCTGCGTTTTTAAACACCCAAGAATATCGCTTAAGAGTAGCTCCGTAAGTATTTTGAAAGGCTTAATTTAGTTGGATTAGCTGACCACCTTAAGTACTACACTTTACTACTAACGTCTAGTTTTTTAATTTTTGAAGTTGGTTTTTGGAAACGTAGGGTTTTTAATCTTTTTTTTTTGCTTTTAAAGAGATTCAAATTCCAAACAACAATCTCTAGATCACAAAAAGGATTGTCGTGCATGGGAATCGAACCCACGTTTTCTGTCACTGTATGGTGTGTATCTTAAATGGGTAACTTAACTACTATAACATCTGTGTGTATATTTATTAGTTTACGAATTCTAAAAAGGTGACCCAATACATATTTACAATTTTGCTTTATTGTTTATTTTTTTTTCAATTTTTGAACGATACAATTCTTTTATGCAATAGTGAATAATCCATATCAATATCGGTGCTATAATTTAAATAAAAAAATAAATATCATATGTCTTCATCGTCATCAAGATTCCCAATGACAAGTAAGAATTTAAGTTTGTTAATTTAGTTTACTAGAAGACCATCTGATGCGTAAATTACTTTAGTTTATAATTTAGCGTATATTATTTTAGTTTGTGATACTGATATTATTATACATATTTAAAACAGATTATGAGGTGCTGTGTGGTAGCGGCTTCGAATACTACCAACCCTTGTTTGCTCGTGGGTGTCGTAAAAGACGACTAAGAGCCCTAGATTGACCCGGACCAACTCCATCTGGTACCATTTAGGCCAACGATTACATTCCCAAGGAGGGTTGACGTCAGGCAGGCAGCCGGTCATAAAAGTCATTGCCGAAACTTTTTGCAATATGTCAAAACAGATGACATATTGCATCGACCCCAAGTAATTGGGATAAGAGCAAGATGATGATGATTTAAAACAGATTATTATATAATCATTATTCATTATGATTTAATTATTATGATATTTAAAAAAGATTTTGTCATAATGCACAGTACATCGTTTATATTGAGTATATTGTTTATATTCAACATAGACGAAAAAAGTAAAATATTCTGCGTAGTTCAGCAAAATTATACACAACTGACCGCCTGCCTGACGTCAATGTTTTAGAGATTGTAATCCTTTGACTACACGGTACTAGGTGGAATCAATATAGGTAAATGTAAATACTGAATAGTCGAGAAAGTAATGGCTATACGTACTTGTAAAATATTATACGTAAAACGCGCCTATAACGTTTAATACTGAAATTGATCTAAATTTTCTATACAATAGTTCTTCTGCGCACACTATCTAGTCATCCAGGGTTGCACTAAAACCAAAAGAGGTTTCATAACTCATTCTGTGTCTACTCTAATCCTTTTCAAGGGACCACTGGCGACGCGTGTATGTAACGTCCTAAACTAACATATATCCTTTTAAGATTTACTATAACAAACATAAATTGTTAATATGAACTTGATTTGTGGTTTCATTTAACGCGACTACAATGCTACATGTCGTGAGTGACTGTTTAACTTTGAGTTATGAAAAACTAGGCAAATTGTACATATCCAACCAACTACGTATTCGCAGTGAGAACTACATATGTAAATAAATGAATATGTTGACGCGCATATGTTGTATTAAGAAAAACAATATTATTTACGTAACCTATTCAATATATAACAGTGTGCTCTCACACCTTACCCCATAGAGATTTGAAAAGTAGGAAAAATCACGAAGAGCTCAAGCTTCAACGGTAACGGTTAATATGATTTTATTAGTTCTATCTCTGTTTGTTTATTTCGCCTTAGACCGACGCCTTTCCTCCTCCGAATTCGAACTTTATTTACAATAAAACAAATATTTTTCGTTCATTATCTTATTTCTATTTTAAGAATTATTTTCAATCATATTTTAAGAATTTAATCCATTGAAAAGTTGTATTTGGGGTTGCGTTTGTTAGAGGACACAATTTAATTTTTTTAGATACGAAGGTTGGGGTTAGTGTAAAGTTAAATCCAAGTTTGTTGGGTTGCAACCCTTGTCCTAAGACTGCTATCTTGGAAAAAGAGATTCAAATGGTTTTTACGGTTTATCTGCCAAACTATAGGTCTCACAAAAAAGCCGGGTTGCGACCTCACAAACTTGGATTTAACTTTACACTAGGGGTTAGTGTCCCTTAATATCTAAAAAATATAATTGCGTCCTCTGACAAACGTACGCTTAGCTCAAAAAAATTTAATATTTCAACGGACTAATTATGGTTCAATTTATTGTATTAAGTGTGTTTTTTAGTTTTTTAAGCTGTATTTATTTTTAAAGACCCTTATGCCTTTGCTTGTATGGATGTTATCTGCATATCATACCCGTTCGTCATCTTTTGCGGACAGTTACAGTTTAGTAAATACGTCCACTTACTAAACTGTAAGAAGCTAATGTATTTTCATATGGCTGTGGGGCATAAGCAAGTAATTTAACTATAAAAGAAAAACACCAGCCAATATATCGGGCTGTCCATAGTATATAGCGCAATGTTTTATCTGTTCCCATATTGAAGACTAGCAGCGCCCTGCGGTTTCACCCGCAGTTCCTCTTCCCGTGAGAATATCAGGATAAATTATAGCCTATGTGTTATTCTGATATGTAAGCTATATTATTGTGAAGTTTCATCAAAATCCATTCAGTAGTTTTTGCGTGAAAGAGCAACAAACATCTTCACATCCTCACATACAAACTATCGCGTTTATAATATTAGTAGGAAGAATCGTGTTCAATAAAGAGGGACGTGCATATATAATGTGACTATATTTTTTTAGTTCCAAACGTGATACTTAAGTAAATATCCCGTTTCTTTTTGTGTTAGTCAGAAATAGATGAAAATATAAAATTCAAAAGCTAAAGAAAAAAACAAGAATACGTGAAAAGTCTTCCAAGAATAGGTACAACTGAAAACCTATTAACCTAAATAAAAAAAAAAAACAAGAATATGTCTCTATCAATATGTATAATAAATGGTAATTTATGCTCTGTTTGCAAAAACTGGACATTAGGACCGCAGAATTCAGCAGTATATAAACATAATATCGCCAATTTTAGTATTTTTTTCTAAAAAGTATATTTATTTTAATACTAACAACCCGCCCTCCGCCTGGTTGGTTTAAGCCTGAAAGTGTAACAAACGAACTTACTTTCGCATTTATAATATTACTAGCAATCCGCCGCGCTTCGCTTCGGTTTTAGTCTCCTTACGCGCGTAGCTCCCGTTCCCGTGGAAACCCATGGGACTTTTACTTCCTATAGTGAAAGAATTTTTGAAATTGGTTCGGTGTTTTAAGCGTGAAAGCGTAGCAAACAAACAAACCAACAAACAAACTTACTTTCGCATTTATAATATTAGTAAAGACTAGCAACCCGCCCTCGCTTCACTTCGGTTTCAGTCGCCTTACCCGCGTAGTTCCCAATCCCGTGGGAATACCGGGATAAAATATAACCTATATTACTCCCTGATATTATAGCTTTCCATTGGTGAAAGAATTTTTTAAATCGGTCCAGTAGTTTTGAAGCCTATTCAATACAAACAAACAGTCAAAGAAATCTTTCCTCTTTATAATATTAGTAGTATAGATAAGTTCTTAAACACTCATATTTTTAATATGTATTTCCTTTACTACAAAGATACCATAATATAGTATATTTTTATTACTATTTTACCTTAATTTCTTTTATGTATCATCTGGCTTTATTTCTCATAGTATAACAGTCGCAAAGCTTTCGTGTTAATATTGCATGCCCAGTTACACTAAATGTGATACCTTTTTATTACTTTTACTGAAGACAGACACTTTGTAATACTGTTTAGTACGATATACTTTGTAACTGAGAAGGATAACCGTACGAAACTGACCACGCAATGTAATTTTAACTTGCAAGTAATTTTTACACATTGTTTTACTTAGAAATAAAATATTACAATATTTAGATTTTAACGTAATCTAGCGTAAATACATGCATCATATTCGTGTACCATGAAATATTAAAATTTAAAAATAATGAATCATATTCCTTACAATGGTGGGCTCGCTTTTTTTATAAATAGTGTTTTTGAAAGCTTTTTTGAATGTTTGATACGGAGTTTCGGAGTATATAAGTATTTAGATAAATTACAAACTGATGCAATATGGTATATTTTATACCCTATCGACACATAAAGTATACGAACAAGGTATTATCACAGAAGTGAAAACTTGAAACAATGAACAAACAGTCGCTATCATTGGATATTCAAATTAATTGTTTAATCTTAAAACTTGTTACATTTATCTGATTTTGATATCAATCGGCACATATGTGACATTGGTATAGCTATAAATATAGTATTAGCGTTAACACAGCATGTGACCAATAGTGACCATGTCGTTGACAACTGACATGAATTTGCTCCCTGGGGTTCAGTACAAGACAGTTAGCATTTGCCCATTTCGTTACTGAGCTATTTTAATTTTTGATGCCCAATGGCTAAATATAGTTTTATATTTTAATTATAATTTTTTATTGTCTGATAAAACTTAAAAACGAGTTTTTCCAGTGGATTGATTTATCGTCCCTACAACCTTCTACAAACAAAATTTCATGCAAATAGTTAGACTGTTACCGAGATTATGCATATTATACAGAAATAAACAAGAACAACCCACTTAAAGGTATTAGGTACATATATGTATGCTTGATAACCTTATTCCATCATAAGTTGTAAGTCGGTGTTTGGTAATATAATAAGTATTGTAATTTTAATCTGACATTTATTTCATAGATAGATACGAAAACTAAAACCATTTTCAACCCACAATATAAGCACTTATCATATTTCAAAGATCGAATGACGGCCATTCCTTCCAAATAGTGGTAATCAGGAACATCGAGTTTGATTGAAAGGCGACCTCAATACGTTTACTCAACCTATGACACTTTATATGATTCTGTATTGTGTTCAAGGTTAGAAAGTTTTTGAAATTAAGTTATAAAATTCGTGTGTGAGTGGTATAACTTTACAAACGGACAATGTTTTTTTTACTTTATTACTTTGACAAAGTTGTTTTATCTAGTACTAGCAACCCGCTCTCGCTTCGCTTCGGTTTCAGTCGCCTTACCTGCGTAGTGCCCAATCCCGTGGGAATACCAGGAAAACCTATTTTACTCCCAGGTATTATAGCTTTCCATCAGTGAAAGAATTTTTGAAATCGGATCAGTAGTTTAAGCGTGAAAGCGTAACAAACAAACAAACGCAACAGACAAAAAACAACAACAAAAATGTTTGTTTCTCTAGGAGCTAAACGTGTAAATCAATTTTGATGATACTTGTTTCAATCGGTTCAGATGATCGATTCAGACAGTGTAACAAGTGAAACGAGCGATTCTTGTACATTTCTATGATTCTATATTTTCAGAATCTCAGAATACGGCACCAATGATTTTCATCTAGCTAGGTTTTATTTATATAAAATGTCGTTTTGTCGGTGTTTTTAGCTAATCAATAAAATTACATAAAATGTCATTAGAATAGCAACGTAAAGTTAGCTGTCGCCGTCAAGTGTTAATAGCTCAGTTGGGAAGTTGACCAGTGCATTCAAACCGCCTGAGATCGGAGCTCAGGGTTAGAAATATTCCGGTTTTTTTTTTTAATTTTTGATATATTTTTTCATTATTTCATCATTTTTATTTTTTATTAATATATATCTAAATATGTTCGTCAAAAATCCAAATTACAAAAATTAAAAAACAATACCGTTTGCTTGCTCAACCTGATATTGTATCTACGTTATACTAATAAAAATTCAACATGGCTTCAACCAGGTGCCATATTTAAAAATGAATGATGACATTTGTATTGGAAAAACATTATTAACACTAATTGAAAACTAAATTAATTGAAACTAAAACTAATTGAAAATAAAGAAGAACAGTAAAAACTCTAAGCCATGAGGATTTACATCTTAGTAATTTGGCCAATCAGCACTTTATCATATTTACAACAGAAGAAAAATAATTTGATTATATATATATATATATATATATATATATATATATATATATATATATTATATATATATATATATATATATATATATATATATATATATATATATATTATATATATATATATATATATTCTTAATAAGTTGATCATATCTAACTCTTATTCATTCCTGTCAACCTTCTTCGTGATCAGTAAGAGGTTTGAGTGAAAACCGGTAGGAGCGCCTTTTACTATGTTTTTATATTCTTTGAAGCACACATATGTACAATAAATTTATTCTCTGTCATTTACGCAGCACAAGCTTCTGTAAAAATGCGCAAAATATACATTATTTAACACTTAATTATGAGCTGTACAAAATTATATGAAATGCATATTCCAATAATAAATGGAAACATCGTTATAAATCAAACTATTTCTACGGGTTTTATTGACTCACGGGCTGACCACGTCGCCTGTGCCCGACCATGAACGCTAAAAGGTAGGGTTGTAGCGGAACTTCCCTTCCGCCTCCGTTACTGCGGCAGTTCCGCAAGAAATCGTTCCTCCGCCTCCGTCTCCGCATCCGTGTAATTTTAGCGGACTCATAACGGAGGTTTACTTACTTACTTACTAATCATACGTAAGCAGCGAGGCTCGCGACGACTCAGCCACGACCACGTATCGGACGACGCAGTGTAGGATGCCCCCCACCAGATACTAGGTGGATTGACGACCTGGTGAAAGTTGCTGGGCGTCGTTGGATGCAGGCGGCAGGACCGCACTTTGTGGCGTAACATAAGGGAGGCCTACGTCCAGCAGTAGACGGCGATAGGCTAAAATGTTGATGATGATGATGAGAAGGAAATGTTTATTTGTATGTTAACTTAAGTGTACTATGAGTCTTTGAATGTACATACGTATTTGATTTAAAATAAATATTTTGTACTATTGATAGTTTTAATAAACCATAAACTACAATTTTTTTTACATCCACTTTCACTTCCGTCTCCGCCTCCGTTAACCTCCGCATCCGCAGAGGTGAAACCCGTCGCCTCCGCATCCGCTTCCGCCTCCGCTAAGAAGGCCTCCGTTACAACCCTACTAAAAAGTGTTCTAAACGTCGGGTAACCAAAAAATGAAATATAAACGCAAAATAAAAATTGTTTTATTTATAATGTCTAATACTCGCCTAAACATTAGAAATTATTATGAAAACATTGTTACTCCTTGCCTATCTATATATATTGTACATAAATACTTGCCCACTTATTCAATTATCTTTAAAATATTTTAAATACTTTCTCTCCTTTACATTCAAAGGAGGGATCGAGGTATAATCACATCCACATATTGCCTTTAAACTTTACCTTCACTGTGGAGTAAAAGTTTTGAGTACAGCATCCGAAACCCTTAAACTCCTTGTTAGATACCCGCGGGAAATAAAGATATGGTCATATATAGAATGAGTTTTTTTCATAGAATAAATTATAGTTTAAAATAATAAATATGAATAATGGGCAATGTCTTCCATTTCATTATAGTGCAACAAATGGAATAGGAAGCTTTCAGCAAGATTGCAATCTCCGAGTGCATTAGAAGAGAGTGATCTTAAGTGTAGAGTGAGATAAATAATAACTCACGACACGAAACTTAGAAGCAATAACAACTTACTCGACTATACATTAAAGACCCATTACACATACGGTTTTAGTGTAGTTGTATTTTAGTCGCGTTTTGTAATCACGCGGTATCAATATATGTAGGTGTTAATTATATAACAAAAGTGCAAATATGACGTGCCTTACGAAGGAGAATCATATGAGAAGTTTAAAACTGAACGCATAGTATTTTTACTGTGGGGTTTTCTTTAAGGCCAATCCAAATTTTATTGGTGGTGTGCCCAAGTTTATTTAAAAATTGAGAAAATATAACTTGTAAAAAAAACCATGTCTCGCAGCTCAGATCTATTACCATAAAAAGTTGTGTGGTATTACATGGATCTCACAACTTTTTATAGTAGAAGACCTGAGTTGCCATGGTGGAAGACCTTTTTTTTTTTGGGGTGGGCTGCGGTCGGTGCACTCCTCGCACCACTCAGTCCGGGGCGACAGAGGGGCGTAAGCACGCACACCCGCAACCCACCTGAACACCACGTCGCCTTCGTCGTTGGGCCGATCACCGGAGCAGGGTTACTTGTCATCAGTGGTCGGTCCGACGGAATACCCCCTAGTTAGGGTACCCTCTCATCGACCAACGTCCCCCCCTCGGGGAGGACGTCGGTCTTGCCTCACGCGGTTGGCCTCTCGGCGGGTGACGGACTAATTCCCCGGTCACTTCACCCGCGGCCTCGGCTAGGGTGGCATGACGCGCAGGTAGTCGCACCTGGGCCGCCCCAGTCGCCAGCGGCGGGTCGCTTCGTCGAGGCTGCGCTCCTCGCGGCCTCCTTCTGCGAGATCACTGCCTCGCAGAAGGCTGCAACCGCGTCCCAGTTCCCGACGCTGTCGAGCATCGCCCTAGCAATGGTCGGCAGCGTCAGGTGGGCACCGATGATTGCGACGAGTTCACGACGCTGCGCTGCCTAGGCGGCAGAAACCTCGAGCGTATGCTGCGCCGTGTCCTCGTCGCAATCGCAGTGGTGGCAAGACGGTGTGCTCTCCCTCCTAGCTTACTACTTACCGAAGCATCCGTGCCCCGCCAAGATCAATCATCAAGCCAACAGGCACGCCGCCTCCGTCGCCACCGTGCGGTACCCGCGAATGGCCCTGATCGCCATGGCTCTCTTTGGTCGCCACAGAGTAGCCCTGAGTCGGGCGGTCAGGGACCTCGTCCACACCGGTGCGCCGTACAGGGCCATCGACCGGATGACCCCCGCGTACAGCCGTCGACATGCAGCGCTCGGTCCGCCCACATTCAGCATAAGCCATGATAGGGTGGACGCCACGCCGACGAGCTGCGGAACGACCCTGCGGAAATGCTCCCGAAACCACCAATGCCCGTCGAGCACCAGGCCCAAATACTTCATATGGGCCCGGATGCTGATCTCAACCGAATGGACGGTGATCGAGACGCCGATGGGAGGGCCCATGTGGGGCCCATGGAACAAGAGGGCCTCCGTCTTGTCCAGGGCCACCCTCAACCCTAACGCCTCGATCCGCTTGACGATCTCTTCGGTGCCTAGAGTCGCCAGGCTTACCGCCTCTTCTAGCGTCCCACCGCGGGCTGTGACGAGCGTGTCGTCGGCGTAACAAATCACACCCAGCCCGATGGTAGAAGACCTGAGATTTGTTTTTTTTTCAACTTATGTTTTTGATGGCATTAGAATTTTCATTTGTTTATATAAACTAAACCTAGAACGAAGTTGTGGCTGTGTTGACTATGTGTGACTTTTACACGCACACAAACTATTGAATGGAGTCTAATCTTGTTTTTTACAATTATTCCTTTGGAATAACAAATAGATTGTTTATGTCTAGAAATCAACGTTTCTATATAAAACGACACACAGACATATATATATATATATATATAAGCTTAGATTGATGGAAAAGTAATAGATTAAAAAAAAACTCAAGGGAAACTGCAAAAATACTTAGTTAATATATATTAGGTAATAAGTACATACATAGGTAATTAAAAATATACCGAAGAATATATTACAAGGCGTGCTTGATGACAGGTTATCGAGTAGGGTAGATTGATTAACCTAACTACAATTGTTTCGTAACCATGCCCACTTGTCCCATCGGTATAGTGCCAGTCAAGTCTGTTGATTGCTGCCAAATTGGAAACGAGGGAAACGTAATTTAAATACCTAACCGGTATACGGTCGTTTTGCGGTTTCTATGTTGATTTCGATAAATATATCTCAGTAGAAACAAATGTGAAAACGGGCGCCAACTTCAATATTATGATAATTATAAAGTAGTTGTCGACCTCACCGACAAAAGACGAAGAAAAGTTCTGAACAGTATTCCGCTTCATTTGAAGATTTATTAGAAGAACAATTCATATACTTAGATAATATATTTTTTGTGCACGTGTGTGTCACTGAACTCCTCCTAAACAGCTGGACCGGTGTTGATGAAATTTTTTGTGTGTATTCAAGGGGATTCCAGAATAGTTGACATTCACAATTGGATCCGGTAGGTGGCGCCGCTATCAATTTCAAGGAGAATTTCTTTTATTTTCTTTGAACAGAAAAACTTCAGTTGGGTCAGCTAGTAGTTTACTAGTTTTTCTATTTATAAATATGACTTTTTAAATTCTAATTGTCAAATTATTTACATAAAGCAAATAGCTTTTGATCTATTGAACCTCAACATTTGACATGACTAGTTTTCAGATGTTAGTTATTTTGTCGTAATATTGTGCGTATTTATAAATATTGTATTTATTACTTTTAACATTTTTATATTTAAAATTTCTAAATGAAATTTCTAACTCGAAATACGTAGATATCCTTGATGATAAATTTAATTATTTGGATAAGAATATTACGATGCAAATGTATCCATTTTTTTTCTACCGGCGAGTTAATTAAATTTTAAAACATAAAACTTGCTACTGTGACTTAAATATTTTGTTATAAGTACATACATATATTGTGGTAGAAGTTTATGATTTGATTTTAGATACTAATAAGAACTATAAACTGATAGTATATTTTATTATATTATAATTTTTTTAACCACATGGCTATAAACATTTCCTTTTTATACATTGGGTTTAAAAAAAACAGCAACTTTGTGACTTGACTATAATCTACACTAATATCTATCACTAAATATATAAAGAGGAAAAATCGGTATTTGTGTGTGTGTATTTCTACGGGAACGGGCACTACGCGGGTAAGGCAACTGTAACCGAAGCGAAGCGAGGGCGGGTTGCTAGTAGTTAAATATTTATTCTGGCAGATTTTTTTAGAGGTATTAATAAGACCGGTAAACTCGTAGCACATTATTTTGGCCTATTATCAACGATTTCTGAAGCGTTCGCCTGTAAAGATTCCGTTTTTATACCTTGTGACTTAACTATAATAATAGGTCAGGGAAAAAATCTTTTCACATATAGTCTGTATAACTTTTAATAAAATCTGTTTGGCTGTGCTAGTTGTGTCTGGCTGGTATCAATACCATTAAGTTAGATTTCAAAAAAGAAATAATTTAGGAAAATGTTTACCATTATGTTCATTTGTTTTTCTTTCAGTCAAAAAGAGGGGAGAGAGAGAGAGAATCAAATGAAGAAATTAGTCATATTTAAAAAAGATAATTACAAATGATATAAATTAAAGTTAAAAAAGAACTAAAAAACCTACAAGTTACGAGTCAGGTAGTTACTAGTTTCGAATTTTTTGCATGCGCATAGTATATGCCGCAATAAAAAATTGTGGTATATATGGTAGGTCCCTGCAGTGTCAGTAACAGTAGCTCAAAGTTGGTTTAAACGTTTTCAATTTAGTCATTTTCATGTCAAAGATACATTTAGCTCTGGTCGCCGTCACTAATAAAATTGATTTAATTTAATGGATGAATAAAATTTAATGGATGGATTAATTTTAAAAAATGGAGCATTCAATATCAGTAGTTACGACGTAGCTGATGATCTGAGAATTGAGCACAAAATTATTTTAACCCATTTAATGTAACCTGGGTGTACAAAAAAGCACGATATTTGGGTACTATGCGAGCTCACTGAAAGAAATCTAATGAATCGTGTGCTCATTTACGATTCTTTATGGAAACTTAATAAAACCGAATCGCGTTCGTAGAGATTGATAACTGGTGATGAAAAGTGGATCACGTACGATAAGGACGTGAGAAAAAGGTCGTGGTCAAAGGGCGGTCGGAGGGAATACAGGCAAAAGGGAGGGAAACCCGCCAGACCGCCGAACCGCCGACTGTGACAAAACCTGGGCCAACTCGCAATAAGGTGATGTTGTGTGTATGGTGGGATTGGAAGGGTATTGTCCATTATGAGCTTTTATCGCCGGGCAGAACCATCGATTCGGATCTTTACTGCTAATAACTGATGAGATTAAAACAAGAAATCATTAATTATAATATTATTAATGGATAGTATCAGGCTATGATGCGGTCGCCGCCTTCTGTGAGGTAGTCAGCTCACGGAAGGAGGCGGCGGAGCGTGCGCGGGAGGAACTCCTCTACGGCGACACGGTCCGCTGTCGGCGACTCAGGCGGCGCAGGCGCGAGTACCTGCGCCTGATGCTGCCCTAGCCGAGGGCGGCATCAGGCGCAGGCATCCGACATCCCAGGAGGGGCGGAAGAAAGACCTGAAAGGGTATCTCGCCAGTCTGACCACAGACCACAAGGAACTCTGTATTGGTGGTCGGCCCAATGCCGAAGGAGAGGGATTACGGTGGGTTATGGGGTCACGTCTTTAGTCCCCTTGGATTGGATGGCGTGTGCGCTAACCATAGCGCACCCAAAACAAAAAAAAAATATCACCCACTGGACGAAGGCCTTCCGATAAGATTGTCGCTCAGATCGTTCATACGTCACCTTCATCCAACGGTTCCCTTAGCTTATCTATTGGATCTCAATATATATATATCAAATTTGGTGCTTACAATGTTAACTAGTTTCTGAATTATGAAGAGGTCAAAAGTGTCGCGAAATGGTTCACTACGGTGTGAGTCGCTAATTCTCTTTGCTTGAACTTGGCTTGACACGCTACCGCGTGTTTAGATTATAACCAAAGTTAAAAGGGACTAAAATTTACATCTTAATGTATTATTCTGAAGAAGTAATTAGAAATCGAGAATGAGCATCACCCGAATCTTCTACAATAGGGAGAAAATTGACCTACTATACTACAACGATTAAATGCGTATGGAATTATATTTACCTTTCTTTCTCTGTTAATGATGATGTTTTCACGTCACCATATTTTAGGCATCTTTTTCGTAATATAAAGGATGGTGTAAGTAATTGTATTATTTTTCTTCACCATACGGCAATTTGCATCGTTAAAAGTCCAGTAAGTTGCTTCGTTTTTATTGTGGCGCAGGAAAATTCGGTTCTTAAACATCCCAAGCAAAAGTGGAACAAATAATAAAACGAATTTCTGTTTGTAAATAGAGCAGTAACATCACGCAATCGCGCTGAAATACAAAACAGCACCACTACGAGTTCATTGAGGACAACATTTATAGCTCGTACTTTTCATCAAATACCCAAATGGAGGCATATTATCGGATGAAAAGATTCACTTTTTAACTTTTACTTCGTAAGGTGCTTAACAAATGTTAGGGAATAAATTTTCGCAAGAAATCATGTCATTCAATGTTTAGTTAAAAAAATCGGAAGTTTATTTATTTCACTAATATTTTATTTTTATTAACTGATTTCAAAGAGACTTCTCAATTCGACCGATATATGCTTTTTTTATGTTTGTTCGCGGATAACTTCGTCTTTTATGAACCGATTTTGATAATTCTTTTTTTGTTGTAAAGGGTATACTTTCCAAATAGTTCCATGAAAATTTTATCGAAATAGGATAAGCGGTTTTTGAAAAATCAACAAAATTCTAATAAAATATCTTCATTGGCTACATTATTGAAGGCGGTTCCTTTTTTTGCAACAAATAATTATTATGTATTTATTTGCCAAAGGAAAATTACAATACGCAGGACTTGTAGCTACACATATTGGAAATCTGTTCCAAACTATTAATTCAGCTAGCATGGCAGGTACATATAGCAACAAATTCTACTACTATACCATCTTTTGACAAATATTTGTAGATTGTTACGATTTAGAATTGCGACGTTTCAGCTAGAACTAGAATAAACAATAACGCGACCGAATATACCTACTATCATTCACTATTTGTTAACATGACTATTTTTAGTGTAGATTAAAACTATTATTGTCAATCTTTTTGAATTTTTTTCAGCATTCATGGTTATGATAAAACTATGGTTTTTTTATCGCTATTACAAAATGTTTTATCTCACCACTATGATATGACAATTTTCACCCTACATTTCGATACAAAGTAATTGCTGCATTCGCGAGCGAAGTTGCGACCGTAGTTAGTACGATCATCGATGTAAATAAATTAGAGAATAAAGACGAGATGATAATGGGAATGAGGTGAACGCAACTGAGTCTAGTTCAATCCCATAAAGACACAAGATACACACACGTGACACGCATTCACTGTACAGAAGGCCCATTTTTATGGCGCCTCAGTCCCAAGGAGTACTTAACTCTCCAAATCTGCGAGATCCTAGGCGTCGAAATATCGAATAAAGTTTAGTTTGGGTATGATTTGGAAGACAAAAAACAACAGAGCCAGGCTGTATATCACACTGAGATAGCGTCTTATAAAGCACTAGCAATCCGCCCTCGCTTCGCTTCGGTTATAGGTTATAGTCGTTTTACGCGCGTAGTTCCCGTTCCCGTGGGAATACCGGGATAAAATATAGCCTAGTTTACGCCCCGATATTATAGCTTTCCATTGGTGAAAGAATTTTTGAAATCGGTCCAGCCGTTTTGAAGATTACCCGGAACAAACAGACAGACAGACAGACAGACAGACAGACAAAAATTTTTTTATTGCTATTTTAGGCATAGGTGTCGTGCAAATAACCGTGTGAGCATGAAAAAAGCCTATTATTTTGACATTACAAACAGACACTCCAATTTTATTTATTGGTATAGATATAGATAAGTCGTCACAGGAGGGGCGGCGTCTTTGGTTCACTCTGTGTACTCTTTATGTGCGTAATAATTCATGAGCGGTAATATTACTTATCATTAGGTGTGATGTTTGCTCGTTTGTCATTATCAGCAGTGAAAAACCTAAAGTAAAAGCAATAGGAATGAAAAAATCGTTCTTAAAAATAACATAATCTATACTAATATTATAAAGAGGAAAGATTTGTTTGTTTGTATTGAATAGGCTCCGAAACTACTGGACCGATTTCAAAAATTCTTTCACCGATGGAAAGCTATAATACCTGGGAGTAAAATAGGTTTTACTGGTATTCCCACGGGATTGGGCACTACGCGGATAAGGCGACTGAAACCGAAGTGAAGCGAGGGCGGGTTGCTAGTGTCTAATAAACTTTTCATATGAATTGATGGCATTTTGATATCATCATCAACATCGCAGCCCATATACGTCCCACTGTTGGGATTGAGCCTCCTTCACAGTGAAGGGTCCGACATGTTGGTATTTTTTTTTTTTTTTGGGTAGGCTATGGTAGCCGGCTTCCGAAAAGGCTATAGCACCATAGACCATATCCTCACGCTTCGGCAGATTATACAAAAGACCGAGGAGTATAATCGGCCCCTGTGCTTAGCGTTTGTGGACTATGAGAAAGCCTTTGATTCAGTCGAAACTTGGGCGGTGCTGCAGTCCCTTCAGCGGTGCCAAATCGACTATCGCTATATCGAAGTGCTGAAGTGTTTGTATAGGAACGCCACAATGTCAGTCCTTATCCGGGATAAGAGTACGAAACCGATCCAGTTGCAGAAAGGCGTGAGACAGGGAGATGTTATCTCTCCGAAACTGTTCACCACTGCACTGGAAGATGTCTTCAAGCTCTTAGACTGGACTGGACTCGGTATCAACATTAACGGCGAATACATCACTCACCTTCGATTTGCGGACGATATAGTCGTTATGGCAGAATCCATGGAGGACCTTGGCACAATGCTCAATGATCTCAGCACCCTGCTGAGATCATTGAGCTCAACTAGTGATCTATACTATACTACTACTAGATCATTCAGCTCAGATCCCAACTAGTGGGTTTACGAATGAACATGGACAAGACGAAAGTGATGTCAAATGCCCATGTCATTCCTGTACCGGTCCTAGTTGGCAATGCGATTCTTGAAGTTGTCGATCACTATGTTTACCTAGGACAAACAGTCCAGTTAGGTAGATCCAATTTCGAGAAAGAGATCAGCCGACGAATCCAACTCGGTTGGGCAGCGTTCAGGAAACTTAAGAGGATCTTTTCGTCCAACATACCTCAGTGTCTGAAAACACAGGTCTTTGACCAGTGTGTGTTACCAGTGATGACTTACGGCACGGAAACGTGGTCCCTAAATGTAGGCCTCATATCAAGGCTCAAAGTCGCTCAGCGTGCTATGGAGCGGGCTATGCTCGGGATTTCTCTGCGAGATAGAATCCGGAATACGGAAATCCGCAGAAGAACGGGTGTAACCGACATAGCACGAAGAATTAGCACGCTGAAGTGGCAATGGGCAGGCCACATCGCTCGACGAACCGACAACCGCTGGGGAAGAAAGGTTCTCGAGTGGCGACCACGTATCGGACGACGCAGTGTAGGACGCCCCCCCACTAGGTGGACCGATGACCTAGTGAAAGTAGCTGGGCGTCGTTGGATGCAGGCGGCACAGGACCGCTCATTGTGGTGCAACATGAGGGAGGCCTACGTCCAGCAGTGGACGGCGATAGGCTGAAATGATGATGATGATGAGGCTATGGTAAGCGCACGCGCGGTCCTGTGCGTCCGGGGCGACGAAAGGACGGCGCGCGGGCCCATAACCCACCCGTACCCACGTCACCTCGTTGTTGGGCCGACCACCGGAGCAGATGTGACTTGTCATTAGTGGTCGGCCCGACGGAATACCCTTTCGGGTAACCTCACCTCTTGACGTACTGGGACGTCGGTCGCCATCGCGCGGTCAGCCTCTCTGCGGGTGACGGACAATTCCCCGGTCCGATTACCCGCGGCCTCGGCTAGGGGCCGACATGTTGGTATAGGGTTTCATTTCGAGTTTCCCTTCTCTTGCATAGATATTATATGCTTATTATAACCCTTAGTTGTCTTTTACGATATCCACGGGCAAGATAGGGAGTGGTGAATTGTATTCGTACTCCGTCACCGCACGGATAGCATCGGCATTTTGATGTATGAATAGATATTAGTCATAAAGATAATTTTGTTCACCACCCAGTTATAAGGGGGTCATTAGATTATTGATTGTGAATGCGTAGCTTGAATATGGCTTTCACCACGCGTACTCGCGACAGACATCGAGTATCAAGGGTAAAACTCGGTTGCCGAACGCTAATGTAGAAGTTACGTAAAACGAAACTTCAAAGTTGTAATATGCGAAATAATGGATCCGTGAAGTGTTTATATAATACTAACTGTAACCACAGTTTTGCACTAGTGTTATGTCTAAAACTTATTTCTTTCTCTCTTGAGAACACTAGCTTTCTCTGGATTATGGTAAAGCGTGAAAAATAAATTAAATTGGTATTTAATAACTGACTACATCAAAGCTAAATGGTTATTTGGACAGTTGTAGTTTTGATTGATATATGTATGTTCATTTATTTTACCTCAACATCTAAATTATTTGTATTAATTTAACAGAAGCATCTTCTGTTCTTGCTTTCTTCTTCCTTTATAAATAATAACATTTTGTTATTGTTTCATCCTAAAACGGCTTTAAAATTATATAAGCACGCCTTTATGTCACTCTCGATTATCCTCTCATGATTTTTATTTCGACTTTAAGCCAGTCTTCATTGTACTCAGTTATATATTTATAAGCCGAAACGTTCTTTTGAAATTGAATCATTTCTATGGCATTGGTTGTAACCAATTGAATTTCCTTGAATGTCCTTTGTGTTTAGTCCATTAGATTAATTCCTTCGACATTTTTTTATCATAAAATTGTATGATTGAACATACCTACTGAGAAGCCCATATGGCTTCTCAGAAATTTCAATTTATTATACCGTACTAGTTTTTGGAAAACGGATTAAAATTACAGAAAATTTTATGTAATAACTATAGAATATTTTATATGTATAGTACCTACATCAGTTAGGCCGTAGATCCGCCATGCCTACTTAATTTACAAAATACATGACATTGTACATGGATGAAAACCTAAAGCGTTTCCAAAGGTGCTGAGGGTTATTGAGCGTTTCTCTTGTGTTGTTTAACAATATCTAGAGTGTATAAATATGATTATTGTAAAACCTATCAATGTCTACCGCTAGCCATATGGATACGAGGATGTTTATTTCAAACAGTCTACGTCATCTTCACTCGACGTTTTCTTAAGATTTTCACAATGTGACAACCCTAGCTTGTTAAGGGTCCTTTTATACTGTGTTGTCTGCTTTCTTGTCGCACCTCTAGAATTTGCTTTCTCAACTTGGATTCTTTGGTTGATCTCGTTCTTAATATTTGATCTACGTAATAAGACTATTTGTACTAGGTATAATGGTATTTATTTATTTATCAGGTGACCAACAGCGTAAAAGTAATAAAAAATCTAGAAAAACATATTTAAGATACATAAAGCCAATAACAGGTCTTCACTACTATGCTTCACATAAAACAATACAACGGAGAACATTAAATTAGCCTATTGATGTGTTGTGAAAAAATCAAGACTAAGTGTCCGTTTTATCGCATCCGTATTAGCACAGTATAGTCATCTATCCAGTAATGTATCTCGGCCGTAACCTTGAATTAAATGCCTAAACGTAAACATGTGATAGGGCTGCCCGCCTCCAGCATTTTAATTACATTTGCCTACTTTGGGTTTCCATTTAGTTTTGTATATATTTTTCTTATATAAACAAATAAAATACTTTGTGAATTGAATAGGAAGTGTTCAATGCGTGTTGATTTTTGATTGGTAGTTTTAATTAAAAAAAACATGTTTATGTATAAATAACAAATCGGTGTATAAATTTAAATTATCTAGTGACAGACAGACGGTCAAATTATTTTTTTCTAGTACTATTCATACACATAGTACAATAAACATATATTATTAATAATAAAATACCATGTCTTTACTTTGAATTATATAAACTAACAAAAGAAAACACATTATGAGTTTTAACACAAGCGTACCGTATCATGATTCATGAACCGCCTATAACTACCTATTTCACTCGTGTCAATCACTTTATTCACTTTATTTATTAATCCAGACAACTTTTTTTCGGGAGATAAAAGGAAATTAAAACGACACACATTATGTACCTACCTAGTAGTAAGTAAAGTTATTTTATAATCTTACCTTTCAGAGTTTCCAGGTAATCTAAAAAAAGTTATCTCTGGATTCGTTATTGACGAATTCATGCAACCAAAAACAGCACAATATACCCTACTTGTCATATTAAATATGTGTATAATTATGTATTATAGTGAAAAATTCGCGCAGTTATTGTTAAAAAAAACAACACACCGTTCGTTCGTCACTGCAGCACAGTCGCGACTGTCTACATGCCGAGCGCATGCCGAGATCGAGGCGCGTAGGTATAGCTCGCGTTTCGTCCGTTTGTATGAAGTTGGATTACTGGTAGATTATATTACCGTGGTATTAGCGGTGAATATATCGAATTTATGTTATTTATATTGATTATTAAGTGTATTGCTCGCTCGCCACAAAAACGCATTCTGTCGGTAATTAGTAGATACTAATGGGAGATGGCAGGGGGTATGATGTTTCGAAGCTCTAATTGGTATATTAAAACTTATTTTTGATAATAGTGTAGGACAGTCAACAGATCCATTGATTATTTTTAATAAGTACGTGACATAAGTATGTAATACATGGTATATAATATAGTAATCGACAACTAATTGTAAGTGAATAATAATCCTAACTAGGGACGCCTTTAAAATGACATGAGTATTAGGCGTTACATCCTGTTCATTTTAATTTATAGGCTAATTAGCTGAGAAACCCTGTTAAAGTTGATCACAAGAATAAAGTCCAAGGTTAGAGTCCAAGTTTAAGGACGATAAGACATTAATATCATCAGCAAATCGAAAGTGTGTATGTATTCGCCATTGATATTGTTGACAAAGCTGGATAGTAAAGAGCTTGAATAAATTTTGTAACGTCCCTACTTCACCACTATGAAGATATGACAATATCTTTGTCTAACGTAATGGCGTCCCTACTTCACCACTATGAAGATATGACAATATCTTTGTCTAACGTTTGGCATTAGTCTTATTATGTTCAGCTTAAAATTGAAAAAATAAAATTTGGGACAATTTTGTTTTTCTCAATTCTCAAAGCTTCATGTTAACTATTTTATATTCTATACGAATATGTCATCATCGTCATCATCATCATCGCAGCCCATATACGTCCCACTGTTGGGCTCGGGCCTTCTCCATAGTGGGAGGGAATTTGACCTACTATACCATGCTGGTCAGACATTTTGGTATAGAGTTTCATTTCGAGTTTTCTTCCTCTTGCACAGATATTATGTGCAAATTATATCTCATAATCCTCTTTTACGACATCCACGGCCATGATATGGAGTGGTGAATTGTATTCTTACTCCGTCACCACACGGAAAATTTCGAACACCATACGAATATGTATGTCATAAATATGCAGAATCTAATACATTCTGGGAATAGGTTCGTCTTTTGTATCATATAATTTACAAGATTGGTTTTAAAATTCGGGTGTATTGTATGCTGTCGAAAAGCAATAAACAAGCTGGCGAGCAAGAGTGAAGAGAGAAAAGAAAGATATAGCGAAAAATTAACTCGCTCTAATCGTGATGTATTAGAAACCTGCTGTGCTGAGGGTTGTAAGAGAACAATGTCCTCAATGAAGTGATTTATCATTGTATCTGCCTTACCACACGATGTAGGTATGAGTATTTTAACAGGTCACAGGTGTTCGAAATCACCTGAGTAAAAGGCTGATGCTTTGGTAGCGGGAAGTCGAAGAGAAGAGATACCTGATGAGTAGTTATCGGACGCGCTATTGAGGTCATGGAATTGGTTCTAGTGGCCTGCTCAATAGACGCAGTGAGGAGATTCGAAATATAACACAAAGAGAATTCGCTCTAGGAGCGGTAGCCTGCCTTACCGTCGCCACGGACGGCGAGTTAAGACAATTGTATAAAGAAAAAACGCTTATATACAAGAATGAAAATTATATGAAAGAAAAAGAAGTCAAGAATTATCTTTGAAGTTTTTATTAAATATTTTTCTTTGATACTGTATATTATACTTATCTCTTACGAGTGGATGATATGAAAACTACCTAATAAGCGTAGCAGTAAAAAGCTTGAACTGACGTTACTACTAATGAGGGAGGGTAGATATTTTTAACTCCCTACGGAAAAAAGGGCTGTTATAAGTTTGACGTCGATGTCTGTCTGTCTTTGTGCGTGTGTGTGTGTGTCTGTAAGATAATCTATAAAAAAATATAAATTTAAATAGGAGCGTAAAATACGCTCCTATTTAAATTTATATTTTTTTTAAATTACAGTCAGGCGTTGGAGCGCGAGGCCCCCCAATTCGCGGGGCCCGTAGTATTTGCTACTCTTGCTATTGCTCTTGTCTGTGGCATCGTACTTAACGGATACACGGATTCCAATGCGGTTTTTTTTATTTGAAAGCCAGTTTCCTGGCGGTGGTTCTTAGCTATATTTGGTTTATATCGGTGCAGCAGTGTAAGAGCCTGATACTCCCTTTTCCACAGTGATGTAGTGGCGTATGATTACTTAATTAGTTGCTTCACGCATGCCAGTACAGTGATTAAATGATAATTATATATTTCTGTTGAAGAGAACATGATACTTTTTTTGTATTGTTTTAGTTTCTGTCAGGGGTTATTAAAAATTTTAAATTTTACTTACTATTATCATTTGGGACGTGATAGGAGTTTCAATATATGTTTGAATTAAGTTTTGATATAAATAGAAATAAGCCTACTAGGCTAGGATAGTGCCGACTCCCGACAAGAAAATACTCAATAGTCAACAACACAAACAGTATATTTTTATACGCATTCCATAGTATTTAGCCGTTTGAAAGACACCATGACATGGCAGCGGCACCTATGGTAGCTGTCTGCCGTACCTATGGTGGCTGTCTGCCGCACCTATGGTGGCTTGTCTGCCGCACCTATGGTGGCTGTCTGCCGCACCTATGGTGGCTGTCTGTCGCACCTATGGTGGCTGTCTGCCGCACCTATGGTGGCTGTCTGCCGCATCAATGGTGGCTGTCTGCCGCACCTATGGTGTCTGTCTGCCACACCAATGATGGCTGTCTGCCGCCACCCGCGTAAAGGCCGACCGCGCGAAGGCTACGCTTCAGCAACACTGTCTTCCTTGTCAGGGCGTCAAATGGGATAGTACCCGAAAGGATACCCCACCGGGCCGGCCACGGAAGTCAAGGAATTGGTACCAGTGGTCAGCCGGGTCAGCAGGTGATGGGGAGGGAATACGGTAGGTTATGAGGTCGCGCGCCGCTCATTCATCGCCCTGGACGGATTGGGTGGGGTGTGCCCAGACCCATTGCCTACCAAAAAAAGAGGGTTGCTGTCTAGAAATTTGCTCAAAAATCATCAACACGTTCATAAAAGTTTGTTATTTGTGTTCAATATCATTATCGTTTAAAGGGTTATTATGAAACAAATGCTAGAAATTGTTCAAAACTTAGGATTTAGTTCCCTTGAGGGTAAACTTCAACAGTAGTTTATATAGGTATTCAATTGTGATAGTCCATTTTAACCACTATACAACACTAACACAAACATGGAGTGTTACAATCATAGTTGATTGTGTTAACCCGTTGTAAGTGCCCCTTGACATGGATTCAGCAACCAGGGTTGGCACTCGATCAGTCAATAGCATGGTTGACTCTCTAAGAGGCAATAATGTAGATACGAATTTTTTTACACATATTTAATTGTGAAATAGTCTCGACATGCTGTCAAATATTTATTTCACTGAAAACTGTATAACAGAAAACAACCGGACATTAGATTTTGCGTAAATACTTCATTAGTAAGTACTCATATGTATTTGAAAATTGCAATGATTATAGATTTTTATCTTAAAAGAACTTTAATAACCGTATAACTTCAAAAATATAAGTTATGGGCATTGTCAACGTGCATGCCGTCGTAAGAAACGTATAAATATGTTGTCTGAGCGTATCCCGATATATGTAAATACCAGAGTAGCAGCGCAAATGTCTTTTGATTGAAAAAGATTGATTGACAGAAATTTTTATTTTAATAATACAAATGTTTCATTTCTAAGAAAAGCGTATTAGATATGAATACATTTCATACTAAATAATCGAATTTTATTGAATTTAAAACAATATTGAATCCTATTAAGAAAGAAAATATAATAAGAAGTTTTAAAAGGAATTAAATCACTGGCGACCTTATCGTAACGATTTTTTTGTACCCATGTACTTAACATAATGAGATTTGTAAAATGTGTCTTTCAGTTAAGTACACCCGTATATCCGATTAGGTTTTAATTGTATTTACCGTTATTTAATAGTAATAGTACCGAGAATTACAAGTGACTAAATATACGATATATGTTTTTTATTTTATTGCAAACGGTGGCAAACGAGCAAACAGTACACCTGAGGGTAAGTGTTGCTGCCGCTCATGGACCTTTACAAGGCCGTTGCCTACCGCGAAGAAAGTGAAGGGAGTGTGAATGCGTGCATTGAGGCTCGGTGATACCAAGGGCACCACCAAAACCCTCCACACGCAAACACCCTCAGAAAGCTGGGCTTCCGGCTCTCTCGCTGACCGAACGAAGCGCAGTAACAAATCGCTACTACTCAGACGTCGATTTTCTGCGAGAGTGTGGTACTGCCCCGGACGGACCGGCCCGCGGTCTTTTGTGGCGGTGGGTTGCTAATATGTACTTATTAGCAACCCGCCCTCGCTTCGCTTTTAATCGCCTTACCCGCGTAGTTCCCGTTCACATAGGAATACCGGGATAAAATATAGCCTATGTTACTCCCTGATATTATAGCTTTCCATTAATGAAAGAATTTTTGAAATCGGTTTGGTGGTTTAAGCGTGAAAGTGTTACAAACAAACTTACTTTCGCATTTATAATATTAGTAAGGATAACAAAAATAATGAACCGAGTAAATTAATAATAATCTCTGTTAGTGCCCGTGGTTTCGCTTTTCTGCTATTTACTTTTGTTATTCTATAGTTACTCCATGAACGCTTACAGTCACATTTATGATTTTCAATTTCCTAGACCGTGTTTTTAAAGCTTATGTCTTTCTCGATACACAAGAAAATATTAAAGCAAAATATGTCTCTAATAGTTTCTAAGATTAGCTCGTTAAAACAAACAAACATTTCAATTAAATCGGTCAATGCTTCAATAAGCAATAATATTGTTGGCCGAGTGTTTACAATTTTGTCCTTTGATATTGTAGTCTTAAATCTGATGATTGCTTCAAATATTTATATTGCTTTTGCGTCTTGCGACAGTATTCATTCAGAAAATTACGGATTTCAAGTATTATAGTTCTCTTATAATTTAAATAGACAAAATCAATCTCCAAGACATAAGTACTTTATTCTATTTTATATATAAGTATGATAAAATCTGTTTAGCAAAAATTTTCCCAGGAGCTTGCTATTCTGCTTACCCTAATGATCCCTCAGTCAAATGGAAAAATAAGAGGTGATGACCTTCAATTCTTAACCTGTTACCACACTTCGTAGTCCATTTATACCATGGGTGGCCGTTCAGGAACATGGCGGATCGCGATCAACCGGTCGATCGTAGTTAGTCCCCTCGATCATGGGCGCTAAGGCAAAAAAATAGAGACTTGAAGAACTGACTGCGCAAATTAGGTGATATCTGCTGCGCGCATCATCTTGTGTCGTTTTTCAGTCACCATTTCTACTACAGATATTCTATTATAAACATGTCAGTGTCGTAAACGCACGAGATTTCATCCATACAAAAAGTGTCCAAGGCGCACACTTTGCGTGCGCCAGTTGAGAGCATGTCGGTGACGTGAACCCATAAGATTTGCCCCTATCAAAAAGTGCCTAACGCCCCTAAAGCAGTTTTTACTTCAAAAATCTACATTTACTCGTATGTGTATTGAACTATATTATTTTATTTGAAATTTAAATACGTAAGTAAATAATTGCTAGATTGCACTGGGTAAGGGTAGTAAGTAAAAGTGGATCTTAGTTTAATCAAATTAGCCAGTCCTGATACCTTTATACTACTTGTACCGGCTCCTTTGCTTGCGTTCCTTTGTTACTTGTTTGTGTTGTTGATTTAAATATTCATGTTCTTGAGAATGATTGTTACATTCTATCCTAATCCAGTACGAACTCTAGCAATACCTAAATGAAAACTATTCAATTGATGATGATTGATGATGAATTGAAAGATACGGGTATAAACGTAAAAGTGTAATAAACAAATCAACTAAACCCACATTTATAATATAAGTTAACATTTTGTGTAACTTAATGTTCGTTAAATATTGTAAACTAGTTACTCCTTGAGTTTCGATTTTATAAGGGGAACGACATGCTGAGGTTTTCTAAGCCTCACGAAGAAAGAAAAGAAGAAGAAGAATATAATATGTCATGCACTTTAAAGAAGCCATCTTCAGGATTAATTGCCGGAGTTTGACTGTTAACTTGATTTTCCCTAGAATTAACTACAAATTTGTAGTCAAAGGTCGAAAGACTTTTGCTATCGTTACCTTTTGTTATCGTCTTTGATTAAACATTCTGTCAGATCTGAGGTTTGACTTCGAAGTTTGACTAAATTTGAAATAAAATATAAATTTGAATAAAAAAGAAAAAGAATAGAACCCAGCAGTAGAATATGCATGAATTGAAATAATATTGAAGATGATGAACCCCAAAGTCTTTTACAGCAGCCTTAGGATAATCTGTCCACTGTAGTGATTCCCTTAGGCTTATAACTGTAAAAATGGGGCTTGCGTTGATGACTACGTAATCACCACCTCTATTTCTTGTATTTAAAATTATATTGTGACTCATTTGTCTACGATCGATAACCTTTCAAATACACGAGACATAGAGACACAATGTATTCACACGGACATTGATGCGACAATAATAATTATCATGTCAAAATACATTATACAATTGGAGACATTCGCATTTATTTATAGACTCGTATAGTGAGTGTATCATGTAAAGTATCTAAAATTGGATATTACTGTGTAATTATCTTCTTCCTACGTTCCTTAGTAATCTTATATTGGAAGACATGTGTAATATAAGAGAATAGCCAAGAATTCAAGGATAGTGCGCTTACATGGTAAACGCAGACTAAATCTTGACTGTTGACGAAATTGATCGTGGAGTAAAATGATGTTGATAATGGATCAAAATAATACGAAATTTTAACAAATAAAACCGATTTAAAAATAAAAGTAGTCGATTTGTACCAAATACAAATTATTAAGGATAACTCATATACTACTGGTAAAGATCATTATAAAATTTTTATGGTACGATCTCTTTGATCCATCAAACTAGAAAATCATCAAAATCGATTCTTAATTGGCCGAACGATTGTGTAACATACATACAAAAAAAAAACCGTACTGTCGAATTGAAAATCCAGTTCTCTTTGAAGTCGGTTAATAATGTACTTCAAAATTACAGGTTAGCAAACGTCCATGAGCGGCAGTATAACTTACCATCAGGTGTGCTGTTTGCTCGTTTGTCACCAACAGCAAAAAAAAAAAATTACTTATACGATAATCACAACAGACATTTTAAATATATCATTAATAGAGTTAGGAAAGCAATAAACAAGTCAGACATGTACTTTGAATAGGGGTAGCTCTTCAAGGATATATAAATATATATACCCTTCCCCAACAGTAGTACAGTAAAAAAGGGTCTATAAGTCATAATAGAACTACGTAGTTACATAATGATGTGATGTTTTTTTATAGTTTCATTCTTATATAGTGAAGAGTATGTAATATTTACCTTATTTTTTATCCAGCAAAATATCGACTTATTCAATATTTGAAACCTGTACTTGCAAAAGTACAATAATACCTCTTTACCGCCACGATAGACTATTAAAAAATTATGAATTGGATCGGTATATACTATTTGGCAATAAACATTGTACATCGCCGCAGGGAAAGGGACAAATGACTAATTTCAGCTTCGAGCATTGGTACTGTTGCACACTACCTGTGTGACTTCGTACAAAGCACTAACTGCCTAGTAACTATTCGGAGCTAGCTATAATGTCTGTTTGTTAAAATTTACCTATATTATTCAAGCTTCTTGATAGTCTGACGTTTATAGGCTTTACATTAAATTTTGTATACTGCTGTCTAGACTATGTAAAGTTCTGAATAAAAAAATTAAACAGTGTCTATAGGTTAGGTACCAAATGAAAGGTACGAGGTACAAAAAAAAGACTTACTACTTTTTATCCAGAAAAAAATGCTTCCCGAGAGAGAACAACACGTGCGAAGCCGCAAGTAAGATATAGTAAATTATTTGTTATTCATAATAGCTTAATGCATCAAAGTATTAGCAAAATTTTACGTGGCCATAATACTCTATGGTTCCGGGTGAAAATTCTATTAGAGTAATGAAGTTTACTTCCCAGGTCAAATCGATCGATCGGCAGATGGGGCGAGTAAGAAAATATTGATATTGTTCGGATAAATAAATTTGATCTAGAAGAACAGCGAGATATTTTGTGATTGTCTTTGTTTAACCATTGTGATTTAACCTGCCATTGAGACTTCTAATTTGGTTTGATGTCGAGAATGAAGACTTTAATCTTTGAAATTTTTAAATATTTAATAGGTTTATTCTTTTAGATAGGTACGATAGTATTAAAAAGCATTTTACCTTTTAAAAGTCAGTTACGTGAACATTTTATTATAAAGTAATGCTGCATCATCATCATCATCTCAGCCCATATACGTCGCACTGTTGGGCTCGGGCCTCCTTCATAATGGAAGGGTAATTGACCTACTATACCACGCTGGTCAGACTTGTTGGTATAGGGTTTTATTTCGAGTTTTCCTTCTCTCGCCTGTTATATGCGTTTTATATCCCATAGTCGTCACGTACGATCATCCACGGGTAAGATAGAGGGTGGTGAATTGTATTCTTACTCCGTCACCACACATAAGAGGTTATTCTATTAATCATATTTTATGTAATATATATTGGTGTAGTGTCATTGTTAATTTTCGATTCATTTTGATGAAGAAAATAGATTCACAGTTCTTCAACTTGATTTATTTCTCCAAGCAGTTGTACAGAACACACGATTAAACTATTCTATGGTAACAAAACTTCTGTAGATATCGAACGATTGTGTAACCGTTAACAAAAAGAAACTACAGTCTAAATTTCATATTACTAGCTTCAGTTTCAACTCGGCGTGGATCAGTCGATTACCCAACTTCAGTTTATATAGAAGAAGAAGAAGATATACCTATAAGTCTATACTTAAAAATGATGGACTTTCACGCAAAATTCGGCACTTCACCCCCTTTCACTCCCCTATAGTCTAAAATGTAAAAGGAATCATTATATAAACTTTCAAGATCCTAGCTCTTGTAGTTTCGCCTGTGCCTTGATACGATTGTTAGTCAGTCAAGTTCTTCTTTTATACTGTATATATACATATTTATATATTATTTAGTATATTATTTAGTTATTATTACCACATTTCGTTCACATAATCACCACAGCAGGGCCCATATACACGTATTTATAACGTAGTCTTCCCTTCATTTTCTTTATTTTCCCTAACGCACGTAATTTATTATGATTTATTAGTTCCTAATAAATATTGTAACAATAAAGGGCTCTTTTTAGGGTAATAATATTACATTTCCAATAAAAACTGTAAGTACGTGTATCTATATTTTTTTATAACCAAATGTGTGTGTGTAGTTTACGTTACTTTAATGGAATATACAGCTTGTAGAAGGAAAACTTACATACAATAACTCCAAAATTAATCCCGGAACTGTGTTTCGTAAGGCACAAGTAAGCTTCAGGTTGAATTGAGATGAACAGACTGAGGAACATGAATATCGTTAATTAAAAAGTAAAAAATAAATTAAAAGTAAAAAATCTTTTTATAAACCACAATATGAATCCCATTAACTATAAAATTTATTACTAATTACGTATTAGCGCGTAATGAAAATAAAATAATAAATAAATTGAAAGAAAAAGAAAATATTTTTGAAAGCCAGCTTTTATTTAAATTATCTTAAAAGACAAAAATAAACTTTAGTTTTAAAACTTTTACTATCTGCTTATAATGTCATTATACAATTTATATGTTATAAAAGCTTGTCGCGAAATTTAAGTACTCGTATTTACTTAGTTAAAAAAATGTTATGGTTAAAATGAATCACATGAAGTCGTTTTATTGACTTGTCTTTTTAGCGAATTTAAATAGTTCAAACTAAATAATAAGAGTACCTACTTAAATCTCGCGACAAGCTTTTATAACATAGAAATTGTGTAATGACGTTATAAGTTCACAGTAAAAGTTTTTATGTTAAAGCTTATTTTTCTATTTTTAGAACATTTAAATAAAAGCTTGTTCTACTTTTAATTAATTTATTATTTTGTTTTCGTTACACGCTGATACGTAATTAGAAGAAATTTAGTGATTCATATTACGACAATTTTTGGATGGTTAGATTTAATATCCTCAAAACTCATTAAGATGAAATACGAAGAAATAGTCAAAGACCATCTTGGCGTCCAAAGGTGCACATTGACAAAAGTCTTACGTAATTAGTGGCAATCGATGGAGAGAATGATATTGTTGAACGATATTTGTAGGATATTTAGGTAGAAAACGATGTAATATTTGCTTTTATAATAATTACAGCGTGACTAGCAAGGCGTCCAGATATGAACACATATGAATGCGATAGACTCATACATGATATTTAAAAATTGTATAATTTAGAATATGCTTCCCTTCAATAAACCAGGTGAATTGTGAATTAAAAAAAATATAGACTTCGAAAAGAGGTATGATGAAGTAAAACATCATCATCATCATCATTTCAACCTATTGCCATCATTTCACCTGCTGGACATCGGTCTCATGTTACGCCACAGAGTGCGATCCCGATACCGCCTGCATCCAACGACGCCTAGCAACTTTCACCAGGTCGTCGGTCCACCTAATGGGGCGTCCTATACTGCGTCGTCCGATACGTGGTCCACACTCGAGAACCTTTCTTTCTCAGCAGTTATCGATTTGTCGAGCGATGTGGACTGCCCGTTGCAACTTCAAGTCAAAAATACAATTCTTCAACCCTTTACTCATCTCTGTGTATCATAAAAGATCACTAAGAAGTCTGTAGATAACGTCATCTGATAATTTGACGTCACCTGCTGAACACAGACCGCCTCCGAGAATGAGGGTGGGAATTATGCCATAATAAACTCTCTTGGCTGACGGGTTGGTGATCGCAGTTGGCGTTATACACTTATAACTTCCTATAAAACTGCTCCTCCATGGTGGTAACACATTTCATTTTTAAGCCGTCACTAAACGGAAATTACAATTATATTTGTCTAGAGTATCCCACAAACTTTATCCTGCTGAAATGCAGCACCACATTTAATATGAATCATCATCATCACCATTTCAGCCCACATAAGTCCCGCTGTTGGGCTCCGGCCTACTCCATAAGAGTAGAAAAAGGAAATAAATAATTTTGCGTATCGTCCCTTAGCTAACAACACCGCATAAGTCATATTTATCAACTTTACAGGAGACGAAAAAAACTGTATATTTTAAAAAATCGGTGACATTTTTTGTTATTATTCAATAAATACCCTAGTTAGCGGTTAAGAAATAATTATTTATACTTATTATGAATATATAGGCTGAAATGATGAATGATGACTTATTATGATGATTTACTTTATTTTAACTTTTATTTTATGACTTAAGCTGTGTTAACTGATATATTATTAGATTAACGCGGTGTTGTTTGTGAAAATTTTAGGGAATAAAGTATTAATAAATGATTTACAAAAAGTTTTTGTTAGGAAATACTTCAAGAATAATTAACAATCGTTATAACATCACCATATAACACCACCAACAATCTTGAGTATCACCCAATCGTCGAGATCAATTGCTTAAAGTTATTTGTTGACACATGAACCTTTGGGAGCGTAAATCAAATATTTTATTTTTTATTTTAGAGGTAAATATTTAAAAAAGTTTAGCAAAAAACATCTCAATGAAATTTCTTCGGATGGAACAGGCTTAGATTGAGCATCAAAAATATATTGTCGATAACTGAAAAAAACTGATGTTTAATTCTGAAAAGAACTTTGTTTAGTTTAAAAATAACTTTTTTGTTGGGTTTAATTACCTGCTAAACAAATTTAAAGCACATATTGAAAATATATGAAAAATTTTAGGCGAGGTTTCCCGACGGAACCGGTGGCAACCGCTAAGGACGATCAAAACTAAGAATAAAAAGTGAAAACGGATTCCGCACACGACTGCTGCATAGGAAGAGCCGCGCGGCACTTTATTTCTCTTTTTTTTTTGGGGGGGTTGGCTACGATCGGCACCCCCGTTGCCCGGCTCCGTCCGGAGCGACAGAGGGGCGTAAGCACGCACACCCGCAACCCACGCGTGACACGTCGCTGGCCTAACCACCGATGCAGGGTGATTTGTCGTCAGTAGTCGGCCCGACGGAATACCCCTGAGGAGTACCCTCTCCTCGACCGACGTTCCCCCCAGGGGAGGACATCGGTCTTTCCTCGCGCGGTCGGTCCTCGGCGGGTGACTGACTAACTCCCCGGTACAGTCACCCGCGGCCTCGGTTAGGGCGCTGCGATTTATTTCTTGACATTGACTCCCCTCCCATACCCCAATGACGCCTACATCGCTTATTACGGTGCCGTCTAACCAAGCGGTGTGAGCGGCGACCACGCGACATTTTTCAAGTAACTTACATTATTAAACTCGTGATATCTTTCTAATGGAATATCCAAATTGAATAATTCAAGAAGTTATATAATGGTATTGAAGCAGTCTTAAATAAGAAGTTTATCATTTATTTTGACAAGGATTAATACCAAAGTATAAATAAAAGAGCTTTTATAGCGGTGGCAATTGAACATATTTTCTTAAAATGAAAAGCACTCATTGTGACATAACTATAATAGTTAGACATATGCTGGTGGAATGTTTTTTGTAGATAATTTTATGTTCTGCAAAGTCGTAGTAGATTATTTTATTCTATAATGAATAGTTTTCGCAGCGCACGCGATGTAAGGCAGTTTTTTGTAATTTTTTCATACCTTGGGTTACATTATTGCAGTTTTAGTATGGATCCCTAACTTTTTGAAAATTTAATATAGCCTATGTTCACCGGGGATAGTGTAGCTTCCCAACAGTGAAAGAATTTTTCAAATCGATCAAGTAGTTTTGGAGCCTATTCATTTCAAACAAACAATCAAATCTCTCCTCTTTATAATATTATTAGTATTATTATGTATCTCCGATTCACGGAATCTTCCTAGGGAAGATACCCGGTCCTTTGAAAGGCTTACATGGGGATATGGATCCAACACGCAGAGGCCTTTGGAGAAATTTAATCTAAAAATGGAATGGGACGTCTACCGATGACACTCCACGTCTGCACATAACACTCGTGGACTGCCAACGGTAGGTGTAAAACTATTGTGTGATGATGGTACCTAAAATCTGATTATGGGGTTGGTGGTTCTATGGACTGGTTAACTTAAGACTATTGATTTAAAAACTGTCGTCTGCCTTCAATACCTTTATCGGCTTGAACTTTGGCAGACAGTGACTCGCCAACTCACTGAATACTCCCCCCTAAACGGTCTCCACAGACACGAAGGCCATACGGGCAACAGGGGGGCAATATTGGTGCAAGTGGCTTGGGGTGTCGAGCGGTGCGGCGCTGGTTTCACCATCGCAGTGGTTTCCCCGTAGTTATGCCCTTGAAAATGACACTTCCACCCCCGAGCATATAGCTCTGGCGACCCCTCTCTGATCAGCCATTTAAGGCAAGCCAGAGTTGAGAATCCTGCGAGCACTCTTCGGTTTCCACTCCAGCCAGCCAATAAAGGCCAGCTGGATACGAGGCCCTGGCCGACTCTCTGGGGCACTCAGGACCGCAGTGTCGCCACTCACATTCAGCACGCCACAAGCTGCCCTGCGGTTTATTGGCTTTCCTATAAATCTTGTGATACATTTTTTCTTTTATATCAAAAGAATTTAGGGAGCCATATAATATTCCTCCGAGGTTTGCGTTAGTCTCATGGTGAGATAACGACTGGCCCAGAGGTTTTTATTTATTATTATTATTATTAGTATAGATTATTATTTAATATTTGAAAGTATTGTTTTTATGGATGAGATTGCACCTAATTATCACATTTTTCTCAGAAAAATTTAAATTCAATTTCATTTGTAGCTTATGTTTTGTTCAAATTATTTAAATATTTATATTTAAATAATTATTATCTTTGTTGCAGATTCGTCGCTAGTTTCATCATTATACAAAGACTTTAACGGTCTGTAGGACTGAAAAGGTAACCTTCTTAATATTAATAATATCTCTAATAAAAAACTAAAAAGCCTTGTATCTAGCAAACAATTGTTATTTTAGTGTCAATATTTAAATTATATCATCGCAAACGAACACAATAAATTAATTTTATATGTCATTTCGACGGTTATGTGAAGATACACAATAATCGCCCTTAAAAGAAAGTTAAAATATGTTTATTAAAATAAACTTGTCCAGATTGTAAAGTAAAAAGTGTGATTACGGTTACATAACATAAAAAACTCAAGACGATCACGAAACACTCCTTGATATAAGAAATTGTTGTTAATTAAGGTGAAATATTAGTAACGTAACTAGTTAAAAAAATAGTGATGTCCGCGTGTGTGGTAGAAGAAGGCAGGGAGGAGGGCGGCGGTATGTCCGCAAAGCCTGGTTCGAGTTTTGATCGCGATGAGGTGCCCGAGCGGCCAGCGCGCAAGGAAGTGCTCTTGAGTGCGCGAGGAAGGCGAGCATGTTCTGAACAGGGTCCTCATCCTACTTTAAATTTTCGTGAGTGCCTGATATTTACTTAAGTGTTATATTATGAGTGTTAATATAATTGCACTTTGATTTTTTTTGCACGCGCTTTTTTATTAAATCATCAAGGGCTGTTATTCTATATATTCTATTTTTCGCACAAGTGACCTGGTAGTATCGATGAACTATGTAATGATTGCGAATAAAATGGAAGAATTATGTCGATATTTTGGTGAGAGCTGCCTACATATTTGAAAAATAAGCTTGACTGAATGTGTCTTTGAGACCTAATATAATTTTTCCCTATTAATTTTACTATCTTTTAAAAATGACTGCTTTAAAGCGACAATAAAAATAAAGAAAGAAAGAAAGAAAATAAGACTTCTACGCTTATTTTATTTTAATAAGGGTGATTTATTAACCCTGAAAGCTTTTTTCTACTTATAGAATTTATTCTTTTGCATGTTTTGCTTGTGAGTTATGTGATTTAACTGTAGTTTTGTTATGTTTATATTAACATACCTATTTTTTATTATATTTTATCCAATTTGGTAAAGTGTTAAGAATACGATGAAGGTGTTACTTTTTGGTAAAAGTGTTAAAACTGACTGAATATAAAAAAAACTTACCACTAATACGCTTATATATAACGTAATATACAATAACTGCGATCGCTAACTCGTCTGACATGTGTGGCGATTATGGCAGAATGCTTTCGTAGAAGATTATGTTCCAAGGTGGAAGTGGATAGGTCGATCGATGGATTGAAATTAGGTACTTATGCTATGTTTCGAAAAATTTATAGTAGTGAGTTTTGTAGCATATTATGATAATTTTCATAGATGAGAATTACTTATTAAATTGGTTATTAGTTTCCTAAGTTATTCGTTATTTTAATATACGTAATTTTATCTCAAATGATTACTTTTGGCTTTAAATATAAGTAATTTGCACACTGTTTTCATGGTAATTTTAGTCTTCAGTTAGTTAGCGACAGTTTTCGGACTACCCATAATGGACTACGGTACGAGAGGTTCAGATTTAGGCTAGACGGGGGTTAGTCATCAGCTCTTAATAGTGCAAAACGTTAATTTCGATCTAAGTATGTATACCACGATCTAAGAATCTATAACACAATTTAAGACAGCCTATTATATATATAAAAATGTGTCATTTTTATTAAAGTCTTTGCTACAAGAATGAAGCTTTGTAACTACTTGATAAAAAACCACCCAACCTAATTATCACTGATGCAGGATGATGATATTACACTATTCCAACCACTTATTAAACTTCTATAGAAATATTAGCGATGACATTTTGTCATTTTGATTGCTGTAGTGCTCTTCAATACTGAATATTTTCATCGAAAAAAAGTATAATTCTGTGCTTTTCACCCGCATGTCGTGACAATGGTACAACAAAGGGAACATTTTGATCGAGCCACTCCCTTTAACTGTAGGGATGGATTCAGGGTATACTGTCCTGCATATATCTGATAAACACCAAAATTTAGGTTGTGGCTCATGGCATGCAAACAAATCTTTATGGAAATTTTAACTTAATTTCCTTATAAAATTTCGGCGAATTCTGGCTTTAACAGCATTAAAAACATTTTTAGTTCTAACAATACGCGCCCGCCTCGATCATTTATAGTCTTCGATAGAGGATATGTTCTATATTTATCGATAGTGCGATATAGGACACGTACGAATGTTAGCCAGTCTTTAAAGTCTCTTGAAAATAACCTAACTTTATACCCACTTTGTGCAGGATAACCAATGCTGAATGCAACTCTGTTCTGTTTCATACTCCATTCTATTATTGGGATTTAATATTAAATTTGAAAACAATTTGTCAGTAGGCAGGCAATGATCGAAGTTTCTAACATAATAAACGCGTTCCAAATTTGAACCCAAAAAAAACAAAAGTCATACTTTTTTAAGTTGTAATAATATTTATAACCAATCACATAGTATTTTGGTTGCGTTAATGGATTTAGAATTCACCAGAACGAACTACAGTTTTTGTAGTTTAAAGTTTGCATAAACGATTACGTTATTATTTAGGTTACATTTATTATTTAATTTGCTTGATTTATAGTATAGTAAGTAGTGGGGACAAGGGAGCAAGTTAAAGAGGATAACACACTGACCTGCTTTGCTGCTGGCACAGGGACAGGTTCTTGTAATTGATACCGCCTTAACAGTGGTCATGCGTTCTAGAACTATGAATAAATCCACTACACACATCCTGAGGTGGACGATATTTCGACGTTTTATTACCGGAAAGTTGACGGGGAAGGTACCTAAAAGAGCAATCTGCTGGGCTACATAAGCACCAATAAGTAGAGAGGGGAACATGGCAGGTTATAGCAACTCCTCCCCACTGATCTTTTGTCGCTAGGGGCGGTAGGACCTGTGGGTTACGTGCTTGATCGGATTAAAAATGATTCTGATACCACACAAGACAATGAGGTGGAGCGCAAAATGTGGTAAAAGTTCCAGCCTTTCGTTTTTTGCAACGATATGTAACACTTTGTCATCCTATCAAAAATCATCATTTCAGTTTATATGCGTCCCACTGTTGGTCTCGAGCCTCCTCTACAACGAGCCTCCTCTCTCTAAGGTTTTATTTCGAGCTTTCCTTCTCTTGAAAATTTATGCGTATTATATCCCTTAGTCGTCTTTTACGGCATCCACGGCCAAGATGAAGTGGTGAATTTTATTCTTACTCCGTCACCACACGGAAAAGATAGAAGATGATAGGAAATGGATACATTATATTTAAAAACCAGCATAACAAAGATATTTTTGAGCATTGAAATTAAATTTTCTGATATTATGATGGTAACATTTCAAAAATATAAGTAGCTATCCCAGTTTCGTTAAAAAAGAATAAAATATGTTTGAAGTATAATAGGTAAAAAAATACGGGCGACCTCATTTGATGAATATACTCTATTAAAGTGAATAAATTTTTGCCAGAGTATTTAGACCCAACAAAGCTTTTATTCAACTCTTAATGATAATAAGGCAATAAAGATTTATGTCTCATTTTTACTTTGATTACCAACATTAGAACGAAATCTTGTGTTTTTTCTTATTAAAGCGTAATGTAAATTAAAAAAGTGATCTAATACTTAGCTGTCATCGTGGTAATCAAGTCGCATATGTGAAGTACATTGACGTTTACCTATACCCTTTGTTGCTATTGAAGTCAAATAATCAACGTGCTATTTCCTTTCTTAAAAAGTGGACAGCGGTGGTACAACCTTGAGCTAAAATGCTATCAATTTCTTTTGAAATGCCACATAAAAGCAATTAGCTGTTTATCGTTAACGTTATTTTTTTTATAGGCACAGTTCTATAAATTCAAGCTGTTCCTGCTTCATTGTCGCCCAGCTCTTATTCCAATTACTTAGGAAAGAGGCAATATGTACTCATCTTTCGTCGTACATATAGAAAAAGTTATTAAGTAAAAGTTATTGTCAATAGTTTTACGGCTGACTGTCTACCTAATTTCAACCATCCTTGGGAATGTAATTGTTGACGTTGAGTTGGAGGTCTTAGTCGTCTTTAATGAGATATGTAAGAGTCGGTAGTATTCGTAACTTCCACCACACAGCATGAAAATTACAATAAAAATACATTTAATTAAAATATTATGTTATACTAGCAACCCGCCCTCGCTTCGCTTCGGTTTCAGTCGTCTTACCCGCGTAGTTCCCGTTCTTGTGGGAATACCGGGATAAAATATAGCCTATGTTACTCCCTGATGTTATAGCTTGCCATTGGTGAAAGAATTTTTGAAATCGGTCCACTAGTTTCGGAGCCTATTCAATACAAACAAACAACCAATCTTTCCTCTTTATAATATTAGTAGGTAAATATTAAAAAAGGTGTCATATTTATCTATGGACTAATCTGTAACAACAGGGCAGCATGGAATAATCACAAATCGTTATTGTATCTCTCTTTTCATATTATGTGTGGGTATTCAACTACAGCAGCCTATTGTATTAATTTATAGGAAGCTGACCACTGTTTTAAATAATGTTTTGGCATACTTCAAATTGATAAATTCAAATATTACCGATGTTAATGATCTGCTCCAAAAGCAGATAGAGGTCGTATGGCTACACATGGAACCTTATACCGTATCGCTATGACTTGGACGGTTAGGGAGTGTGTAAATTCGATCATATTCTGCCAAAAAAGGCATTCTTATTAGGAATGGCCGACTGTCTCCGGTACGTCAGTATGAAAATTTCTGTTGATACATTCAAAACTAAAGCTTGTATTTTTTTTGTGTTTAGAATACGGCACATCTCACCTGTGGGGTGCTAATAACAGCCGTCGCGGGTGGAGTCGCAAGCGCACATCAGCGCCACAAATGAGCAACGTGCACGGTTCCATGCCCCGAGTGGCGCTGGTGCTTCGTTCGCGACGTAGTTGGCCAGTCGCACCGCAGTCTTATCGAAGGTAAGTTTATAAATCTATGTATTAAAACAAGAATATGTAAATTCAATATTGCAAGGTCATACTTGTTATTGAACTGTGCGTCGCCCTACCCTTTAAATATGTAGTTATTTTAGCTATGAGCAAATACGCCTGATGTTTAAGAGTTGATATGTCATGGCAGTAATCCTTTCTTCTGTGGACTGCAACATGAAATGTATTTACTACATTACCAAGCAAGAATGCATTAAATCATGAATATTGATTTAATTCATATTTATAAATACGTGATCATACATATTTTTTGTTAAAATTCATATAAATTTAAGAAAAGTTTCAACTACTTGAAGTTTTCTCCGACTGACTAACAGATAATTCATAGCCTAAACTACTGGAGACATATGTATATAATAAAATAAACATAGCTAATATTTTTCCTAAGGGCATATCCAATTATTCACATATTTTATTTATATAAAGAGATACGTATATTTACAAATATCTTAAATTAGAGCTGCTTGCGATTGAGGGTGCTAGTTAAAATGGCGTAAACGTAACCCTACTTAGAATTCAAGGACGTTGTTTGTGAAGCATGGTGTTAAGAACGCTGACTGTAGATGTTTAATGCAAACTTATTAGTAAGCGTTAAAGCTAAAAATGCTTTATTGTACATTCATTGCACTATAATGCGTTATCACTTCTTACTTACCCTTTGGAATGGTAAAATCCAACCGAAGTACAAAAGAATGGGCAAAAGCTCTATTCTAGGAAACTTAAAACACTAACTGCGACCAGTACTCCACCTGTTAAGCACGGTGAATATCCCATTGTCAATCCAGAGGCTATGTCTACGTCCAATAATGGGCGTTTTTTTTACGCTGTGGCAATGCATTTACGCATTGTCCCCCGGCAGTGATAGGCGAGGGGTGAGAGGGACTTGCCGGTCACTGTGCAACCGGAATACTCACTAAAACCAACAGCGGTCCCTTCCGCACTTTTACGGAGGGCCGGAGAGATTGTCTATTGACATTCGATCCCCGACATATTATACACTATCCTGCTTTCGCAATTCGCACTCGTGTTACTTAAGAAAGGCATATTTTCTCGCAATAAAATATGTCTATTATCTGTAAATTGTATACCTGTGTATTAATCATGATAATTAATATCGTGACTGATACACAGGTATACGATTTATAAAATCGAAACTGAAATTTCAATTGCAGTTACTACATTCAAATTTACAAGTTTTATATGTGTGCAATAATTAGGTACGTGTGGCGAGAGAGTAAGAATACAATTGACCATCCTCCTATCCTACCCGTAGGTTTCGTAATAGATGTCTAAGGGAATTAACATACAATATCTATTCCATGTGGTGACAGAGTAAGAATATAATTCACCACTATTGCCCGTGGGTATCGTAAAAGACGACTATGGGAAGTGATATATAGATAACATCAATGCAAGAGAAGGAAAACGCAAAATAAAACTCTATGCCAACACGTATGGGCGGCGCAGGCGCGACTATCTACGCCTGATGCCGCCCTAGTCGAGGCCGCGGGTGACCGGACCGGGGACTTTACCGCCGCCCGCAGAGAGGTTGACCGTGCAACGGCGACCGACGTCTCGGGACAGGGACGTCGAAAGGTGAGGGTACCCGAAAGGGTATTCCGTCGGGCCGACCACTGACGACAAGACACCCTGCGCCGGTGGTCGATCCAACGACGAAGGCGAAGTGGGTACGGGTGGGCTAGGCCCGCGCGCCGTCCTTCCGTCGCCCCGGATGGAATGGACCGCGTGTGCGCTTACCATAACTCACCCATAAAAAAAAGAAAAAAAATGTCAACACGTCTGAACAGCGCGGTAAGTATAGTAAGTCATTTCCCTCCCACTGTGGAGAGGGCCTGATCCCAACAGTGGGGCTTACGTGGGCTGAGATAGTAACGATAATGGTGATAATATCCATTCCAGACAAGAAATTGATCTACTATACCACACTGGTTAGACGGATTATCCAAGAGTTTTATTTCGACTTTTTCTTCTCTTGCATAATTATCATATGCACAATATAAGCCTTCGGTGAATTGTATTCTTACTCCATACCATAAATAGCGTCAATACGGCCTATTTTTAGTGAGTTAATTAACTTAATTAGAAGCTTTAATGACCATGTAACAAGGTGGAAATGTCTCTTGTGGTACCATTCCCTAGATCATAATTACATACGATATCTATTATTGTGTTTCTTTGAATTACATGTGACACGGAATTTAAATTTGAATTAAATAGACTAATTGTGTTTATGTAGCTAATTAATTAATCGGTCATGGCCATTGTCAATTAATATGGATGGCCATTTATATCTGAGCAATATCGTTAAGTCTTAATTTGAGCACCATTTCTCGATATTAATAGCTTAGAAGAAAGAAACTGTTTTATTAAAAAAAAATCTCTTCATGATAAGAAAAACTAATTCTCTTAAATGGATAAGAAATCGAACACGTAGTCAGCAAAGTAATGCGACCAGGATTAGAATGTTGCTGATTTTTTAAATAACAACTGTATGAATTTTAAAATTACAAAGTTGGAAGTATGAAGTTTAAAACTAAAAGATTTAAAGTTCGTTTATGTAACTTTGAATTTAGTTTGTTTCTATTTTTGAATTTAGTAAGTAATTTATCCGTGTGTTGACGGGGTAAGAATACAATTCACCACTCTCTATCTTGCCCGTGGATGTCGTAAAAGACGACTAAAGGATATAATACGCATATAACATCTATGCAAGAGAAGGAAAACTCGAAATAAAACCCCTATATATTTTTTTTTTTTTTGTGGGTGGGTCGCGGTCGGCGCGCCTCCGCACCACTCCGTCCGGGGCGACAGAGGGGCTTAAGCACGCAACTCCCGCGTCCCACCCAAAAACCACGTCGCCTTCGTCGTTGGGCCGACCACTGGAGCAGCGTTAACTTGTCGTCAGTGGTCGGCCCGACGGAATACCCCCTACGTGGGGTACCCTCCCATCAACCGACGTCCCCCCCTCGGGGAGGACGTCGGTCTTTCCCCACGCGGTCGGCCTCTCGGCGGGTGACAGACTAATCCCCGGTCACGTCACCCGCGGCCTCGGCTAGGGCGGCATGAGGCGCAGATAGTTGCGCCTACGCCGCCCCAGTCGCCGGCGGCGGATCTCCTCATCGAGGCTGCGCTCCTCGCGCAGGCGATCCGCCGCCTCCTTCCGCGAGATCACTGTCTCGCAGAAGGCTGCGACCGCGTCCCAATTCCCGACGCTGTCGACCATCGCCCTAGCGATAGCCGGCAGCATCAGGTCTGTACCGATGATTGCGACGAGTTCACAGCGCTGCACTGCCCAAGCCCCGCAGGCCTCGAGCGTATGGCGCGCCGTGTCCTCATCGCAATCGCAGTGGTGGCAGGACGGTGTACTCTCCCTCCTAACGACCTTGTGCAGGTATTTGGTGAAGCACCCATGTCCCGTCAAAACCTGCACCAGTCGGAAGGAGAGCACCCCGTGCCGCCTTTCCAACCACTGCATCAGCACCGGCCGGAAGGCCTCCACGGTTCGCACCCCGAACCGAGGCCTCTCCAGCCGGACTGCCCAACGGGCAATGACGTCTCGGCGGGCGTCGACGCGCCAGGCGGTGAGATCCCTTAACGAGACCACACCGCCCCCCGCTCGCACCCCCGTCACCCGCCGATATAGTCCGGCGAGCATCTCCGCCTCCAGGTCCCACAGGGGAGTCCCGGCCAATAGGCACGCTGCCTCCGTCGCCACCGTGCGGTATCCGCGGATGGCCCTGATCGCTATGACCCTCTGTGGTCGCCACAGAAGAAATAAAACCCCTATAACAACCTGTCTGACCAGCATGGTATAGTAAGGTCAATTGCCCTCCTATTATGGAGGAGGCTCGAGCCCAACAGTGGGATGTATATGAGCGAAAATGATGATGATGATGAAGTAATTTAAACAATTTTTATTTTATACTTAGTAGTTAGTGGAGTTAGCTTTTGAATGGGTTTATCATATTTAGTTAGAATTAGCTGCCAGCTCTACTTTATCATTCAGCTTCATTTTAGGTCATAAATGACCCACAGTTGGCTTCGAGCCTTCTAGGTGATAGAAGGGATATTAATTTACTATACCACACGGGTCAGATGGGACGGTATAGGGTTTCATACCAAGATTTTTTTCTCAAGCATATTATGGAACATGCAAATTCTATCCCTTAGTCATCTTTTACGACACTCACGGGCAAGATATAAAGTCATCCGTCAACACACAGAAAACTTCAACTTTGTACTTTTCCTAAATGCAAAAAAAAAAAAAAAAGTGTCGATGAAGCTGACTTTATTTATTTCTTTATGAACGAGTGTACGTACTGTACAAAGGTTCACTTACATTTAATGGTTGCTTAAGAACGCATTAGAAAAGAAATGTACAAGCCTAATTTTTTTTATTACGATTATTTTCATCTCCTAATTAACTCAAAAATTCGCTCTCTCCATATTCTACACTAATATTATAAAGATAAAACGATGTATTTTTGTATGTTTGTTACGAATAAACTCAAAACTACTGGATGGATTTCGATAATTCTTTCACCATTAGAATGCAACATTATCCCTGAGTAACATAGGCTTATAGAAATTTTATCCCGGTATTCGCACGGGAACGGAAACTACGCGCGTAAGGCTCACTAGCCTTAGATTTCACTAAATAGATTTCACTAAATCGAAGCGAAGCGAGGGCGGGTTGCATGTCATAGATAAAATGAAATACGTTGAATGATTTCACACTCATTATATCTTTCAATATACCTGACGCTCATTACAATTTTATGGCTCTCACTTATGCTTTTATGAGTGACCTAGAATTACACTTACGATATGTGTATATGATTTACTCGTACTATTCAGAAAATGGTAATACAATAGTATTAATTATTGGAAATGTCAGAGATGATGCGTTTATCACCATTATCGTTTTCATTTTTACTCTATTAATACGCGTGAGAAAATTTATAGCGAAATTCTCAGAGGCATTACAGATTTTACCTTCCTCTTTTTAGTCTATATATATCTTACCATTAAACTCGACCCTTTTGCATAATGACAAGGCAATTGACCTAATATGCAGGCGATTAGAGAGGCTGGCATAGTTTTATTTCGATATTTTTTAGAAGTGCTGTTACAGGAAACGAAGGAGTGGTGTAATGTATTCCTACTTCATCACCAAAATGACACAATCGTTACGGACTAAAAAATACCAAAATAGTTTGCTGGCGCTTACTAGACTGAACCTAACGCTACTATCTACTCCTCTAGTGCTATTTTAGCTTATTTTACGGGAGGCAAGGGGTGGTAACGCCTTGTATACTTAATCCGTTACCGCAAGGGCATTATGATTTATTTAGAAAAAAAATGTTTGCAACGAAAAGTTTACTGCTTGGCTCATTACACAAGTTTGTCTTCCAAATGCATATATAAGAGAGAATATGAAGGAAAAAAAGGAAACTATGAATACAGATTTCCTTCTACCGCGCGACCGAAATAAAATTGCTAGATTGTTTGCACCACAATCCATTGTCTATGAGGAACTTTTAACCGAATGGCAAGAAAGATGGGATTCATCATCGAAAGGTCGTCATCTTTATCAATTTTTCCATGCATCCGGGAGCGCCTAGAGAAGGTGTGGCTGGAGGTTGACCACTTCGTGGCCCAATTTTTAACTGGCAACTTTAAAAGTAAATTATTTTCTTTTAAACTCGTACCATCACCATTATGTCAATGTTCCACATCTGACCACGAGTATGAACAATCAGCACATCACATTCTCTGGGAGTGCGATCTCTGGCGAAACGAGCGTAACCTTATGTTAAACAGTTTGAAAGTCACCTGTGGGGTAGTATACTATACGGACCTTGTAGCAACTCGAGAAAATTTCCGTGCGTTCATGCGTTTTTGCCATACTTACTGTAACAATCAATCTTAAGGCTCACATATAGGCCCCGTTAAGCTCTTCCGTATCCGTGGTGCCGTACTGCTGCGCTACCGTAGCTGTACACCTTTTTACTTATTGGCTGACTAGTCATTTTGTTTTCCTGTCTCCCGCTTTGCCTAGGAGGGAAGTGGAATCTCTCTTTCCAACTCCTCATCTTTAATCTTTTCTAATTAAATTTGTTGCGGGTCCCAAGACAATTAAAATCATATCCCGGGACTGCCTGAGGGTCAAACCTCGGTGTCATTTATGGAGACCATTGTGGATCCTGGCTTACAGGAGTTACAATGGTGGGAATGTGTGGTGGGATTAGTCCCAAAAAAAATATAAGAGAGAAAAAAAAATGCAAGAAAAATAAGTTACCTGTCATATCTCTTGTTATGTGCTACAGGAATATATGTAATTAAGCGAACTCGTGTGCTTCGTTATGGCTAAGTTTGTTGTAAAAAGATAACTAAGCGTGATGAAACCTGAGATCTAAATTCTACTCTGTAAATAAGTATGTATAATATCTTAGAATTAAATAGATGTTTTCTTTATTAGCTGTTTATTGTTTATTTTATAGTTAGTAAACATTTATTATTTTGAAAATAACCTTAACATTAAAATCTAATGTAAATATGAAAATACCTTTTTTTGGAGTAGGGTATGGTCAGAGTAGGTACACACTGTCCGATCCCTCTGGGGTAACGACTAGGGCGGCATCAGGGGCGGGTACTCGCGCCTGCACCGCCCGAGTCGCCGGCGGCAGACAGTGTCGCCGTGGAGGAGTTCCTCTCGCGCACGCTCCGTTGCCTCCTTCCGCAAGATGACTGCCTTGCAGAAGACGGTGACTACGTTCCAGTTCCTGACGCTGTCGAGCATCTCCCTAGCGTTCACGGCGCTGCACTGCCCGCGTGGCACACACTTCGAGCGTGTGTTGCGCCGTGGCCTCGTCGTGATCGCAGTCTGGCCCGAGGATGGTGGATTTTGTAAGCATACGCCGCCCCTATCTCTGTCTCCGTGCCGGACAGAAGAATCGTCGGCCTCCCGCTCATTGCGGCGGAACCATGGCCAGGGGCGTGTGCTCCTCGGTGGTCGGCCCAACGAGGAATGCGCAGACCATAGTCCACCCCAAAAAAAAGGGGCGTGTGCTCCGCCCACCGTGGGAATAGGTTCTCGACAACTCTGGTGAGGAAGCTGGGCTGGAGAGTCTTGGTGAGGTGGAAGCGCGCGAAGCTTACTTAGTGGCCCTGACGTAAAGGACGGGGTGAGCCCAGACCGCAGTTGGTCAATAAATAAAAATAAAAAAGCATACCTAATGCACTATGACAATAGTAACCTATACTTTAATATCTCTATTGTAAATATAATCCCTAAAATATATTAGACACATTTTATGCTCCTTGATTGTCACATGCTATAAAACAATTACTGAGAGTAATGTGGCGGTGGTTAGCAAGGAGAAAGGGAGAACGCGGTGTACTGTGTTCTGAATTTAAATAAGTCATTGTCTTCGTAATAACAACGTTAACTGTGCTTTTGGGACCATATGATTATGTTGGTTGAAATATCAACTCTGAATGAATAAATTTCGACATGGGAAATATTTGTTTACAATTTTAGGATTGTATTAGCACGTTTGGACGTGTGGGATCATTAAAATCATACGAGTAAATAAATTTATTTATTTATTTTATTTAAGACAACACCCTGCACTAAGGAAATAATCCTTGTATTGCGGGGGACTTTACAAACATATAATTAACGGACACAAATTACATCCAGACTCAGAACAACAATTTGTGGATCGCACAAAGTGATGTCCCGCGTGGGATTCGAACCCCCGACACTGGCGCTGTAGGTCGCTATCTTAACCACTACGCCATCTGTGCAGTCGCAAATCAAAAATTTTTAGCGTAATGAAATGTTCTACAGTTTTAGTGAGGTAACATGGTCCTCAAATATTGTTATTTTGAACCTCGGCAATTTCAACAAATTGCTAACGATCCTTTCAATAATTTTTTTATACGGTTATTAGTTATTTCTAGTATAGTTTTCTAATTCAGATAGATCTAATTTGTGGTTTACAATGTTGTCTACAGCTTGATCGATATAGATATTGAGTGCGATCGATATTTTATGAAATACTAATGCCACATTGCACACTCCTGTATCAAATAGCCCCTCAATACAATGTCGGAGGTTACACTTTTACATCTAACTTATAATAAATTAAATGTCGCTGCTGTATGGCAGCAGCCACGTAATAAATATTTCTATTTTGTAAAGATCAAGTTAAAATACGAATCTGTCGCTTTCCTGCTACTATTACACAAGATGACTGAGATGTAAGCAGGTAACAGAGAAGGTCACTCAAAAAACCAATACCAACCCGTTTGAACAGCGTGATTTAGTAGGTTAATTTCCCACTCATTGTAGATAAGGCTCGTTTCGAAACTTAAACGAGAATTAGAACTCCACACGACGTTCTAAGAAATAAACTCTTAAGTAGTACTTTAAAAGCATTCATTTAAAGGAGTCAGTTCACTGTGCTCTACAACGCACGCATTGGAAACATATTTATATTGAACTAGCAACCCGCCCTCGTTTCGCTTCGATTTCAGTTGCCTACCCGTATAGTTCTCCTTCTCGTGGAAATACAGGGATAAAATATAAGTTAAGTATTCCTAAGTTACTTCTTATATAGACAGCTACCTGGTAGTATAATATTATCAAAATCGGTCCAACTGTTTTGAACATTACCTCAAACAGATAGACAGATAGAAAGACAGACAGACAAAAGATTTTTAAACTAGTTTTTAAGGCATAGGTAGGTATCGTGCAAATAACCGTATGAGCATGAAAAAGGCCAGAATTTTGACGTTACAAAGAAACACTTCAATTTTATTTATTTGTATAGAGTATGTAATGAGACTATGTCCACAAGACCGTTCTGTTATTACTAATAACATTAGGTATATCATGCAGTGCCTGTCAATAAAAAAGGCAATATATTATCTTCCGTTCTAGTGGATATGGTAGTCTCTTTCGTGTTTATTCACGTGCCTGCTCTTTTTATATTTGGATGGGCTGTGGTCAGCGCACACGCCGTCCGTGCCATCTGGTCTGGCGAGAGGGCAGCGCGCGGCCGTATAACCCACCATCTTTCCTCCTCTCCTTTGCCATTAGGCCGACCACTGGTACCGGGTTCCTTGTCGTCCGTGGCCAGCCCGCCAGGATACCCTTTTGGGTACCCTCAGTCCCCCCAGTACCCCGGTCAGTCGCTCTACACACACGTTCCTAGCACTGGCCGTAATATGAAAACGCTGTAGTGGACAATAATATTTATTTCATTTACATGAGTATATATATATATATATATATATATATATATACACATACATATATTATATAAACACCTTCATTTTATTTGTGAATTCGATGTAACGGGATACACGTTTACGCTCCATGTAACTGAGAAACTCGGGGCAACAATTCAGATATTTTCTTTTCATACCGACGAATTTCATGATTGATAACCTTCAAATGTATATAATAATGAATAATATTTCTATTCATAATAGTGAAAGGGACGCATTTAGTGTAATAAGCAAATAATATACACTGTAATGGTTGTATTGTCAGTGATTAACTTGGTTTCGGTCCAAGAAAATATTTCATTTATATTTTTAAAGAACTGGGTTGTTTTGCCTTCAATAGACAATCTAATAAATTAGACCAAAAGAATCAGTACAAATTAATAGTATTTTCACATGTTAAACAGTAGTTTACTCGTCACAGCCAGGAGTGAGACATTAAAGAAGGTTACGTGGTAGCCCCGACTAGATTTTCAGGTGGATTGAGATAATAGGGCTTAGAGTTGTCGTATATAAGACGGAGACCCTTCTATTCCATGTATCACGCAACGGTTTAACCGCCCACACCTCAAGTATGCTCAAATAATGCTTGCATTATTTTAGTCTTCATCAGCCTCCGGCCCTAGAAATATTTGGGGCTGGTGCTCGACAGGCGATGTTGTGTCCGAGATTATTTTGGCTTGCTCGTCGCAATCATCAGTGCCGACCTTACGCTGCCGACCATCGCTAAGATGATACTCCATAGCGTCAGGATATGGGTCGCGGTCACTGCATTCAGTGAAGCAGTCAACTCCTCGCAGAAAGAGGTGGCAGATTAAATCAAGGAGGAAGTCCTGCACGCTACCATGCTCTAGGGACGCATGCAAGACTACCTGCACCTGATGACGTTTTAGCCATGGCCACGGGGACGGTATCCGAAAGGGTAACCCGCCGAGCTGGCCACAGAGGTCAAGAAATCTGTACGAATAGTCAGCCCATAGTCATAGGGAGGGTATATGCTGAATTATGAGGCTGCACGGCTATGCTGTCATCGTTTGGGTCCAATTGGGCCAGGCATTTTATATTATAGCTAGCCAAAAACACCTTTTTTATTAATGCTTGATGGTGGCAAACGAGCAAGCAGCACATGTTAGTGATATTATTATGCGGACTTTTACAATACCAGAAGTACAGCTGGGCCGCTGCCGTTAAGAAAGTGCTTCGTGCTTTAATCTTCGTTGAAAGAAGGACATGTCGTAGCGCTCGGGAAATACAGCAGCAAGTAGCTCATTTCAGATCCTGCATGTAAGTGGGAAAAATGATTTCTAAATACGTATAGTTGAAAACCATAATGCTTCTGGATGAAATAAACGAACCTTTTTTTTTTGGGTGGGTTGCGGTCGGCGCACCCCTCGCACCACTCCGTCTAGGGAGACAGAGGGGCGTAAGCATGCACACCCGCAACCCATCCGAACACCACGTCGCCTTCGTCGTTGGACCGACCACCGGAGCAGGGTTACTTGTCGTCAGTGGTCGGCCCGATGGAATACCCCCTGAGCAGTACCCTCCCATCGACCGACGTCAAATAATCGAACACTGCGATGGTGTCGAGTAGTACGAGGGTAAAATTGTGACAGTGCCTCTAACCTCCCTCTATGTAAGAACCGATGGAGTACACAGAGAGACCACAAGACTCTTCACCACTATAGCAACTCCAATCTGTTCAAGAGACTAGAATCACTGACCATTCGAACAGCACGTCTTTGCTTTTCGGAACTGAGGCGTTATGACAAACGGGTTCTTCTTTTCACTGAATGCGTAAATTTTTGTATTTGTGGAATTGAACTAGAATAAGTTCCGTTCACTTTATTACGAGGCCTGCCTCAGAGAGCGCTCTACTTTAGACACAAGTTGAACCTTTCTATCCTGTGATATACTCTAAAGAATATTCTGATGATCTGCATAGCAACGCATAGTCTCTATAGAGAGCCTATCCTTGAAATACAGAATAAAAAACGTCGGGGAGATCACTGAGCTCCGTGGTACACCAGCATTAAAGGTCCTGATATCGAGGGGTCATGCACGAAGACTTTTGTACTCCGATTATCTAGAAAGCTGGCGATCCGTTTTAAGGAGCCCGCGGGGATTCCGTACGATGGTAGCTTCGATAGAAATGCACTGTGAAATACCCTATCGAACGCCTTTGTGATATCCAGCTGCATCTCTGAAAATTAGCGCCACACCTTTGCCCTCCACCTGCCCATCGGTGTGAGTCAGACAAGAAGATCACTAGCTGACCGACCATGACGAAAGTTGTATTGGCGATTACTGACCATGCTCAAGGTACTGCAGCAGCAAGCAAGGATGTTATCGCAATTGGTCTGTAAATTGAAGGATTCGAACGGTTTCTCCCTTTTAGGGATCGGGTGAACAAGTTAGCCACATTCTACGATGGCAAAGTCGAGTCGAGGCAACAATGTATTGATTGTTTTGCTCTATGGGGTAGATTGCCATCGTAGTTCTGTAGCAGTATAAAACCTTTAAATAACACGCTATTTATATTTCAATTTTGTTTGTTTTTAATTGTCATGTGGTGACCGACTGAAAATCACGATATTTATTCATCTTCCTTCTTTACCATAGGGGTCGTTCAAATTTAAGATATTATTGTGTATTATGCTTATATTTCTGCACGTGCCTATGAGAGGCTTCAAACGTGGGTTTATTTCGACACCCCTACTAAAGTACCTAATAACTAGTTAAAAGCTGGTATTTTGCCATCTAGAACTACATAACCATTCACAATTAAATTCAATTCTTGTACTGATTATTGATATCTGATAAAATTATAATTATCAAATTTTCAACCATACTTAACTTCTGCTTATTCTCGAGTAATGGCAATAAGCTACAATTTTAGCTATTGGTGCCAGTGTCCAGGTATAATATATATTCTTCACGTCTTTAGTCTTCGTCTTTTAGTCTTAGTCGTAGTACTACTTAGTTTGTGCTTAGTCGTTACCATGGATTAGGTGCTGAAACCAATCCATGGTTCCTCTGGGAATTTTGGCAGAATATAAAAATGCACGCAATTTGCTATTATATCTTATTCACTATATTTTAATATTTTGTCCGCATTACATAAAATATCAGCAAAATTATTTAATATAACACAGTAAAAAATATAAAAGCGCTAAATGACATTTTGACATTCGTGTCAAAAGAAACCATACTTAACTATATACGAAACAGTGTTTCCACTATCACGTTGTACTTTTACCCTAAATATTTTCATTAATTTGCCCTAAATACCCTAGTCAGTCTCCGAAAATCCTTGATATAGGGCTCAAAATTTAAATGAGTTCGGACATAAAACAAAACTTGATGGTTTAATTTTTATTTTTATTCTCATCTATTAATCAGAGTTAGTAAACATGTAATCATAAAAAGAATTCATTGTAATCTATGGAAGAAGTAGATGGTGAACAATATGATGCTGATGTTGAAGCATTGTGCTTAAGTTTTTTAGCTGCACTCAACATTTGTCTGTCGAGTTCTAAAATCGAGTCAGTCATACTTAGTTTGGTGTGCAACAAACCGTCGAGGGTTTCACTGTGAAGCTTTTTTTTGGGTTGGGTTGTTTTTTTGGGCCAGCGCACACTCCATCTATTTCTTCCGGGGGGACGAAAAGATGGCGCAGGCCTCATAACCAACTGTATTCCCTCCCCTTCGCCATTAGGCTGATGGATCCTCGTCGCAATTGCAACGTTGGCAGGACGATGTGCTCTCCCTCCTCACGACCGTGTGCAGGTACTTGGCAAAGCAACCGTGCGTCGTCACTACCTACACAAATCTGAAAGAAAGCAACCCGTGCCGTCGACCTCACCACTCCATGAGCACCGGCCGGAAGGCCTTGACGACCCGAACATCATATCGAGGCCTCTCCAGCCAGCTCTTTCATAGAGACTTTTGAATCGAATGGAATTTTCCTATAGCAGTTCTGAGTATCGCCCTGAAATATCGACATGTAAACACTGCAATATATTTAATTTAAATTCTAATATCGTGTCTTACACAAAGTAATTTCGGTGAACTCTAGAAGCCCATTGAGGGTAACCATTGTTTGTGGTCGGCAAATTCTATGGTAAAATAGTGTTTGTTATTTTTATATTCAACTTTACTCCAAATTACTCTAAATCTCTAAAAATATTAAATAGCCCTAAGCCATATTCTAAATTAGTAGTTTCGCCCTAAAAAAGGGCGAAATCCCTAAAAGTGGAAACACTGATACGAAATTACGTTTAGCTGTCATTTCCGTTTTGTTATTACATATCAAATGCGTTTTTGTTATACTACGTTTCTTTGACATTTTATCGAATGGGAAACAGGAACGCTATTGAACAGGATAAAAAAAAAAAAAAAAATCCTGTGTCAGTCTCCTGGTTCTAAACTACCTCCCCACCAATTTTCAGCCCAATCGGTACAGCCATTCTTGAGTTATAAATAGTGTAACTAACACGACTTTCTTTTATCTATATATATAGATATATTCAGGATCTCGGCAACGGCACCAACAATTTTGATGAAACTTGGCATACTGGAGGTTTCGAGGCCAAAAAATCGATTTAGCTAGGTTTTATTTATAGAAAATGTTGTTTTGTCGGTGTTTTTAGCAAAACAATACAATGACATTAAATTTTAAAAGAATATGAATTCAAATTTCGGCGTCAACGACATGAGCTACGATATCTCAGTTGGGATGTTGTCCAGTTTTCTTTTAGTTTTGTTTTGGCATTCAAACAGCGTCGGATCGAATCTCGGTGTTATTATTATTCTCTTTTTGTATTTTTTTTTATATTTTTTCATTATTTTATTTATATTTTTTATTAATATATATCTAAATAAATTCGACAAAAATACAACAAAAATATTCCGAGTGAAGCTTGGTCAACCAGATATTATTGTTTATCACAGCTCATATACGTCCTACTCCTTCGCAAAGGAAGGAAAATTAATTTACTGTATCACGCTAGTCAGGCGGGTCAGTAGGGTTATAGGCATTTTATTTCTAGTTTTGCTTCTCTTGGACTATTTTGAAAGATATTATGTAAGAATATACCCACCTTTTTTCTGTGTGGTGACAGAGAAAGAATACAATTCACCACGCCCTTTTTTGCCTATACCAACTCGTCTGACCATTTTTTTTTTATTAACACTGCGTAAATGCATTTACGCACCATCCCCCGTCAGAGATAGGCATGGGGGATGTGTGGGACTCGTCGGTATACTTGCAACCGGAATACCCACTAAAACCAACAGGTTTTACGGAGTGCCGGAGAGATTGTCTGTTGACATTCGATCCTCGAGTCCCTACGCAAGGCCGTCAGGCCACGTCCTGTCGTCTTTCAAGGCGATGGAAGGAGATGCGCATATCGGCGCCTCCCCCTCCTTGGTCGCCGCCTGCGGAGCGATTCAGCGGAGGCAAGTGCCTCGCGTTCCCGCTCAGCGGCCTCCTTCCTAGAGATGACCTTCTCACAGAAAGAGGCCATCGATGACCAGTACCTATCACTGTCGAGCATCTTTGATGTGATGGTCAACAACGACAGGTCTGTTCCTATCACCGCTGACAGGTCGTGGCGCTGAGGCCCTCAGGCGGAACACACCCCCAGGGTGTGACGCGCATCATCATTTGCCGCGCTACACCCATGGCATCCGGGGGCCTCTTCACGTCTAATTTGGTGCAGGTACTTACCGTAGACCTCGTGTCCGGTAAGTTTTTATTTTTTTATTATTGCAAGCAGTGGCAAACGAGTAAACAGTACACCTGATGATAAGTGTTGCTGCCGCTCATGGACCTTTACAAGACCGCTGCCTACCGCGAAGAAAGTGAAGGGAGTGTGAATGCGTGCATTGAGGCTCGGTGATACTAAAGGCACCATCAAAATCCTCCACACGCAAACACCCTCAGAAAGTTGGGCTCCCGGCTCTCTCGCTCACCGAACGAAGCGCAGTAATAAATTGCTACTACTCAGACGTCGATTTTCTGCGAGAGTGTGGTACTGCCCCGGACCGGCCCGCGGCTGTAGACAGATAACTGTCGACATTGTGGTCCTACCACTCCAAAAAGTACCTGCAACTCGTCTGACCAGCGTGGTGCAGTGGGTCAATTTCCCTTCTATTCTAGGAGGATGCTCGAGCTCAACAGTGGGACTTATATGAGCTGAAATGATGATGATGACAATTCACCACCTTCCTTTCTTGTCCGTGGGTATAGTAAAATAAGACTAAAGAATTAAATATGCATATAACATCTATGCAAGAAAAGGAAAAATTTACATAAACCAACACGTTTGACCAGCGTGATTTAGTAGGTTATTTGCCCTTCTATTATGGAGGAAGCTCCAGCCCAATATTGGGACATATACGAGCTGAAATGATAATGTATGATAGATATACTTTTTATGTTCTTCTCTGCCTTTTTATACATGAAAACACATAAATAAGACATTATTATCGTGTCCTATTTCTAAGAGATCCCAAACAAACAATACCATTTCGGACTTAACCTTAGTAACTAGTTTCTGTAATTTATTAAGTAAAATGTTAGCAAATATTTAGTATTGTATTTTAAACCTTACTATCCCAACTCTAAAGTTAAATACACAAGTGTGTGCCACTGCCACAGTGTCACGATCCCGTTGTTTTCTTCACACAGATAACTACAGATTTTCGAGGGGCATTCAATTTGGATGCACCAGCTAAAATAATTGTTACTATTCTCCATTGAGTTACCTTTCTAAGTTAAAGAAATTTTACTGAAAATCATATCTCTATGAAATGACTGCACTCTGACCATCGCAGCAAACAAAACATAAAAATATTCTGTTGATCGACACGTGAAAATTTATAATTACCTCCTTAAATTGATTGATTTTTAAAATAGATACATACATACTAAGCCATATACCGTAACCATAACTAAGCCAGATTTTTCAGAAAACCATGGAATCTGACTTTATCGTACATAGACTCTATCGACTATCAACCTCGATGTGAACACATTACACACCTTTTTACAAGTAATATCGTAGTTATGCCATAATTCTCGAAGGATCTTAATAGCCTGTTCAAGAATTTCTGCAGGTGTAGATCTATAAATAATCATAGAAAAGACAAAAACCATATCTGATCATCTGTGTGGGTTAAGAATACAATTTCTATTCACCACCTCTTTCCTGCCCGTGGGTTTCGTAAAAGACGTCTAAGGGATTATAATATGCAAATAAAATATATGCAAGAGAAAGAAAACTCCAAAAAACCATATACAGCGTGGTATAGTAGGTCAATTTCCCTCCCATTGTGGAGAAGGCTCGAGACCTGCAATGGAACGTAAATGAGCTGTGATGATGATGATGTCTGATCCAAGAAATTTTAATACTAAGACTAATTGTGATATAATTATGAAAGAGAAAATGTTTTTTTGCCTTTTGGTGGTAGAAGAGCAAGTAGCCCATTCAAGTGGCAACTACTGCTCATGAACCTTAGCAATACCAGGGGCACAGTCTTACAGAGACATTTGTTACAGCGCTAAGCAAACATCACAGCAAATAGTTCGTTCTAGAGCCTGCACCTGCATGGCAGAAATAAACACTGGAGACGTACGTATTCCAATAGTATGTGTGAATCTTACAGCGGTATACTATAAGAGAAAGGAGACATTTGACAGCAAGTCAAACAGCTCGTCTGAGCAATCCCCATTAAGAGTCTATAGAACACATAGAGAAACCTAAAGTCTGTTTGCCGCTTCAACGATTCCAATCCATCCGTGAAATCGTGATCATGGATAATTCGAATAAGCACCCCTTTGGAGGGAATCAAGTAGGGCAAGCTGATAGTTGAGCGCAGCTGCCCACAATTGTGAATATTAAGTTCATGTATGGACAAACTTATACAAGTTGTTATCGCGGCATTACCACTTGGCTCTGTTCGGGACACCCAGCATTTTGCTAGCCAATTTGACTTTGTTCTGCAAATTACTCTCAAATTGGATGCTGAGAATCCCAATACTCTCGAATATTTAGAGAGTAACTTGGAAAGGTTATGCTACGAAAAGTAAAGTTAGTAAAGTTCTTGGGAAAGTTATGGTACGATAAATAAACCTCTTTATAGTGATACATAAAGTTTAAACTTATAATTTGACACTCTGTTTTACAATTTATTATGTCTTGATGGTGTGAAAAGACAGTGTGTTGAAAGAGTATTTCAAATATTAGTTCTTTATCTTTTATTTTATTTTCTTATTAACAAAAAAAATTATACCAAATGTGACTGCCGAACTACCTATATTACGGGGCCACGCGCCGCCCCTCTGACGCCGCGGACGGATCCGGGCGGCGGGTGAGATCATCTATGCCCCTGGAAAGAAAATTTAAAGTACATAGTTTACAGTGCTTAAATATAAAGTACACAAAATAGTTTTATAGATTATAGAAAATCTAGAACAAGTCTATGGTCCCGAAACAACATATCAAAATTTAATATTATGTGTACAAAAATTAAATTTATACTATATTATATATTTATACTATATTATATATTTCTACTATATTATATATTTATACTATAAATTTATATTTTTCTTTTATGAACGAAGTGAAAAGGAGCGGGTTTATAACGTTAATGATTGTATAATGGTACTTAACCTTTTGTGAACAAGTCGCATTTGGTCGGTTTTTTATAATCCACGTACATTCCATAGTGAAACTGGTCCATTAGGATCAATTTGCTTCTTATTACAAGCACATAGGCCTATACAAATATAACGATTTATGAAAGAATTTTATGTTTTTGAACGAAGACGTAGAATCCTTCTCTATTTTCCTTGTATCGATATAATTACGCAAATACATCCATCAAAAGAGAAAAGATATGATATTTGAATATTCATTACATGAATAAATTGAACCTGTCATATATGTATGCCTGCTTTTAGGCGGTTTTTAGCTACCGCCTTATAATGTTTATAAATACAGTATAGGTAAGGTTAAAATCATCTGCCGTGCTCAAAAGTAAAATCGAATATGTGAAAGTGGTCATATATGTAGTTATAAAGGCAAGTATCGCTACGTTGAATTATAGTATATACGTATATTAGAGTTGAACGTTACACATTTCTATTAGTACAGTGAATTGAAACGCTAACGAGAGCTATAGGCACATATAGAAGTTAAATAAGTTTTCTTTTTGACCCTTTACCATTATTAAAAATTTTATTCGCCATTATTTGTTTCGTGTTTTAAAAGACGCTCAAGAGAAGTAAGCATACAACGTCATTGCAAGAAAAGGAATGCTTGAAATAAACCCCCAAGTCTTGGTATACATATGAGCTCAAGAAGAAAAAATCTTGAAACCAAGAAGAACTGCTTAATAGCTCTTACTATTTATTAGTTTTGTCAATAAATTTTGTGCATTTGTAAAAGTAACTTGCTCACTGCAAGTCATTATGACTCAATTATCTACTCTTGTCTCAGTTAATTGGAGTTGACACAACATTTACTCTTGCCGTGGTAAATATTGCAAAAGTTTTGGCAATAGTTTTATGGTCGGTCACCGTCCTGATGTCATCCCTCCTTGAGAATGTAATTATTGATCAGGCAGCATTAGATGGAATTGCTCATAAGCATTGAGTTGGTAGTATTCGTACTAAATAGTACCTACTAAAGAGTATGTCCTCATAATTCGCTTTATATCTATTTGAAAAGTCTTGAATGTATTGTCGGGCATATAAAATTCCAGCCTGTTTATAGGGGAAAATTTAAAAAGTTTCATTAAATTATGAAGTTATTTATGAAGGTGGATTATGAATTTATTTATGGTTGCATTGTTTACGGTATCAGTAGTTAATACGTATTCAAAAAAATTGCTTCATATATCACAAGAAGATAAATTATGTATCTATTTAAATGATATACATATTAAATTTTTATTTTTTTTTAAACTTATTTTTATAATTACATATTTTGAAAGAAATAATAAATCATTATTTTTAAGGGTCCTATATACCATTTTAGTGTAAAACTGTTTTTCAAATGAAATATTAGTTCTCCTTTACCGTACTATGTTCATTATTGAATAATAGGGACAATATAGTAGTGTCATAAGCACGTTTCAATTACGGGAAGAACAACACAGCAGACTATTATTGTATTATTTAGACCACGCACAATGGATATAAATCATGGTCATTAATACGAGCGAGATTCCACGTTCTGTGTATTAGGCACATCAAACGTTTCATAGAAAACCAATTATAAGCGGTGCTATGTATGTGTACTGTAAAACCCGTATATGGGTATATCTTAGATTTACTACTAATACTTTTATTTTCCAAAATGTGTTAAAAATGTCAGGATTTTATAAAAGTAGAAACAATTTTTAAAGGTTTTCTTTTAAATTTCAAGACTCGCTCGGTCTCACTCACACACATAGGTCACGACACACAAATATTTCTTTTCCTTAGATGACGATTTCTGCTAATTGACTTTACTGTGAGTCGCATAAAAAAATTTCATGTCAAAATTAATGAAAAAAAAAATGAACAGAATGTAAAATGAAGCGTTATTCTCAGTCATTGTTAATATCAGCCGTAAAGTATCTTACTATCATCATCATCATCATTTCACCCTATCGTCGTCCACTGCTGGACCCGAGTCGCCTGCATCCAACGACGCCCAGCATTTTTCACCAGTTCGTCGGTCCACCTAGTGGGAGATCCTAGACTGCGTCGTCTGATACGTGGTCGCCACTCGAGTACCTTTCTTCTCCAGCGGTTGTCGGTTCGTCGAGCGGTGTGGCCTGCCCATTGTCACTTCAGCTTGCTAATTCTTCGTGCTATGTCGGTTACACTCGTTCTTCTGCGGATTGCCGTATTCCGAATTCTATCTCGCAGAGAAATCCCGAGCATAGCCAGCTCCATGGCACCCTGAGCGACTTTTCCGTTTCCGTGCTGTAAGTCATCACTGGTAACACACGCTGGTCGTAGACCTGTGTTTTCAGACACTGAGGTATGTTGGACGAGAAGATCCTCTTAAGTTTCCTGAGCACTGCCCAACCGAGTTGGATTCGTCGGCTGATCTCTTTCTCGAAATTGGATCTTACTATAGATTTTTTTTTATTGCAGGCAGTGGCAAACGAGCAAACAGTACACCTGATAGTAAGTGTTGCTGCCGCTCATGGACCTTTACAAGGCCGCTGCCTACCGCAGAAAGTGAAGGGAGTGTGAATGCGTGCATTGAGGCTCGGTGATACCAAAGGCACTACCATAACCCTCCACACGCAAACACCCTCAGAAAGTTGGGCTTCCGGCTCTCTCGCTCACCGAACGAAGCGCAGTAACAAATTGCTACTACTCAGACGTCGATTTTCTGCGAGAGCGTGGTACTACCCCGTACGGACCGGCCCGCGGCTGTAGACATAGCTGTCGACAGTGTGCTCCTACCACTAGTGAGAATATATATAATTCTTCAGTATGTGTTTGTCACTTCACTATAAGCCCAAATTAATAAGCACAAATTAGTTGTACATAGTACTCGTCTTCAGCGAGTTAACAGGTCTTTCATGGGGCAAAGTATACGCTTTTACAACAAATTACCGAATAATATCCGAGATATGCCAGTGAATAAGTTCAAAAAAGCAATCAAGAGTAGATTTTATCTAAAAGGTTATTATAAAATCTCAGATTATCTTGATGATAACTCGGACTGGCAATGAGCAGCTCCTCATACAGGAATTTCCTCATTATTACAATGATAGAAATTGCGCACATGTTTATTATTATTATTTTTTAATTGTTGCTACTATAATTGTAAAGTGTAGCGTGTTTTGCCAAACGATTTTTTTATTGGATCTGTGTTTTATGTTTGTGGCAAATGGTATTGGTCATGCTCACTGAAGGGTCTGCTAGCGGTAGCTATGAGGAGCGGGTCACTCCCTTCCCTCCATTATGGTTGAGGGGAGTGATGGCTGCTCTAGTAGTTAACTCGTGATCGGGTGCCGCTTGCGGGATCTGGTCCAACCATAATTTTTTTTATTACATTTGTGATTATTATTATATTTGTGAACTATATTATATAATATTTCGAATGGCATTACACTGGAACTATTAATAAGCATGTTGTAAGATGTAATTTTATTTAAAAGAAATTTAAAAAAATAAATAAAAAATAGACAATCCCGCTGAGTTTCTTGCCGGATCTTCTCAGTGCGGTCGCGTTCCGATCCGGCGGTAATTATAACTAAGAAAATTGTAAAAAAATGACAATATGTAAGTGCCCCCGCGGGGTTTATACATAATAAATGATTAAAATTTGACTCCTAAACATTGGGACCGATTTGAATAAAATCTTGTGGGTATTTTTCGTTGGGTATCTGGATAATTTGAAAATACAATTGGACCTAGTAGGTGGCACAACTGTCGGCATGACATACAAATGATGACCAAAGGACAATGGGCAAAAATGTATGGCGCTTGTCCCATCGGCGGCCACATCTGTCCTATATATTTTTTAGTCGACAATTATGTATATATTAAGACTGCAAAAAATTATTTCGGCAACTTGTTTAGATAAAAAGTTATAAAGCGTTGATCATATAAAAAAATCGAATTAATTAAACCGAAAGTACGTAAATGATAAAACGTAATGCATGTTTAAGTATAAGATAATGATGGATTAAATAAAACTAAAGGTTAATTGGTTATTAAATACATCGATTTATTGACAGACATATACAATGCTCGTATATAATGCTAGTATTCCTTTAAAAAAAGAAAATGATGGGATTCAATTGTCGTCTACAATAATATCGTTTAAAAAATGAGCTGGTAAACGGATATCCTCTTGGTTTCTCGCCCACCCTAAATACCACACTACACATATAATGTGGGCACAGCAACCAAGAGTGCGCTTACCGCTTAGACAACTGCAATAGTAGTTTTCTATGGCTTCTCTGCCGCTTTTCTCTCTATCTACTATAATGTACGAATAATATATTTTTGACCTAGGAGGTCTAGATTGTATTCGACATCTTAGCAGCCAAACATTTGTTGCTGTGATGCCGCACCTGCCTAGGCCTGTAACATCGGGGTCCCTATACGTTTCTATATTATAGAGACCTTGTCGCACATGCTCCGCATAATAGCTGCGGGCTAGCTTCACTTGGTATGTACCAAGTGCAAAAATGGTTAAATCGTCCTCAGTCAGCAAAGGAAAATCACTTATGTTAGGTTGGTTTCCTGTAATGCTATCGAAACTAGCCCGTCTACGATTAAGGTTGTTGGCTAGGACATACTCTGCTAGGTTATTTGGTTGGTTCACTCTTTGGTTTATAACTTCTATAAATGTTTCAGCGTGAACGTTATCTGACAATGGTTCTCTGCAAGCATTCAATAATGCAGCACCTATTCTAAAATCTGTCATCATATGAGGCAAAGCACAATTGAAAAAGTCTTGTCGGAATAGTTTAAAATCGCGTTTGAACCAACCATTTATAACTTCAACAACCCAGCGGCACATAGTAACCAACCTAGACTTATTCGCTTGTTCTGTCGTCAATTGATCTTCGTCTCGATTTTTTGTTTTCGGTAAGTGAGCTTCATAACCATAGGCATGTAAGTCGTCGATTACGTCGCGAAACCCACGGTCTAAGATGAACACATCTCCATGTTCAAAAAACCAATGGAAAGGATTTCCTTCGTCGTCAATCATATTTTTCATTATTTGTGCATCTGATTCTATGGCTGAATATGGCCCAAAGGCATCTAAAATGTGGCCAAAAACGAGCACAAGTCACCAAGATAGATATTAACAAGTCCGATATGCAAGCCAGAGTCAAAAGAAATTGTCAAACAATAATAATCGCACAGTACTCAACGAAACAAATGTCAACGATGGACTGCGCTGTGCGCTCGAGCATAACGGTAATCGCCGAGTCGCCGAGTGCGAGCGGCGCTCGTCGCTGATTGGTTGACGCATGAAACATGGCGAGACCGATTTTAACAAAGGTTCTTAGACCTCTAATAGAAAAAGTATTGAATATTAGGATACATAAATAATAATGAAAAAAAAATAGTATTTTAATAATAGTATTTTAACTATATTTTTTTTCCTAAACGGTATTTCATAGTACTCCTTGAACAATATTTGTTGTCAAAGATCTCCCCTTTCAAATGACACTAGTTTCATTGATGGCCGCTCATGGGCCGCAATGTCCATTGTCCTTTAATTTAATGTATATTTGACAAAATTGCATAATTTTGAATGGTAACCTTTTATTGCCTAACTAGAAGAAAAAGAAATATTTTTTTACATTTCTTTAAAATTTCATCTTTTGTGTAATAAATAGTAATCCGACATGAAAAAAATATGATTTTACCGTAAATATGTACGTTATAAGTATTAATTTAATCGCCACATTCATTGTCACATACGTCTCACTATTACGCTCGAGCTTCCTTCACAACAGGAGGGAAAGGAAGAAAGAAGGGAAAATCCTACCTAGAGGGGTAGGCAAGAACTACGGATCCCCACATGCCATGATCCTGACATACTTCTATCACTTCACTCACACTCATCAAAGGCTTCATGCATCCTCTACGGTTACGCATACTCTTAATATGACCTTTCACCAGCACGTCTCGAATTTGATCCAGAAACATATGGCGCAGTCTTCCCGTTCCATTCACAATTGCTTTATACTTCACTACTTCTTGATTCACACCATAGCGCTCTCTTTACACACAATTTCCAATTGTATCTTTGAGTTTTACACCACATATACTACGTAGAGCTCTCATCTCTACAGCATTTATTCGACTTTCATGTCTTCCCTGCCAGATCCAGCTTTCAGTACAAAGCAGGAGGGTGGGCACTACCACTCTCCTAATCACTGCTAGACGTGCCCATTTAGACACATGCCTGCTCCTCATAAAGGTATACAGTGACTCATTCACACGTTGGTAATACCAATATTTACTTTTCTTTCAACATCCTTAAATTTTTTACCAACTCTAGTAAAGAGTACGCCTTTAATATATGTTTAATTTAAAATATCATATTTAATGTGACTTTGCTTTTACTTTACTTCGTACCCGCTAGTATAGAAGCAAAATTTATATTTACAAATGAATACAAGCCACTGAAAGGTATCAAATAATGTTTATAACTCTTTCAAATTGGAACAAATTCTCTTAAGCTGCAAAGTGCTTTACGCTTGTAAATTGGACTTAATTCTAAAGCGCTTTCTTTGATCCTTTATAGCCGTTTATAGTTCTATGAATTATGTAGATAATTGCCTGGACACATTTAATGCTGTACAATTTAACTGTTTTATATCTTTAAGTTTTTGTTTTGAAATTCGTCTCTAAATGACAATTATAAAGTTGGCTATCAACGTTATGTTTAATTTAAATGAACATTTCGATAATTTTTTGAGAACTTTTTACAGCTTGCCGAAATTGAGCATTAAACGGCATGGATGATTACTATTTCATTTTCTATTCAAATTTTGGCTTTTCTACGTATCAGACTATATTATTAGCATTCCATATTCCATAAGACACAATTATGACGATCTACTGATAAAAAATTACATGGAATATTTAGAAAGAAGGTACGTAATACCTTACGTATTTACGGAAGGACATTTGGTGTACTTTAATTCTGCGGCCGTACTAATTTATACGATGTATAGTAATAATCTGTAGGCACCTTCTGACGTACTTCAATGGCAGTCATGAAGCAAAAGAACCTTTTCTGCTTATATTTTTTGACACCCTAAAGTCATCTATATTTCATTGAATTGATAGACTAATGCACTTAACCAATCACAAACTGAGGCTTAAACATGTAATCGTATCCTACGAATATATGATTTGGTTGCGTGGCATTTGTGAAGATAATCAAGAGCTATGATTATAACTGTTTTTACTGAGTATCAAATATGGGGCATGTCACGTGAAGCGTACAGGAAAAAACAGATTTTGGGTTTTTATTATTGGGTCAATTATTCTTCCTTTTTTTTGCGTGGGCAAATGCAATTTTATTTTTACGCACGGACCGACATATCCGCTGCTCGCGGACTCACCTCAAGACGGTCCTGGTCCCTCTCCTTACCATCTCCGGTAGTGCCCATGACCATTCATTCCTCTTTGGGGCCTTATACCTAACGGGTGACACCAGTTGCCACCACAACCGGTGCCCCAGGCTCCACTCGCAGAGTTGAGGGACCTGTCAGATAGACTCGACCTCGTCTCCGCGCTCTCCGAGGCGGTAAAGCGTTGGGATTTGCTTCTCTCTGCCGCTCCTCTGCTTCCCTTCTCTCAACTACCGCTTCGCACAATGTGACCATTGCCTGCCACGAACTTTCCTTATCGACCATTTTAAGACTGCCGGTAAGGACAGATCTGTACCCACTGTCGATAGTAATGCGTGCCGCAATCCCACCTCTTCAGGGCATGACTCCGGCGCGTGTTGGGCGGTATCCTCCTCATATCCGCACCGGTGACATATCGAAGTCGCCTCCTTTCGGGCAACGTTACACAAATACCTCCCAAAACAACCATGTCCCGAGAGGATCTGTGTAAGCCGGAAAGTGAGGGACCCATGCTTACGCTCAATCCACCTTGTTAATATAGGTGTTATTCCGCATGAAGCCGTTCTCGCTATGTATTAATCGCCACCGTCTCGGCTTCTCTCCGCCACCTTACTACTTCTTGTGAAGAGGGTCGCAGACTGAGCTCTTGTGGGTGCACTTTACGCCAGAAGACCGCAGATAGAACTTCGGCCTCCAAGTCCCATGGAAGAGATCCTGCGAGAGCACAAGCCACCTCATGCGAGAGCGTGCGGTAACCTCTGTATACCCTTACGGCCATAATTCCTTGGGCCCTCTGAAGCGCTGCAGTCTCCAAAGGATTCAAAATACCGCTCCATATTGGTGCCCCATACAATGCCATTGAGCGTATAGCTGACATATAAAGTCGAAGACAACTCGCATCAGCGCCTCCAATATTAGGGAGTAGTCGGCTAAGTGCGTCTGTAGCCCGCATTAGCTTAGGAGACAATTGCTTCATATGCGCTCCGAACCCCCAGCTACTGTCGAGCATAATACCGAGGTATTTCAGCGTCAAACCAACAGCAATGGAGGTACCGCCAACAATAATGTTGGAACCAGCCGGTGGCTTGGCCCGAGGACCGTGAAAACATATAGCCTCAGACTTGTGTAATGCTACTCGTAGTCCCAATTGTCCAATTCTTGCAACTATTTCCGCAACGCCGGCCGTGGCCAGCCTTGCCGCCTCTATGTAGTTTTTGCCTTGAGCAGTAACCAGTGTGTCATCAGCATAACAAACAACATTAACGCCACGCAAGTTTATGCCTCTAAGCACCCAATCATATCCAATGTTCCACAAGAGTGGGCCCAAAGCCGACCCCTGCGGAACACCACGAGCCATGGGCCAATGATTCTCTCCTAATGCTGTGGGATAAACCACGTCCCTATCGGAGAGATAATTACCGACCAGCTATTGGAGATACAGGGGAAACTTATGGTACTTCCAGAATGGTACTCCAAGTCAAAGTCTGCTTGTGGGATCTGGTCCAACCATGTTTTCCTTTCCTTTTTTATTTGAACTAAATTTAAAAAAAAATAGTTATATCCTATCTCGAAGGGCATCACACTGGAGCTAAGACTATATGTTGTATACGATCAAAGGATCAAAAGATGGTAAAAAAAAGTTACAGCTCGCCGTTTCCGTGAGTTTCTTACAATAAAACAAAATCTTGTGTAAATTCTATATTCTTAAGGAATCAAGTGTTTACGTGTGGCTTGCTTTTGTTTTTGCATGAATAAAATGTTATCTTCTTTGAATTGCTCATGGATGTCTCAAAATTGCCTCAGATTACCAGGAGAATGGATTACAATACTCTCTTGGAAAACTTATAACACGAATTGTGATCGCCAACCGCCTGCATAGCGTTGTAATTATGCCATAATCCGCTTCGTGGGGAGCCTTATATTTAACAGTGAACGTCATTAAGTTCATAGATTTAATAGCTCCATATATATCTCTCTTTATGTTAGCTGTTATGACAGCAGCAGTAGTCCTAATTTTCACAGTGGTTGGACCATAATGCTGACAGTTTTCTGTCTACAGCCGTGGGCCGGTCCATCCGGGGTAGTACCACACTATCGCAGAAAATCGACGTCTGAGCAGTATCAATTTATTACTGCGATGCCTTTGGTGAGCGAGAGAATCGGCAGCCCAACTTTCTAAGGGTGTCTACGTGTGGTAGTTTTTGGTGATACCTTTAGTATCACAGAACCTTATTGTACGCATACGCACTCCTTTCACTCTCTTCACGGTAAGCAGCGGCCTATGAACGGTAGCATCTCTTATCATCAGGTGTACTGTTTCCACCAAGAGCAATAAAAATAATAATAATACCAATTTGGATACAGAATTACAAGTAAGCAGTATAAACACAACACTTTATTTATGCAGATAAAGTGATGGTCAATAACTAGAAAAAATATATTTAGAAAAAAGAAAATTATAAGTTCTATGCAAACAAACGAGCTTTCTCTAGTGTCGGAGTAAATACAACTCGCCAGTCCTTTCTTTGGCGAACGTGTCGTAATAGGCGGCTAAGGGATATAAGAAGATAACATCATTGAAAGTAAACTTGAAATAGAACACTATAAATAAAACCCACTTGATCAGCGTGATATAGGTCAATTTCTCCTCTTTTATAGATAAGGCATCAAGGATATCGAACAGTTAGGTAAAACCTAACAGTTTGATATAAAATTGTGAAGAAGAAATTGAGATTTGCTAGTAACGGAAGATCAGTGTTTTACTTATCCTTAGTAATATTATAAATGCTAAAGTTTGTTTGTTTTGCTTTCACGCTTACACCACCGAACCGATTTCAAAATTTTTTTCACCAATGAAAAGATATAATATCAAGGAGTATCATAGGCTATATTTTATCCCGCTATTCCCACGGGTACAGGAACTACGCGGGTAAGGCGACTGAAACCGAAGCGAAGCTTGGGCGGGTTGCTAGTAGTCCATATAATACTGATCTAAAACTAAGTTGTCAAAAATATGATCACTATCCATAATCTGTACTATTTTAATTGTTATTCCAAAAGGTTTGATTTGTTTATTTAGAGTTGTTATATCATAATAAACGGATTCTATTCTAAAAATACAAACTGTTATTTTTTTCTAGTTGATTTAGTTTCGTGAACACAATGATATTTTCTAGTGGAGATTGAAAACTAAAGAGAAAGAACACGCGAAGGCGTCAGTATTTTAGACATGTTTGAAAAAATCTTTAACAGTTATGAGTGGTGAATATCTTCATATATGTACGCACGTAATCTAATTACGGACTTTTATCCCCTTGGGTTCAAAAGTTCAGATGTTGTTTTATCCGTGAAAAAAAGAAATAACACAAAGCAGTCGTGAGGACTGACGACAGAAATGAAAACTTTAAACTATGAACAAACAGTCATTTTTGGATATTCAAATTGTTTGATTTTATCTGGTTACTAGCAACCTGCCCTCGCTTCATTTCAATTTTATTTAAATCGGTCGAATAACTTCGGAGCTCAGCCCGTACAAACAGACAAACATACAGAGACACAAAAATTTTGAAAACATTCTGGATGTGTTTTATTTCACTTCTAATCTACCTCTGACTCGATTTTTAGCGATTTTTTTCAATGTACAAAATTTCGACTACTACAGATTTATTATATGTATAGATTATATACATCAGTACCATGGAAGTAATAAGTACTACGTACAACAGGAATGAGCTCTGTCTGTGCATCTTGCAGCTAAAACAGAAAATAAAACCTTATGTCAAGGACGTAAGAGTTTTGTCGCGCGCAAAATAAAAATGAAGCCGAGTGAGAAGGCAACCACTGTACCCTGTGTCCCTTTCTAACAGTGACTTAGAGTTGCCAGAGTTAATTTGATTTCAATTATTTCGTTGTTGGTAGAAAAATAGGCGATTTATGTAATGTAATGAAGTAAAAACATTTACTTCTAAAATGTTTCTAAATATAAATAATAATTTATTACCGACATGTTAAACCAATATTATTTGTTGCTACGTGCAAAACCTTATTAACGCAAAAATGTTGCGATTGGCGTATAGGTTTTCTTTTATTTGTATGAAATACAGACACCTGACCTGACAACCCCACGTGAAATTTTTAAACATAATTTGTGAATGAAGAATTACGGTGACCATGCTATCCAGTCCTAGTTCAAGAACAAATAACTTAAATACCTATGCATTTTTTATTCCTTTCGATATTAAAATTACTTTGTTTCAATTTTAGATTTCCTAAAGATCTTAATTTTAGGGAAATATGGATAAATATTATACCCATGTATTATATACCCATAGGTGGGCACAGTTAATCCAAAAATTAACTTCATTAATCGTTAATTAAAATTTTAACTTCGATAATCGTTAAACCGTTAAATTCGCGAAAATTTAACGCAAGTTAAAGTTAACGTTACAAATTAACCATTTAAGACTTACTATTTTTTACTTAGACTTAGGTATTATTTAGACTATACTGTTTTCGTGCCTGTGTGGTGACGGAGGAGTAAGGGTCAGTATACACGACAATGATATATCGTAGCGATTCGACTGCGCAGACAGTTTGTGCAGTTTTATCGATAGTGTGTTCGAAAATCGTCTTAGATTTTTCTGGTGGCGCAAACGATCGCGGTAGTTTCAAAATTATAAGTTGGAGCAATCGTTCAATTCGTTCGCAATGCTTGCTGTAGGTGCAAATCAACATATCGCAAGACTATCGCAAGAAGTAATAATATGTGGTGTGTGTCACGTGGACAGAGCAGCGCCTTGAACTTGACTAATGTAACGGACTAAAGTTAACGAAAGTTCAGTTTAACAGAAGTTAACAAGAGCGTTAACATTTTTTGAAGTTAACTTAAAAGTTAATCCGCTAACTATAATTCGGTAATTAACGATGAACGGACTAACGAGTTAATGCCCACCTCTGTATATACCATTGTTTTATATAATATTTCGAATGCTATCACACTGGAACTATTAAAAAGCATGTTGTAAGATGTAATTTTATTTAAGTGAAATTAGAAAAATTAATAAAAAATAGACAATCCCACTGATTTTCTTGCCGGGTCTTCTCATTGCGGTCGCGTTCCGATCCGTCGGTAATTTTAAGAAAAATGTAAAAAAATGACAATATGTAAGTGCCCCCGCTGGGTTTATACATAATAAATGATTTGAATTTGAAAAATTGAAGCCGAGCGAGAGCTCAGTAAAAGGCTTATTACACTACAGGATATTCAGGGCTCTAACTTAATAGAGGTGCTCTAAAACAGCTAAATTATGAAACCTGTTTCAGTTGGAATATCGTGTAGTGTAATAAGCCTTTTACTTCAATTTTCACGGCTTCAATTTTGCGACAAGAGCTCATTCCAGGAATGAGCTTTGTCTGTGCATCTTGCAGCTAAAACAAAGAAAATAAAACCTTATGTCAAGTTTCAGTTTCAGATTTTAAACTGAACATTATTTATTATATTGCTGGATATATCGTCAATGGGATGATTGACAAAATTTCTTGTTCAAATTATCGTGTGGTGTTATTGGATCACAAGATAATAGATCACAACCACTGTGTCGACATATCACAATTTTCGGCATTTACTGCTTTTATTGATCGGGGAAAACTTAAGCGTGTTTCCAGATTTGTATTTAAAATTCTAAAGTACACTGAAAAACTGTTTATTACATTATCAAATCAATAATTAAAAAACTTACATAAAAATAAAATTATCATGTATGTTGTCCACATTGTTAGATCCACCACATCCTCCTCAATCTATATTTGAAGATCCACATGATATTCAATTGGTGAAGGCGTTAGCGAATTCATATCTCAATTTACGTTTAACTCATAATGCAAAATTAGAATCAATGAAACATATGAGGAATAAGCTGGGTTTGCGGCAAAAACTTCACAAGACTGTTTTATTTAGCAATGTCCGATTTAGAATTAAACTTAAATGTAAACTGAACTGTTTTTTGTTACCTAATTAATTAAATATACCACAATAGGTAGTTTATCGTAATTTTATCTCAGTCCAGCTGCATGTCGTGTCGTATTCCACAAGCACCAGTCGGTAAGTACCTACCTAAAGGACGCGAGTGTGAAAAGCAAGCAAAAACAGCAAATGTATAGTGCCGCAAAGGGCAAATTTATCGTTAGCATCTTTGATTAAAATCCATCTGAAGCAATGATCTGCTGACGTCGGATCATAAATCATTTTTTATAATTATTGCCCTTAAATCATATTTCAACATGGTCACCATCGCCAGAGAGGGATAAAAGGTACAGTTACTGAGCTCTCGCTCGGCTTCAATTTTGCGACAACAGCTCATTCCTGTTGTACGTAGTACTTATTAGTTCCATGATCAGTACAAGTATAGTGACATTGACATAGTGTTAACGTTAACGCGTCACGTGACCATGTCTTAGTAGTAGTAGTATAGGTAGTAGTTTTAAGTTTATAAATGGTATGCCTCCTCGTTATGTTAATCTGAGAATCTTATTACATTCGTCAATAATTAAGGGTCCCTTCACCTTTGGGTGAAGAAAATGTAAATAAATAACTTTATTTCTATCTTGATATTTAAACCATAACTATGTTTGTTTGTATCCAACTTCACGTAAGTAACTATAAATTGTTCTTAAATGATCAAATAACCGCACAATAGAAGATATTTTTTCCAATAGCATAAATAATGTGGTTCGCCATTGTTTGGCATCGCTAGGGACGTATTTGTTTAGAAGTACGGAATTTACTCTTGTTGAATGGCTTATTGTATCATATGTTCTGAAAATCAATACAGTCATAAAATATAAATAAAAGGCGTACTCGTATGATATTAGTTTCAAGCTTTTATTCATGCGGTTTCCGTAGTTTTTATGATTCTAGCACAATTGTCCATGTAGTCACCAACTTTCTCATTCCTTCGGGTGTTATAACAGATAACTTACTGACGATAACACACTACCAGATCTTGTTATAAGACGAAGGAGTTTCTAAACTTGACTGTGATAGTAGTGGTGTAAAGAATCATAGGAACTGATGTGAACTATTACGTCCGATGAAGTCTATGTACACATGTCAGCGTGCACTCCATTAAATTAGATTTTAATAAGCAAATCCTCATAAAGTAACATGGATTTTTTTAAATTGAGAATATCCCACCACACATTTCCATCACTGTAACTCCTGTAAGCCAGGATCCACAATGGTTTCCGTATAAGACATCGAGGTTTGACCCTCCGGAACTCCCGGGAAACGCTTTTAATTGTCTTGGGACCCGCAACAAATTTAATTAGAAAAGAAAAACAAGAGGAGTTGGAAATATTCCACTTCCCTCCTATGCAAAGCGGGAGACATGAAGCAATGTAGGCTAAGAAGCCAGTCAATAAGAATTTGTACGTGAAACGCAGCGGTACAGCACTACGGATTGAACAGAGCTTAATGGACCTATTTGTGAGCTTTAGGTTTGGTTATAATAGTAGGTATGGCAAAAAGCAGGTGCTTTTACCATACCTACTATTATAAAATAACATGGATATCTAAAAACTTATTTGCAAACAAAAAAATATTACTACGCGTGAGACTGGAACCCAAATTTGTTGCCAATCCGTTCCAACAGCTTTACCAATTAGGGCAATATATGTATGTTACGTACATGTTAAACTCACCTTGATTACACTTTCGCGGACTAGTATTAAATATTACTCAACCTTACCAGTAAACCACAGATATCATATATAATCACCATTACACTAAATGAACAATAATTGAATGTCTAACATGACATTCCAATACTCGGCGTACAACCTTAACTTAGCTAGACTATTTCACCGCTGCTGCCACCGAACCGATCGACTGACTGAACACGGCTACCGCTTGTCTTACATCACCTCCTACAGTGGCGCTCTTGTGGCAGTCGTGTCGAGTAAAATAAACTACCTTCAATTGGGAAAAAAATAAAATCATAATACAAACAAGAAGAATACTTTTAAAATGTTAACATACATATGTTAAACCAAATTGGGACTGGCGTTATCGTTTTGTGTCGAATGTTGAATATCGTTTATTTAACACCGATATCTGTTTAGAATGATCACAGTACGTCCACAGGAGGCAAATTCACCTATTATACTACACTAGTCAGACGGGTTGGTATACAGTTTTATTTCGAGTGTTCCTTCTTTTATGCGATCTATACATATTACATCCCCAAGTCACCTTTTATGACAGCCACGGCCTAGATAGGAGGTAGTGAATTATATTTCTACTCCTTGATTACACGGGTAATTAAATTAAAAAATCAGAATAACAATTTCAATAATAATAATCATCATCATCATTTCAGCCTGTCGCCGTCCATTCCTGGACGTAGGCCTCCCTCATGTTACGCTACAGAGTGTGGTCCTGTACCGCCTGTAGCCAACGACGCCCAGCAACTTTCACCATGTCATCCGTTCACCATATAGGGGTCCGTCCTACACCACGTCATCCGATACGTGGTCGCCACTCGAGAACCTTTCTGCCCCAGCGGTTGTCGGTTCGTCGAACGTTGTGGCCTGCCCATTGCCACTTCAGCGAGCTAATTCTTCGTGCTATGTTGGTTACACCCATTTTTCTGCGGATTTCCATATTTCGGATTCTATCTTGCAGAGAAATCCCAAGCATAGCCCGCTCCATAGCACGCTGAGCGACTTTGAGTTCCGTTATGAGACCTACATTCAGGGACGTGTCCGTGCCGTAAGTCATCACGGGTAACACACATTGGTCGTAGACCTGTATTTTCAAACACTGAGGTATGTTAGTATTTTCATAATAATGACCACAGATTTAATGTAATTAATATCTAACCTAAAATAGATTGAATAGTAAATATTTTAAAATGAAATGATTTTATAGAAAAGAAATAATAATAGATAACTAGCATCTTTCCACGCAGCGTGACGGCGCAGCGTAGGACGACCCCCCACTAGGTGGACTGACGACATTCTCAAAGTCGCAGGGAACCGTTGGATGCAAGTGACGCAGGACCGTTTCGAGTGGCATTCTTATGGGGAGGCCTATGTCCAGCAGTGGATGTCCGTAGGCTGATGGATGGATGGATGGATCTTTCCACGATTTCCTCTGCGTAGTGCGCATTCTCGTGAGAATACAGGGATAAAGTATAGTCTATGTTACACTTTGATATTGTAAATTTGTATTAGAGAAACAAGTTTTAAAATCAGTTTTGTGGTTTAGCCGTGAAAGTATGACAAACAAACAATCTTACATTCGCATTTATAATTTTAGTTTGAATTAGGATGTACTAAAAATCAATAAGGCCAGGTAATGGCTCATTACACTATTTTCTACGTCAATCTAGAGAATGTCAGACACAATAAAAATCGTGGGTCACGCGAAATTTATAGTGGTAGGACCACAATGTTGATAGTTGTCTGTCTATAACCGCGGGCCGATCCGTCCTGGGTAGTACCACACTCTTGCAGAAAACCGACGTAATATTTGTAACTGTGTTTCGTTCGGTGAGCGAGAGAGACGGAAGTTCAATTTTCTGACGTTGTTTGCGTGTGGTAAGATTTGTTGATAGATAGAGCCTTTACAATCGCTTAACCTCATTGCAAACATTCATACTCCCTTCACTTTGTGCACGGTAGACAGCAGCCTAGCAAAAGTCCATAAGCGGTATTGTGAGGTATATTGTTTACTCGTTTGCCACTGTTTGCAATAAAAAAATCATTATTGACGAACTGCTCATCTTTACAAATATTATAAATGCGAAGTATGTTTGTTTGTTACGCTTTCACGCTTAAACCACAGAATTGATTTCAAAAATTCTTTCACCAATGGATAGCTATAATATCAGGGAGTAACATAGGCTATATTTTATCCCGGTATTCTCAGAGGAACGGGAACTACGCGGGTAAGGCGACTGAAACCAAAGCGAAGCGTGGGCAGATTGCTAGTATCATTATTAATGATGTTGTTGTATACGAAAAGGTAGTTATAGTGGCAATAAAGAAATACGTAGTGTGAAAATTTCAACTGTCTTCCTATTACGGTTCATGAGATTGCGGTCGTTGATGGACAGAAGGTAGGACGGACGGTTAACGAGGCTTAATAATATGGTTTCGTTGTCACTCTCCGGGTACAAAACTAAAAATAACTGAAACTAGAAACGCTTATATAGGTACAGTAATGTGTTATTTTTTTCTTTATTGCTGATATTAATGCGAGTATAAACAAATTTTAAGCATAACTATTTATACGCAATTTTTGGCGTTTGTATCTGTTCTTGATTTCTCGTCGTTTCGGTCACGGGAGGATCATATCCATGGTCATGATGAAGCATCCTTAACTCTATAATTCTTCATGATGTATTCTATTGGGACATGGTCGCCACCTTCTGCAAGGTAGTCATCTCGCGGAAAAAGGCGACGGACCGTGCGCGGGAGGAATGCTTCCACGGCGACACGGGCGGTGGAGGCGCGAGTACCTGCGCCTGTTGCCGCCCTAGCCGCAGGTTACCGGACTGGAGGTTAGTCCGTCACTCTCAGATAGGCTAACCGTGTGACGACGATCCACGTCCTGGGAGGGACCGACGGTCGAAGGGAAGGATGCCCCATAGGGTATCCCGTCGGACCGACCATGGAGGATAAGGATCTCAGTACCGGTGGTCGACCCAATGATAAAGGATAGGAGATAAGGTGGGTTATGGGGCCGCGTGACGTCCCTTCGTTGCCCCGGACGGAGCGGACGGTGTGTGGGCTGACCATAACCCCCCAAAAAAAAGTTGTCTATAGAATAGGATCAGACGTGTTATTTTGCGTCTACCGGTATATAACTTTCCGTTGGTTAATTTTTAAAATAGGTAATTGCCCGCCATTTCAGCAGTATTTTGCCGTAGGAATATGGAGATAAAATGTAGCCTTTGCTACTCGCGGATAACATAGCTTTCCATTAGTGAAAGAATTTTTAAAATGGGTCATATTGCCGCGGTTTTATCCGCGTAGCTGCCGTTCCCGTGAGAATATCGGGATAAAATATAGCCTGTGTTACGCGTTGGTAATATTGTGTTTCATTAGTGAAAGAATTTTTAAAGTCGGTTTAAGGGTTTAGGCTTGAAAACGTAAAAACAAATAAATATGCTTTCACATTTATATTATTGGTTAGAATGAACTGAATTGTGATTGTTTTCTATTAAGTGATGTAATTAATCATTGCTAAACCATGATTGTAGATTTCGATTTGACAAACATTTGCGGTACTTTCAGAAATATTCATATTAACTATATTCGATTAAAATTTCAACCCAGCTTCAGTTGACATAATCCTAAATTTTGGTTAATATATTTAACGATAACGATATAACAGTTATCTAAGAGCAGGGCTGTGGCATAGGGAAATCGCTTTCATTGAATTTGGGCGCATATGTCGTAAATTAAGAGGGTAAAAAGTCCAATCTCTCCATTATTTATGTCTTCCTGGCTCAATTGGTCACCTGAATGTTATAGGTGTAATAATATATTTTTTAATATTATAAATTTTATATTTATGATGGATAGCAAAGATTTACAAAAAATGTGTGTGTACCAGTAGTATTCTCAAGAGACCAATAAGAGTATGTTTTAGCATCTATGCTATCCTACTGTTAGGCTGGAGAACGAACATAATCAAATAAATAAAAAAGAGTGCCAAGTTTTGTATTACTATACTAATAAATTCTTGTAAATTATTCTTGGACTAAAGGATCTTCCGTGAATGTTAGTTATCATCCATTATTTAGTAATTAGTTCGGCAAGGATTACTATCGGAACAAAATCACTTAAATACAAACGTATTCGTCCCAAATAATATTGTATACTAATTCATTTTACGCTTAATATAGGTATTTGGATGTCCGATGTTTAATATTTATACACCTCTTTTATTTGAACTATTCAATGTTATATTGTATTTCTATAATTGATTAATATATATTTTTTTTATTGCTGTTGATGACAAATGAGCAAACAACACACTGATAAGTGATACCGCCGCTCATGGACCTTCGCTAAGACACTGCTTACCTTGTAGAAAGTGAAGGGAGTGTGAATTCGTGTAATGGGGTTTGGTAATACTAAAGCTATCACTAAAACGCACTACACACAAACACTCCCAAAGAGTTAAGCTTCCATCTCCCTCGCTCACTGAACGAAGTGCAGTAACAAATTGTTACTACTCAGACCTTGATTTTCTGTGAGAGTGTGGTAGTACCCCGGACGGACCGGCTCCCGGCTGTAGACTAATATTAATTTAGCGTCATGGCCGTGTTCTGATCCGGTGGTAGTATACTAGATTGTTAGGTTTTAAATATAATTACTATTGATTTGAATGTTAAATAATTACTAACCATCTATACCAATAAATAAAATAGGAGTGTCTGTTTGTAATGTCAAAATAATAGGCTTTTTTCATGCTCACACGGTTATTTGCACGACACCTATGCCTAAAATAGCAATTAAAAAATTTTTGTCTGTCTGTCTGTCTGTCTGTCTGTCTGTTTGTTCCGGGTAATCTTCAAAACGGCTGGACCGATTTCAAAAATTCTTTCACCAATGGAAAGCTATAATATCAGGGCGTAAACTAGGCTATATTTTATCCCGGTATTCCCACGGGAACGGGAACTACGCGGGTAAAACCACTATAACCTATAACCGAAGCGAAGCGAGGGCGGATTGCTAGTAAACAATATAATTATTTCATATAGAATCATTTTCTTCTTACAATGGTAATTTTGTATCTAAATGTGGGTCATTATTTAATAACTAGTTTTCTGTAGATAATTATAAATTTTCTGTAATAACCATGACTTGTTGGATGTGAGACATCTTAGTCCGCCAGTGACCATGAACGCTGCAAAGTGTTCGAAACGTCGGGCAGTCGAAAATCAAATACAAACGCGATGAAATCCGTAAAGTAATTTTATTTAAAATTTGTAATACTCGCGTAAACATCAGAAATCATTAAAATATACTTTTTATGAGTGTTTAGAAATATATAGTATTTTACCAGTAATATTCTAGTAGTACAAACAACAATAATACGTGGGCAAAGAAACCATTTAGGTATGAACATAATCTACTAAGAATCTGCAAAAGATCATTATTTTTTTTAAATATATTATTAACTAGCAATCCGCCCTCGCTTCGCTTCGGTTATAGGTTATAGTCGTTTTACCCGCGTAGTGCCCGTTCCCGTGGGAATACCGGGATAAAATATAGCCTAGTTTACGCCCTGATATTATAGCTTTCCATTGGTGAAAGAATTTTTGAAATCGGTCCAGCCGTTTTGAAGATTACCCGGAACAAATAGACAGACAGACGGACAAAAAATTTTTAATTGCTATTTTAGGCATAGGTGTCGTGCAAATAACCGTGTGAGCATGAAAAAAGCCTATTATTTTGACATTACAAACAGACACTCCAATTTTATTTATTGGTATAGACTATGACTATGCTGCTGTGCTGTCCTGTGTGGTAGCGGCTTCGAATACTACCAACCCTTGCTTTGCTCGTGGGTGTCGTAAAAGACGACTAAGAGCCCTAGATTGACCCGGACCAACTCCATCTGGTACCATTTGGGTCAACGATTACATTCCCAAGGAGGGTTGACGTCAGGCAGGCCGCCGGTCATAAAAGTCATTGCCGAAACTTTTTGCAATATGTCAAAACAATGACATATTGCGTCGACCCCAAGTAATTGGGATAAGACCAAGATGATGATGATTAACTATGACTATATTATGACTGACAGTCATATTATATTATTATACGACTGTACTATTTACTATGTTATTTAATTGGAGTTCATCACCGTTTTGTTATTTCTTTGCCACTAGTGTGAACTAAACTGGAACTAAATGCTCATAAGCTGAAAAAATTAATGCATTTAATTTTTTTCTCATACCACCTACTACGCAATTTTGAGCCTGATCGCGATTTTATCTATCTCATACGTTTAACGGCTCCGTAGACAAATTATATCACATTTCCAGTGACGATTCACTTCGGAGACTTACAATTCAATTCAATCGACTGTGCAAATAGATTAGTACTCTAAGTAGCTTCTTACAGTAACCTTATGGGTTCGCTTTTCATGCACGACAATTTTCGGTCGAACCATAAATGATTGTTTTCAGTCTAGATATAATTTGTGTCCGATAAATACAATTTACTACCTGACTCAACAGACGTTGTTCTGTTCAAATAAAATCAAAGGTATTATCCTTGAAATCGACAGCAGCACCACCTGCCAGGTCCAATTGTGAATTTAAACCATTCTTGAATCGCCTTTTTTGAAATTTTTTCACACAAAAAAATTCAACAACATCGGTCCAGCCCTTTAGGAGGAGTTCAGTGACATATACACGTACACAATAAATTTATATATAAAGATATATACATATATCAATTATCTATGACCACAGAAAAGCTGCACGTGTTTGATATTATTTTCCAGTGATTTTTGTTATTTTACTATTTCTATTTATATTAAGATTTTAAAATAACGTGGTGTCAAAATTAAGTTACTTTGTAGCGGGTATCTATCACGTTCAATAACTAGATTCTTAGTTAGAGAGTACGTTGTTGGCAGAGTGAGCACTTCTAAGATGTAGTCCTTTGATCTAATGCCCATGGGTACGTAAAATACAATAATGTGAATAGAGTTAGGCCCGATTTTACCAATCTCTTACTTGCGCTGAGATTAATCTATAAAAGGGAAGCTTAGATCGTATGATTGTAGATATGGTAAGGCGGTATTATATGTAAGATTAGGTTGTGTTAAATTATTTTATATAACTTTTAATTATAATTCCCTTCCCCGTGTGATAACGGAATACCACCCCTTAATGTCCCGTGACATTTGTTAAAATTGGATAAGGTATTATCAGCAGTAAATTGAAAATTTATTTCACCAACTGTGGTCGCCTATCTACCTGCCAAGCGTGTATATTATGACATTAACCTTATTAGAGAGGCATATCTCTAGATAGAATAGTGCATCCATCATTGAATTGAATGAAAAATATAAGTACATCATCGCAGCCCCCATACGTCCCACTGTTGAGCTCGGGCCTCCTCCACGATGGGAGGGAATTTGAACTACTATACCACGCTGGTCAGACATGTTGGTATAGGGTTTCATTTCCAGTTTTCCTTCTCTTGCACAGATCTTATGTGCGTGCATATTAGTCGTCTTTTACGACATCCATGGGCAAGACAGGGAGTGGTAAATTGTATTCTTACTCCGTCACCACATGGATAGGTTCTGAATTTCATACATAATTGAATTTTATTTGACAAACTGAGTTTTAGGTATCTGAATTTTAGACATTCACTACATGTGTATCTAATGTCTTTAAATGAGCAATTCTTGTATATTTAATGATAGCATTATTATCATAACCTTGCTGTTATCCTAATTACTCGAGTATCAGTAAATATGTACTTTTTTCATAGTATATATTCTAAAAGTTATTGCCAATTGTTTTATGATCGCCCACTTGGCTGACGTCCATCGTCTTTAATTTAATTACTGACCAGACAAAATTTTATGGAGTTTGAGTATATAAAAGTGTCATCTTTTACGATATTCACTCTAGACGACACCTACAAAGAATTCTCGTATGTTTCTATACACCTTGGAATTTAAGTGGCTGTTTTCCTGAAACGTATATACTCAGTTAATCATTCTTAATATCCCCACATAACTAAAACATACCTAATACATTTAGAAAAGAAGTCTGATAATTAGACATTCTTAAGTTTGTCTGACATGGAACGGTATTGTTCCCAACATGCCTACGACATAGAATTTGTATTAAATCGCAATAATAGGTAAAACAAAATAATTTTAGGCATAACACCTCGGCCACGGTAATATAATCTACCAGTAATCCAACTTCATACAAACGGACGAAACGCGAGACGCGAGCTATACCTACGCGCCTCGATCTCGGCATGCGCTCGGCATGTAGACAGTCGCGACTGTGCTGCAGTGACGAACGAACGGTGTGTTGTTTTTTTAACAATAACTGCGCGAATTTTTCACTCATCATCATCATCATCATCTAGCTCTTATCCCAATTACTTGGGGTCGACGCAATGTGTCATCTGTTTTGACATATTGCAAAAAGTTTCGGCAATGACTTTTATGACCGGCCGCCTGCCTGACGTCAACCCTCCTTGGGAATGTAATCGTTGACCCAAATGGTACCAGATGGAGTTGGTCCGGGTCAATCTAGGGCTCTTAGTCGTCTTTTACGACACCCACGAGCAAAGCAAGGGTTGGTAGTATTCGAAGCCGCTACCACACAGCAAAAATTTGCGATGTCACATCACAATGCGCGAATTTTTCACTAAAATACATAATTATACACATATTTGATATGACAAGTAGGGTATATTGTGCTGTTTTTGGTTGCATGAATTCGTCAATAACGAATCCAGAGATAACTTTTTTTAGATTACCTGGAAACTCTGAAAGGTAAGATTATAAAATAATTTTACTTACTAGTAGGTAGGTACATAATGTGTGTCGTTTTAATTTCCTTTTATCTCCCGAAAAAAAGTTGTCCGGATTAATAAATAAAGTGATTGACACGAGTGAAATAGGCGGTTCATGAATCATGTTACGGTACGCTTGTGTTAAAACTCATAATGTGTTTTGTTTTGTCAGTTTATATAATTCAAAGTAAAGACGTGGTATTTTATTATTAATAATATATGTTTATTGTACTATGTGTATGAATAGTACCAGAAAAAAATAATTTGACCGTCTGTTTGTCACTAGATAATTTAAATTTATAGACCGATTTGTTATTTAAACATAAACATGTTTTCTTTAATTAAAACTACCAATCAAAAATCATTCTTATTGAACACTTCCTATTCAATTCACAGAGTATTTTATTTGTTTATATAAGAAAAGTATATACAAAACTAAATGGAAACACAAAGTAGGCAAATGTAATTAAAATGCTGGAGGCGGGCAGCCTTATCACATGTTTACGTTTAGGCATTTAATTCAAGGTTACGGCCGAGATACATTACTGGATAGATATATAGATATACTGTGCCTCGGCACTTGGTGTCGCACCTCACGCACTCGCGTCCCGCACCCCTTACTTCTTTTGTGATGCGCCCGAGTCACGCGACCTTGGTGTATCTATACTAATAAACAAACAGACGTTTGTAATGTCAAAATTTTTTCATGCTCACAGGGTTATTTGCACGACACCTATGCCTAAAATACAGATTAAAAAATTGTTGTCTGTCTGTCTCTCTGTTTGTTCCGGGTAATCTTCAAAACGACTGGACCGATTTAAAAAATTCTTTCACCAATGGAAAGCTGTAATATCAGGGCGTAAACTAGGCTATATTTTATCCCGGTATTCCCACGGGAACGGGAACGACGCAGGCAAGACGACTGAAACCGAAGCGAAGCGAGGGCGGGTTGCTAGTGTTTTAATAGGTCAGTTAGCATGCTACCGAACCTACTGTCGATGCCCTTAACTACATGTTACAGTCATGCAAAAATAATATTTTAAGAAAACGTCCAGGATTGCAAATGACAAGAATGTATGTTTTTATTTTATTGAATAAATGCTATAGTATGGTTCTATATCATTAACTGAGTATGTACATTTCGGGTAAACAGCTAATTAGATTCCACGGTGTATATTCATCATCATCGTTTCAGCCTACATAGGACCCACTATTGAACTTAGGCCTTCTCCTTAATGGGAGGGGAATTGACCTACTATTCCACGCTGGTCAGACGTGTTGGAATAGGGTTTTATTTCGAGTTTTCCGTCTCTTGCATAGACGTTATATGCTTATTATAATGCCTTAGTCGTCTTTTACGACACTCAAAATAGGGATTGGTGAATTGTATTCTTACTCCGTCACCACACGGAAAATATATATTCAGAATCTTTGAAATGGCTGAAATGATTTTCACAGAATGTGTGTGTAAGTATGAGGTTTCGGGGACAATAAATTGATATTTTATCACAGCTTATATACATCCCACTGCTGGGCTCGAGTCTTCTGCGCAAAGGGATGTAATATACTTACTATACGCTGGTCAGACGAATTGGTATAGGGTTTTATTTCGAGTTTTTCTTCTCTTTCATAAATATTATATGCATATTATATCCCTTAAAAAGACAACCTTTTACGACACCCACGGGCAGGATAGAGGGTGGTGACTTTTATTTCCGTCACTACACCGAATAATCGATATCTTGTCATATTTATAGTACCTAAATGTCGTTATATCAGTTTTTTTTCGGCAATGAAAAAGGTACCTATAATTAAAATATAAAGGTAAATATAACCACTACTATCGAGAATAAAAATACCTCGGTTTCAAATCCTTTTATCTTATACATTATTTTGTAAGTTCCGTACAGTGAATGAGTAAGAATAAAACTCATTACTTCTTCTTTGCTTTCGTGTCGTAAAAACGCCTAAGCAGACAATAATATAAGTAGATTACATCACTAGAAAAGAAGGCAAATCCTCACGCCAACTCGTTTGTTTCGCATTTGATAATAGGGCATCTTCCAACCCATTGTGAAATAAATTTAATTAACACGTTAGCTGCGGCACCATATTATTCTAACTGTCCGTTGGTGCGTTGACGGATACATTCGACCTGTAGCTAGACAATTTATTGGTGCGTTATGAGGTCGAAAATATCTGTTTGACATTCTAATTTTAAATGTAATTTATCTATGTAATTAAAATTATTTTATTTATCGTTTACCTAATTTCCTTATCAACATTAATCGAAATATATGAAGTTACGATAGTAAGTGAATTAGACCAGTAACTTTTTAGTATTTGGCCAGGGCTAGATATACATAAGATCCTTTCGACCCGATATAGCAGCTAAGGTGTTAAGTGTGGTCTGTCACCGATGTGGTCTAATGAAGAAGGACAGCTAAATTGATACATCTGTGAGATTAGAGTTTCCCCGTTTTATAATAAAATACCTTAAACATCTCAATATATGACCTAATATATTAAAAAATTATAACAATTAAAAAACTAAAACAATAGTATTTTGTATTCAATATCATTATTTCAGCTCTTATAAGTCCCATTGCCGGGCTGAAGCTTCCTTTAATCCTTCACAATGCGAATGCAAATTGTACTACTATTCAACGGTAATCAGACGTATTGGCATAGAATTTTTTCATTTGCATCTCTTACAGGTCTTTTACGAGACCCACGGCTAAGAAAAAGGGCACTAAATTGTATTCTTACTACTATATTAGAAAATTATATATAGAAAATTTGTCGAAATATTAATAAGTAAAAGTTACTTTTAAAAAGAGTACTGAAAAGTAATTTATTTCTTGTTTTATGTAAGGTCCGATATACTGGTAATGAGAGTGTACGTTGAGTATTAAGATATCGTCCGAGTGTAAAGTCGTTTTCCCCATCACCTTAGCATTATACAATGCCTTAGAACGAACAAGATTTGCTTTAGCAATTATGCAGCTTCAATGAATCCGTTCAAATTAATATGATATGTAGAATATATCCTTTCATTTAGCTTTTGCATCCGACAGGTTAGGTTAGGTTATCGGGCAGGTTATTGAAATAGAAAACATATAGTGCCAGTGGTCCGCTCAAAAGACGGAATTTGGCCTTTCTGAACTTGGCCATTCTGGACGATTGATTGGAATGCAATCGAAATATTATATAGCTGATTCGACAACAATTAAAAAATATAAAGATGCTTCGTTTTCTCTGATCACACATTTTCTTCTATTTGTTGGTTCTAAGATCATATGTATATAAAGTTGAAACATTTTCGTCGTAAAACATAACCTTAAGAATGCCGTTAATTGTAATAGCTACTGTTAAAATATCAGAAGTGATAAGTAAATATACTTTATACATAATACGCTTAGTATTTTGTCAAGAGATCTTGTACATTTTATTGACACTTATTACCTGAATTATCTCATTTCATTTTACTGTCGCTCCAGCTCACAGCAACTTGTTCTAGTGAGCTCTTAAAATGTTATTAGGCAGGCGGCTATGTTACCTTTTATGGAGACCTAACGGATGCAATTAAATTCAGCTGTGACACCTCTGAAGGTATCAGACTTATATAATATCTATCTGTCTATCAGTCGTTTATTTTGTTGATAAACGCAGTCTTGCACTGCCCTATATCCAATTGCTCTCTGCAACAAATACCTATACCTAAATGTGATAATAATTAAAATTAAACTTGTTGATTTGGATAAAAATACAAATACAGTAAAAGGAGAAATATCACTCTTTTTCTTTTCATTTCGGTAATCAACAGTTAGGTAATTGTTTACCCATATTGAGCGAATATGTTTATATAATTCATTTTCCAATTCAACTTATTACTAGATAGAAAACCGAGTCGTTGCCTTTAATAAAGCGATAACATCTTACTATAAGGTTTCTAGGTTATATATGTGATGTTATCAGGGTAAAGTAAATTTGCAATAAATTTACACCGTGATCGATTTTTTCGGTCTGCAAATGATAGGTTAGGTTAAGAAGTTAAATTAGGTAAATATTTAAGTATATACATATAGATATATTCATTTTGGCCTTTATCGTTTTTTGAATTGGATTTTTACTTTCAAAATGTTTCAAATACTTTTCAGAGTTCATGGTCTTCTTCTTCTATTTTTCTATTACCAATCAGCTACTAATATAAGGCCATTATTGCTATTGTTGTCGAGATACATTGTTCGTCATTATCAATTTTTATTTTCTTAAACTTTTTGAAAAATTATTTTGGTTTTGGGTGAATACCCAGAAAATTGTCGTGCATTGGTATTACGAAACTATATTTAGGATGCAATATAGTAACAGGTACCTATTCGCTGCTCTGCTAACCACTATCTGCTAAACTCTCTAATAAACGTAGCAATTACAACTACAAAAAAAATATAGTTTGAATAAATGTGAATTTGAATAATGTGTGTGGTGACGGAGTAAAATTGACCATTCCCTCTCTTGTCCACGGGTATCGTAAAATACGACTAAAGGATTAAATATAACATATACACTGGACAAGGAAAATTTGCAATAAAACCCTATACTAACCCATCTCCCATCTTTCCTTTTGTGGGGGAGGATCGAGCCCAAAAGAGTATATATGCTGAAATTATGATGATGATAATCATTATTAAATATGATTAAGTTTTATCATTTTTATATTACATTTATTAACTCACTAAATATTTAATTTTGTTCAAGCACTATATTTTTTATACAAGTCGTCGATTCATCTTCTTATTCTATTGGCAATACCTAAATACATACCAAAAATATGGCTTGAAATTAATAACTAATATCTATGTAATAGCGACGACTTGCTGGATGTCAAACACCTTAGTCCTACGTGACTACGAAAATCGAAAAGATAAGAAACCTCGAGATAGTAAAAACAATGTTAAAACGGGATAAAACCCGTAAAAACGGGCAAGACTGGCTATTACGGTATAATACCCCTTATGTTCAACAACAGACAATGGATAGGTTGATGGATACCTATGTTTTAGATAATTTATAATGTTATAATTGTTCTTTCGTGGCTATGGTTGTACACACGAGACTGGTTTATTATTCTAAAATATGTAACAGCCAGTAATATTTACGAAACTGCATGTTGTGTTATAGTGGTTAAAGTGCCGAGAATGTAACCTATCGGCAGATGTAGCAATGTGTCTTTTTTCAAGGTGGCTAAAAATACCACCTTACGTCGCGAATCATTCGCAGTGTGTTTGTTTATTATTCCAGTCAGTGTGTGATGGATCGATACTTATAATTTATTCCCTATATTCATGATTCATCGTTTACTTTTAATTTTTTTATAAACGTGTTTTCGAAATTTACATAAACGTGAAGCGGATTGCTAGCTCATTTATTATTACTACTGCGCCTGAAGGCCGTGGTAGCGTAGGCCGTCACCGGCGGAGGAGTCCTGTTGACGGTGTTCCTGGACATCGCCAACGCCTTCAACAGTCTGCCATTCAGCTGCATCAGGGGGTGGCTGAGGTATCACGGGGTGCCCGTGTACCTCAGGCGGCTGGTGGCAGACTACTTGGAGGGGCGCAGCGTCCTCTACGTTGACCGAGTAGGGGACGTTGTGCGAACGCCCATGACGTGCGGTGTCCCGCAGGGGTCGGTTCTGGGTCCGACCCTGTGGAACATCGGCTACGACTGGGCGTTGAGAGGAAGCCTCCCACCCGGGCTGGGCGTAATTTGCTACGCCGACGATACACTCGTTACAGCCCTGGGTGGGACGCTAGAGGCGGCGGCACGCCTGGCAACTCTCGGCACCGAGGAGATTGTCAGGCGGATCGAAGCGCTGGGGTTGAGGGTAGCCCTGGAAAAGACGGAGGCCCTTTTGTTCCATGGCCTCCGTACCGCCGGGCCTCCCGCCGGCGCTTCGATCACCGTGAAGTCGGCCACCATCAGCATCCAGGCCCACATGAAGTACTTGGGCCTGGTGCTCGACGGGCATTTTTGGTTCCGGGAGCATCTCCATCGACTTGTTCCCCGGCTTGTCGGCGCGGCGTCCGCCCTTTCGCGGCTGATGCCGAATGTGGGCGGACCCAGTGCTACGTGCCGACAGCTGTACGTGGGAGTGATCCGGTCGATGGTCCTGTATGGCGCACCGGTGTGGGCGGGGTCCCTGACCGTCCGTCTTAGGGCCCTCCTGTGGCGACCACAGAGGGTCATGGCGATCAGGGCCATACGGGGTTACCGCACGGTGGCGACGGAGGCAGTGTGCCTCCTGGCCGGAACTCCCCCGTGGGCCTGGCGGCGGAGATGCTCGCCGACATTTATCGGCGGGTGTCGGAGACGCGCGCCCGCGGCGGCATGGTCTCCATCAAAGAAATCACCGCCTGGCGGGTCGACGCCCGCCGAGAAGTCATTGCCCGTTGGGCAGTCCGGCTGGAGAGTCCTCGGTACGGTGTCAGGACCGTCGAGGCTCTCCGGCCGGTGCTGATGGAGTGGTTGGAGCGGACGCACGGGGTGCTTTCCTTCCGACTGGTGCAGGTGCTGACGGGGCACAGTTGCTTCGGGAAGTACCTGCACAAGATTGTCAGGAGGGAGAGCACACCGTCCTGCCACCACTGCAGTTGCGACGAGGACACGGCGCAGCACACGCTCGAGGAGTGTGCTGCATGGGAGGGGGATCGCCGTGAACTCGTCGCAATTATCGGTGCCGACCTGGCGCTGCCGACCATCGCCAGGGCGATGCTCGTCAGCGTCAGAAACTGGGACGCGGTCGCCGGCTTCTGTGAGGCCGTAATCTCACGGAAGGAGGCGGCGGATCGTGTGCGAGTAGAGCTCCTATTCGGCGACACGTTCCGCCGCCGGCGGAACGTGTCGCGCCGCGCCACTCGGACGGTGCAGGCGCGAGTATCTGCGCCTAATGCCGCCCTAGCCGAGGCCGCGGGTGATCGGACCGGGGAATTGTCCGTCACCCGCAGAGAGGCTGACGGCGCGACGGCGACCGACGTCCCAGGACGTCGAGAGGTGAGGTTACCCGAAAGGGTATTCCGTCAGGCCGACCACTGACGACAAGTCACATCTGCTCCGGTGGTCGGCCCAACAACGAGGTGACGTGGGTACGGGTGGGCTATGAGCCCGCGCGCCGTCCTTTCATCGCGCCGGACGGACTGGACCGCGCGTGTGCTTACCATAGCCCACCCATTAAAAAAAGAAACTCATTTATTATAGCGCATATTGTATGGCACATTTTCTTTATGGCAACTAATATGTGATTCATCTAATCGTCCTTCAAACTGTCGACGTGTACTGGTTGCCAAAAGTTTCCTAAATTTGGTTATGGCATATTCTTCTCCCTTAGCCCCATTACGCATATGTGACTAGTGACTTGGTGGTGGCAATTTGACGATCGTAGTTGGTGTTATAATTTTCTCAGTTAAATGCTACTCTTTGGTGCTGCCTCAGTTGGTTATTACGACTATTATAAAGAAAGTTAAAGGATTTTTTTTGTGGTAGACTAGGGTCTGGACGCACTCTGCCTAATCTATCCGGGGCGATGGATGGGCGGCGTGCGGCCCCATAACCTACCGTATCGACATCTCCATCGACATTGGACCGACTACTGGTACCGATTCTTTGACATACGTGGCCGTCCCGAGAAGTTAAAAGCTGAGGAGGCATTGTCTTAATTATTTTGGGGCAGCGGAAAATAAATCAGTTCATCACCATACATTACTAATACAAGTGATATTTTAGTAAAAACGAAAATACTTTTATAAGCCCTATTGTTTTCATTTAATGCGTATTAGGTCTGTTGACTTTTGTTCTCAATCGATTAACTTTTACAAGAAAACTACGGGAAACGAACTGTTCCTCGCTAACTTTCTCTTTCGTGTTCATGATTAAAAAACTTTCTTGTAGGAACAAAACTGTAGTTAAGACGGCTTAGACATCATAAATAGCCATTTACCGCACGCGCGCTCACTCTTACAATAAAACCAAAAATCTGACAGCGTTATGACGAAGAAACTGGTGAGTACACGTCATAGCTAACTGCACCCGTCACATACTTGTGTTAAAAGGTATATTACTTAATGCAATTTTATTCCTGAGTTGAAACATAACCATTAAGAGAGCCCGCACACATACAAATGCAAGTTGGACGACTATCGTACGATTAAATTGCGTACATATACAATTTAGTTGGCCAACTTTATTGAATTGGTTACACGCCGCAGACTTAACCGATTTAGTCGGTGCCACTGTTGCCACCGCGGTGCGTGTGCGTGAAAATGCGGGAAAAACCTTTTAATTGCTCTATTAATAAAAAGAAGACGAAAACAAAAGAGAACATTTTGGATGCATGCCATATTAAATAACAGATTACAATATGGGAAGCATCATACATTGCATTATTAACTCAGATATTATCCTGACAAATTGTTTCAAGTCTTTTTTGTACAACGCTGGCCTTTTTTGAACTTCCTCTATGAGCTTTTCTACTTTTTCGTTTGCTACAAGTGATCGGGAGACAGACATCGTACCCGTCGACTAAGATGCGAGCGTGGGGAAATCACGCGCACGCGTGTGGTCACTTTGCATTTTGCCGTACAACTGTCCAACTAAGTTGGATATTGTGCGAACTTGCATAGGATAACCATGCTAACAAGCAGTTGGCCGATAGTTGGACAACTTTTTAATCGGAAGGGAATCGTGATTCTGATACGATCGGTGTCCAATTAATTATTTGGACGATTTAGTTGGAGACGATGTGCGGGCTAGCATAAGTAACTGCGCCTAATACACCTACTTGCGATTTAGTCGGCCAACTTACAATAGTATGTCTGCGGCCGCTCTAAGTAAAACGCTACTAAGTTATACTATAATCTTCAGCGATAGTACGGGAAGAAACTTTTGAGTTTGGCGGGAGGGTTTTCTTAAATATTTCTTCAAGAAAAGATAAATTTTTTAGCACTTAAAATCTTACGCACCTTTCATTTACGCATTCGTGATCCGCTAACGTTCCACTGGGTGGTACAAGTAGGATGTGCCGCTGGCGGCGTAAGATTTAGTAAGTAGGGACGCATGTGCGATTTGAGTAAGTGCGTTATCATCGAGACTAATATTACTATGTCCCTGAATTTATTCGCAGGTATAGTGAACAAACAAAGGGGATTTCATAGTAACGAAGAATAATGGAGTGATGGTATACCTTAAGGCTTTACCTAATAGTGAGACGACATTGTTGTAATGAAGGCATCTTTTAAAAGATTCATATTAGGTAATGTCGTTTTCTTAAAGATAATTTTAATGCTCGCGGCAATTTCCATTATTATGAAATAATTTTAGTAATAAAATAATAATACCTAACTACACTAGTATGTAGGTAAATATTTCAAATGCAAATGATGAGACTAAATTAATGAGTTTCAAATCTTTCTTCTTTAAATATTTCTTGTGTACGTGTGTATGTCACTGAACTGCTTCTAAACAGCTGTACCGATGTTGGTGAAATTTTTTGTGGTGTTCAAGGGGATTCGAGAATGGTTTAGATTCACAATTGGATCCGGTAGGTGTTGCTGCTGACGATTTCAAGGCGAATTCTTTTTATTTTATTTGAACTGAACAACGTCTATTGGTCAGCTAGTAGGTATACTTATGTATGAAATAATAAAGCGGTCAATCTTTTACTAGGTACATCTGCAGACTATTCGGCAGAAGGGTTAACTTTGACTCATCCTCCTTTTGCAATGATATTATCTGATAGTATAGACATAATTTACTTGATTTGTACGATGGAGAAAGGGATGGGCATGCAGTATTTTCTTAGTCTCTCACGAAACAGTATAACAGACATAACTTAATTCATCGGTCTATCCACTGATAAACATAGAAAAGCTTCTTACAATGGAGGATAAGACTATAATCATCATTCAAAAGTTTTTTAATAAAGGTAAATCGACTTCGCGTTAACTACAACCGCGATGTTACTTTTATATATTGATATGCAAAACAATGTATAGGTAAATATGCAATAACAGCAGTCGGTTTTTTTTCTTTTAGTTATTGAATAATTCCGTTGTCTGTTTTCGAAATTAATTATAATAAGATCTTAAAGAAATTTAAATACCTACGATCATTCCAGAAAAACCACTTTCAAATAAAAAGAATTTTGTAAAACTGTTTTGTATATATGAGGGTGTGTGCCTGCATAATATTGCGTTAAAAATATATAAACATCGTAATTGAGAACTCCCCGTTATATGAAATTATTAAAAAAAATATATTACCATACGTGTATTAATGCGCCATCTTACTGAAAGAAATCTTAAACTAAAACCATGTAGAAACGTTTTGTAAAAATAATTTGATAGATGGCGTTATTACAAGTTCATTTTGTCTTAAATTGTGCTACACGAGACCTGACATTGTCAAGTTGGTATCGTAATTTTATACCAGATCGGTAGATGTCGCTGATAGACCATAACGTAGTTTCCATCAGCAAAATTTAAACTAGGTTAATGTGAACTTAAAATGATATACCTATTATTTTAAGTGAAACGTTTATTTTTGATGTTTTATTGATATACAATATTTGAAAATTTCCTAGATTATTTTTGAAACTTGTATAAACATTTTAAAGCCCAAATTTTCAGACTGTTGTTCAACCTGATGTCCCTCATCTAGACTGGCTGTTTCTTGGAGTCAGTATAAAAAAGCAAGACATGCTGAGCTTTTTATATGTATTTCATACATTTTATAGGTAGGTATATTGAAGAATTTTAATCCAATCAAGAATAATGTTCCTTTACAGAAAAAAATCTTGTGCTGTGTGTCCTTGATGATTATCACAACAATTCGTATATGTCCTATTGTTAGGCTCGAGTCTCCTTACCATGCCACGCTGGTTAAACGGGTCATAGGGCGTTATTTAGAGTTATTCTTTTCTTGCATGGATGTTAGCTTTTGTATTCCATAGTTGTATTTAAAACGCCAACGGGCAAGGAAAAGGATAGTGAATAGTATTATTACTTCGTCACCACATAGAAAACTCTTTACTCTATTCAATTCTTAACTCTCCTAATGCCCCTTCCTATTTAAAACCAAAGTTTCAATTTCTTTTCACCACTCATGACCGTACTCTTCGTTCCTCAAAAAATCTTCTTCTACATTGTCCCTCTCACTCTTCTGGTCTGGTGCATTCCTCTTTTGATATCCAGGCTATTCTTCTGTGGAATGCATTACCTCTAGACATCAGAATGGCTGCTAGTCGTGACATTTTCAAGGCTAAAGTTAAACGACTTTACTTAGATTTTCTGGCGGAGTCAACTCATCTGTGACGGCTCACATCCTTTTTTATGTATGTATGTATGTATACTTATGTATATATGTATTTTTATAGTATATATGTATTTATACAGTGTATATGTATTCATATTTATATATTTGTACCATTTGGTAATTATATATAAATTCTGATCTTCAACTATCTCTATTGCACCTGCCTTGTATTATTTCTGCTCCACCCTCGGTCGACTGGTAGAGAATGCCTAAGGCATTAAGTCCGCCGTGTACCTTTGTTTGTGCAAAAGCTTTAAAATAAATAAATAAATAAATAAAACTTGTTATGTACGTAATTCATGCTAATATCGTATCGTATCATCATAATAAGTTTAACAGACATCCACTTCCTTGGTGAGTTTTGAAGTTTTCTGTGGGACAATATTGTGTGGCGAAACGTGTGTTAAGTTACAATTCTGCTTACCCTTTCGGAGTTAAAGGCGGGTCTATGTTATTCTCATAGGGAAACATGTATTGATAATAAACTATCCATCCTGCCATTCATCAGCTCATCGATGTCCATTATTGGACACAGGCTTTCTCGAGGCAAGAATAATTCTTTAATCATCATACTTGGGGCAATTTCATAACCTGCTGCTTCTGGGTTAGAGATCGCAGTTGCTATTATAAATTTTTAAGTTGTTTTCAAAGGAGAGTACAGAATACCCGTTAGAACTGCCTCGGCAAAGAAAGGAATGGTAAAATATTATATTTTTAGCTCGTCACCATAGGTACCATACATAAATTAAATCGTAAAGAATAAACATTATTAGGCATTTGGACACAGCTTTCAACACAATGGAAGTGAAATTGTTCGTCTTCGACACTAGTCAGTTCAGATGTACTTACGCTAGTTATTTTCAATTTGAGCTATTCAGGCAATAATTTTATATACTCACGTCTTATTTTAGTCTGTTAGATTATGGTCTGGTAACTTTCCGTTCAGACCATCTAGGACGATGGAAGTTAGGCGTGCGGCGCCATAATCTGCCGTATTATGCCACCGGGTATGATTCTTTCACTTCTTAACTTCGGTGGTCCAATATCATTTTATTCCTTAATCTAGTTTTATTATACATGCGGCAAATTGTATTCCTATTCCATCATCATAAGAATAATCTAGTTTTGTAGGTACTATACGAGTCTGATAAATACCGAAAAATATATTTGAGAAATTACTGCGACGTATAGATTTTTCTATAAAAAATATGACATTGACCCCAATTCAGTTGTCATAAAACATTAAAGTCGCGTTTTATCACAAGCAGTATGAAGGAATATTATATTCACAAAGTCAAGGCAATAATTCTGTACACATTTGGGCTCTTTCTCATACATATGAAACATTTATCGATGTCCATTAAAATGTGTTTAAATGAAACTCTTGTAGTATCGTGTACATTCTGCCTATTCGTCCGACGACCGATACTTAAAATCGAACACGGTTCGTTAAAAAAATGCGTTAATAAATTCTTAATGCTAAATATCTATGACATTTGTTTCAAGTCATCGCTTTTTTAACGAACGTTAAAAATGAAGTTAATGATTGAGCGAATGAAATATTCGTTTAGAAACATTCCTAGTTGTAATTTTAGATTGAATAACTAATCACATCATTGTAAATGTCGTAGGTATCTCAGACATATCAAATTCAATCATCGTCTTCTTGTACCGTTTGTATTATTTGTCCATTTGGTAATGGACTGACATGGTGAGGTTTGTGACAAATCCTTTCGTACAGACAATTAATCTCGTAGAAGATAATTATATTACGGTTGTGAACCCCGTGTGTGACATGTTAAGACTGCAAGATGTCGGCACCCCTTGCTTGCTCGTGGTAATCGTAAAAATCAGTTAAGTGATCAGAGAGACTAGGCTTGAGGATTCTACGGGAAAACTCAAAACATGAACTACGATCATCAACCAGTAACGTATATACGCGTTTCATCATCATAAACACAGCTCTCATACGTCTCACTGCTGGCGAGACCTTCAAAATGCAGTGGGAGGGCAATTGACCAACTATATACTTTACCACACTGGTCCACACTTGTTGCTGTAGGGTTTTATTTAGAGTTTGCCTTCTCTTGCATAGATATTTACCGCTCCCGACCCTTGTCGTCCTTTACGTTCAAGAATGGGAAAGAAAATGGATGGTGAATTGTATTTTTATCCTGTAACCACACGGGTATATACAGAACATATGCGTTTAATGCGTTAATTTTATTTATTTTCAAGGATTTATGTTCATTTGTTTTCTGCTTTATTTTACTGTTGAAAAGTAAAAATGGTTGAGGATAAATGTGGATATTTATATTATCATATATGTCTGTGTTTTTTATTTTTTTTTAAAGGATAACCTTGCACTAAGAAATAAAGTGTGGTGATGATGTAAGAATATAATTCAAAACTCCCTGTCTTGCCCGTGGATGTCGTAAAGGACGACTAAGGGATAAATTACGCATATAACATCTATGCAAGAGAAGGAAAACTCGAAATGAAACCCTATACCAAACTCTCTGACCAGCATGGTATAGTAAGATCAATTTCCCTTCTATTATGGAGGAGGCTCGAGCCCAATAGTGGGACGTATATGAACTAAAATAATGATGGCGAATGATGAAGAAATAAATCCCTATGCAAATCGCCATGAATATAAATAAGACCCATACTTATCATAATTTGTAGATTTGACATTGCCTAACACGCAGCTTAAAAGATAATAAATATTAAAAAAAGCTAAGGAGGTCTGGAAATCATTATTTTGGATTTTATTTAATTTAGTTCTTGTATCCCCATACATATTATCTATATCTTTCATGAACGTGGAGGATTTAAAAAATAAGTGCCTATTGGAAGTAAAATTAAAATGAATCCGTAAAAAATGTTTTATTTCATGTTTGTAATTCTCTCGTAAACGTCGTAGTAATTACTATTACTACCATAGTCTACTACTATTACTATTACTACCATAGTACTAGATAGTATTATCGTAGTCTATGATAGTTATTAAAATTGTAATTGTGATTTTTTCTATGCCTTATTAAAGTACTTGCATTAATATATCTTTCGTGTTGTTTTAGCCGTGCTTAATGCTCTGCGAGAAGCTAATGTTTCAAATATCGACATTGCGCGACTCTATTTTAAGCACGTGAAAAGTGGAATGGGCCGGTAAGGTCTTGGGGTGTCGAGGGTGGGTAAGGGGGTCGTCGGCATTCAACAGGCAACGGTCGATACGGCCGGCGCCGCAGCGCAGCGGCAACGTTTATCTACCTACATACTAGTCGAATCCGTTACACCACGCTACATACAAAAAATGTTGATATGCAGATTAGGACCATAACAATCTCTTCATACTTTCTGAGCCAAACCATCTATGTCTGAGATCTGAGAGATTGTACAATGATATCTTTTTTATTGTTCATTCTTGTGGTGAGTTAACAATTGCGGTGTTACCATTCGAAATTAAAGCGCTCGTTTCATTTTGTATACATTTTCCTTTTGATATTTTCTATTATTAGCTATATTTGGCTAGATAAGACTTAATTAAAATGGAATTATTTGTAATTAACACTATTTTTAGTAACGATGCTTAGGTATCTAATATCTATACAATGTTGAATATTAGCTAGCAACATGGTCCGGATAATGGATGGAGAGGGAAATAAGGCAAGTTATGTGATTTCGCGTAGTCGTTTCATAGTCCAGGATTGTTAGTGTTATGGCTAGAATATAAACGATTTAAAATTTGATGATGTAACGAAAATGTTAATTTTATTAAAAAGCCGAATAATTTGTCGGTGTAGTTTATACAGTACAAGAATACAATGTTGTCAGCTCTTCCTTGTAATGTCTGTCGTATGAGACGACTAAATTGAGTAGATAACATCATTATAAAACATGGCAACTCCATATGCTGGCAAATTAAGAATGTGTCACCACCCTGTTACTTGCCCATTAGCCGTTACAACCAGTTAAGCCATCACCAGGAGTAAAGAACTATATTGGGATAATTATAACACTAATTGCGATCGCCAAGTTGCCTGCTTGTGTGGCGATTATGAACCTATTCAGCACTTTACTTTGATGTCACTTAAAAATTGTAGTGCATGCTGCAGGAATTATATATAATTCTCGTGTATGTGTGTAACTTAACAAATGTGAATGAAATTTTGTGTGCACTACGAACCTTTTATATGTTTTTCTATGAAAGTTCTTTTTTACTGTTCATTTGAGATTTTACGCATGTTATCAAAATGTAATCTCAAATTTCACTACCTTTCAAGTGCGGGTTTAAGGGTGAACTTAACTAGGGCAGTTATTTTAAATGAAAAAAAAAATATATAAATATTTTTGTTAAATAAATTTATATTTTATATAAATTTATTTATAGACTATTAATATTAATATTTATAGACTATTAATAATTAGGTCTGTTCTAAAGAACAGACCTAATTATTAATAGTCTAAGACAGCATCTGCCATATTAGTTATATGCGAATTTACTGATTACATATAAAAATACGTGGATTTTCCATTCATATGATTTATTAATAGAATAATTGTCACCGGCTTTGGTACATGCATATAAGGAAAAGCTGCGTGTTTTCCGCGCTCCTAAAGATACATTGTATAACTGTAATCCATACGTCCATAACTATGTAAACGATATACCACTGGGGGTGTTCAATTTAGGAGCTATGAAACTTTGATATGTAATTTGTTATATTCACTCCCAGAAAGTTTCAAAGAAAGTAGAATTGACAGAGGAAAAATTGTAGATATATAAATAAGATGTAGATTTCCTTATTACCATATTATATTGAAGTTTTTGAAGTAAAATATCGATACTTCTTCTTAAATGCACATATATACGTCCCACTACTAGGCAATTTTTTTTCCATAATAACAGAAAGAATGTCAGTCCCATTACGCCACGCTTCTCGGGAGGCCAACATGGGGTTTGTTTCGAGGTTACCTTACCTTAAAGTGATGATAGTGTTCTTACTTCGATGACTTAAAGAAGAACAAATATATATTGAGATTTTTAAATTAATTGATTTAAGTACATACAGGTACATTATCATTGACTTGCAACTGAAAAATAAGTCTTAACTGTCTCGTTGATATAGTGACATAAGCATCCATTTACCGCCGCTCAGCTGTTCCTAGTTTCGATTTTTGGATCAGATAAATTGAGAAATCTTATTACATAGCTTCTTGATTTTAGAGGACTTCCTTGGAAGATATCCAGTTAGCATGGCAGAAGTTAGAACTGTGCCCGCTTAATGGCAGAAAGTTTATAATTATTACGTGGTGCTAAAACTTACGCAGTGTAATGTCATTATGTGTACATTTTTTCCTACTTTCTAATAAGTATAGCACTGTGGTACCATAAAAAAAAAACCTTGTGATTGATTCGATCATTAAGACTATCACTCATTTTTAATAATTTACGAATATGTCCATTATTTCCGTTATGAGCGATAGAGAAATTAATTTTTGGCCTTTCTCTTGGTATTTAATAAATATTAGGATAAATTTAGATATTAGTATATTATAGATTAAGTTGCAACTAAGCCCAGATAGTGATTAGCCGAAATTGTGAAACGCAAGATATAGACTTATTGTATTTTATCTGAACTTACTCTTTTGGGGATAAGGCAGTAAGATCTATAAATAAAATATTTATGAAAATATTACCTAGTATAGTTATGTAGTTAGGTGCTTAATACCTTCGATATGTTGGGTCGGATTGGGTCGCTAGTTCATATATAAAATCGATAATTACACATGGCACCTGAAAGTTTGTTTTGTAACTGATGATTCGGAGATAAAATGTATTGATTTCTACTTTTACGATTATTGAGAGCGGGAACTGGAATAGTTGAAGATACAATTCTTGAGTATATCCGAGGTCGTAAACTTAGAAATGTATTTGTGAGTAAAGCGTGTGGGCAAACACAAATGTCAGCCACATGTTCTAGTTAGAAATGGTAGTAATACACCAGTTGCACGTTTCGTTGCGATTTAGCTATATCCTAAAACATATCTAGTTCTAGATGTATAACATAGAGAGATTTATATCTTATACCTTGTTTGATATAGTTACTCATCGTTAGAAAGCATATTTGTAGCGAGCGAGTAATCATTTGAATACCCATTCAAAACTTTGTTATATTTATAATGAAAGTGGTCAAGACGGATGCTTCGTGTAGACCAGGGTTTTTCAACCTTTTTTTGGCCAGGGACCACTATGTAAGTATAATAAAAATAAACTATAATAATTAAACTGAAACTTTAAATAAAAACTCAATAGGAAATTATATAAAAAGAAATAATAATATTTTTAAGATAAACTTATTTTCTGTGATGTGATTTTTGAGCTTGCATCTTTTGCACGAGTTCGGCTATCTTAGGCCTAATATCCATACTAATATTATAAATGCGAAAGTAAGGATGTTTGTTTGTTTGTTTGTAACGCTTTCACGTTTAAACCACCGAATCGATTTCAAAAATTCTTTCACCAATGGAAAGCTATAATATCAGGGAGTAACATAGGCTATATTTTATCCCGATATTCCCACAGGAACGGGAACTACGCGGGTTTAAGCGACTGAAACCGAAGCGAAGCGAGGGCGGGTTGCTAGTCTATACTAATATTATAAAGAGGTAAAATTTGTAAGTTTGTATGCAGGGGGTAATCTCTGGAACTCATAATCTAATTCTAATTTTATTTTAACTGGCAGAAAGCTACATTATTCCTGAGTGCTATAGGCTATAAATTGTTTCTATAACATGTATATTAACCGAGCTATCACAACTTTTGTCTGGCAAGTCGGAAAAAAATACCTCGTAAAACAGAATTATTTGCGTGCGCTGCCTAAACAGTTGCTTAAAATTAAAAAGAATGTATGGCTACCTGGTTCATCTTAATTATTTCTACAAAAAAGTCAGCGATACCATATCTCTATCTTTTATATTTTATCTTTTATACTTCTATTATTGCATTAAAAAATTTTTTTTTCGGCATTGTTACGTTTGGTTGATTATTTGAGCAACAAAATATTAATTCTTATGACAATAAATTATTTCAGTATCACAGGAACATCATACAGATAAGATTTGCCATTTACAGTATATCAATTGGTCATACAGTTTCGGAGATAATATAAAATTACTAAAACGCAAAATGACCCTAGCATAACTTTCATTGTGCAGACGTTTTACCTATTTGCCCATAGATGGCGTTCTGCAATGACGTCATTTTTCTGAATCGCGGTGTTAAGACTTTCCGTGGATTGATGACCCTCTCGAATTATTATGCCCACGTTGTCGTTAGTTGGAGTTCTAAAAATTACATGTCAGTTGGTTATTGGTTTCGGTTGTTTCGTTCGCATGGTTGTTGTTGTTGATAGATACCTCATAATCGAAAATATCGTAATTTCGTTGTACGTTTGTTTTGTATGTTCGTAGTTTCGTACTTCGTTCTATCGTAATAATCGACACGAGTTATTCGATATTACGATTGTTTTGTTTTGTAAAGGCGGACGGTGTTCGAGTCGCTCTCCCTTTGTTCATAATTGTTTTCAAGTCTGTGCGTGGTTTGTTGAGAGCATGCCTAAAAGGAAATCTCAACTGTCTCGGCAGACATCACAGACAAGAGCCGATCGAGTACGCCGTACGGAAGAATCTGCCCCTGAAAATGAGCAACGCCTCTCGAGAAATAGAGAATATATTTCGCAAGCACGCGCTAGAGAATCTAGCTCCGAGCGCTCACAGCGCCTCGCAAGCCAAAATGTGAGGACGACGCGGGCCCGTGCTCGAGAAACTAGCGCTGAACGTGCGCACCGTCTATCTGAGTTAAGGCAGCATGTCTGTGAGACAAGGGATAGGGAGACTAGCACTGAGCGCTCGCAGCGCCTAGCAACAGAAAGACAGCGAGCAGCTACAGTCAGAGCGCGTAATCGGAATATAGCCCAAGGAAATAGATCAGCCTTCAATTACGATGCCAATATAGATTATGCTCAGCAAAACACTGTGAAAATAGGCGAAATGAATAAAACATGTCCTAAGTGTTTTGCAAATAAATGGAGCGATGAACCAAATGGTATGTGTTGTGCTGCAGGAAAAGTGGTTCTTCCTGATATCCAGGCACCACCACAACCAATAAAAGATCTATTACTGGGCAATCATCTATTATCTGCGCATTTTTTAAAAAACATACGAAAGTATAATACACTCTTCCAAATGACGTCATTCGGTGCTAAAGAAATTCGCGAAGGAAACTTTATGCCTACATTTAAAGTAGAAGGGCAAGTTTATCACTTAATTGGTAGTCTACTCCCTTCGCCAGGGCAAAGCCCGCAGTTTCTACAAATTTATTTCATTTCTGATGCCGACCAACTTTCGTTGCGGTCTAATATTGCTCCTAACCTAAATATCGATTTAATCAATGATTTACAGACGTCGTTAAATAGTCATAACATTTATATTCGCAGTTTCAAATACAATTTAGAACATAACTCTTCATCTGAAAACTTAAAATTAATCATTCACGCTGACCGCACTCCACAAAATCAACATCGTGGAAGATACAATTCACCTACAGCAAACGAAGTTGCAGTATTATTGGTGGACGAAGATAAGGGACCTAGAGATATAGTCCTTCATTGCAAAGATGGTCAACTGAAAAGAGTTTCTGAATTACACAGAGCTTACGATCCCTTACAATACCCTTTGATGTTTGTTAACGGTGAAGATGGTTATTATTTGACTATCCCTCTACAAAATTCAGCGCGAAATAAAACAGTTTCGTGTATGCAATTTTATATGTATAGATTGATGACCAGGGCCAACAGTTTTAATCCCCTTCATTATTATCGGGATTTGTTTAGTCAATACTGTGTTGACATGATGGCTAAAATGATAACAGAGAGACTAAGTTACATAAGTCGCAATCAACAACAACTGAGAGCTGATGACTATATCCATTTAAGAGACGCTATAAATCAGGATGCTAATGTCAACGCTGCAAATATTGGCCAACATGTCATCTTGCCTTCATCTTTCACCGGCTCTCCGCGTTACATGCATGAAAAAACCCAAGATGCAATGACGTATGTACGCAACTATGGAAGACCCGATTTATTTGTGACGTTCACTTGCAATCCGGAGTGGCCAGAAATTAAGAAAGAGCTATTTGCTGGCCAACGTTCTTTCGACCGTCATGACATTATTGCTAGGGTTTTTCATTTAAAGATGAAGAAAATGATCAAGTCGTTCACTAAAGACGAGGTATTCGGCAAAGTCAAATGCCATATGCTTAGTGTTGAATGGCAAAAACGCGGACTACCACACTGTCATATGCTGTTTTGGTTTGCACAAAAAATACAACCAGATGAAATAGACAGTATAATAGTTGCTGAACTACCAAACAAAGATGATGACCCAATATTATTCGATATTATCACCAAAAACATGATCCATGGACCTTGTGGGGAGCACAATTTATCATCACCGTGTATGAAGAACGGTATATGTTCAAAGAAATATCCTCGGCGATTCGTCACCGATACTCAGACAGGCGAGGATGGTTATCCTGTATATCGTCGTCGTAATGCTGAAAATGGTGGTCAAGTCGCAGTTGTAAACATCAGAGGGAGGCCGATTACAATAGATAACAGATGGATTGTACCATACTCTCCAATGTTGTGCAGGTCATTTAACGCCCACATTAACGTCGAATACTGCCATTCAGTTCAGGCTATAAAATATATATGTAAATATATAAATAAAGGTTCCGATCAAGCCACGTTCAGCGTTAGAAATCCGCATGATGAGGTGGAAAATTATTTAAATGGGCGATATATAAGTACATCGGAAGCCGTCTGGCGAATACTCGAATTTCCGATCCACGACCGACATCCCACGGTCGTGCATTTGGCCGTGCACTTAGAAAACGGGCAAAGGGTGTTTTTCACACCAGGAACTGCGCGACAAGTTGCCCAAAATCCGCGCAAAACCACTCTATTAGCGTTTTTTGAACTCTGCAATACCGACGAATTTGCAAAAACGCTGTTGTACCACGAAGTTCCACACTATTATACGTGGGCTAATAACAAATTTTCAAGACGAAGGCGCGGTCAAGACGTCGATGGGCATCCAGAAATAAAAAGAGATGAAGCTTTGGGAAGAGTGTACGGTGTACATCCGTCACAATCAGAATGCTTTTATCTAAGAATTTTATTGCACCACGTACGCGGTCCCACATCATTCAAAGATTTGAAAACTATAAATGGAGTGGTCAAGGAGACGTATCAAGCGGCTTGCCGGGACAGAGGTTTGCTGGAAAATGATGATCACTGGGAGAAGACATTAAGAGAAGCTTCGATGTCGGAATGTTCATTGAAACTTAGGGAGTTATTTGTGGTGATACTGCTATTTTGTCAGCCATCTGAACCGTTAAAACTATGGGATATCTTCAAGGACAATTTTTGTGAAGATATCAGACATAGAAATCGACAACAAAATCAGGACTTTACCATGCCTTTTAATGATGTTATGTACAATGAAGGTTTAATACAAATTGAAAACAAACTTTTAGCATTGAATGATAAAACATTGAGTGACTTTGGATTACCGTCTCCAGTTCGCCCTGTAAATGATGCAATAGATACAATGTTGGTACATCCGCACAACATCAGTGAATTAGCTACTTTTGTAAATGAAAATTTGCCTAAATTAGTCACAGACCAAAAACAGGCTTTTGATGAAATTATTGATAGCGTAACGAATAATAAAGGAAAAATTTTTTTTTTAGACGCCCCAGGAGGCACAGGGAAAACATTCCTCGCTAATTTAATATTAGCACATGTTAGGCAATCCGGAAAAATAGCTTTGGCAGTGGCTTCTTCTGGGATTGCGGCTACTTTATTGAGTGACGGTAAAACTGCTCACTCTACCTTCAAACTCCCATTGACAGTTTCATTGGAGCAACAGTCGGTATGTTCGATACGCAAAAATGGGCCCATTGGTCAATTGTTACAGAATACGTCGTTGATAATGTGGGACGAATGTACCATGAGTCATAGAGCTCATGTTGAAGCAGTGGATCGAACACTTAAGGACTTGAGAAACTCAGTCGCTGTCATGGGTGGTGTCACTTTTGTGTTTGCAGGTGACTTTCGTCAGACACTTCCCGTCGTCACAAGAGGTACACGTGCGGATATCATAAAGGCATGTCTAAAATCATCGCCCCTATGGAGTATAGTCCAAACTTTGAATTTACGTACGAACATGAGAGTCCACGTTATTGGAAATATGGATAACGATTTTCCACAACAGCTGCTCAAAATTGGAGAAGGGTCTTTTTCTTCTCGAACCTTGGACTCTAACTCTGCGGAAATCGTTATAAATGAGACTCTGGGTCGTATAGTTCACAGTCTACAGCATCTTATAGATGCAGTATATCCTGACCTCGAATATTTACTAGATAGAGACATTCATTGGCATTGTTCAAGGGCTATCGTCTCACCAAGGAACGATACAGTCAATGAAATCAATAATCTAATTTTACAAAAAGTTCCCGGCCATGGTAAAATCTACAAGTCAATTGATACAGTGTGTAATATCGAGGATGCAGTCCACTATCCGCAGGAATTTTTAAATTCCCTTAAACCATCTGGTCTGCCACCTCACGAACTGCTGTTGAAATCCGGGACACCTATCATGCTTTTAAGAAATTTAAGCCCACCTAACCTGTGCAATGGCACAAGGCTACTAATAAAAGATTTAAAAGACAACCTAATTGTGGCGACCATTCTCATCGGCCCAGGAGCTGGCCAGTTGGCGCACATCCCAAGAATTCCAATGATTCCGACGGACCTACCCATACCGTTTAAACGACTCCAGTTTCCAATAAAAACATCATTTGCCCTGACTATTAATAAGTCCCAGGGACAAACATTCTCTTTGGTTGGCATTGACCTACGAAAAGAATGTTTTTCCCATGGGCAATTATATGTTGGTCTATCAAGAGTGGGATCATCCGAAAGGCAGATTATTCTGTTACCGGAAAATAAAACAACCTCAAACATTGTATATAGAGAAGCTTTAAATTAAATAGATACCTAACTTAAACAAATAAATAAAATAAGTAAAAGGCAACTAAGGGTTAAGTTACCTTGAGCAGAAAATAGAACTTCGGTAATCTTTTAAGTTACTGATCTGATTCCAAAAAATATTTTACTAATAAAATTAAATACAGTAATATCAATCGAGTGTAATCTTATGTTAAAACAAGAAATTTTCCGCGGACGAAGTCGCGGGCAGAAGCTAGTTATATTATATATTAATATATGTTAAATATATATATATATATATCCATACTAATATTATAAATGCGAAAGTAAGGATGTTTGTTTGTTTGTAACGCTTTCACGCTTAAACCACTGAACCGATTTCAAAAATTCTTTCATCAATGGAAAGCTATAATATCAGGGAGTAACATAGGCTATATTTTATCCCGGTATTCCCACAGGAACGGGAACTACGCCGCGGGTAAAGCGACTTAAACCGAAGCGAAGCGAGGGCGGGTTGCTAGTTGTTACATAAAGTTACATGCAAATCGTCACATACTTTTAAGCGGTCCCTCGAAAATCCTTGTTCACATAAATAAGTTGTGTAATAAATAATCATTCGCGGACCATATTTTAGCTTCTGCGGACCACTGGTTGGGAACCATTGGTGTAGACATTTTTGCAAGATATTGTTTCTTAATTTTGAACTTATTACTTTTACGTAAGTAAATATCATATCTATAGGTACTTGTTGTATTAAACGCCGTTACATAGCAGTGGAGTCTCATTTTTGGATTTTCTGCAATAGTTTAATTTACTTTTTATTGCTTTATTTCACTCGCTTCTCTTGCTAAGAAATCTTGAAGTAAGACAATACTAGTTCTCTCTTACTAGATCAATTTACCTCTTCCTATTCCTTTCTACTTGGAGCAATTTAGTTTCAAAAGTAGGACATAACTCTCTTGAGTCAAAACTTATATAGTTACTAGCAACCCGTCCTCGCTTCGCTTCGGTTTCAGTCGATTTACCCGCGGCGTAGTTCCCGTTCCTGTGGGAATACCGAGATAAAATATAGCCTATGTTACTCCCTGATATTATAGCTTTCCATTGGTGAAAGAATTTTTGGAATCGGTTCGGTGGTTTAAGCGTGAAAGCGTTACAAACAAACAAACATCCTTACTTTCGCATTTATAATATTAGTATGGATTATTAAAATTAAAATAGACGAAAAGACATTTTTCAGTTCAATTTTTGATATTTATTTATTATTTAATATTATTATTTTATAAATACTAACGAACGAAATCGCCGGCAAGAGAAGGAAAACTCGAAATGAAACCCTATACCAACATCTCTAACCAGCATGGTGTTAGTAGGTCCTATTCCCTCTCATTATGGAGGAGGCCCGAGCCCAACAGTGGGACGTATGTGGTCTGTGATGATGAAGATGTTGAAGTTTCCGGCTGGTAATTATTATTTTAATCGAATAATCTTTTAAAAAAATACAATATTTAGTTTTAACAATATTTTGTATCAGACTAGATGTGATCTATCTATTATCGTAATGCATACTAGCAAATTCCCGGAGTTGCACCGCGCTTAGTTCCCGTTCCCGTTGGACTACCGGGATAAAATATAGTTTAAGCTACTCCTTATGCGGAAGGAGGCGGGGGATCGTGCACATGAGAAACGCCTCCATGACGACATGGACCGCCGCCGGCAACTTGGGCAGTGCTGCCGCGAGTACCTGCGCCTGATGCCGCCCAGCCGAGGCCGCGGGTGACCGAACCGGGGATTTTAGTCCGCCACCCGCAGAGAAGCTGACCGCGCGACGTCGACCGACGTCCTGGACGTCGAAAGGAGAGGGTACCTAGCAAGTTATTCCGTCGGGCCGACCACTGAGGACAAGAAACTCGGCACCGGTGGTCGATGTGCTTCGGGTGGCTTATGGGGCCGCGCGCCACGCTTCTGTCGTCCCGGACGTAGCCAGGCGGTGGGCGCGCTGACCATAGCTCAATCCAAAAAAAAAAAGATGCCTGGGAACTGCCTGGAGCAACTTTCAGTAAGCAACTACCTGTTAGTAAAATATTATCAAAATCGGTCCCAAAGTTTTGAAGATTACCCGACAATATTTTAAACTAGGGTTTAGGTATCGTGCAAATAACTATGCGTCCATGAAAATAATTTACTATTACGACATGATAGATAATTGTATTCATAGATATCATATTTAGGTAATGGCGTATTGCTTTTCTGGGCATGACGAAGTCTGCTAGGGGTGCTAATCTTTATATATATACAATATTTCTTGTGTATGTGTGTATGTCACTGAACTCCTTCTGAACGGCTGGACCGATATTGATGAAATTTTTTGTGTGTTTTCAAGGGGATTTGAGAATGGTTTAGATTCACAATTGCACCCGGTAGGTGGCGCTGAAAGACTGTTATTTTATTTGAACAGAACAATGTGTGTAGGGTCAACTAATATATTATATATGACAAATTATTATATACGATGTGTAACTTTTTAATATTTCTATGCATGAAATATGTCTAATATATTCTTTATCTATAGATAATATTATCAAATGCTATTATTAAGTTACTAAAGTTATACAACGAAATTCACGAATCAAAGCAGAATTTTGCTTCAATACTTAAATTATTCTTTTAGATAATATGTTCTAAATGACTCGTCTTTTTATTACTAAATGTATAAGCGAAGAGGTATATCATATCTACATAGCTAATAATATAGTTTTAGATTGTATAACAATATGTAATATAATCATTCTATTGTATTCCAAAACTGTCATAATAGGCGACTATTAAAAGTTGTTAAGCCAAACAATACTGCTACAGAAGGACATCTAGAAATGAAACCAACCTGTCTAGATTGCTACGTATATCAAGACAATTATTCTCCTTGGTGTAGTAGATTAATATTTACAGACAGTTAATTTAGTCAATCACTTCAATTTTGTTATTCAAATATTGTTTGACAGATTTTTTGATTAATTAATTTAGATTACATAACAGTTTTTCCTCGGCTCATTTCCATTTTAAAATAACTTTTATTTTCAGTAGAACCTCGATTATCTGGCCCTTAGTTATACGAATTCGCGATTATCCGGACTACCAACCGTGACCCTCGTCCCAGCCGCGTCCCGCGGGAATGCTGCCCCATGCGTTTCGTTATTGTTTTAGTTAGTAACTGTTACTCTGCTCTAAAGTGCGTATACCTCGCGGAATATGTATTACTCTTTTATTAACGCATAAAATTATGTATATACTACATATGCACGAAACTAAAGGAAGTTTTTCATACATTCGACTAACCGGATTTTCGATTATCCGAATACATAACGACAACAATTAGTACGGTTCATCGAATTTCTACTATATATTGATATCAACATTTTAATAAGGCTTTTTAAAAAGCCGTATTTTACTTAATATTGGAAATATGTACATACATACATATATTCCAATGTATCCATCCTCAGTTAACTGTTATTTATTATGGGATGAAGTACAAATCGTATAATCCAAATAAAAATTAGAGCTCCTATTACGCGCGCTATTTGAATATCCGCTTGTACGCAATGTTTTTATAATGGTAGCGAAACAAGAATGTTCCCATTAGCCGTTAACCTAATAATGAGTGTGCATACATACATGTACTATTATTTCATTATAATACATAAAAGTTTTAATATGCATTATAATTCATTCAAAACTGTTACATATTTCTTACATTTATATGAAATACAGAAGTAGAATTATTTATATAACAATTTAGTGGCCTTAATAGCAGCTGCGACTTGCACGTAATATGGCCAGTTACACTATGTGTAAAGCATTTTAAATAAAACTACTTAGCGGATTGTATCGCGTTTGTATTTGATTTTTGATTGCCCGACGTTTCGAACACTTTGAAGCGTTCATGGTCACGGACGGACTAAGATGTCTCACGTCCAACAAGCAATCGTTTTTACAGATATTTATAATATTGTATCATGTTCATTATGTAGGTGCAGCGTTATGTTTTGTTCTTGATAGACATGTTTTATTCTTAATACTAGCAACCCGCCCTCGCTTCGCTTCAGTTTCAGGCATCTTAGCCGCATAGTTCCTGTGGGAATACCGGGATAAAATATAGCCTATGTTACTTCCTGTCATTATAGCTTTCCATTGGTGAAAGAATTTTTATATTATAGTAAGGATGTCTTATTCTTGTATTGTTTTATTGAGAATGGACGGACGAGTGATTTGTTGAAAATGAATTTCTCATATAGGACTGGTGGCCCGATCAGTTTTGTTGTAATAAAGAAACATGGTGTTAGTAGCTAATATTAAAAAATTGTTTACGCGCGAAAATGACCTCTAACCATACCGTCGTCTCCGGTAAAGGCGACAACAAGAATAAGAAATTGGTTGTCACATATAAGCACGCGTTCGTCTAGTTGGTAGAACGATTGAAACGGATTTCCAATTGGTGTGTAAAGAAATTCTTATAATAACCTAGCGTGTTAAATCGCACTATTTTAGATACCCCATAATTTTCGTGTATGTAAATTAATGCGATGTTTGGTAATTAATCTAATTAGATTTTAGTATGAGAAATAAATAAGTAGACATAGGAATGAGCTCTTAAAAGTAAAACTGACTATAGGTATAAATATAGACGAGTACGTAACATCTTTTGTCCTAAGACGTTAAGTATATATAACTAATATGTGGCAACAGGGAAGGCCACTTCGTAGTGACCCTTAGGTGGCTCTTACATTTTATTACCGTACCGTGGCATGTGGCAATTCTGTTTATGGTTATAGTTTCAGAACAGAAAATATTTTTACAAGCTTTGTAAACCACTTCTCAAAGATTTGCTGTTATCCGATTGAGGTGAAATTTCCCATAAATACTTATATAAATCTGTAAGCTAATCTGATTATGTTATGTGGGAATATAGCAACTAGACAACCTATCTAATCTATTAAACATTTAATATTTCTATAATTTATATATACATATTTAATATTTTCCGTGTGGTGACGGATTAAGAATACAATTCACCACCCCCTTTCTTGTGCATGGATTGGCGACTAAGGAATATCTTGTGCATATAACAACAATGCAAGAGAAGGCAAATTTGAAATAAAACTCTATACCAACCCGCCTTCCTGGCCGGAACTCCCCCGTGGGACCTGGAGGCGGAGATTCTCGCCGACATTTATCGGCGGGTGACGGAGACGCGCGCCCGCGGCGGTATGGTCTCCATCAAAGAGATCACCGCCTGGCGGGTCGACGTCCGCCGAGAGGTCATTGCCTGTTGGGCAGTCCGGCTGGAGAGTCCTCGGTACGGTGTCAGTACCGTCGAGGCCTTCCGGCCGGTGCTGATGGAGTGGTTGGAGCGGACGCACGGGGTGCTTTCCTTGAGACTGGTGCAGGTGCTGACGGGGAACGGTTGCTTCGCAAATTACCTGCACAAGATTGTCAGGAGGGAGAGTACACCGTCCTGCCACCACTGCAGTTGCGACGAGGACACGGCGCAGCACACGCTCGAGGTGTGTGCCGCGTGGGAGGGGGAGCGCCATGAACTCGTTGCGATTATCGGTGCCGACCTGACGCTGCCGACCATCGCCAGGGAGATGCTCGGCAGTGTCAGGAACTGGGACGCGGTCGCCGCCTTCTGTGAAGCCGACCACTGATGACAAGTCACCTCTGCTCCGGTGGTTGGCCCAACAACGAGGTGACGTGGGTACGGGTGGGTTATGGGCCCGCGCGCCGTCCTTTCGTCGCCCCGGTGGGACTGGACCGCGCGTCCGCTTAACATAGCCCACCCATAAAAAAATATCAACCCGCCTTATCGGCGTGGTATAGTACGTCAATTTCCCTCCCAATATGGAGGGGACTCGAATGAACCCAGCGGTGTGACGTATGTGAGCTCTGATGGTGATGATAATTTAATATTTCTCTCATTTATACCTATATTCTCTTGTTAAGAATACAATTGTAACCACCCCTTGTTTGCTCGTGAGAATCGTAAGAATTAGCTAAGGGTTCACCAGGAGAGCGGGCAGCAGCTCTCTCCTGGGAAATATATAACATCTCAGTCTGATCGCAAACTCGCCTGCCAAGCGTTGCAATGCATTATCCCCTCACATTATGGGCAAAGAATAAATGGTTCCCAGTTACGGCAGCGCCGCTAATGTACAGACTCATTTTGGTAGCGAGCCCGGTAGCGGTGGAGTAGGGGGTGTGAAGAATCTCTGGCAGCAAACCGGCTATGAAACAAAATGACCCTTAGCCCTGGTAACATACAACATTTGGACATTCAGAACTGATGACAGGGTCATCGATTTGGAAGAGGAATTGAGCAAAATCCGATGGGATATTGTAGAATTGTCAGTAGTGCAGAGAGAGGGTGAAGGCACGATAATCGTCCGGTCTGGAAACTAATTCTTCTACCAGGAGGGCGATTACCTGTTCCAAGGCGGTATAGAGTTTATCCATTGCAGGTTCCATTGCCGTAAGTATGCCTTGTAGGAAGGATTAAAAGGTAAAGGTAAAAACTACCTAGCATCTCCGCCTCCGAGTCCCATGGGGGAGTGCCGGCCAATAGGCTGCTCCGTTGCCACCGTGTGGTATGCACGTAAGACCTTGACCGCTATAGCCCTAACAGCTATAGCCCTCTGTCAAGAGGGTCCTCCACTTTGCCAATCTGCAGTTTCTTTTTTAAGTTTTTTGATGTGAAACATCAAATTCATGCCATATTAGCACCTGTCGTAATGTGTTCTTTTATGCATATATACTTGTACAAAATAATTTCGATGTTTCACACCTGTCAGACGTCCTGAGCGACAGCTTCTTTTTTTATCTATAACATTTTGTTTTCTTTTTAAATATACCGGCCGACCACCGGTGCAGATTGCCTTGACTTCAGTGGTCGACCCTACGGAATACCCCGAGGGAGTACCCTCTCCCATCGGCGTCCCCCCGGGACGCCGATCGCCGTCACGAGACTAACCTCTCCGCGGGTGCCGGACTAAATCCCCGGTTCGGTCATCCGCAGCCTCTGCTAGGGAAAATACCACCCTTTTTTTTGGTGGGTGGGTTGCGGTCGGCGTACTCCTCGCACCTCTCCGTCCGGGGCGACAGAGGGGCGTAAGCACGCACACCCGTAACCCACCCGTGACACGTCGCCTTCGTCGTTGGACCGACCACCGGAGCAAGGTGACTTGATGTCAGTAGTCGGCCCGACGGAATACCCCCTATTTAGGGGTACCCTCCCATCGACCGACGTCCTCCCTGAGGGGGGTAGGGAAAATACCCTCTTAAAAAATTACCAATAAAATGGAGCTATCAGTTCCAATTATAGTTGTTTAACGTTATTGTTTTTCATTTTATGGCAATATTATTTAAAATTGGGACAAAACAATTTATATCTAGCCAAGTATTATTAATACACATTGTTCTTCAACAAATAGAAGTTAGGTATATAATTACATAGTAGAGGGAATTTTAGTAATTACAAAGGGCTTGGTAGTAATTAATTCCCTGTGAGTAAATAGATTTATCAGATAAAAGGCTCGTTGGATTTGATTTGAAATGAGTTTGCTTTTATGGACATTTTTTGAGTCTGTGCTTTTATATTTGTTTAATGTGTCTGAATTTGGGGAATTTTGTGAAACAATTTTATTCTTTAGCCCATTTATACATCTCACTATTGACCATGGGTCACTCCACAAAGGAATAGGAATTTGTTCTCTGCTTTATTACGAGTTTTCTTTATCTTGCAGTGATGCTTTCTGCTTTTGATGTGAAATATCTACAGGAGAGGCTAAACCTGATTGTTGGCGTGGCGTAAAGCAATGCGTGCCGTATGCCATAGCGAGGCATCGCCACGCTATATTATAGTAAGTGTTGTTCCGACCAAATGCCCGGGTTGAGAGCCCAGCGATCACCCATAGTCCGCGTCAAGCTGTCAAGGCCATCTGCGGCCAACAGCTGTACACACACATAAAAAAAAACCGACCCATTGTCACAATAGTATCGTCAGAGGCATCGAATATAACTTATATTATTACAGAAATCACTAATTAAAAGAATTGAGTTGTCACAATCTATACAAATAAATAAAATTGAAGTGTCTGTTTGTAATGTCAAAATACTGGGCTTTTTTCATGCTCACACGGTTATTTGAACGACACCTATGCTATAAAGTATAAAGCCTCTAAATCTATAAAGTTTAGAAAAAAATCGGTCTGTCTGTTTTTTTGAGGTAAGTTTGATGTAAGTTCAAAACGGCTGGACCGATTTCGATAATATTTTACTACCAGGTAACTGTATATATAAGGAGTAACTTAGGCTAAATTTATCCTGGTATTCCCACGGAAACGGGAACTATGCGGTTAAGGCAACTGGAAGGAAAGCGAGGGTGGGCTGCTAGTTTGAAATATTTTTGCATTTTGAATGCTACAAGCATTCCGAATGCAAATAAATGTATATGGTATGGTAACATTTAATGAAAATAAATGTTTATGGAATAAAAATCATACTTTTCTGGGAAAAATCGTAATATTTTATTTATACATTATACCATAATAGTTCCTGTTGTGTCCTGTTTTTTATGCATATATACTTGTATAAAATAATTTCGATGTTTCAAATCTGCCAGGCTCTACATAGTGGAAGAAATTCTAAATAATTTCGTTCTGCGCTGTCGCCGTTGTCATGGTGACTAGGGATGTAACGAATGTTAGAATTGTCACATTCGCGAATACGAATGCGAATATTCATTTTCAATATTCGCGAATGCGAATATTGACTTTCAAATAAAGCGCGCGTAAAATTTTATACGGGTTTGACATTTCGTATCAGCCATGTTTAAGCCGAACATAGGCGCAGTTAACCGTTACAAGTTGAATGATTGAAACTAGATAGTTTCATTCAAAATATTCGTTTTGATTTGAGGTTAGGTTATTATTATTGCATATTGAAGTGATATTATACAAACATGAGTAAAACACATGTTAGTGAAGTTTGGACTTATTTTACAATTTGTGACGCGGGAAATGCTAAATGAAAGTTGTATGACAAAAAATTATAGGGGTTTAAATTTGACATTGCCGTTTTAACGTACTGGCCACTTTGAATTAAAATTAAACCTGCATGGTATCAGATATGAAGGTGAAATTATTTTCAAACGAAAACTATAACATACAATGTATGACATTTGATAGTTTGACGTTCAATTGTTTTTACATTCAGCTTTTGAAGTGGACATGGATACGGCGAAAATCAGAGTAATTTTCGAATAAGAGTTCCGACGTGAGACTATCGCAGCAGAAACAGTTCGTAATGTCAATGCTGTGTTTGGAGAGGATACGGTTAACGAACGCATAGTGTGTTTTTGGTTAAACCGCTTTCATAGTGGAAACTGGGATTTGAAGAATGAACCACGAGGAAAACCAGCCATTAAGGTAAATAACGATGAATTGAAGCTGATGGTGGGAGCCAATCCAAGTCAAACTACCACGGAATGATTGACGATTTGATGTCAGCATACCCACAATATTGACCCATTTGCACCAAATCGGTAAAATAAAGAAACTTAAAAAAATGGGTGCCACATGATTTGACTGATCTGCAGAGAGCAGTGCGCATTGAAATTTGCCTAATCCTGTCAAACTGGTATAGAAATTAAGGGATTTTGGACCGAATTGTGACGTGTGATGAAAAGTTGATTCTTTATGATAATCACAAGCGAACAACGTAATGGCTGACCCCAGGTCAAACGCCACATCAATGTCCTAAAGCGAAGCTTACCCATAGAAAGGTGATGGTAACTGTTTGGTGGTCACTTCATGGTGTGATTTACTACAGCTTCCTCAGATCTGGCCAAACAATAAACGCAGATATCTACTGTGCAGAACTCGGACCAATGATGGCGAAACTCGTAGTAAAACAGCCCCGACTTCTCAATCGATCATCCACCATTACTGCTCCATGATAACGACCTCATACTGCCCGAGAAACTATTTTAACACTACAAGACCTCCAGTTAGAAACCATACGTCCTCCTCTATACTCGCCAGACCTCGCCCCAACCGACTACAATTTTTGCCGCAATTTAGACAATTTTTTCACGGAAAAAAAATCTTCCGAGGAAGCAGTAAAGAATACCTTCACACAGTTTGTGGAGTCCAGGACCCCAGAGTTCTATCGCAAAGGTTAAATGATCTTGCAATTAGATGGCAGAAATGTATAGATAATGAGGGTAAATACTTTGATTAATAAAATCTGGTTTATGAACCAAAAAATGGTTTTAATTTATTAGTACCAAACGGCAATTTCATACTTTAACCCCTAATACTCGCGTAAAGAAAGGACTACTAGTGCTATACGAAATCATCTAGAAGCCAATGTATAATTACATAATAATTTCTTTACATTTTGTCAAATACATTCGCAAAACATTCGCATCATTCCTTGCGAATACGAATGCGAATGTCAAAAATTTGCGAATATTCGCGAATGCGAACCTTCGTTACATCACTAATGGTGACTAATGATATTATTTATCTTGATATTGTAACTAACGCTGCGACGAGTTGTGTATAAACAGGTGGAACTTTAATCTTGAAAGACTAACTTTAACTGGAAATTATAGGTTAATTTCACAGTGATCACAGCTTATATTTTATGTTTGTCATATTCTTTAATGTTAGAGTTGATAGGGCGACTGGAAGAACGGCATTAACGGGCTTAACTGTTAATACACTAGTGATTTCTATTGCCGTGCCGTTAGAGATGTAATATCCTTGACTGATAGTCACGAATCCGCATGAATAAAGTACAATGAGCCCTGATTAGGAGAGCAATCTTCTTAAAACCTTTTTAATAGACTGGATGAGGAAGATGGAGGACCTATTGCAATAATGCCAACATGGTGGCATTCGTCCAAGATGGCGGACTAATTATTTTTAATGCTTGCAAACAATATGGATATCAAATATAAGGGCAGAGAATACAAATGCGAGCTTTAAATAAGATGGTAAACATTAACTTCGTTATTGAATTCGCCTGTACAATTTTGGTGTACTGGGGTTTTTGGAATCCTCAATTATGATATTGAGGTCGAATTTTTCAAGTAATAACAAGCGGTTACTTAACATTTACTTGTGTAATTTGGTGAGATAGGCGTAAATAGCAACCTGTCTAGAAGAAGGATAACTCTAAAATCAAACCCGGCACTGTGTTTCGTAAGGCACAAGTAAGTTTCAAATTGAATTGAGCTGAGCAGACTGAGGAGCCTGTACATCAATAAGTAAAAAGTAAAAATAAATTAAAATAAAACTACTTTTACGGATTATATCGCGTTTGTATTTGATTTATGATTGCCCGACGTTTCGAACACTTTGCAGCATTCATGGTCACGGGCGGACTAAGGTGTCTCACGTCCAACAAGTAATCGTTATTACAGACATTTACAATTATCTACCCGATACAGAAAATAGTTATAAACTTATTAAATTGTTACCCACATTTTAGTACAAATTTATTGCCAGTGTAAGAAGAAAATGAATCTATATGAAAAATTATATTGTTTATGGTTAGTAATTATTAATTATTAAATTTGTAGCAATTATTATTACAATTTGTTGATTTAAAACTAACAAAACAAATATACTGCCACCGGATCGGAACGCGGCCACACTGAGAAAGATCCGGCAAGAAAACTCAGGGGACATGATGCTAAATTAATATTGATTTTTAATTTTAGATGCGGCTTACTAAAAGATTTTTGATTTATAAAATTATCTTTAACCATTATTATTGTGGGTCAAATCTATACAATAAGTGCTCACAGTATCATGCAGTCTTGTGGTGGTCTCTTTGGATTTATTTTTAATTATGTTTATAACAGGATCCCAGCTTGATGGTAATACCCAGCCATCCTCTCTATTGAAATTTTTGTGTTTTTTGATTTCAATAGCCTCGCGTACCATTCTAGGCAGGTATCGGTGTTCCTTTGCGAGGACTTGAGGTTTATCAAACCTAATGTTATGGCGGGAGCGGTCCTGACTATGTTCACAGACTGCAGACTTAGTGTGGCGGCGGTGCTTCACATCAGCTATGTGTTCTTTGACCCGAGTTCTTATGGATCTCTTTGTTTGCCCAATATAAGAGAGACCACAGTCACAGTCAAGTTTATAAACTCCTGCATCTTGTAGAGGGATCTGGCACTTGACAGGTGGTAAGAACTGACTTATCCTTTTGAGTGGCTTAAAATAAGTTTTTATGGAAGCCCGTTTCAGGATATAGCCAATCTTGTCAGTGACTCCTTTCACATAAGGTAGTACTGCAGGGAGGCGCTCAACTGTGGGTGGTTTCACACGGTCTCTGCGACGGGGGCGTGGAACTTGCAGCTTGTTTGCACGTAGAACCTGCTTGACATGCTGCAGCTCCCCAGCCAGGTGCTCCTCGTCACAGATTCCTCGTGCTCTCTGCAACAAAGATTTAGACACGGTAGCTAACTGTGAAGGGGGATGATGAGAATCTCCGTTCAGATATCTGTCAGTATGTGTTGCCTTACGATACACTGTATGTATGTATAAATTAAAAGTAAAAAAAAAATATATAACATATAATTTACATATAAATTGTGTAAGTTTATTTTTGTCTTTTTAGTGCATTTAAATAAAACTTGTTTTTCTAAAGATTTTTTTACTTTTATTCATTGACTAGCAACCCGCCCTCGCTTCGCTTCGGTTATAGTCGTTTTACCCGCGTAGTTCCCGTTCCCGTGGGAATACCGGGATAAAATATAGCCTAGTTTACGCCCTGATATTATAGCTTTCCATTAGTGAAAGAATTTTTGAAATCGGTCCAGCCGTTTTGAAGATTACCCGGAACAAACAGACAGACAGACAGACAGACAAAAATTTTTTAATTGCTATTTTAGGCATAGGTGTCGTACAAATAACCGTGTGAGCATGAAAAAAGCCTATTATTTTGACATTACAAACAGACACTCCAATTTTATTTATTGGTATAGATATTCAAAACATACATTTCAATTTTATTTATTGGTATAGACAAAACATACAAGACTGGTTAGTATGAAATTAAACAGGAAAAACAAAAGATAATCAGACAGAAAGAAATCCACAAATAGACAACTGGATTAGATAACACATTTATTTGGGTAAATTGAAATAGAATGGAGTTTATAAGGAGGACAGCAGTTAGCAGATGGCGGGACGGGATCGATACCTTTCTATTGAATAATTAAGATGAATGTATCTATTGCTTTTTAGTCTTCTGTTATATGAATATTACTAATGCGAATATGTGCGTTTGATTTCTGATCTTTACGCGAGTATTATACATTTTAAATAAAACTACTTTACGGATTTTATCGCATTTGTATTTGATTTTTGATTACCCAACGTTTCAAACACTTTACAGCGTTCATGGTCACGGGTGGACTAAGATGTCTCACGTCCAACAAGTCATCGTTACTGCAGAAAATTTATAATTATCTACCCGATACAGAAATTAGTTATTAAATATTGACCCACATTTTGATACAAAATTTATTGCCAGTGTAAGAAAATGATTCTATATGAAAAAATTATATTGTTTATGGTTAGTAATAATTAAACATTAAAATTAATAGTAATTATATTTAAAAACTAACTAATAATCTAGTATACTACCACCGGATCCGAACACGGTTGTACGGCGTCGTATGGGCTTATGGACTAACGCCGTGTTTGACAGAAGAACCTAAGGTTATAGTTTGATGTACCTAATGCCCTTAAGTTCCTAGCCTATCTGATGGGATACCTGCACCGCGCTACCTAAGGTGACAGGTAGATGTGAGATGGATGTTGGGTGGAGGATTGGTAATTCTCACTGCCGGTCAAGCAGACTCACAAGACCGATCAGAACTGACGGCTAAGGGTGTCTTGGCCACAGTGAGATGGAGGTTTGGGTGGAGGATTGGTAATTCTCACTGCCGGTCAAGCAGACTCACAAGACCGATCTGAACTGACGGCTAAGGGTGTCTTGGCCGCAGTGAGAGTGTAGTAACTGAGAGATGAATAAATTCAAATCTGATTTATTTTACAATATTTACACCTTATATACTATTTATTGCTAATACTGTTGACGCGAACTATGGCTGCCTGCGTATGTGTGTGTTGGACGCATACAGATGCGCGCATTGCAATTCGTGTCGTCGACCAACTTCGCCTCTCACTCGCTCGCTAGACTCGACCGTAATCATACGTCATACATAAAATTGTAAACCTACATTTAAAATAAACGGCATCGAATCCGACGAGTCATTTCTTTAAAATAACGATAAACTAAAAAAAAGTAATGTCAACCAATAACCATAAAAAGAGCGCACTGTTATTTAGTGTATGAGTTGTAATACAATAGTGATTATTATGACGGTAGCAGACTACGTATCAGAATACTTGATAAAATTAACGGTTAGCAAAATTCACTTGATATATTGTGGGTATATTTGAATATTATATTGTAATTATTGTAATAGTTGCATGTATTATTAATCTAATGATGATGTAAATTGATTGTATGTAACTAGAAAACAACACTGACGCAAATGGGGCGGTTTGAGAATGTTAGTAGGAAAATGATAATAGTTAAGATTGGCACTTTCGTTAACAGTCTAACCAGTTCGCCACTCGCCTGATAGCAATGTTGTCACCTGATAGCAATGTAGTGATCCTTGGTGATCCTTGGTGGTGGATGTCCACTTATCGCGCCAACTCCAACACCGCAGCTTCTAGATTGCTTCGATCCAAAGGTTTTGTTTTTGCCGACAATCCGGCTCGAAGGACCAATGTTCGGGGGAGTTATCGTAAGTGGATTCAAAAGAAATGACTCGTCGGATTCGATGCCGTTTATTTTAAATGTAGGTTTACAATTTTATGTATGACGTATGATTACGGTCGAGTCTAGCGAGCGAGTGAGAGGCGAAGTTGGTCGACGACACGAATTGCAATGCGCGCATCTGTATGCGTCCAACACACACATACGCAGGCAGCCATAGTTCGCGTCAACAAATACACACATATACGATTTTGTGTTAGTGTGTCGTAAGTGTAAAGTATAACGCAACGTCTTTAATTATATCAGTGCAAATCTTGCAAATCTGCGCTGGTGTATGTTGACATGCTCTACTTGTATGTTGACATGCTCTACTTATGAATTTGCTGCGTTGCATGTTCAATGTGCATTGAACATTCTGGGGTCTCTCAGGAACACGACTGCAAGTCGTATAATTCGATAACCTCATATGGTCCAATGTGTCCTTCCGTCGCTTGTGGTGTTTGGACTGTAGTCTGGGGACGAGGTTTCCCATACCGTGGCCGTGGTTGTGGTGGAGCTGTCCGCTGTTTGTCTATGTCTGTGGCTTGTGTTGTAGTTGTTTCCTTGTTTTGTCTTCTCGTAAGTCTATCTCGACATTATTTGACTGCCTGTGGTCTGAAATAAATTAAAAGACAAGCTAATACTATTAAAGAAAGAGATGTCACGGTGCTAGCCACATAGGAATGAGACTCTATTCGCCTCCATATTGTGTTATCTAATCTTGTTTTTAGCTTTGCTTCTGAAGCGGCGAAGTGGTCAAATATACTGGTGGAGCTATCTAATACTTCCTCCTTCGGTATGTCTGGTATCTCTGATTGGACTACTTGTGTGTCTAGAGTAAGATTACTCCTTTTTAAATATGATGCTTGCACAGTTGTTGTTGTTATTCGTTTAGCTGCAAGAATGTTGTTCAACGTCTTTACTACACAGCTTTCTGAAATGTGTAGTACTCCTATATCCTCTAGGTTAATCTCTTGTCTTTGTCCATCACATATTATTGAAGCTGATTGTGTTTTTGTAGTGATAAACATCCAAGTATTCTGCATGTAAAGTTGTTTCCATAGAATTGTAGATTGAATGTTGTATCTTCTTGATGTGCATTGTGATTTAGTGTTATTATTGTTGCTGAATAGCTGGTCAACAATGCAATTCTTGTTCAATTGCATGTTCTTAACAGCCACGGGATAGCAAACAAACTCCGATTTTTTGTGTAAACAATCTTTGAACTCCTCTTTACTTAACTCAAAGTATCGTTCATGGTTATAGTCGAAGCCTATGAATGCTCTTGGGATTGACAAGCATTCAAAAGAACTCCCGGTCAACTTTTGAGGAATCGCCGTTATGTGTATTAGCGTATATTTTCTTATGTCATGAATAGGATAGTACGCAAATACGTTTATATGTGTTGCATTTATTTCCATGTTAGTCTGTATTAATTGATCCTGAATTATCCTTAAGTTTCCAGGTAACTTTTGATTGGTTGTTTGTATTATATCATTAGCGTATTTAGGACTCAAAATCGTGTATATTGATGCGTTATTTAGGTATATCTCAAGTAACCCGTTGTAATAGTGGATAATCTCTGTTATGTAATTGCTCGCTAATTGATACGTTTGTATTACTTGTATTTTCACATTGTTATCGTCTACCATCTTATACCATACGTCGTTATCGTACATGAATGCTATAGCTTCATTTAACTTTTTTTCAAAATTCTCTAACTTTTTCTTAATCCGCTCCTCGGTTTGGTTTACAGCGGATACTGTAGATATCATTATGTTTGTTTGATGATTGGCGGCGTTTATAAGTTCTTGTTGATTGCTACTCAATGAGTCAATACTTCTGTATACTTCATCGTTGACTCCGAACACGTATGTTAACATTTGTCCTAATAGTCCACGTTTCCTTCTAGAAATCTTTATCCCAGTAAGGTAATCCTTTATCTTCTCAAATCGTGCTTTCTCTTCGTTCAAATGATAATAAAATTCTGCACAATGGGTGTCTTTTGTATACTGTTGCGTGTCAGTGCATAACTTTTGAAACTGATTAGTTATTTTTATCGTATTATTTAAATTCAGTTCCAAATCACTCCTTTTGTAATTAGTTTCTATTCTAAAACTCCCTCTGTTTATTGTTGAAGTACCTATTTGTTCTACACATAGGCCTGGATTTAAATGTTTCATAGTAAACATTGATGTACTTGTTACTTGTCCGATACACAATAATAATGTAGTATAAAGTAACACGCTCTTCCAACCTGACTTAAGTGTCTTAACAAACTTTTTATTTATGGTATTTGCTATGTTACAATTCACAGGCGTTTCGGTATTTTTACTTAACGTATTCGTGTTAGTAATTAATTCTTCCTGATATACAGGTAAAGGAATTAATGTATGTATTGATCGTTTTTGACATAAACCTGTCGATTTTTTGAGTGTCACTACTCTTATCACCCCGTCGCTTCCTGGGTGAACGGTTTCCACTTTTGCCAAGGGCCACTTACTTGGACTTATGTTTTCATCTTTTATTAGTACTATGGTTCCAATTTTAATATTTTCTTGAGTTTCCACTTGTATCTTTGTTGAAGTTGATGTAAATAATCAGATGACCAGGCTTTCCAGAAATCTTTCTTCATTCTTTAAATTTGTTTCCATCTATTTATTAAATCAGTATTTATGTTTGATAACGGATCTGGGATTCCAACTGCTTCCCGACCAATTCAAAAGTGACTAGGCGTTAGTACTGTATTATCATTGATGTTTTCACTTTGTGCACATAACGGCCTCGAGTTTAGGCAAGCTTCAATTTGATGTAAAAATGTTATCATTTCTTCGTACGTTAATGTCGATTCTCCAATTACTCGACGTAAATGGTACTTTACTGATTTTACGCTGCTCTCCCAAATCCCACCAAAATGGGGGGTTGCTGGCGGATTAAAATGCCACTGAGTACCTATACTGGTCATCGTATTTTGGAATCCAGGTGACTGTGTTATTTGCAACAATTCTTGTTCCAAAAATTTCGCTGCGCCTACAAAGTTCGTGCCATTGTCACTATACATATGTGACATGTGCGCTCGTCTGGCCATGAACCTCCGCAGTGCCGCAATAAATGTTTCAGTTGTCAAATCTCCCACTAATTCTAGATGAATTGCTTTTGTTGCTAAGCATACAAATACAGCAATATATGACTTGTAGGACTTGTGACCTCTTCCTTTTATTGTTCTTGTTTGTATTGGTCCCGCATAATCCACTCCAGTGTGACTAAATGGATATGATTGCGTGACTCTTGCTTTTGGAAGTATCCCCATTTTCTGTACATTCGTTTCGGACCTGTATCTCGCGCATTTGACGCACTTTTTTAGTATACCTTTGACAACTTGTTTTCCACCTATAATCCAGTATTTTTGTCGTAGGACGGCTGTAGTTAGTTTATTTCCTCCATGTAATGTTTTCATGTGTGCGTTTTGTATAATTAATGACGTTATATGATGTCGGCGTGGTAATAGTATAGGATGTTTTTGATTATATGGCAAGTCAGCGTTTTCTATTCGACCTCCAACTCGTAATAATCCATCGTTATCAATAAATGGATCTAGTGTGGATAATTTACTGTTTTTCTGCAGTGATTTTTTCTTTCGAATAATTTCTTTTTCATCGTAAAATTCTTCTTGTTGCAATATGCATAGAATTCGTTTCTCTGTTTCTTCTAATTCCGTACAGGATAATGATTCGTGCTTTTTGCGCTTGTTGATAAATCTGTAGCAATACGCTAATGTTCTTATCATTTTATTATAGTTAGAAAATCTACTCCAGATGTCATATTTTTCATTCGTAGTATTAATTGTTGTTGATAAACAGTACTTGGCTTCTTCATTTGGCTGTGGTGCTGTTGTTGTAATAGGTATATCACTCGTCTGTAACCATGGTGGGCCGTTTCACCATAAGGAAAAGTTTATTAAGTTTTCTGGCTCCAATCCTCTTGATATAATGTCCGCTGGGTTTTCAGACGATATGACATAATTGCATTGAGCGTTAGGTATTATGCTGTTAATTTCTGACACTCTGTTGGCCACGAACGTATGCCATTGCCCAGGATCTTCTTTTATCCATCCCAACGTGATCATAGATTCCGTCCAGCATGAAATCACGGTATTGTTATCACCGTTTAGAGCATTTTTTATTTTTTTCTATTAAAATAGCCAATAACACTGCGGCGCATAGCTCAAGACGCGGTAATGTTGTTTTTTGTTTTTTCGGTGCAACTTTTGACTTAGCTTGAAGCAATGTTATGTAGTAACTGTTATTCACCATTACTCTGCTATAGACGACAGCCCCGTATGCTTTCTCTGAGGCGTCGCAGAATCCATACAGCTCAAACGTCCTGTCTATCGTGTGACACCATCGTGGTACTTGTATACTTTCTATGCTTTTTAACTGTTTTTGTATTTCTGTCCATTTATTTCGTATTATGTCATTTACTGGTTGGTCCCATTCCATCCCAGACGTCCACAGTTGTTGTACTAGTAATTTTAGTGTTATGATGATGGGGGCCAACCAGCCCAAGGGATCAAATATTTTCGCCACCTCTGACATAAGGAACCGTTTGGTGGGTTTTGTGTTTTCTGTTATAGTTATTTGAAAACAGAATTTATCTTCGCCTGGAGACCATATAATTCCCAACGTCTTTCTTGTTTCGTCTAAGGGAAGTTTCAGCATCCGACTTTCTTCGTTATCGCATGTTAAATTGTTCAACAATTCCGAACTATTTGAAGACCATTTTCGTAGTTGGAAACCACCTTTGTTTAACATTGCTATTAATTGTTCTTGTAACTCCTTGACGGAGCTTTCATGGGATTCTCCTGACAAAATATCGTCAACATAGAAATCCTGTAACGTTACTCTACTGGCGATAGGGTAATTGTCTTGTTCGTCTAATGCTAGTTGTTGTAATGTTCTCACGGCCAGATAAGGCGCGCTTGTTGTGCCATAAGTGACCGTTGTTAGTTCGTATTCACTAATGGCCTTTTTTGGAGAAAATCTCCATAAAATTCTTTGATATTTATAGTCTTCTTGGTCTATTTTTATGAACCGGTACATTTTCATAATATCGGCCATGAAAGCAATCTTATGCGTTCTCCAGCGTAATAATATGTTTGATAAGTCTTGTTGAAGTCGTGGTCCTTTATGTAAATTTTCATTAAGGCTTATTTTACTACTTGTTTTACTACTAGCGTCAAATACCACTCGTAGTTTTGTTGTAAGAGAGTCTTCTTTTATTACCGCTTGGTGGGGAATATATTACTCTCCTGTGTAATATTCTGGTTTAGGTACTTTTCTCATATGACCCATATTTAGGTACTCGTACATAAATTCCTTGTATTGTTGGCGTAAATTTTCATTTTTTTCGAACTGACGTTATAGTTGTAATAGTCGAGCCACGGCTTTTTTCCATGACTCGCCATATTTTATGTTCGCGTCCTTAAACGGCAGTCGTACCGTATAAGTGCCGTCGAAACTTTGTATTGTAGTATTTGTATAATAATTTTCACACAACTCATCATCTTTGGTGAGTGCATAGTGTCGTGGAATTTCTTCTAATTCCCAAAATTTTGTTAATTGTTGTATGTCGTCGGTGCGAGTCATCATGCTTAATACTTTGATGCCACCGTTTGTGTCTTGCGGATATAACCCGGATAAAATCCAACCCAATTCTGTTTCTTGAGCGATTATACCGCCTTGTAGTCGTTTAAAACCTTGTAATAGTATTTTACTGTATTCTTGGGCACCTAAAATTATGTCTATAGGTCCCTTTTTGTTGTACGTTGGGTCTGCCAATAGAACGTTGTCCAACTCTTGTAATTGTTGTAAGTTACTTCTTGGTAACGAGTTTGTAAGCTTCGGTAGTACTACAAGCGTTACAGGTAGTCTGTACTCACTAGAGTACCTTGGTTGTAGGTTTATGTTAATTGTATATTTCGATGTCTTAGGTTCGTTGTCTCCAATGCCTTTTATTTCGGCTTGGACCTTTTGTCTTGGATACGACAGCAGATGTGCTACTTCTTACGTGCAAAATGACGCTTCTGAACCTTGGTCACACAATACTCTTAATAATTGTGGTGTTCCATCATACGACGTGGTTTGTAATAGCGCTGTGGCTAATAAAACCGTATTTTTTGCCTCTAAATTGGTAGCTGATAAGTTCGATAGCGTTGTGTTTTGTTTTTTATTACTGGTACTGTTGGTTTAGGAGTGAACTTTTTCGTATACTCAGGAGACTCTGGTTGTCTTTTAATTGAATCGAATGTTCGGTGTAATAGTGTGTTATCACCTTTATGTTGACATATTTCACATTTTGTATAAAACTCGCTCATGCATTTTATTTGTTTATCATGATTTAAGCAGCGTTTGCACATTCCTTTGTCTGAGACTTCCTTATATCGTTGTGTTACGTTCAAGGTTTTAAAACTAGGGCATTTATTTATATTATGTTCTGTGCTTTTGCAGTACCAGCAATGTTTACTTTTTGATGATTCTGCTATTGGTACGTGCGTTCCCCGTTGTTTATTTAATGTATGATTCACCGAGTTATTACTCAGGTGATTATACGTAATTTTTTGCTGATCGTAGGACTTTAAACTTTTAAATCTTTTTTCTAAAAACTGTAACATTTCTTCAAACGATTCCAATTTGTTTGGGTGTTGTAACTGATCCTCGTATTATGAGTCAGTTTGTTGGTCCCATTTCCTGGCCAAAAGTCTAGCCAAAATAGGGTCCCATGTTGAAATGTCAATCCCTTGATGTTTTAAAGATTCCAAACATTCTTTTATGGTGTCGTGCATGTCTCTTAAACCCGCTGCATTCGCAACATTGAACTTGGGTAAATCTAATAGTTTATCGATGAATTTAATTGATATCATTCGTTCGTCTTCATAACGTTGCGTAAGCAATTTCCACGCGGTTTCATAGTTCGATTCACTTATCGTTAGATGACGTATAATTTTTGCTGCGTCACCTTTCACATTTGTCTTTAAATATTGCATCTTTTCTACTAATGAAATATTTTTATCTTCATGAATAATTTTTTTGAATAAATCATGAAAAGTATACCATGAGTCATAACTCCCAGTAAAAGTTGGAATAGAGATACGGGGTAGTTTTCCTGACGACTGTGTTAAGGTCATTTTTTCGCTGGAACTGTCATGGATTTTTTCTTCCAGCATCTCCATTGTAGTATCGAACTCAGTTTGGGTGTTTTCAAAATATTTATTTTTGAAGTAAAGGTGTCCTGATGTATCCTCCTCCAATAATAATTCAATGTGTGTTTCTTCAATATCCTGCCATCGTTTTTGTAAATTGTTTATTGTAGTTTGTAAATGCCATATAGGTTTGTTTTCAGTGACTGATTCTTTCGCCTGAATTAGCCTTTTTGACATCTGGGATATCCGGAACATTTGTATAAACGTCTTGGGATTCCCTCTCCCTTCTTCTTCATTTGTGTTTTGTTCTTCAGGTTCATATATCGCCTGAACAAGTTGAAGTCTTTCTTCATATTTTTGTAGGTGGGCTAAGCCCTCGTTGTATTGTTTCTGGATATTTCCAAAGTAATTTGTGGTGATATATTTGTGAGATGATAACATCTCTTGTTTCTCCAGTTTCGAGTGATTCTCTTGCACCCGTTGGAAAATAGTAGTTAGTGTTTGTCTTTTTTCGTCAATGTATTTTTGTGTTCTTCGGCTCACGGAGTCCTTTTTAATGTTTGTAATTATCCTCCTGATCTCGTTATAATCCTCCTCCTGGCTCCTGATTGCTGTGTTTATTTCTTGTATGTCCATAGTGCTTCTTTTTGTCTCTTCCCTAATAGCCCTACCCTAACTTCCCTACTACTTATGTTTTAAGTCAATACTTATCGTACCTGCGCTCTCGCTATAACACGTCCCTGAAGGTGCGACTTCTCAATCAGCTGGTGAGTCCCGCTTGTGGGAGGCCAGTGACCGAACCACAACGAGAGGCTTTCTGACAGAGTACGTAAGTAAAAGTCCTTCAGTCAATTCCGAAACTGATGCTTTGTTGAGTACACCAGCCCGTTCTTAACTGATTTGTATGTCTGTTATGTCAAACCTACGGGGGGGTTAGAGGGAGGAAAAAAAACTTTACTTTTTGCTCGAAGGACCAAATGTACGGCGTTGTATGGGCTTATGGACTAACACCATGTTTGACAGAAGAACCTAAGGTTATAGTTTGATGTACCTAATGCCCTTAAGTTCCTAGCCTATCTGATGGGATACCTGCACCACGCTACCTAAGGTGACAGGTAGATGTGAGATGGATGTTGGGTGGAGGATTGGTAATTCTCACTGCCGGTCAAGCAGACTCACAAGACCGATCTGAACTGACGGCTATGGGTGTCTTGGCCGCAGTGAGAGTGTAGTAACTGAGAGATGAATAAATTCAAATCTGATTTATTTTACAATATTTACACCTTATATACTATTTATTGCTAATACACACATATACCATTTTGTGTTAGTGTGTCGTAAGTGTAAAGTATAACGCAGCGTCTTTAATTATGTCAGTGCAAATCTTGCAAATCTGCGCTGGTGTATGTTGACATGCTCTACTTGTATGTTGACATGCTCTACTTATGAATTTGCTGCGTTGCATGTTCAATGTGCATTGAACAACGGTCACACTGAGAAAGATTCGGCAAGAAAACTCAGGTACTACTCAATAAATTTTGTATCAAAATGTGGGTCAATATTTAATAACTTATTTCTGTATCGGGTAGATAATTATAAATTTTCTGCAGTAACGATGACTTGTTGGACGTGAGACATCTTAGTCCACCCGTGACCATGAACGCTGTAAAGTGTTCGAAACGTCGGGTAATCAAAAATCAAATACAAACGCGATAAAATCCGTAAAGTAGTTTTATTTAAAATGTGCGTTTGAACTTTGATACATATATTTATGCAATGTAATTTTAAAAATATATAGCGAGTAAGGCAAATATCGGTAAAGAATAACGCTGCAGCCCTAAAAAACTGAAAGTAACCTGCCGTAACGAAAATATTTGTACTATTAGGCTTTTCCTTAAAAGAACAACCCTTTTTTGGGTGGACTATGGTCGGCATCGGTTCCGTCCGGGGCGACGAAAACCCCTCATCTTCGTCATTGGGCCGGCCACCGGTACCGAGTTCCTTGTCGTCTGTGGCCAGCCCGGGAAAGCGCAACGCTTATATTATTTGTGGCTGTCGTAAAAGACAACTAATAGCTTCACATCGATCTATGCCATCTCCATCTGAGGCCATCAGGCCAATGATTACATTCATAAACAGGGTTGATGTCAAGCAGGCGCCGGGTCATGGTGGACGGATCGGGGATTAGTCCGTCACCCGCAGAGAGGTTGACCACGTGAGGGCGATGCTCCGGCAATATTGTCTTGTTGGGGTTTTGAAGAGGACGGTACCTGGAAGGGTAATTCGCCGAATCGGTACTAGTAGTCGGCCTAATGGCGATGGAGAGGAATTACGATAGGTATTAGAGGAATTACGGCTCCATAAGGAGCCGCACGCTACCCATCCGTTGCCCAGACTATAGCCCACCACAAAAAAAGACGGCTGTTCATAAAACTATTTCCAAATCTTTTGCAGTGTCAATAAAAGAGAGAATTATTTTGACATCTAGAAAATAGGTGCTTGTACTTTTAGAGGGCGTGAAGGAAATAGTAAATTTTTATTTATCACTTACTTTAATGGTGAAGGAAAAATTAAACTTTAAAAAATCTTGAAATTTTGTGGACACAAGGACAGTACGTTAAGCAATCGATATCCACCAATAATGAGAACCTAGATATGTTAGACGATACTAGCTAATAACTTTTGCTATAATCCTAGAACATAATAATCTATTTATATTACAGTGGTGTGCAATCCAAAGGGATAAACGTATTCCAAACTAAATGAATATTAGATGGTAGTGAAGTTGTTGATAATTATAGGCTGGCTAAACTGATTAGACTAGAAAGCCAACCTTTACATGATTGCGAATAAAAGCTAGGAGAATTATTACGAAAATCTATAACCGAATCATTCACCCTTCAGTACTGACATTTATGGATGGGGAATATTTTGCAATCCACTTACCCAATTTCAAGAAGAAATTGGAATTATTAATGTATGTCATTGCCTGAAATATCGAGTCACATTCAATTTCTCAGGTAGAAAGGAATGTATGGCCACTTAATTCTTAACTGAGATTGCTAGTTAACCTGGCTACTCTAAGTTTCATTACGTAACGAGTCCTAAAGTTACAAAAGCGCCCAGATGGTCGAATAAAATTAAACTAAAATTTGCATATTCTAATTTTATACTTCTTTTAAGTATGTAAAAATAAAATGATTAATTAACAGCAGTATTTGTACAGCATGTAGCAGTGTATTGTATATGTGTGTGTTTTATTAGCAATAGAGATAAGCCACCAACTGAGGTGGTAAGTAGAATCAAAGATTTGAGTACATGTAAGACACAGCTAAGAGCTATATTTTTTATAATGGGACTAATCCCACCACACATTCCCACCACTGTAACTCCTGTAAGCCAGGATCCACAACGATCTCTGTATAAGACACCGTGGTTTGACCTTCAGGAAGTCCCGGGAAACGCTTTTAATTGTCTTGGAACCCGTAACAAAAATTAGAAAAGAGAAAACAGGAGGAGTTGGAAAGATTCCACTTCCCTCCTATGCAAAGCGGGAAACATGAAGCAAAGTTGGCTAATAAGTCAATAAATAAGACTATGTATAATTACGTGAAATGCAGCGGTACAGCATCACAGATTGAACAGAGCTTAATGGACCTATTTGTGAGCTTTAGGTATGGTTGCAATAGTAGATATCTCAGCCAATGCAGGTCCCACTGTTGGGCTCAGGCCTTCTCTATAATGGGAGAAGAAGGGACCTATTATTCCACGCTGCTCAGACATATTGGAATAGGGTTTTGTTTCGAGTTTGCCTTCTCTTTCATAGATGTTATATGTTTATTATATCCCTTAGTCGTCTTTTATCAATATCCATGGGCAAGATAGGGAGAGGAATTGTACTCTTACTCCATTACCACACGGAGAAACCTAACATATGTATAATGAAAAGATTTTACAGATAACAGACAGGTTAGGTTGATACAGAGTTTTATTTTGTACGAATTTTATTTCTTCTAGTACTAAAAGACTTATATGATAGCCGCCGGCTGCGGGTGTAGACCCTCCGGGCGCAGATTCACGCGGCCCGGAGATCCGCCAGCTCCCGGGACCACCAGTGGACACCCCTCCTCGGGGGCAGACGCCGTACCCGGGGCATGGCCGCATCGCAGATCTGCGTCAACGCACTGCGGATGCGGCCAGCCTCGGCGTCCACCCCGTCCGACTGGTGGGTAGAGGACAGCCACGAGTATACGATGGCTGTCTCCGCCAGCTGGTTCCGGTCTAAGCGACCCACAGCCTATCGCGGGAACGCAGGACGCCCATCCGCCCCGTGACCCCTGCTGGGCGTCGGGATTGCAGGGAAGACCTCCATCCGGATATACCGGTGGTCCGACAAGGTCTCCACCTCCTCCACGACGCGCCAGCTCCCCACGCGTGCGGTGACCTCGGGGCTAGCGAACGAAAGGTCCACTATCGACCCGCCCCGTTGTCGCACGCACGTATGCACCGAGCCCCTGTTCAGCAAACAGAGGCCCAGTGCCGCCGCCCACTCCTCGATCGCCCGTCCTCGGTCATCCGTCCTAGGGGACCCCCACGCCACGGATTTGGCGTTAAAGTCCCCCAGGACGAAGACCTGGCGCGATGCCAGTCGCCGTAACGAGGCCTCCATGATGGTGAGGAAGGCCTCGAAATCGGTCACACTCCAGTTAGGGGAGAGATAAACTCCGAAGAGCGTAATCTCCCCCCAGTCCGCCGCGACGTATCCGACGCCCCTGTCCCTAAGGGTCAGAGACGACGAAGGCCACGACGTGGAGGCGACGATTGCCACGGTGCCATCGGTGCTACCCAACCAGTTAATCTGGTCGGGCACCACGTACGGCTCCGCGACTACGGCTACTCCATCAACCACTCCGCCATGGCTTGTAGGAACACGTCCTGCGCACCGGCGGAGTGATTGAGATTGGCCTGGAGGAGACGAATGGATACGGGGTCCATTAACGGTCCGTATCCATCGTCACCTCCTCCGCGCTAACGGGCGATCGGGCCGCGCTCGGAGCGGGGGCTGGCCCGGTCGATGGGCCGCCCCGCCCCTTTGGGGCCGATGCCGGGGGTCTGCAGTCCCCAGAGCCCATGCGGTGTTTAGCAGGCCTATTGCCCGCCGCACACGCAGGACAGTGGGGCACCGCAGAGCACGATGCCGCCTGGTGTCCAGCCTGACCGCAACGGAAACATAGCCCGCTGCAGTCAAAGCAGTTTCTGCATGTCGGTCGGGTATGCCCGACCGCCATGCATTTATAACACCTCGCAGGCCGGGGCTCCAGCACGGTTACCCGCGCCGAACTCCAGCCCACGAGGAGCCTGCCTGAGTCGGCCAATTGCTTGACCGACTCCACTGGGCACTGCACCCAGACAGCACCGACGCCGCCCGGACCAGGGCGGATGGTGCCAATCCGGACGGTGTCCGAGGCACACCCGGTACGCGCCATAATGGCCTCCCGGATGTCCTCCACCGCCACGGAGTCATCCAGACCCGTGAGGCGCATATCTGCGCACTTGACGGGCCTGGCGATTCGGACTCCATCCTCGGGCCCGAACAGCCCCCTCAGCGTGGCCAAACTATCGGCCGTCTTCGCGCCCTCGGCCCCAGGGAACTCGAGTATTCGAGCCCCAGTCCGGGCCTTGCGGGTCCTCGCCTCGACGCCCCCGATGTCGGAGACGTCCAGCTCCCGCTGGGCGCGTTTTAGGACGGCCTCATAGTTCAGGCCCCTCTCAGCCGCCTCAGGCAGTACGGTGATTACCACCGCAGCCGTCTTCGGCGACTTGAGGCCCCTACGCGACCTTTTCCCCTTTTCGCCGGCTCCCGCCTGGGGAGCGGCGGTCACAGCGGCACTCTTGGCCGCCGCTCTCAGCAGCGCTGAGCGCAGCAGGCGCAGTCGCGGGTTCGCCGGCCGGCGCCTGCGGGGCAATCGCTGGCGCCGGCCGCGGCCCGGCCTTGGCGGGAGCCGGCGCCTTGCCGGCCTTCTTGGCCCCTTTGGGTCCCGCCGCGGCCGGAGCGTAGCTCACCACGCGGTCACCCTGACAGGGCAGCGGGGTGGGAGCCGACGCTTGCGGCCGCCTCGTCTTGTCCGCGGCGAGCGGTGGTCGGAGGGGCGGCTCAGGCGGGAGCCTTGCCGCTACGGCCTCGATACGCGCATCCATCATTAGCCCTACTCGGGCTAGGATGACGCGTATCGCCGACTCCGACACGCCATGCACCTTGTCGGGCGGCGGCTCCTCCCCCTTCCGAGGTCTCCCGCGGCCACGAGCCGGCGGAGGGACCACGACGAGGGGAGGCAGCGGAGAAGCCACGACGGGCGCAGCCGGCGCAGCAGCCGCGACGGGCGCAGACGACGGGCCCGCCCTCGCTGGCGCGGCCCGCTTCGACGGTGGGGCCGGCGCCGGCGACGCAGCCGGCACCAGGCGCTCGAATTGAGACCGCAGGTCAGCCATGTCTTTAGCCAACCCGCGGTTCTCTCTCCGCACCGCCTCCAACTCCGTCTCCAGCTTGCGGTTGCGTTCCCGCAAGCCGGAGACCTCCTCACTGAGGCGGGCATTCGCGGCCCGTAGGGCCGCCACCTCGCCACTGTGGCCTGCCAGAACCGGAGTCCCCGACTCGCCGATCCACGACCTCTGCGCCCACGGGGCATGGTCGGGACCTTGGGAGGAGGCATGGTGGTGCTCCCCTCCGAGTCGGTGTTCGAGCTGCTCCCCTTGAGGGGGCGCTTCCGGACGCTCGGGGGGAGGGCCTCCTCCCTCTCCTTCGTATCTATCGTGGTGGCGATGGTCTCCTCCTCGGCAGCCTTCCTCTTCTTCCTCTTCGACGACGGCCTACCTACACCCTCAAGTGACGGCCTGCCTATCGTACCCCTACTCCTACTGGACGGACCTGCGTCGCATCCACCGCCCTCGTCCCTACTCCGGCCGACCTGCGTCCATTCAGCGCCGTCTTCATCGGCGGACGGCTCTGCGGCACTTCCGCCCATGTCCGTTAGGACCATCTCTGAAGCCGTGTCCGACTCCAGACCTTCGGATGGCCCTGCGGCATTGCCGCCCCCATCCTGTGAGGGCTCTGCGGCAATGCCGCCCTCGTCCTCGGGTCCGCTGCTGCAGTCGACGCTGACGCTCTCGTCTAGCGACAGTTCTGTTGTCGACCCAGTCTCCTCCTCCGATGGCTGGCCAGCAACGCCACCCCCGTTCTGCGACGGCCCTGCAGCAGCAGTGCTGCCACCCTCGTCGCACGTAGCCATACCGGCCGCCTTCTGCTGCTCCCGCCACGCCTTCCACCTTGCGGTCTCGATGCGGGCTCGCGCCTGGGCGGTACGCTTCTGCTTCCTCTTCCCCTTCTTCTTTTTTCCACCTCTTTCCTCTCCTTCACATCATTCCCCTCCCCCCGGTGAGCCTCCTGATCTTGTGCCGGGCTCTCAGCAGACATAGCAGGTGTTGTCCCCCTCCCATACGACTGGGGACTGACTGTGCTGGTGACTGTGCGTCTCTCGCGCTCAGAAACCAGCACAGTGAGGGATTCCCCGGCGTGGCCGGGACCCTCTGAGGTAGGTACGTCGTTTTGAACCTCTGCCATATTTGGATTATTTTTAAGTCTTGCCTTGACTACCACTCTAGCGGCTGGACGCTTCTTTTTTTTCGCGTGCGCTTCTTAACCCACCAGCCATACATCTCGCCGAGTGGCCAAACTTAAGATTTGGGGTAATTTTTTATAGGGGTTTTCTTCCCCGCGGTCCGAAGACCCCCGGTCCTGACCCCCCTACTCAGGATTACGGTTTGGGCCTTCCGGGTCTGGCCGCTCGCGAACGACCGACCCGTCACGCCCCCGGGCCGTGACGCAACCGTCCCTGGCGACGGAGTGCCATGAGACACATCCGCCCCATTGGCCCCGAGCCAAATCCGCCGTGCGCTCTGCCTTCAGAGTCGGCACGCGGAGACCCCCCCTCCCGCCGGAATCTTGGCCGTCCAAATGGACGTTTCCAGGGTGCACCACGTGGAGGTGCCCCGGCCCCATTTTATATTGTAGGTACTAGCTTCTGCTTGCGACTTCGTCCGCGTGGTATAGATACTTTGGGCGATCGCTAAGGTTAAAGTAACCTTAGACTTTGTCTACGGAGAAGGTGAAAATATTTTTTAATAATGCGATTCGTCACACATGATTTTTGCAAAAGTTTATCCGTTTACGCAATGGAAACCCTCAAAAGGAAAAAAAAACCCGATTTTAAAACATTCTTCATATATGCTCCGCTTCTATTGGTCTGAGCGTGATGATATATAGTCTTCCTCGATAAAAGGGCTATCTAAAACTGAAAGAATTTTTCAAATCGGATCAGTAGTCCCCGAGATTAGCGCGTTCAAACAAACAAACAAACTCTTCAGCTTTATATATTAGTATAGATTGAGAACTGAAGAATTTAAACTATCTATGTATAACAAGTAGTTGAAAAATCTTAAAAAAGGGATCACCGAAATACCTAAATATATAAAACGCCATTATAATGTAGTGGTTTCAAACTCTTTTTTGATCATAACGTGATGAAATAAAAAAATAATCATATTTCCTATAAGTATTAATAAATATTTATACCATTTGTAAAGCTGCCGAGGGATAATTTATTTTCTTTATTAATCGGTTAAAAGGACAATCCATTCATATTGTCCCCAATTATTTCAGTTAACTGGAGGTTTAATAGAATTGGCGTAATCATAAAATATACCGTTTAGTGAAAAACAATGTCACAATCCAATAAATACTTACTGAATTGATTTGATTTTAATATGAAATTTATTGTAGTATATATACGTATTGTGCTCACGAAAATATACTTATGCACACTTATTATAAATTGAAGTAAAATAACAATGTACCTTAAAGACATAAAAAACATATTATCAATTGCGTAATCTATACTAAAAACAGCATTTTAATCTTTAGTAATTCGTCCTAGTTCATATTGCAGAAACAAGAAAATTCCTAAACTAATTGTGTTGAAACTATACAGGCTCAAAGGCTATAAAATATCACACTATTTATCACAGGAGAACAGCAGTAGCTCATTATGTTAAGCCTTTTGAAATTTCAACGTCAGCGGATCCAGCTAGTTAGCAATAATGGCAGGCGCCTTTACATATTTTATTTCATATTATGCTATTGCGATTTTCTTTAAAAATCCTGCTGGTATTGTCTTGTGAAGTATTTTCTGACACGTTTTTAAAAAAATGGAGAGGAGATACACATGGAGAACAGATTTTTCTTCGATATATTACCTCGTATAATGTAAGTACGTATTGGTATGCAGTTATAATTTGCTATCGTGTGTGTTATCGCCAATCAGAAGGTGGCAACACAAAGTATGCTCTGACAACATTTGTAGCTACGTATCATCACTAAGTGGTTTAATAGCGAAAGACGGGTATGAATGGAGGGTCTCGAATAAGTGGAGGACATGGTCACACATACCTAGCTCAGTCAACAGAAGCAAGGAAGAAGTATAATATTTGTATATTACAAGTGCATATGAAGGTTATGTTACAGTACTAAATGTGTACTTATGAAAATGTGATTGTGGAGATATACGTATAACGAACTGTATATGATACACGGGATTGACATATTGTTTATATGTATTATTAAATTACTAGAAAGTAATAAAACAGTCATCATCTTCTCGGCTCATATACGTTCACTGTTGGGCTCTGAGCCTCTTTCAGAATAAGAGGGCAATTGATCTACTATATCATGCCAGTCGAAGGGGTTGGTATAGAGTTTTATTTCTTGTTTTCTTTTTCTTACACATATGTTATATGAATATCATATCACTCAGTCGTTTTCACGACTTCCACTGGCAAGATGGGCGTCGGGAAGGGAATGGTAAATTATATTCGTACTCCTACACGACCTTAAACAGCAAAACGTTAATATTAATTTATCATCTCAGTTTGAGAATTAATATGCACTTATTATGTACAACATTGCATAAAACACTTGATAAACTATGTCGTAAAGACGGTAGAAGTGAAACGTTTGTAATATAAAGGAATATTTTAATTATTCATCAATCACTTTTGGATAATATACCTATGTTGTATACATAAAATTAAGAAAGCGCAACAGGTGTATGTTTCATTCTTCTCAAGTTCGCAAGAAATATTGCAACAGCGACTGCTATACTTTTCACTTCAGAATGTGTAACTAGCTCTTTTTCTTCGTCCTGTTCGAACGTTAATACTTTTTCTTGCGAACTTTTTGGCACGCAAAAAAAAATCAGTTCAGTATTTCAAAGCACTCCCATAAAAGGTTTCACCTCAATACATTGTTTACATAAACATTATATACATTTATATTTTCTGGTAAACAACAGTAAAGAAAATGAATTCAATATTAAATATTCTCATGAACGAATGTAAAGAGTAAATACATAAATACCGAAGAATTATTTCAGGATAAAGAAATCTTGAAAAAATAACAAGTAAGCTTTTGCAGTGTAAATATGTTTTTTCGTTTTTTACTTCTTGTTCTCTTTAACAGGTTGTTCTGCATGTTATTTACATGGGATGATGGATGAAGAATAAAAAGCCACATGATTATGTAAACATTTGGTGCCAAAAGAAATCAGCCGCTGCCATACCCGCCGTAATTTATTGAGAAATAACAGTAACAAAAAGTTATTTAGCCGGTTTCAACGTTAACGCAAGGTTAACCTTACCCTAATTTATTTATAATTTGCTAATTTACTTATAAATATAGAGTTTATAAATCATATTATTACATTTGCAGTAAATTAATTATTACAATCTCTTTTAATAATTCCATAAAGTTAATAAATCTAAATGATGACGGATAAAAAAATACAATTTATCACGCCATCCTACACCACGTACGTCGTAAAAGGTTAAAGGACGTAACATCACTGGACGAGGTGAAAATTTCGCGTCCAATAGCAAGGTTTGCGTGGACTTACGAAGAATATAAATGAGAGTCGTCACCAATTCTCAAATTTCCAAGTCCTTATTATTACTAGGCGTAGGGTCGGCGTACTAATTGAACTGGCTTCTATCAAATGTCTTATTTTCATGTTGAATTTGCTATCTAACCTTCCTAACCTAAAATCTTCGCGATTTAAGTTCAAGGAGGGATATTAAATAAAAATTACTGACAGTAATAAGGTACATGTTATATGTATTATAACCATTAATAAAAATTCACTTAAAATATATTATACTAATACTAGCTGACCCGGTGAACTTCGTACCGCCATAATTTTTTTCGTAAACATATTTTCTAAATTTACGAATATATAGTCTCTAACGGAAGAACCATTACAGCTTTGCCAGGAAAGATTCAACCGTCTTGGTCGCGGCATTGTTAATGATGATTCAAAGAGAACACTAATTATTGATTTCTGAAAAAATTATAGTTATCAAATTTTCAATCATACTTAACTATAGACAAAATTACGTTTAGCTGTCATTGACATTTTCTTGTTACATACCAAATGCGTTTTTTATCCTACGTTTCATAGTGACTTGTATTCTCTTTGACATGAGTTTCGGCGCGAATATAGAAATGTCATGTTAAGCTCTTGTATTATATTCATTACTAGCAATCCGCCCTCGCTTCGCTTCGGTTATAGGTTATAGTCGTTTTACCCGCGTAGTTCCCGTTCCCGTGGGAATACCGGGATAAAATATAGCCTAGTTTACGCCCTGATATTATAGCTTTCCATTGGTGAAAGAATTTTTGAAATCGCTCCAGCCGTTTTGAAGATTACCCGGAACAAACAGACAGACAGACAGACAGACAGACAGACAAAAATTTTTTAATTGCTATTTTAGGCATAGGTGTCGTGCAAATAACCGCGTGAGCATGAAAAAAGCCTATTATTTTGACATTACAAACAGACACTCCAATTTTATTTATTGGTATAGATTTTAGTATTTTATAGTGTTATATTGAATAATTTTGCTGATATTTTATGTAATATAATACAGTTAAGGTACTGAAGTGTGGTGAATGTGATATAAGAGTGGTGGAAAATACACCTAACGTATTTTCATATTCTACTGAAATTACCTGAGAAATCATTTAATTAGGTTTTTAGTGGTAATGGTGGTTTTAATGGTAAAGACTTGACTTATTGACGGACATGATTATAAATAAGCTATTCTATATAAAGAAATATTAAATAATATGAAGAAAATTATATCACAATTGACTGTATGGGCTTTGATCCCTTTGCCTGTCCGAATGGACAAACGTCTCCGTCTCCTGGTTCTAAGCTACCTCCCCACCAATTTTCAGCCAAATCTGTACAGCCGTTCTTAAGTTATAAACGTAGTAACTAACACGACTTTCTTTTATATATATATATATATATATATATATATATATATATATATATATATATATATATATATATATATATATATCTGAAAATAACTTACGTATAACTTTTCAAACATATATATTTCAAACATATCAGCTTTTATTATAATGAAATTTTGTTTACTTTGACAAATACATATATATCCGTTTTAATAAATCTGAGGCAAGGTTACAAATACGTTATCAAAGTATAAATACAGAGTATTTATAAGGCATTTCATCATCATAATTTCACTGCTGGACGTAGGCCTCCCTCATGTTACGCCACAAAGTGCGGTCCTGTGCCGCCTGTATCCAACGATGCCCAGCAACTTTCGCCAGGTCGTCGTTCCATCTAGTGGGGGGCGTCCAACACTGCGTCGTCCTATACGTGGTCGCCACTCGAAAGTCTTTCTTTCCCAGCGGTTGCCAGTTCGTCAAGCGATGTGGTCTGCCCATTGCCACTTCAGCGTGCTAATTCTTCGTGCTATGTCGGTTACACCCGTTCTTCTGCGGATTGCCGTATAAGGCATTTAGCATTAGATAATAAATTTTGTGCAAATAATTTTAGTGCTATTGTTAATTATGTTTATCTTTTATACGAGGCAGGTAATACTGATGCTACTCAGGCTTAAGACATTTAATTTTCATAGAAAGAATAATACAATTCAAACAATATAACTAGTGTCGTCGAGCGGTCGAAATTCGACCATAATTCATTTTAATTTATTTTTCTACTACACAATTTTATATTTAATTATTTATAACTAATATATGATTACAAACATCTACTAGACAATATCTTCTTAGTTATGATAGTTTGAATATCAGTTCGATCAGAGCCCATATACATCCCACTGATGGAGCCGGAGCTTCTCAATTGTGGGACGGAATTTGATGGAGCATCCTTCACAATGGGACCTACTATGGCTTACTATGCCACGCTGGTCAGATGTGCTGGCACAGAAGCAAAAATTATTGTTGTACAGAGCGTGGCAAGAGAAAAAAAAGGGCGTTAATTATACGCAAATAACGTTCATAAATATCTTCTTCTACTTATATTGTCTTGGCAATCAGCTACTAATACCAAACATTTTTTACAAGTGCCAGTTATAGTTTTCTTTACAAATTATCAGTTTCTTCAAATAAGTCATCAGTGTCAGTCAACAATCCGTCCAGTGGTGAATACGCCACGGTGAATTGTATTCATAACACCCCAGCAGTTCCTCCGTCACATATTACATAAAAATCATCAAAATTATTTAATATAACACGTTAAACCACTAATATATTGAATAAAAATACAAGACAACGACATTTCCACATTCCCACCAAAAAAAAACCTCCATTAATATCTTGACGCATGTTGTGAGCGTGAGCTGAACATTCTAATAATGTACTTGGAGGATTGCTTTACTTGCTATGCAAAACTAAAGTGGATTCAAATTATCACCTTGAAATATATCCTGCTTGATTGATATCGGTTTGCCAGCGCCTCGATGCCGCCGGTAAGCAGGATAGCTGAGAACAATTTTCCTCTGCCCCATACAATAAATACTTCAAGAAGGTATATAGTGTGCTTCGTATTGCTCTAACAGCGTCAGAAGCCGTATATGTGGCACCGAATCGAAAGCTTTCCTATAACCTATCTAAAACGTCGACAGATCTTTTGGGTTGTGATGAACTGGTTATTTTTGATTTAGTCATAAAGAGGAGTTCCCCAGTAGCAAGGCAACCTCCCACAACACTACCAAATCCATTCTGAAAGTCGCTAATAATTGAATTATATTCAATATATATATATATATATTTTTATTGCCAACAGTGGCAAACGAGCAAGCAGCACACCTGATGGTAAGTGAAACTGCTGCACATGGACCTTTGCAATACCAGGGGCACAGCCAGGCCGCTGCCTACCGTGAAGGAAATACTCTTCTTAAACCTTGTTTAAAGAAGGACATGTCATAGCGCTCGGGAAACACAGCAGCAGGTAGTTCATTCCAGAGCTTGCACGTACGTGGGAGAAATGATCGCTAGAAACGTACAGTTGAAGACCATAACGTTTCCAGGTGAAATGGATGAACCTTGCTACGATGTCGAGTGGTACGTTGGTAGAATGGTGACGGCGGTACCAAGTCAAACAGTAATATCCTGAGATTTTTAATTTTTAAATCGATGTTAGGAATTTTATATATAATTGCAGTGAACACGATCTATAGCTAGAGGGTGCTGTGGAACTACCGATTTAAAGATTAGATGGGTAATAATAACATTCGTCATAAAATCTGGTAACGATGCAGAGTTTATGGCTGACTGGCATTGAGATGACGAGCAATCATATGAATTGTATAGCCGTTTCAGCCAGAAACTGTATAGTCCATCCAGTGCTGGTGATTTCTCATTAGAATTAAAGTGTTACAGTTATTTCATCAATTTTTTTTACTACGTGAATGCGACTTGGCCATGCGTAGACTTTCTGTTTTAGATAGTCGATGCGCTCTGTGACTCGTAACATAAAATCTTGAGACCCAATATTTGTTCTCAGAAATGCCTGATTCACACAATTTATCACCCTCAGGCAAGTACTTTCCGCTCTAAAATAAATTAGTTATCCAATGTGTTTTCTAAAGATTCGGGTTGTGAGCCCTCAGCGCTCACCCAACACTCCGGGTAAAGTTGTCACAGCCATCTCAGACGAACAACTAAGTCACACACAAAAAAAAAATGTTTTCTAAAGACTTTCTAGTAGACTATTCATTGAGGAAGATCTCTGGACGGATTATGTTCGCGTGCGTGTACGTGAGCGTGTGTGCGTGCGTGTAGGTGCGCACAAAATCTTTGGAGCCGCTCAAGTAACCTCTTTTTACACAGGATTTTGGATAGAGCCTGGATTGATTTTTTTTTCGTTTAAATTAAGAAAACGCCAAGAAATCTAAAATTTAGATTGGCTGGAGAAAGGTTGTACGAAAATGTAAGATTGGACAGACTACGTGCTTGCGGTGTATTTTTTCAAGATATACGTTAGCAGTGAATGCGAACGCAGAACTGTCCTTTACGTGAGAAGTTGTCATACTGTTAAGAACTCTGTCATTTCATAGAGATTTTTGGTTGGGTACAGGAAATGCAGAAAGTTGATAATTTTAGGACAGATCTTTGATCCCATTCAATTTTCAATATATATGTTTTGTTTGCGCCTGCCCATACAATGATGCAGTATTAAATGATTGATTGATCTAACTTACACCATTTTCATTAAGTCGAGCTTTGCTACGACGAAGGTTTTTAAATATAAAAATTAATTTACGAGGTGATCAATATGGGGTTGAAAAGTTAGTGTATTGTCTAGTGTAATGCCAAATTGTGATTATGTGTTGCAATATGGAATAGGATCAGATTGGAAAAGGAGAGACAGGGGATTTAGTCCGTCACACGCCGAGATACCGGACACGCGACGACGACCGACGTCGCCCCGGACGGAGCCGGGCGGCTCTAAATGAGGCATTCTCAGGATGCCTTTGATAAGATGCCTTCTCCTTTCCATCCTTCCGTTTTAAATAAATAATGAATTTCTGCCATGTATAACCTAATTCAATCAATTGTGTTATATAGATATTTTCACATAAATTACTTATAAAACTTACTTTTACATATTTGGAAATTAAGTAACTAATGCGAACGTGTTCGAGCGCGTAAGTATTATAACACATAAGTTACTCTTACTGTTTGCTAGCCTCTGGATACCTACCTTATATAATGTTGCATTTTACACTTCGTGATTTAAGTAAATAGGTTAGAGTTAGACTGATATATTCAATAAATTTAGAAAAATAGCACTATCTTAATAAATATAGGTTGTCTCAGGTTATGGAATAGCTGTTCTAGTATGTTGTAGTTTAACAATCGTACATTGTAATTTAAATTTATATTACATATATAAAAATCAATAAGATATAACAGTTACAGGCATTTCAAAAATGTGTGTCTAAGAGACTATGCCTTAAAATATGCTGCATGTTATATGTAGGCATGTAAGTCGCGTCAATGCTATACGTACCTATGACTACGTCTATGCGTTTTGTAGTCCGTGCTGTAGTTTTGGTTTCAAATAAACTCTTGTAGGTAACAAGTAAGTACTATTGAATTAGATATCTACCTATGTTTAATCAAAAATGGTCTAACATTTTCGTGAAAGTTGGCGTAAAGGTAAGTATCCGATATTGATAACCGTAATAATCCATATAATAGGTATATGGTATTATCATTTCCATATTAACAAAACATATGTTAAAATTTCGCACATTTTTGATGCTGCACACCAAACCTACACATCTGCCAAAGTAAAGACACAACTCAATGGTTCTATTTGATTACTAGGAGTCATTCCATACACAAATATCATATTAAGCTTCTGCATATTGGTGAACCGGGCAAAAGCCATATTGAATCACTTTAAATCACTAATAATCGTTCATAATATATCACTAGACCGGATATCTAAGTTACGCTAAAATAAAAATGAATAATTCAATTTTAACCTATTTCTTTCGTAGGCACTAAGCGACCGACATACCGTCGGCGGTTCCTTTGACACTCTTTCGTCGCCTTTATTAGCCTAAAATATGTAAACAAACGAATTTCACGTTCAATAAAAGTTACAGTTTAGATTTTAGTGTCTTATTTTGTCTACAAAAAGTAGGTGATGATTTCATTTATTTCTCTTCCCCGTAGTACATCCCTGTGAGTCGATTTCTTTCAAAAGTCGTCGCTTTCACTTTACTGTCATCGGCCGATCAGCTGATATTAAGACGGGTTTTTCTTGCTTATGGAAACATAATCATTGATTTATTCAGTTTTAATGAACATTTAACAAAGTACGAATATGTTCCAGATAAGTATAACTGGATTCATATATTTCAATCAGATTCACATGAAAAAGCGATGACAAAATGCAAAAAAAAGACAGAAAAAAAAACTTACACGTCTCTAATTCATTAACGATACTTTACTTCAAATTTTTTTCATGAGTTCCTACTACCACCATTGCCTAACTCTAGTTTGATCAGCTGTTCCATAACTTGAGATATTCTGTATGCAGTTTAACTATCGTATATCGTAATTAGAATGTATTTTATACAAAAAATAAAATAATATCATTATTAGTATTAGTCGTCATTCAGTCTGTGGACACAGCTTTCTTTGCCAAGAAATCGTAGGCAGAAGGCACAAAGCGACCGACACAGGTGGCACAAAGGCGGTACCTTTAACACTCTTTTGTCTGTTATATTGGCCTAAATGTAAACAAGACACGAATTTGACTTTTGATAACGAAATAACTGGAGGGAAATTTGTTCAGTATTGTGCAACTTTTAACAAAATAGAATCTACTATCTAGTGCGTGGTGACTGCGTAAGAATACAATTCAATGCGCTCTCTCTTAACCGAAGGTGTTGACATAGACGACTAAGGGATATGATTTGCAGATAATATCTGTGCAAGGGAAGGGAAATTCCACACAAAACCCTACGCCAGCACGTTTGACCACCGTAGGTCAATTTCCCTCCCGTTAAGAAGGAGGCCTGAGTCTAACAGTAGGACTTATGAGGACTGAGACTGAGATATATGTGACTTGGGACTGATGAAAAGGTGAAACGAAACCGAAAACCATATAATAAATAATTACGTGCGTTTGTTTTTCAATTTATAACATTTTGTTTTAAAATTATATTAAAGAAACTTTTCTTTAGCCAGTATTGGGGTAAGAAAAAGTAACGTATTTTAATGTTTTTTTTTTGTGATCTGCAAATTTTGCCGGCGTTATACACGCCGGCAAAATTTTTAAAGTTTAGGGAACATGTTCAAAAACTAATTTAAGACCTAATTATTTAACTTATATTGATTAATATTGTGTAAAGCAAACTATTATTCGATGAAATGCTTACATGTTCGCTTATAAAACAGGCAAATGAGGTTAAAAGATGGTAGTACCAAAAATTATCGTGTTCAATGTTACATGCCACATCCGCTAGAGTTGTGCTTGAAGTCCAGCAAATATGGCCTGTTATATTATTGAGAAAACATGTATTAAATAAATTATTTGATTATATAAGGTAGTATTGTTATTGATGTGAAACATCTATAGGCGAGGGTGACCGTGATCGTCGCGTGGCGTTTAACGCCACGCCTCGCGGTCCCCTAATAATTGAATATTAAATAAATATTTGGATGCATATACCCACATTTTTGTAACGAAACCATGGTGCGATTTAAAATTTTGTACAACGCCATCTAGTGAACTCAAAGTAAATTGTTACTTATATATGTATATTAATGAAAATAAATGTTTATTGAATAAAAATCATATTTTTTTGGAAAAATCGCGATATTTTATTAATACTTTATGCCTTAGTTTTATCGTATTAGTTCCTGTCGTAATCTAATGTTCTCTTTTATGCATATATACTTGTTTTATAAATTAATGTAAAATTCTCTTAGTAATATAAATATACCAGTAGGTATGGTATTTAGTTTACTTTCAGCTACGAAAACTGGAGAACCGTTTTTTATAGGCTTTTATTAGTTTCAGGTGTATATATATTTATTTCTTTGTATGTTACTGACTTCATAGGAATTGGATTTTGACTCACTTTAAACAGTCAAATTTCATTTAAAAGTTGAAAATTTAAGGAGGACCAATGACGTTAAAATTATTTAGATAGCTTGTCTTATTATCATTACAGGATTAAAAATTTCTTTATTAAATATATTGAAGCTGAGAGTTGGTCGTTAGCTCGATAAATGCCGCCATTTCTGTTTCCTAAATCACACTCTTCGTGCGGAAAGAATGTCTGTGAACGGATGAAAGAATTTAATTTTTTATAGGCTTTTATTAGTTTCAGCTGTGTATTTATTTGTTTATATGTCACCAACTCCTTAAGAATTGGATTTTGACTCACTTTAAACAGCTTGTCTTATTATCATTACAGGATTAGAGAGTTCTTTATAAAATAAATTGTAGCTCAAGAGTTGGTCGTTTGCTCGATAGATGCCGCTATTTCTGGTTTATAAATCGCAAATTATTTTAAGCTACGTTTTAGAAGGTTCATTTCGTTTGTACTAAATGACGTTACCATAAATATGAGTCGTAAAGTCAATTTTAAAATGGATAATTTATTCGATACGATACCTACCAAAAAGTGCTTATTGACTAAAATATCGAATACAAAAGTATCGGTATCGAAAGAAAAGTACTCGATACCTAAAGATAAAGTAAATAAAAGTACTCGATACTTTAAACAGTACGTTACTTATCTTTCGATACTATTCATGAGTTTAGTATCGATACTTTATATTCGATACCGTGTCTCTACTCGTACAAAATAGTTTCGATGTTTCACATCTGTCAGGCGTCCTAGCGACGGCTCACTTTTTTTTAATATGAAATATTGTAGTATGAATTCCAATAACGCCATCTTATCACAAAACCTTGAAATAAGGTGGCATTTTTATAACTCGTAAGGTACTTTACATTATAAATACATACGTTAAAACAACTTCAGTCTCTATAATGATTTGAAAACATTCGAGTCAATCTACAACAATTGTTAAAATAATATTGTAACACACAACGATTCAGTTGAATGTTGATGTTCAAAATGTTCTTTGTTCTAAATTTCTGATTACTTTCATTATTACATACGCGTAAATGTAAATATTGAGTTACCGATTGAAAGGGGTGGTTATACAGACTTTAACAGTAAATTCATTTAAATTAAGATAAAATAGTGAAGTAAGTCAGGATGAACTTACGTATTAAATAACTTTTTAATTAAGACGATATTGAATATTTTTCCCCAGAATTAGCACGTTAAAATGGCAATAGGCAGGCTACATCGCTCGTCGAACCGGCGACCGTTGGGGAAGAAAGGTTCTTGAGTGGCGACCACGAATCGGACGACGCAGCGTAGGACGAGCCCCACTAGGTGGCCTGACGATATTCTCAAAGTCGCAGGGAACCGTTGGATAAAAGTGTCGCAGAACCGTTCCGTGTGGTATTCTCGCGGGGAAGCCTATGTCCAGCAGTGGACGTCTGGTGGATGTATGGAGAATATTTTTGGTACCGACAATTCTTAACATCATACAGCTACCAAATTTAAAGTCTGTAAGCCTAAAGAGCTTACTCGTATCTATATATAATACTTGTACAATATTAATTTCCAAACACAAGTTGCGTCTGAGGGCTTATTTTTTTTTAAGACTTATTAGGCTTCAGCAAGGTCATTGAAATTCGGTTTACTTCATGGTTTTATACTGATAGCGGGGTGAGTCTTTCACCTTTTGTATAATGTTCTTAAAGATAATATTAATTACTGAATTAATCAATCTGGTAATTGATAATATTTATGACTAATCTATGCAAGAGAAGGAAAATTCGAAATGAAACCCTATACCAACATGTCTCTGCAGTTGTGACGAGGACACGGCGCAGCACACGCTCGAGGAGTGTGCTGCATGGGAGGGGGATCGTCGTGAACTCGTCGCAATTATCGGTACCGACCTGGCGCTGCCGACCATCGCCAGGGAGATGCTCGTCAGCGTCAGGAACTGGGACGCGGTCGCCGCCTTCTGTGAGGCCGTAATCTCACGGAAGGAGGCGGCGGATCGTGTGCGAGTAGAGCTCCTATCCGGCGACACGTTCCGCCGCCGGCGACTCGGGCGGTGCAGGCGCGAGTATCTGCGCCTAATGCCGCCCTAGCCGAGGCCGCGTGTGATCGGACCGGGGATTGTCCGTCACCCGCAGAGAGGCTGACCGCGCGACGGCGACCGACGTTCCAGGACGTCGAGAGGTGAGGTTACCCGAAAGGGTATTCCGTCGGGCCGACCACTGACGACAAGTCATATCTGCTCCGGTGGTCGGCCCAACAACGAGGTGACGTGGGTACGGGTGGGTTATGGGCCCGCGCGCCGTCCTTTCATCGCCCCGGACGGACTGGACCGCGCGTGCGCTTACCATAACCCACCCATTAAAAAAAAAAAATACCAACATGTCTGACCAGCTTGGTATAGTAGGTCAAATTCGCTCCCATTTTGGAGGAGGCCCAATAGTGGGACGTATGTGGGCTGCGATGATGATAATGATGATGACTAATCTTAAAAGTATAAAATTACATATTGATATTTCTTTTGTGTTAATTAAAAAAAGAAAAAAAAGTTTTTAATTAAACGGTTTTATTGTAAAGAAACAGTAAAAATAAAACCGTGGAACACTACAAAACAAACATTTTAATCGACGATTGTAGAAATTTGACGTGCCCCACGATTTTATTTTTACTGTTTCTGTACAATAAAACCGTTTAATTTAAAATTTATTTTTTTCCTTTTTATTTTCAAGTTTTTAGTTTTATATTGATTTTGTATAGAGCACTTTATTCTACTTGTCACACCCTTTCATTTAATACCCATATTAATCGGATTGAAAAACAAATAAGTTGTCCGACATTTTGTAGCGGCGGCCATCTTAGATTTTGAATTTGTATAGTGCATTGTATTCTATTTGTCAAGCCCTTTCATTTGATACCCATATTGATGGGATTGAACAAAAATAGATTATCCGCCATTTTGTAACGGCGGCCATCTTGAATTTACAAAAATATTGATTATACATAATTGTATTGTCACCAAAACTAAAGGCGTATACCAAATTTCAGATCAATCGGTTGACAGGACGAAGGTGGAAATTCAATTACTAAATTTGACCCAACATAGAAAAAAATAAACCAACAAACAGGGTAAGCTAAATAAAACCGTTTAAAAATATAATTTTGATTAGTGATGCCACAATTTATATAAAAGCTAAATAGAAATATACGCTACATATGTGTACGGTTAGCAAAAAGTCATTATGAGCTGAATTATGAGCAAATTGTGTAATGACAGGTGTGTCAAATGAGCGTAAGCGTTAAGAGGGAACGCGTTTAAAAGTTTCATAAAGTTGACACAGTGAGTCTAGTGGAAATGATATTAAGTAAGGTTCTGAAATTACCGACTTTAAAAAGTTAATCATTCAATCACACATGCCATTTTTAAGTTGCAACCTTCATTATTAAGAAAGTAAGTTGCATTGGATAATAAAATGTTTAATTTTCAATCCTCCCGAAATCAAAAATCAAGTACAAATTTGAAAAATGGTTTCCCTTCAAATGTATTACACATTCGCGTAAACGTCAGAAATCATCTAAATTCATGAGATTTAACATTTAACATGCTAAGTTCTTTATTAGTGAGAAATCATTTTTCACTTGTATACAAGTTTTATCAGAAATCATTACATAAAAATTGTTCTTATACTATATTTATAAGAGAGAATTGAAATCATAAAGTGTACTTTAAGATTTCGTCTCCTTTGCATTCAATAACGTATAGTCAGAGTTATAACATATATTTAAAGACTCTTGTGCTTTTATCCTTTTGGGAACGAATTAACCAAAAATATTGACTCACATCTGTTTGTGTTCTTTTTTAAATTTTTATTTATTTATTTATTTAAGACACACTGACTGCAATGATGGCGTATTGGTTAAGATAGCAACCTACAGCGCCAGTGTCGGGGGTCCCCGCGGGACAACACTTTGTGCGATCCACAAATTGTTGTTCTGAGTCTGGATGTAATTTGTGTCCGTTAATTATATGTTTGTAAAGGCCTCCGCAATACAAGGATTATTTCCTTAGTGCAGGGTGTTGTCTTAATTAAATAAATAAAAATAAATAAATAAATAAAAATATTTTTTTTTAAATTCTCTGAACCCAAGAGATTTCATTGAGTTAGAAGCTCTTTACCACTTCAGATTCGACACGCCACACCCGGCCTTCACTGTGTATATGTCTAAGTTCTGTAGACAGCGATAACTAAAAAGAAGCCTTCAGCTGTAAGCATGCCTTCGAGTATCGCCGAGGTGGGCAAGGAATCCCGCTTTCCCCCTCTTATTGTCCACTCTTGGATAATGTCTTCTACAGAAAGTGGATAAAGACATAATCGTAACATGGGTAGGTAAGTTGGTGATCGCATTAGAAAATTAACAAATTCAATAAACTCATAACAAATTTCAGTGCTATAGCCCAGTTTTGTAGTGTTATCTTAATCGGTTCTTGCTGTCAACAAATTATTATGATGTATTATTATAGTGACATATTCAAATCTTATAAATCCGCGAGGAAACTTGCCTTTCGCCATTTATTAAATGATTAACTAATAATTACTAATGTAACTGTGTATGTAATTAATTAATACGACTGGTCCAAATATTGACGGGGCACGATCGCTTCGCTAAGTACCTACACATGGTCCTGAGACGGTCTCGAGGTATGTGTTACGTGTGCAGAGATGTGCTGTGAATTCGTTACAATCATCAGTGTCATGACGCTGCTGACCATCACTAGAACGATACTTCACAGCGTCAGAAATTAGGAAGTGGTTGCCGTCTTCTGCGAAGCAGTCGGAAGCAAGCGGTGAATTATGCGCGGGAGGAACTCTTCTATGGCGACGTTTGGGCGGCGCAGGCCCGAGTTCTGGTGTCTGATGTCGCCCTAACTGAGGTCGCGGATAACTGGAGGTTGACCGCGTGTGGGTAACGTCTCTGGAATGGCGTCGAGGAGGGACGGTACCATACGTGATTAAAGCCCGCCGAAAAAAAATAGGTTTCATCTATTTCTAGCGAAATCCATTGCTGTGTGAGCGTCCCCAGGGGGGAATGTCTCATAAGTATCACAGAGAGGGTTAGCGATGTATAATATCATAAAATAACTCCCAGGAGTTAAAAAAATTTAATAGAAATACATTCATTTCAATATTTCGTAATTAGTTGGGAAAATACAACAATCTGAGTTCACAAAGTTGCTGAAATTAACAAGATGCTTCTCCAACGTCTAAGTCGATTCTGTGTTGTTTGGTTAACTTTGTTAATCTTGTGGCATATTTATTCCGCCTAATATATGATATGTGATAAATGAATGAATGATGAAAATATGTATATATGTATTTACATTTGCTTCTAGAAATTTAAATTATATAGGTTTTCATTGAAATATTTATGTTACAAGTTAATGGTTGAAAAGTAAAAAAAAAACAAACTTTCGCACTGATAATATTTTTAGCTTTTGGTCGTGGCAAAATTAACTTTCCTAAAGTTGAACTATTATCATAAAGGAACATTTTACTAAAACCAATTTTGATAAAAAGTATTTTATATCTTATATCTTCTCTTCTATCTACGAAATATACTATCTCATCATCATCATCATCATTTTAGCCTATCGCCATCCACTACTGGACGTAGGCCTCCCTCATTTTACGCCACAAAGTGCGGTCCTGTGCCGCCTGCATCCATCCATACTATTTACGTGCCAACTTTCATCCAAATCTGATCATTAACAAACATCTTCACAAACGTTCACATATTGTAAATATTACATCCACCATGGCATAGTTCAGATTTTCGCAGCAATAAGGGATTAAAGATAGCCCTAGTTGCTTATGATGTAGTTTTCTATAACATGTTTCTTGCTGATAATATAGCTTTCGTATGTGAAAGAATTTTTACAATCGGTTCGGTACCTTAGGCGTGAAAATGTAACAAACAAAGGAACTTACTTTCGTATTTATAATATTAGTTAGGATTAGTTTCAGTTAATATTTTATGTTTTGTTTTTATATTTATACTCAAACAAGTGAGTTTTACAATTATAATAGGTAACATCTGGAGGGTGCTATGTTTTAATGTATAAATTTCTTTAAAAGTATTTAATGCTATCATTAAAAGCTAAGCACCGAAACTTATATCAAATTTCATACAAACCGTCACTTAGCATTTCAATGTATATGCTGTGAAAACAATGCAATCGTTGTATGAAATTTCATCAAACAATATTTGTTCTCCGAAACTGTTCACCACTGCACTGGAAGATGTCTTCAAGCTCTTAGACTGGACTGGACTCGGCATCAACATTAACGGCGAATACATCACTCACCTTCGATTTGCGGACGATATAGTCGTTATGGCAGAATCCATGGAGGACCTTGGCACAATGCTCAATGATCTCAGCAGGGTATCCCAACTAGTGGGTTTACGAATGAACATGGACAAGACGAAAGTCATGTGAAATGCCCATGTCATTCCTGTACCGGTCCTAGTTGGCAATGCGATTCTTGAAGTTGTCGATCACTATGTTTACCTAGGACAAACAGTCCAGTTAGGTAGATCCAATTTCGAGAAAGAGATCAGCCGACGAATCCAACTCGGTTGGGCAGCGTTCGGGAAACTTAAGAGGATCTTTTCGTCCAACATACCTCAGTGTCTGAAAACACAGGTCTTTGACCAGTGTGTGTTACCAGTGATGACTTACGGCACGGAAACGTGGTCCCTAAATGTAGGCCTCATATCAAGGCTCAAAGTCGCTCAGCGTGCTATGGAGCGGGCTATGCTCGGGATTTCTCTGCGAGATAGAATCCGGAATACGGAAATCCGCAGAAGAACGGGTGTAACCGACATAGCACGAAGAATTAGCACGCTGAAGTGGCAATGGGCAGGCCACATCGCTCGACGAACCGACAACCGCTGGGGAAGAAAGGTTCTCGAGTGGCGACCATGTATCGGACGACGCAGTGTAGAACGCCCCCCCACTAGGTGGACCGATGACCTAGTGAAAGTAGCTGGGCGTCGTTGGATGCAGGCGGCACAGGACCGCTCATTGTGGCGCAACATGAGGGAGGCCTACGTCCAGCAGTGGACGGCGATAGGCTGAAATGATGATGATGATGATGAATATTTGTTTCTATACTCTTCCTATCCGTGTGGTGAGGGAATAAGAATACAATTCCCCAGACCCTATCTTGCCCGTGGATGTCGTAAAAGATGACTAAGGGATATAATAAGCATATAACATCTATGCAAGAGAAGAAAAACGCGAAACAAAACCCTATACCAACATGTCTGATCAGCATGGTATAATAAGATCAATTTCTCTCCTATTGTGGAGGAGGCATGAGCCCAGCAGTGGGACGTATATGAGCCGAGATGACGACGAGATGATACTTTCCTTTAGATGAAAAAAAGTGTCCTCGTGCAGTTTTCATTTTTTTTTTCATTAAAATGATCGATTTGCATATAACGCTTTACTTAAAGCCTCTCAATAACATTTTCTTTAACAGATATAATATGAAGCCAAGATTTAAATGCTTTACCAAACATTTAAATTGTTGCGAAAATCTTATACTCGTTTATTTTCTTTTTCGTCTATTCTTAAATTACAAAGAAAATATTACAATAGATTGTTTACTGTTTTCAAAAGAATGAGTTCAGGTATAATATTGTAATAATACCTTGATTAAAATATTTTTAGTTGATAAAAGAATCTGAACCTTAAATTTTTACATGCATTGAGAAATTGTAAAGACACTTGTTAATCTATACCAATAAATAAAATTGGAGTGTCTGTATGTAATGTCAAAATAATAGGTTTTTTTCATGCTCACACGGTTATTTGCACGACACCTATGCCTAAAATAGCAATTAAAATTTTTTGTCTGTCTGTCTGTCTGTTTGTTCCGGGTAATCTTCAAAACGGCTGGACCGATTTTAAAAATTCTTTCACCAATGGAAAGCTATAATATCAGGGCGTAAACTAGGCTATATTTTATCCCGGTATTCCCACGGAAACGGGCACTACGCGGGTAAAACGACTATAACCTATAACCGAAGCGAAGCGAGGGCGGGTTGCTAGTTAGTTAATAATCTTTATATATATATATTTTCTTTTTGTGTACGTGTGTATGTCACTGAACTCCTCCTAAAAGGCTGAACCGATGTTGATGAATTTTTTGTATATGTTCACGGGGATTCGAGAATGGTTTACATTTACAATCGGACCGGTAGGTGGCGCTTATTTGAACAGAACAACGTCAGTTGGATCAGCTAGTTTTATACAATGCCCTAATTATTATACCTACTTGATTCCCGTGTCATGATGTTGGCCCGGAATGAACTTAGATTATAACTTTTTTTATTATAAAATGTATGTTTTGTTCCAACTTGAGTGATAGGATAGTTTTATTCAGATTTTTTTATTTAAATTCAAATACGACGATTTTTCATATTTCAAGCAGTGCAGCAAGATGGTGGATCGAAAGTTTCCAATTTTGAGTACTACAACGTATTGTGTGGTGTAAATTTGATCATATCTATAAAAAGTATAATGCCCATAAATTACTTATTTTCCCTCATCTAATAAATGATGCTGGGTAAAATTTTCATGTTCCGAATATTTTTTTTTGTATCTCTATAAATTTTGTGAATATTATATTGTATGCAATTTATTATTGTTTGTGCATCTATCCTGGCAGTGACGTTTATACCTATCATTTTACTTTCTCAGTCTAATTCTCGTGTTAATTACGAGCATATCACTTTGCACTGCTATAATTATTCATTCCCATTTTATTAACAATTGCTGAAGATCTCGTTCATTTATCTGAAGGAAACGAGGAGGAAAAAAGGAGAAAATAGTCACCTAACGAATGTATGTGAGTGAGTTTTGTGAATAGACAGTAAGCATTTCTGTAGGGTGAACTGCAGTATAACATTTATAATTTGTGAAGTGAAACGGATTAGGATAACTGGTAATGGATGGAAAGAGTGATGACGGAGGATGATTTGAGTAGTGATAGAATGGATGGGGTGAGTTATGATGCATGGCGTGAGTGGTGATGGATGGAGATGAATGGGATGAATGGTGATAGATGTGATGATGACTTGGGATGGTAGGACGGTATCTTAACGACCACTGATACTAATCAGTGCACTAAATTCATTATTGGTGTTACATCAATACATTATTTGTGTTGTAGGGAGAAAAAATATCAAAGGAAAATTTATCCCCTATTTTACACCCTTTGGGAGTGTTCAGACATTCGAGGCCTTCCTGCCAGTGCTGGTGGAGTTATTGGGTCGGGGCATGGGGTGCTTTCTTTTCGACTGGTGCAGGTCTTGATGAGGCACAGTTGCCCGCCAAGTACCTGTACACGCTTGTGAGGAGGGAGAGCACACCGTCCTACCACCACTGCGATTGCGACGAGGACACGGCGCAGCACACGCTAGAGGTGTGTGCCACGTGGGCAGAGCAGCGCCGTGAACTTGTCGAATTCATCGGTGACAAACTGACGCTGCCGACCATCGCTAGGGAGATGCTCGACAGCGTCAGGAACTGTGACGCAGTCGCCACCTTCTGTGAGGCAGTCATCTCACGGATGGAGGCGGCGGAGCGTAGGTTATAGGGCCGCGCGCCGTCCTTTTGTCGCCCCGGACGGAATGGACGGCGGCCTGTACACTGACCATAGCCCACCCAAAAAAAAGGGTGAAAACTGCCAAACGCCGAAACACGTGATTATTTATATTTACTAAACAATATTTGCGCGAAATTTGAAGACAATCAATGAAGATATTATTTCTCCCCATAAAATTTTTCACCCATTGCTTTACACCATGTATTTAATTTGATTTAGCCGGAACCTCCCCAGTGGGACTGGGGGGCCGAGATGCTCGCTGGTCTTTACCAGCGGGTGTCGGCGACGCTGGCGGAGAGCGGCAATGTCTCGCTCCGCGAGAGAATTGCCAAAATTCCTTTCAGAGTCTTAGTTCCAGTAGTTCCACTAGTTGATACGTCAGCCAGTCAGCTTTTTGTTTATAATATATATATGCTTTATACATTGTCCGTCTGTGACCTGTTTATATTCTGCTTTTTTAGTTTTTTATTTATTAAATATATTTCGTAGTTTATGGTTAAAAAAAAGATGCATCAAATAAACTACTTATTTAATAGATGCTCACCTACATTTTACTTACATTCATTCAATTTGTCAGTGTTTAGATAGAATATGGTTGGAAATGGACCAATATGTAGCCAATTCCTCACGGGCCATAGACATTTTAGGTGTAAACTATTCTATTTTAAACTAGCAGCTTCACTATTTTGTTAATAATGCACCTCTAACTGCGATTTTAAAGAAAAAGCTTACCACATTTTCTGGGAGTGTAGTCTTATGTCCTCTGTGAGTACAGTCTGCAAGGTGTTTCTGTCATAGTTACTAGTACAATCAATCTTACAGGCTCACAATATAAACCCCTTTAAGATCTATCATATTCGTAGTACGGTTGCGCTTCACGTAGCTGTACCTATGTACAATATTCCCTCAACTATTTGTCTTATTAGCCAATTTTGCTTCATGTCTCTCGCATCGCATAGGGGGGAAATAGAATCTTTCCAATTCGTCCTGTTATACGTATATGGAAGGTATACAATGAATGAAGTTACTACATCTCATGGCCTTCGTATTGTAAATATCATTTGTATCAATAGGTACTTCTCTGTTTAGAAATAGTTTTCTTGTTGTAATATTTCACTTGATACAAGTCTCAGCTTTATATTTGCTTTCCGTTACGTTTTCCGTTCTGTTTCGAATTACAAAAGAAACCCAAAATAGTTTGTTTACTGTGTTTACATTTAGGTTCGAGAACAAATACAATTTATAACAACTTGATATATATATTTGAATGTGATGTTGTTTTATTTGTCTTGCACCGCATATGTTGGCCAAAAAAGTTTTTTGGAAACTGTTTGGGTACCAAAATTAGATTTTGTTAGGCTAAGTAGTTCTATTAAACTATATGTCTCTTTTAAAGTCATAATTAGGGATTAAACTATTGCACACAATATTACATAACATTATTAACAAAATTAGAATACCATTATTTAAATTAAACATGTTTATGTCATCAATTTTTTTTTGTTTTTGATGGTATCTCATTTCTTATTGTATAGATAGATATATCTACTTATTTACCCTTCCGGTACCTTCTACTTCTTGAATACTAAGAAAGGATTTTCTAAACGCCTACTCTCTGAAAAATGAGACATCTCTCCTATCCGCTTGATTCATTTCTACTAAAGCTAGCCTTATGATTATTGGTGTACTTTCTTTCATGTCCATTTCGAGCAATTTAGTCTACTTAATTCTTTGGGATATTTTGGTACAAGAGATGTCCTCGTAAAAGGTCTCCACCTCGTCGCCGGAGTATGCTGAGGTCGGTGGGTAAACCTGTATGGCCTTCAAAGAATACTTCTTGGTAATTTTGATACGTTGTGCTTGTTGACACACTCTCGATCCTTTCCACATTGTACACGAGAAACTTGCAATCGATAAACCCTAAGGTGGTAACCTTAGGACGGGTGATCGTCCCAACGTAGAAAAAGCAGATATTTGATACTTCTACAATTTCCCGCTGGATTTTGCTCCATAACTTTTCCAGCTCGTTCTCATCAGTCCTGAGTGTCCAAATGCTGTGTACTACCAGGGCAGAAGGTCGTTCTGTTTAGTAGCCTGATCGCTGCTACAGATTCTTCGCACACCGTGTTCCACCGCTACCGGGCCCGCCACCACAATTAGCCCATAAGGTAGCAGAGTTACCATGACTAGGGTCCATTCCTGTTCGCCATATGAGGAATAATGCCGTAATCGCCACGTTTGGCAGGCAGTTTGGTGATCGCAGTGAGATATCATACATTTCCTCGGAAACACCTTCTGCCCACACTCCTGGTGAATCTTTTCTTTTTTTTTGTGACAACGCCTTGCACTAGGAGAATAATCCTTGTATTGCAGGGGACTTTACAAACATATAATTAACCAACACAAATTACATCCAAACTCAGAACAACAATTTGTGGATCGTACAAAATGTTGTCCTGCGTGGGATTCGAACCCGCGACACTGGCACGATAGGTGTGTATCTTAACCACTATGTCATCTGCGCAGTCCTTAACCAGTTCTTACAAGTCCCGTAGAGAAGCAAGGGATGGCGACAATTGTGTTCTTATCCCGTTCCATTAACTGCAAATGTAACTTTGTTGCGTCAGAGGCGTCGCTCTCACGTGGTCGCCCTCTCTGCGGGTGGCAGAGTAATCCCCGGTCCGTCTAGCCGGGAACAAAAAAGAAAATAACCTAAGACCATCTATAAATAAAACTGCGTCGAATAGTCATGGTCCTTTGCTGATCGATGCAGTAATTTTCAAGTTTATTGTGGTGGAAAAAAATTTGCTTATATATCTTATAGAGATTCAAAACATGATTTATTGTTACAGGTAAGAGTTAAAGAATAAAACTTTCAGAGAAGCTACGTCTTGGAACCAAGTATCCACACTGATTTTGGTGAGTCATAAACAATCATATAGTTAAAAATAAATCTGCTTTCTAATGTGATCGAAGAGGATCTATGAAGTTATTTTAAAAGTTGTATAAAGAAAGCCATTGAACTAAATCTGTAAATAGAATACTGCTTGATTTATCTACTGGTAGTTCATAAATATAATATTTTACGGTATCTATAAATGCTCTTTGTGTAAAAAGATTTTCTTAAATATTAAACAAAAAAATCTATTCATTAAGCTAATACGTATATAAACTGCATTATTTAAATTTACTTTAGCCATTAATAAAAATTTGAAGTGATCTTTACCCTTCAATACCATTTTATTTGAATAACAAACCCTTGTGTGAATTACCTCAAAATTGTTATAATAAAAAATGATTTTGGGCATTGTGAGTGGATAACATTTCTTTTTATTATATTTACATACCATTTCATCGTTTGTAAAAAGTTAAATATCACCTTTATTATTCTCTTCTACTCCTAATAAAAATTTCAATTATACATACAAAATTTTGTGAGCGGATTGGATATTTTTTTGGAATTTTGTTATTTATTTAGTTTTTAGGCATTTTCAATATCAGGGGATATTCATCCATCCATCTATCAGTCCGTAGATATTTACAGCTGGATATAGGTGTCACCTGCATACAGTGGTTGCATGTGTCTTTTAAAATGTCGATAGTCCACCCAGTGAGCGTCGTTTCAAACTCCCTAGACCGATTCGTGGTCGTCACTCGAGTCCTTAATAAAAAATAAAAAACTGAGAGGTTATTTATTAAGAATTTTATTTAAAGAATTTTATAAAATGCGCGGTGAACATTTATACAATTTTTCATCTCTGCAAAGATAGTGGGTCTATCTACGGTCGAGGTCTACAGATTTAATAGATTCTTAAGTAAAGGTTATTAGGCTTGCCCATACTTGCCTCTACTTGCATCATACCCTAATCATAAATTAATATTGTAAATGTGAAATTAAGTTTGTTTGTTTGTTATGCCTTCACGCTCAAGCCACTAAACCAATTTTTTATTCAATTAGCTTCGTTCACCGATGGAACGTTGTAATATCAATGAATAATACTTTTTTATTATTTTAGTTTGTGTTGGTTTATTCAAAATTTTCAATTTTACTTATGATTTGTGACGGAAAGTATTCTCGTAAGGGTCAAGGCACAGCTTCTTTACAAATTATCTATTTCATTGTTTTATTAAGCTTAATCTCAATTTATCTCATTATAAAGACATTTTAATAAAAAATTCCTATAATAAATGTCTAAATATATCATGATATTAATAAACTTATTAAAAACATTTATGATTGATCTCATTATAAAGATTGTTGGTTTAGTACCTTTGAGTTATGTACTATTGCCATGCCACTCATTACGATAAATGTTACAAACATATAAAGGTGCCAAATACGATATCAAGAAATAAAAAATAATCTGAATGGAATTTAAAAGTTTTTCATTGTTACCTAATCACACATGTAAAATTTAATCTACGAATCGAAATTTAATGAGGTAAAAGATCCGGCTAAAACTAACGAATACGGATATTCGTGGATACGGATATGTAAATCTTTTTTTTTTTTTGGGATGGGCTGCGGTCGCAACTCATCCGAACACCATGTCACCTTCGTCGTTGGGCCGACCACTGGAGCAGGGTTACTTGTCATCAGTGGTCGGCCCGATGGAATGGAATGGTACCCGGGGTACCCCCCCATCGACCGACGTCCCCCCCTCAGGGAGGACGTCAGTCTTTCCTCACGCGGTGGGCCTCTCTGTGGGTGACGGACTAATCTCCGATCACATCACCCGCGGCCTCGGCTAGGGCGGCATTGCACGCAGGTAATCCCGCCTACGCCGCCCCAGTCACCGGCGGCGGGTCGCATCTTCGAGGCTGTGCTCCTCGCGCTCGCGATCCGCCGCCTCCTTCTTCGATATAACTGCCTCGCAGAAGACTGCGACCGCGTCCCAATTCCTGATGCTGCCGAGCATCTCCCTAGCGATGGTCAGCAGCGTCAGGTCTGCACCGATGATTGCGACGAGTTCACGACGCGGCTCTGCCCAAGCGGCACAGACCTCGAGCGTATGCTGCGCCGTGTCCTCGTCGCAATCGCAGTGGTGGCAGGACGGAGTTCTCTCCCTCCTAGCGACCCTGTACAGATATTTGCCGAAACATCCATGCCCCGTCAAGACCTGTACGAGTCGGAAGGGCACCCCGTGCCGCCTTTCCAACCACTGCATCAGCACCGGCCGGAAGGCCTCCACGGTCCAAGCACCGTATCGAGGCCTCTCCAGCCGGTCTGCCCAACGGGCGATGACGTCTCGGCGGGCGTCGACGCGCCAGGCGGTGAGCTTCCTCAGGGAAACAACACCGCCCTCCCCACGCACCCCCGACACCCGCCGATACAAGGTCCCACGGGGGAGTCCCGGCCAATAGGCACGCCGCCTCCGTCGCCACGGATATGTATATCTGGCACATCACTAGTGAATACCAGGATAAAAAAAATGCCTGTTACTCTTAGATCAGTGGTTCTCCAGGGATGAAAGAAATTGAGACGCAGCGATCACCTTCTGTGAGGCAGTCATTTCATGGAAGGGGACGGGTGAGGAACTCGATTTGGGCGGCGCAGGCGTGAGTACTTGCGCCTGATGCCGCCCTGGCCGAGTTCGCAAGTGAGTTGACCGGGGAATAGTCAATCATCCGCAGCGACGCTGATCGCGTGAGGTCGACCGACGTCCCGGGAGGGCCGTTAGCGAGGGAGGGTACCCGAAAGGGTATCTCGCCAGACTGACCACGCACGGCAAGGTACTCCATCCTGGTGATAGGCCCAATGACAAATAACTATATTCGTAGATAATATCAGTCACACTTGGCCCAAGTCGTTCGGGGCGGCAGAAGGGACAGCGTATAACCTCATAACGTGTCGTACCTATCTATTGCTATGTGGGTTGGTTAACGATATCTTGTGCTTGTCTTCGGTAATAGTTTAGAAGATTTAAGCACACATATGAACAGACAAATACACAGACGTGTATTTGTGTATGTCTGTCTGTGGCATCGTAGCTCTCAAAGGGATGGACCGAACTCGATGTAGTTTCTTTTCATTTGGAAGCCAGTTTCTTTGCGATTATTCTTAGCTATATTTGGTTAATATCGGTCCAGTAGTGTAAGAGTATCAGCTCTTTTCCAAAATGTCATTACATTTTAGGCCATTGCCTATGATTACTCGATTCAAGTTCTTCACGCGTGTCAGTAATCGTATAATCATGATCATTAATTGATAATTTCGGTTGAAGAGAATGTTATACTTTTCTTTATAATTTTAGTTGGTGACGGGGGTTATTCAATATTTTCTTATGTACTATGTAAATTAGGACAAATCTTAATTCTAATCAATGTAGATTTAATAATTACATAAATCCCTTCAGTATGAGTTATTATCATATTAGTAGTTGTTATTGTATGAGTTATTATTATAATTCATAAAATATATAACTCAAGAGTTTAAATACACAAGTGTTATTTGAATTATGATGAAGAAGTTTATGGCTAAATTAATACGAGTATAATGTTGTAAAATAAATGCAACAATATAAGCTGCCTTTTTAAAAATAAATAACAGATTTCTGACTTACTTCCTTGTTTGCTAGATGCTAGATTATACTTATTTATCTTTATGCTAGATTATACTAGGTAAAGATACAAGGTTTGTAACCTTGTATCTTTACCTAGTATAATCTTAATCATCGTTAATTTAAGTCTCTAAATTACTCTTCATTTAATGAAAAAGTATCAGTAAAAAGTTGACCAAAAAATCCAAAACACTTTATATAGTTTATCGATAATTGACTATATTTTTCGTAACTTTGGCTGTCAGTAAGTAAAATCAGCAATGATAATTCTTAAGGGAATCAAGAAGCTTCTATGAGATCTCGGATTTAAAAAGACTTCTAATTTTCTCGACGTTGTGTGAATTTCTTGTATTCAATCTCCGGTTTTAGCTATCATTAAGTTTAATGATAGTCGATATCGTTACACGTTGGATATTAGATAGCACTTCGAAAAAAATGTTATTCTGTTGAAAAGGTAATGCAATTGGGAATAATAATGACTACAGTATTACATAATATATGTATCTATAGCATAATCATAAAAAAAGATATAAATCTAACGTGGGTTGCCATTGATGTATACGGGTAGTTCCCTCATCTAATTTAACAAGTTTGTCGCCCGCATTTGCGCTTTTAAATGCGGCGTTCTCATCATATCTCTTAGATACTTGGAAAAGATAACTTTGTTTTTGGCACAATAGGCTGATTTTGTTCAGAAGGTAATTTAAACGATTTCAAGGACAATTTACCTCTCCTCGTGGAGGAGGTTCAAGTTCAACTGTACTGCACGTATATGAGCTAGAATGATACTAATTCATCAAAGGATGATGCGGCTGTTAAAATAAAATAATTGCAGTAAATCATCATCACACATGACAATGGGAGAGAATTTGACCTGGTCAGAAATGTTGGTATAGGGATTCATTTCTGCCTTCTTTTGCATAGATCTTATGTGTATATTATATCTTTTAGTCGTCTTTTACGACATCCACGGGCAAGATAGGGTGTGGTGAATTGTCTTCTTACTTCATCACCGCACTGAATGGTACGGAATGGAAATTATGGTAATGGTAATTGCGGTAAATATTAGTAGGTAATCCAGCCATGCAAATCTGCCAGTACAGCAAGTTTCATAAAAATCCTATTATGACAACTACTGCAAATTGTTGTACGTACCTTACAAAAAGTTGATACCATATAAAACTACCGCAAGAAATCATCAATAAAAGGTAAATTGAAGGCGTATTACAGATACCCTTTTCAAGGAAAACATATCCTTATATCACATTAAAGCGACCCTATAAACGCCGATCCATAAAGTAAGAAAAGTAAAAAAAGACGATGCTCGTTGAAAATCGAGCTTAATAAATATACGAGATTTTAGGAATAAAAATATATCTTGTACATCTTAAAAAGTTATAGTGGCTTAGAACTTGTAGCAGTACAATAGTGGTTGGGCGTATCATTTATTGTGTTTCTGATATAATCTTTAAAAAGAGATCTTTAAAAACTGAAATAGTATTTAACGTTAAAATAGTCTGTAAAGTAATAATCGCCAAATTATGACTAAAGGGATGTATACATGCATCAGGTATATATATATATCCCATAATTATACATACAATAATTTCCTTCTTTTAAAGAAGAATATTCTCTTTAAGGTAGACAACGGCTTGAATGTGCCCTTGGTATTGCAAAGTTCCATGTGCAGCAGAATCGCTAACCACAGGTGGACTGCTTGCCCGTTTGTCGCCGTCGGCAATAAAATAAAACATTTTTCTTTTCATAAAAGACTATAGTTTGCACTAAGTAATATATTCCTATCTGAGTACGGTGCTCGACGGGCGATGGTTTTGCCGGGAGCATTTTGATTTACTTGCTTTCTGGCTCGTCGCCGCAGCATTTGCCTTGTCACGACTTATCTTGAACGAATTACATATCGATGGATGTACGCGTGAATAGTTCCGTCGATGGCGTCTCACGGAGCACCAGTACGTGCACTGATGTATATTGCATTTTTATTTTTTTTCTTTCTTCTTTCTTCTCAAACCGAAGGTGAGCGACGTATTCGCCGTTGATGTCGATTACGAATCCGATCCAGTCTTAGAATTTGAAACGTCTAATACAATGGTGAACACTTTCGGAGTGATGACGTCTCTTTGTCTCAAACCGGTCGGTATCATATTTTTGTGATAGATACGAACTCACACTAATGGCATTCCAATACAAATATTTCAACACTTCGATAGACTGCAGCACCGCCCCAGTTTAGATCAAATCAAAGGCTTTCTCATAGTCCACAAATGCTATACATAGGGACCGATTATATTTATCAGTCTTCTGGATAATTTGTATCTATGGTACTGCAGCCTTTTTCGAAACCGGCTTGTTCAGGCAGCGGCGACCATTGAATTTTCATGCGGGACAATTTGATAATGACCCTCGAAAATAATTGTAGACGTACGAATACCTCAAGAATTAGATGGGTCTGTAGTTCTTTAGAAAAGCTTTTACTCTAAATAAAATTATATTATGTTTAGATGTTATTCATAGCACATTTAAAATTAATAAGAAGTAATCTTTTAACAAGCAAATCTTCTTCTTTCAGAATCTCGTAAACGGCTCAAACCATTTCTATTAAATTTAGTAGGTATTCAGGAGGATTCAGCAGCGATAAATCGATCGATTTCATTTATACAAACCTAGTTTTATCCGTTTTCCAACAACAATACAAGCATAACCATGTCACAAAAAATACCGAGCAAAGGTCCATAGAGTAACATAATATTAGATCGATCATTCTTTTTAATATATTAGCTTTTTAGGTAAATGTTTAAGCTTTTGTCCATCTATTACTACGTCGCTATATATTTATTAGTTTATTATAGCACTGCACTGTTTTAGAAATATTTATCTAAATAGTTACAAACAAGTTTTTAACAAATTAATATTATATTGATGGTTTAATAATTATTTATTTTGTGGTATAATTAAAACGAACGACTGCCACGATCTTTAGTCGCCTCTGTTTAATTGAGGTCTTCATTTCGGGTCTGGTTTGTGGTATTGCATTTTAAATCAGTGTTAATGGCTTGATGTCGCTGACAGTCGAGTCATATTTTCAGGTAGGCGATATTTTGGAAGTTTCAGAAAGTACCTGCACAAGGTCGCGCAGAGGGAGAGGACGCCGTCCTGCCACCACTGCGATTAAGACGAGGACACGGCGTAGCACACCGTCGAGGTTTGCGTGGACTGGGCAGAGCAGCGCCGTGAACTCGTCGTAATTAGCCGTATCGATCTGACACTGCCGACCATCACTAGAACGATGCTCGATAACGTCTGCTAGGTAGGTGTCTCGCAGTAGGAGCGTGGTGGCAGAGCGTGTTCGGAAGGAATTATTCGACCATGAGACGCTCCGCCGCCGGCGCGTGATGACGCCCAAGCTGAGGTCGCATGTGGACGGATCGGGGGTTAGTCCACCACTCGCATAGAGGCCGACCGCGTGAGGGCGACGCTCCGGCAACACTATCTTGTTGCCAGGGTGTTGAAGGGGGACAGTATCCGAAAGGAACGTATACGTATACCGTATGTATGTTTGATACATATTATATCCCTTAGTCGTATTTTACTACACTAACAAGATATCCATCAGCATCCATCCACCAGCCTAAAGACGTCCACTATTGAACATAGACCTCCCCACGAGAATGCCACTTGATACTTGAATCCAACAGTCCCCTGCTACTTTCAAGATGTAGTCTGTTCACCTAGTAGGGGACCATCCTACGCTGCCTTGTCCGGTTCGTAGTCGCCACTCGAGATCCTTTATTCCCAACGTTTGTCGGTTTGACGAGCGATGTCACCTGCCTATTGCCATTTAAACGCGCTAATTCTGCCGGCTGCGTCGGTTACACGTTCTTCTACAGATTTTCGTATTTTGGATTTTATCACCTAGAGAAATTGAGACGGACAAGATAGCGATGATGAAATGAATTCTTAGGCTGGAATAAAACCATAACACACTCTTAACGACACAATTTAAACTCAGGGGCTCTGAGGTGGACGGGATCCATATTTCGAACTGTTTTTGACGAGAAACATTTTCGTTTCAGCAAATATATCAAAAATATGCACCCTTAAAGTGTGCTGTATAACTTAGACTCATTTCTGCTAGAATCAATGGCTCCTAGATCAATTATGGTTGACTTTGGTCAACTGGAAGTGTCTTTGTCTGTTTTTCAGACTTGGTCAAACAATAATCACTTTTGACCTCCAAACTGCAAAAACTTAATCTAACAACACAAATGAGAAGACTGAGTTTATATATCCTAACATTATGTACCGCTGTAGCCAAACTAGAACAAGCATCTATCGCTTACAACGCCCGTCCCCATAGACATTAGTCTAGATTTATTTATAATATCACTGTAAATCGTATGTTATTTAAATGCGATGACTAAGATAAAGAAAAAGAATGAACCACATAAAAACGCCAATGACTTAAGGGCAGATTTAAAAAAGAACACAAAAGTGCATAAGTGTAGTGCTTTATAAAAAATGTAGCGGTTGTGTGGCTAGTACAACATTTTTGGTTGATTATTATTTATTATTTGCCGTGGTATAGTGATATTTTGTATGCAATGATATTTTTGTATCAAATCAGATGTTGGCAAATTTAATGTTACTTACTGCGTATCTTTATATATAAATTTCTTGTGTATGTCACTGAACTCCTCCTAAACGGCTGACTGATGTTGATGAAATTTTTAGTGCATGTTCAATGGGATTCGAGAATGGTTTAGATTTACAATTGGACCCGGTAGGTGGCGCTTATTTGAACAGAACAACGTCTGTTGGGTCAGCTAGTTGTATATAAAACTTATAACGATTTTATTATGCACGAGCGCACACCGATACACATATAACGTACGGAATATTATAAGTTTAGGACCTGGCTTCAAACGTTAAACTACTCTATGGACAGAAAAGAGGGATTGTCCCCTGTACTTTACTAAGTAGTAAATACGTGACTATCTTTACTATTACAACTGTTACTTTATTGAAATTACCCATTTGGAATATTGAGGAGGCTATATGGGAATTCATTAATTCAGGTAAGTCATTACTAAAGGCATACCCAATGACTGGCAGCACCAGGCAGACGACCCGTTATAAACATGTCAATGATGACTAAACTCTTGTTAGGCAACCATTTTACAACATACATATATGTAATACTTCCTCGTTAAAATGATATCTGCGCGCAAGTAACCGAAATAACCCCACAAATCTTAATACGTCATATTAGTTCGACATTATTTATGGGATATTTTCCTCAAATAGCAGGTGCCATTGATATATTGCAGACTACTGCCAATCTAAACACGTCGTTTATTTCATAACTACTACTTTAACCCTAATTCATTGGCAAAGATTTCTTTAGTACATAGTATTATGTATATATAATGCAATATTACCTCATTAATTTAATAGTAAAGGTATGCCAATGCTGATTGAAATAATTTTCGTTAGGTTCCGGCGTCTATTTCTAACGAGTTTTTTGTCCGAAAACTCTACTAATAGTAGATAGATTGATTTAATGTATTTTAATTAGGTTACTACATATTCCTGTTTGGCGTAATAAGCTAAAGCTTATAGTTTTGAAATTGAAAATGTTTGGCATTAAGCTCAGTTTGCCCAGTATCATCATCATCATTATTTGAGCCTATCGCCGTCCACTGCTGGACGTGGGCCTCCCTCATGTTACGCCACAAAGTGGGGTCCTGTGCCGCCTGCATCCATCGACGCCCAGCAACTTTCACCAGGTAGTCGGTCCACCTAGTATAATAGGTTAGAAAAGATACGAAAAAAACTTGCAAAATCAAAGCTTCTTCATCTTATCATTGTGACTCCCTAGCCGAGGCCGCGGGTGACGTGACCGGGGATTAGTCCGTCACCCGCCGAGAGGCCGACCGCGTGAGGAAAGACCGACGTCCTCCCCGAGGGGGGAACGTCGGTCGATGGGAGGGTACCCCAAGTAGGGGGTATTCCGTCGGGCCGACCACTGACGACAAGTTAACTCTGCTCCAGTGGTCGGCCCAATGACGAAGGCGACGTGGTTTTCGGGTGGGTTGCGGGAGTTACGTGCTTAAGCCCCTCTGTCGCCCCGGACGGAGTGGTGCGAAGGCGTGCCGACCACAGCTCATCCACAAAAAAAAAATCTTATCATTGTGACTGATTATGGTTAAACAAATAAGCACGTTCGGGTCGTTTCAAGTGGTCACCGGAAATTTATCACTTGTTACGAAAGAAAATTTGCTTTTCGTAAAAATAGATGTGGATATTGATATAAAGGTTATTATAATACCGTGTCACATATTTCCATTCAAATTATTTTGATAAATTTTTTACTAGAAATAGTAAAAATTGTAAAAAAGTTTATTGAAGGTTTTTGAAAACTAATAAATAAAACTATTTTACGGATTTTATCGCGTTCGTATTTGATTTTTGATTACCCGAAATTTCGAACACTTTATAGCGTTCATAGTTACAGATCGACTCTTTACTCGCCTGTTCTAAGATCTTGGCGCTTCCACGCATATTTTTCTTAGAAGGAATCCTTACACACGTAGGAATAAGATCATGGTCTCGGCATCTCTTGAAGAAATTTAATGATGTTGTATATCTTGCGTGCTTGGTATGAAGATACTCTAACCTGCGTATTTTATCCGCCCGTGACCATGAGCACGCTAAAGTGTTCGAAACGTCGAGCAATCAAAAATCAAATACAAACATAAAATCATCCATAAAATCCGTAAAAGAGTTTTATTTACCATATTAATACTCGCGTATATTTTAAAACTATCTACTATATTTTAAACATTAGTTAGGTAATTAACCTTTATAGTCGTAATAATATTTTGTAAATATTCTACAATATACCGAAAGGTGTGTAATAACTTGTAGAACTTTTATAAACACAGCCAATGATAACATATTATTCTGGATTAGGTACATTATACAGATTATTGTTATAACATGCTGTTGTAACCTACGGCATTAAATAAATCTGATGGGCTAAATTCTGAGTATCTCGCAAAGAACCTAGGCTTATTAAACGCCAAAACAGCGCATTATGTAATACAAAGTGCAGATCACACAAAGCTACTAGTCGTATCTCTGGCAAGATTTTTTCACAGATGCATTCAAATATCATCTCGATTTATGTATACAAGGACGTAATTCTCCATGAAAATCTAATTTCAGAGATTTCGTTTGGATGTCGTAGAGAAACCATTCTGAATTCTTTGTTCTATATTTTAATAGATTTCGTCTAAGGTTTATGAAAATTTCATTATCATTTTAGCTCTTATACGTCTCACTGTTGGGCTCAAGCCTCAAGCTAAGTTTGGCCAAACCACAATAGGAGGGAAATTGACCTCACTATACCATGCTGGTCAGACAGGTTAGCATTTTTTTTATTTATTTTTTTTATGGTTGGGCTATGGTAAGCGCACGCGCGGTCCAATCCGTCCGGGGCGATGAAAGGACGGCGCGCGGGCCCATAACCCACCCGTACCCACGTCACCTCGTTGTTGGGCCGACCACCGGAGCAGATGTCACTTGTCGTCAGTGGTCGGCCCGACGGAATACCCTTTCGGGTATCCTCACCTCTCGACGTACTGGGACGTCGGTCGCCGTCGCGCGGTCAGCCTCTCCGCGGGTGACGGACAATTCCCCGGTCCGATCACCCGCGGCCTCGGCTAGGGCGGCATTAGGCGCAGATACTCGCGCCTGCGCCGCCCGAGTCGCCGGCGGCGGCACGTGTCGCCGAATAGGAGCTCTACTCGCACACGATCCGCCGCCTCCTTCCGTGAGATTACGGCCTCACAGAAGGCGGCGACCGCGTCCCAGTTCCTGACGCTGACGAGCATCTCCCTGGCGATGGTCGGCAGCGCCAGGTCGGCACCGATAATTGCGACGAGTTCACGGCGATCCCCCTCCCATGCAGCACACTCCTCGAGCGTGTGCTGCGCCGTGTCCTCGTCGCAACTGCAGTGGTAGCAGGACGGTGTGATCTCCCTCCTGACAATCTTGTGCAGGTACTTCCCGAAGCAACCGTGCCCCGTCAGCACCTGCACCAGTCGGAAGGAAAGCACCCCGTGCGTCCGCTCCAACCACTCCATCAGCACCGGCCGGAGGGCCTCGACGGTCCTGACACCGTACCGAGGACTCTCCAGCCGGACTGCCCAACGGGCAATTATTTCTCGGCGGGTGTCGACCCGCCAGGCGGTGATCTCATTGATGGAGACCATGCCGCCGCGGGCGCGCGTCTCCGACACCCGCCGATAAATGTCGGCGAGCATCTCCGCCTCCAGGTCCCATGGGGGGGTTCCGGCCAGGAGGCACGCTGCCTCCGTCGCCACCGTGCGGTAACCCCGTATGGCCCTGATCGCCATGACCCTCTGTGGTCGCCACAGGAGGGCCCTAAGACGGACGGTCAGGGACCCCGCCCACACCGGTGCGCCGTACAGGGCCATCGACCGGATCACCCCCACGTACAGCTGTCGGCACGTAGCACTGGGTCCACCCACATTCGGCATCAGCCGCGAAAGGGCGGACGCCGCGCCGACAAGCCGGGGAACAAGTCGATGGAGATGCTCCTGGAACCAAAAATGCTCGTCGAGCACCAGGCCCAAGTACTTCATGTGGGCCTGGATGCTGATGGTGACCGAATTCACGATGATCGAAGCGCCGGCGGGAGGCCCGGCGGTACGGAGGCCATGGCAGAAAAGGGCCTCCGTCTTTTCCAGGGCTACCCTCAACCCCAGCGCTTCGATCCGCCTGACAATCTCCTCAGTGCCGAGAGTTGCCAGGCGTGCTGCCTCCTCTAGCGTCCCACCCCGGGCTGTGACGAGTGTATCGTCGGCGTAGCAAATTACGCCCAGCCTGGGTGGGCTTCCTCTCAACGCCCAGTCGTAGCCGATGTTCCACTGGGTCGGACCCAAAACTGACCCCTGTGGGACACCGCACGTCATGGGAGTTCGCACAACGCCCCCTACTCGGTCAACGTAGAGGACGCTGCGCCCCTCCAAGTAGTCTGACACCAGCCGTCTGAGGTACACGGGCACCCCGTGATACCTTAGCCCCTCCCAGACAGGTTGGCATAGGGTTAATTTCGAGGTTTCCTTCTCTTACATGGATATTATGTGCGAATTATATCCCTTAGTCGTCTTTTACGACATCCACGGGCAAGATAGGGAGTGGTGATTTGTATTCTTACTCCGTTACCACACACATCATCACCCTTCTTTTATCCCAATTACTTGGGGTCGACCCAATATGTTCTTTCATAATACATGCAAAAGTTTTGGCGATAATTTATGACTGGCCACGTTAACCCTTCTTGGGAATGTAATTGTTGACCCTTAAATACTGCCGTTTTCTATTAATAGAGGCAACTTCAACGGTGCTTCTAGTATCTCGGGATCACGAGCATAAGTGGCAAAAAGCCGACTTTTAGTTTGTGAGAATCCAATACAAAATAAAAATGCCAGGTGTGGATTTCGTTATTTACAGCTAGACCTTGATACCTCGCAACTATCTCATATTATTACGAATAACCTTGGATTTCCAGCTTTCTATCTATAACTTGCTAATGTCGCGGAATATGAAAATAGACATAAAATATCATTCTGCTTGCGAACATTACTCTTGTTAAAAAAAAAACAGCAGCTTTCTGAAGGAAGTATATAAATATAGCTGTATTTCTCACTTCGTTACAAACGTTTTGATCTAATTATTTGATAATTTTGAACCAGTTCTTTATTATAAGTTTTACGCCTTTATATTCGAAGTATTATTAACATTATTAGGTCCATTCATAATACGAATGAGTTAATTTAGTGAAATATATCCATTAACATTGTTATTTTAAGTGTTATAAAGTACCTAGTACATATTTTCGGCAATATTATTGTAATTCGTCTATCATTGGTATTAAAAAAATATTAACATAAAACATTGATATTGACTGGTCCAGGATTAGAACTTGATATATTACGATCATCATCATCATCATCTCAGCCCATGTACGTCTCACTGTTGGGCTCGGGCCTTCTCCATAATGGAAGGGTAATTGACCTACTATACCACGCTGGTCAGACGTGTTGGTATAAAACCCTATTTATTTCGAGTTTTCCTTCTCTCGCATAGATGTTATATGCGTTTTATATCCCTTAGTCGTCTCGTACGATCACCCACGGATAAAATAGAGGGTAGTGAATTGTATTCTTACTCCGTAACCACGCGGATAATATTACGGTCAATAATCATTTATTTAGATCAGTTGAGTGCTTACGAGGCGAACGAGGTAGCCCAAAAGCTTTACATTATATCGAATATAAATGTTGTGTATAAGTCTATAGTGAGTAGATCTACGCTGTCAATTTTCAGGCTGACGACATAAATGATCGCCTCGTCTAGTGTAGTACCATACTTAGCCAGAAAATCGACGTTTGAGCAGTAACAATTTGTTACTGCGCTTCATTTGATGAGCGAGAGATCTGGATGCCTAAAGGTTTAGGTTTAGATGTTAGGCATGGTATTGCACAAGACGGAGGGTCTATTGCTTCATGGCCTCTGCTCAGTCCTTCCACTGGCCATTCAATCGCCGTCACCTCTGTTATTATCAGCAACCGGGTCCATATGAATTACTTGGGCCTGGCACGGCGCACAGGTGCGGACGGTGGACCTTACGCTAGCGACCATCGCTGGTGAGATGCTCGACAGCGTCAAGAACTGGGACGCGGGCGACCTTCTGTGAAGTAGTCATCTCGCGGAAGGCACGCAAGGATCCGCCATAACCTATTTGGGATAAGAGTTGATATAATAAGCGTGTATATGGAGCTGATTTCTAATAGCATTTTCCCATTCTATATGCACTATAATATTCAGAGTATATTGATAGCAATTATATTAGTACACAGAATATGTGCTATATAATTAGCTATTTTCCACTACATTTAGTCATTAAGACATATGAGAAGATTATAAAAATTGATATAATATGGAATAGATTTTGTAGCAACCACTAAAACTAGATACATGTAACGATAAAAGCTTCGTCTAGACATTGGCGTTATTTACAGTAAATATCGCATAAAAGTTGAGTTATATGTATTATCTAAGTGTTTGCCCTATAGAGAGCTTTGTGTACATAAGTGACGTGTTGACAGTTACACTCGTAATTAGTTACAATTTGGTTAGATATATTCGAAAGGTAGGTACATTATTAAATCACCGAAACCAATCATCGGCATCGGTTATAGTTGCCCATTCAATGGACTGAAAGAAAAATAAGTCAGACCCTAATCCGCTATTTCATCCCACCGTATGACAATACAATGACTATAGAATAACAAGTGGATAATTGAACCAGTCCAAAAAAAGGTAATGATAAATTAGTTCGACAAGAGTGCTTCTATAAATGAAAAAATAAGTATAAGATCATCAAGAATGGATTTGATCTTTGAGAATAAAGAGTATTTTAAACTATGAATGTTTATAATTATTAATGATCACACGGCACTCTAGATTCTGGAGTTTCTCTCATAGAGACCATAAAAATTACGTTGATTAGCTATGAATACATAAGCGATAACCAAGTTATAATAAACGCCAAGTCGAAATCTTGACTTGCATCTCAAATTTGAACGTAACGTAAAATAAATACGAAGACTGAACTATTGTTAATTCTAATTATTTATATCATTATGAGCCATATATACTTACCAAATACTCGATCTTTATAACTCACATACATAGATATATTTTCAAAATGTACCGCGCACAATGACATGAAAAAGAACTATTATTATTATGTAGATTCGTGACATAACTGTGTAGAAGAATTTGTGTTATAAATACATAACAGATACTTCGACATTTTGAGGGTTTACGCAAGACACGGGTCCAACACGGAGAAACCCTTAGAAACCTTTAATCTAAAAAGACACTTGTCGAGGTCCATCTACAATCGCTGTTGTTATAGTATTTTACTATTATGTTTTTTTTTAGATTATTTTAAAATTACGTTTCTTTTGGCCATAGTTGCTATGGCCAATAAAAACTAGAACTAGAACTATGACCAAAGATAGAAGTTTTGACTGAGTTATGGACCATTTCCATCCGTCCATCCATCCAGCCAGTCTGTTCACATGTACACAATAAACATTCCGTTCCGTGTGGTGACGGAGTAAGAATACAAATAACCACTCTCTTTCTACCTGTGGATATGGTAAAAGACGTCTAAGGGATATAATATGCATATGACGTCTATGCAAGAGAAGGATAACTCAAAATAAAACCCTGTACAAACACGTTTGACCAGCGTGGTATGGTACAGGTCAATATCCCTCCTGTTACGAAGAAGGCTCAAGCCTAGCAATGGGAGGTATATGAGCCGAAATGATGATGAATGATGATTAAACATAGTTCTCTCTAGAGAGGCATAATCGCCAAGAATCGCCGCACTCGATATGTAGATTAGCAATCGTAATTGTTGTTACATATAAGTTTTAGAAAAGTGTTGCTGAGTATTTTACTGGTAATCCTTCAGACGGTTTTTGCGACTTTCATATGAAAGTAAGATATGATAGAACATTGTAATTTTAACCCATCGGTCACGACAGTGTAATTATAAAAAAAAATGTTATTAACGGTGCCGGCTTTTAATAATTTATTGACATTGAACTTTTTTAGAAAACTGTATTACCCTGTAGTGACGGAGTAAGAATACGATTCACCATTCCTTTTTCTTGTTTGTGGGTGTTTTAACAGACGATTAACGGATATAATATGCGTTTAGCAACTATGCAAGAGAAGGAAAACTTGAAATGTAAACCTATATCAACACGTTTGATCAGCGTGGTACATGTCAATTTTCCCCTTATATTCTGGAAGAGACTCGAGCAATGGTACTCATATGAAACGAGGCGAAGATGAATATACCGAATCATTAGATGGCTGTTTGAAACGAATCATAGATACACTAGCTATGGCTTCTGTTTCGAAACCATGATCGTTAATCCTGGTACAGGGGTCGGTGCCGTTCCCGACGTTTTGTATTCAACATACGTATCAACCACAGGCTCTCCATAGAGAATAATACGTGTACACTACGGACTCTGTCACGGGGAGTACTCTGAAGAACTATTTGACTTAGTAACTTCGTAACTTTTTTATCACCGTAGTACTCGACACCGTAGCAGGGTTCATCCATTTCATTTGGAACCGTTATGGTCTTCAAGTATACATTTTCAGCGATTTTATTACTGCCACGTACATGCAAGATTTGGATCGAAGAAGTTGATGGTTTTTCCGAGCCCTACAACATGTCCTTCTTTAAACGAGTTTTAGGAATAGCACTTTAACACTAGCACTAAAAGAAGAATATCTTATTTTCCTGATGCATTGAAGTTAATGATGAGTTCGATATATCAAAACGTAACTTATATCGGATATGTGTTAGATATCATACCATATCGATATCTATATCAATGTAGCCGATATCACAAAAACCGTATCGAGTCAAAACTTCTACTAACATGCGAGAACTATTAATGTATTAACTATTATGATTATATTAACTATTATGATGTTTACACGTCCGATCATATTCCTTTAACGATGGAATGTAATCTTAATTTAATTACACCTAAGTTATATTTTAATATTTACAATAACAACAAAGTTATTTGGGGAGTTCGAAATAATAATAAGACTATTGAATACCGAAATTATTGTAATTCAAAATTAAAATATTTACATTTTCCCACCGAGTTTAATGAGTGTGCCCGTGGTGTGTGTAGTAACACTCATCACTACACACTTATAAATCAAACGTATAGTAGGTTGATTAAAATATTGAAGGAAGCTGCCGAGCTGACTTATGTAGGTAGTGAAAGAGGGAATGCTAGGAGGAAATATATACCTGGCTGGAATAAATATGTCCGCAGCGCTCACGAGGAGGCTCGATTATGGTATCGTACGTGGCTTTTACATAACAAACCTATGACCGGATATATTTATAACAACATGCGAAAATTTCGTAATATATTTAAAAGTAAACTGAAGTCTTGTCAGGATAATGAACAGCAAATAAAAATTGATATAATAGCCAAGAATCACTCGGAAAAAAGTTTGGCTCATTTTGGAAATCCACAGATAGCCTAAATCCCAGGTCGAGTCACCCTGTGAGTGGAGCGGGTGTACATGGCCCGGCTAACATAGCGAATACTTTCAAAAATCACTTTAAGGTCGACGCATGCACTGAGGAACGGACGCAGGTGTTCGATTCTGGAGCAGGCTCAGGTGACATTACAGTGCAGTTTACCGCTAAAGAAGTTAAATTGATAATAACTGGGATGAAGAGAGGTAAGTCACCTGGCCATGATGGTCTTAGTATCGAACACCTGCAATATGCGGGCAATTATCTGCCTCGAGTCATCATCATCATCATCATTTCAGCCTATTGCCGTCCACTGCTGGACGTAGGCCTCCCTCATATTGCGCCACAATGTGCGGTCCTGTGCCGCCTGCATCCAACGACGCCCAGCAACTTTCACTAGGTCGTCGGTCCACCTAGTGGGGGGGCGTCCTACACTGCGTCGTCCGATGCGTGGTCGCCACTCGAGAACCTTTCTTCCCCAGCGGTTGTCGGTTCGTCGAGCGATGTGGCCTGCCCATTGCCACTTCAGCGTGCTAATTCTTCGTGCTATGTCGGTTACACCCGTTCTTCTGCGGATTTCTGTATTCCGGATTCTATCTCGCAGAGAAATCCCGAGCATAGCCCGTTCCATAGCACGCTGAGCGACTTTGAGCCTTGATATGAGGCCTACATTTAGGGACCACGTTTCCGTGCCGTAAGTCATCACTGGTAACACACACTGGTCGTAGACCTGTGTTTTCAGACACTGAGGTATGTTGGACGAGAAGATCCTCTTAAGTTTCCCGAACGCTGCCCAACCGAGTTGGATTCGTCGGCTGATCTCTTTCTCGAAATTGGATCTACCTAACTGGACTGTTTGTCCTAGGTAAACATAGTGATTGACAACTTCGAGAATCGCATTGCCAACTAGGACCGGTACAGGAATGACATGGGTATTTGACATGACTTTCGTCTTGTCCATGTTCCATCCTCGAGTATTGGCCATGTTTTTCAATATTTGTGTGAATCATTGTTATTTACCTAGTGACTTAATGTATACTACCGTAGTACCTATTATTAAAAATAAAACTGGGGATGCCTCTGACATTTCCAATTACAGGCCTATATCATTGGCAACCGTCATAGCCAAGGTGCTGGACGGTCTGCTTGACAAGCAATTATTACAGCATACCAAACTGCATGATAGTCAATTCGGTTTTAGAGCGGGGCTTTCTACAGAGAGTGCAATTCTGTGCCTTAAGCAGACTGTCCAGTACTATACGGACAGGAAAACCCCTATATTTGCCTGTTTTCTCGATTTGTCTAGGGCATTTGACCTGGTCAATTATAAAGTGTTGTGGCATAAGCTACAACATGAAACAACATTGCCACCTGAAATAATAAACCTGTTTATGTTTTGGTATAATAATCAACGGAACAGTGTTAAGTGGGAAGGTACAACTTCTGATGTATACCGCTTGGAGTGCGGGGTGAGACAGGGGGGGTTAAGCTCGCCTCGTCTTTTTAATATTTACATGAATCAGCTGATTGGTGGACTCAGCAACACTAGCATCGGGTGTCATATAGACGGGATTTGTCTTAACAATATCAGTTATGCTGATGACATGGTGTTGCTGAGTCCATCGGTCAGTGCCTTAAGGCGCCTACTGTCAGTTTGTAAAGTATATGCGGAGGCTCAAGGACTCAAGTACAATGCTAAAAAGAGTGAGATTATGGTTCTTAAGGCTGGTGCCAGAGGCTATCGTACCATACCGGAGATATCACTCTGCGGATCACCTCTGCAAAGAGTTAGCAGTTTTAAGTACTTGGGTCATTGGGTTACCGAGGATTTAAATGACAACAAGGACATAGACAGAGAGCGTAGGTCGTTGTCGGTGCGTTGTAACATGTTGGCTCGCAGGTTTGCACGATGTACTGAAGCGGTCAAGGTCACCTTGTTTAAGGCTTTTTGCCAATCATTTTACACGTGCAGCCTGTGGACCAACTACAGCATGCGCGTCTACAGCGACTTGCGCGTGCAATATAATAACGCGCTCAGGATACTGTTGGGGTTGCCGTGGCGCTGCAGTGCGTCCACTATGTTCGTGGAGAGACGTATAGATGGTTTCAAGGCCATCATACGTAAAAGATGCGCTTCACTACTCACGCGCGTCCGCGGCAGCAACAACACTATCCAGGGAGTGTTCATAGACGGGTGGGATTCACCAATGCTACACCATTGGATGAAACTCCACATGGATATTTAGTATATAGTTATAAATTTGTCTACTAACATTAGCTTTAAGATTATTGTTACTAACACTATGGGCATTGCCTGCAACAAATTAATATTATTATTATTAAGTCAAAACTTAAAACTATAACGATGTGATCACGTACGGACAAAACGCAAACTTCACAAACAATATTGAGATATGAACCATATTCGTTCCTCTCGTTCTAAGTATATATTCTTTTATTAGTATAAAAGAGATGAAAAGAATATGCAATAACTTTAGCCATGTTTACGTGGTTCCTGTACTAGCAATAAGGTTTAGTTTCCATTGTATAGTTATAGTTATGATAACGTTTCTGGCGGCTACGGCTACTTGATATTAGTGAGACACTTACTCTACAAAATGGAACTAAATTTCGAAGTTATAAGGTTGAATTTGAGTTGTCACAATATGGACAAGTTTGCTCATTTTAATATCAATGTTAACGTTTGAAAACTGTACTACTGATATCGATATCAGAAAACCGTTTTCTATATCGATATGCAAACTGTATATCGGATACATAACCGTTTGTGGCACAAACAGAAAACACCCATATCTAATTGAAGTCTATGAAAATTCATATACTCGGTAAATTAAATACCATTGACACTAAAAGCGATCTGTTTTTATATGATTCAAGTTGTGAATATTGCCACAATTTACTTTGACGATATTTGTGTGTTCATTAATCATGTACATGATGGACGAGAAACGTAAATCAGACGTTAATATATTTGAAAGGTCAATGTTATGAATACTCTTTGTTATTTATTCTCGTGTGAATATCACGTGGTAAATGTACATAAATAGTAGTTTTGTAAACATTAATGCTGATATTGAGAAATTTCCAAACAAGGAAATAAAGTTGAATTCACAAAAATTTTTATTACTTTTAAATAAAACTACTTTACGAATTTTATCGCGTTTGTATTTGATTTTTGATTACCCGACGTTTCGAACACTTTACAACGTTCATGATCACGGGTGGACTAAGATGTCTCACGTCCAACAAGTCATCGTTACTGCAGAAAATTTATAATTATCTACCCGATACAGAAGAAAATGAATCATTTTCTTCTTACACTTGCAATAAATTTTGTATCAAAATGTGGGTCAATATTTAATAACTAATTTCTGTATCGGGTAGATAATTATAAATTTTCTGCAGTAACGATGACTTGTTGGACGTGAGACATCTTAGTCCACCCGTGATCATGAACGTTGTAAAGTGTTCGAAACGTCGGGTAATCAAAAATCAAATACAAACGCGATAAAATCCGTAAAGTAGTTTTATTTAAAATGTATAATACTCGCGTAAACATCAGAAATTTTTATTACTTGTTCAGTTATATATAATACTAGCAATCCGCCCTCGCTTCGCTTCGGTTATAGGTTATAGTCGTTTTACCCGCGTAGTTCCCGTTCCCGTGGGAATAGCGGGATAAAATATAGCCTAGTTTACGCCCTGATATTATAGCTTTCCATTGGTGAAAGAGTTTTTGAAATCGGTCCAGCCGTTTTGAAGATTACCCGGCACAAACAGACAGACAGACAGACAAAAATTTTTTAATTGCTATTTTAGGCATAGGTGTCGTGCAAATAACCGTGTGAGCATGAAAAAACCCTATTATTTTGACATTACAAACAGACACTCCAATTTTATTTATTGGTATAGATATAGATAACTACTTTGAATGTGTATGTATATACTTTTTTTTTATCTATGCAGTAAGTTCTGGATTGCAAATCTATCTATCTATATAAGCAAAATATTTTTTCCACTGCGATAAACTTGAACACTACTGAACACTACGATCGGCATGGGACTATGACTATTCGACGTGGAATTATTTATAAATGTTTTAGGCTTTTTATTTTTAAATTCCGTTAACTCTCTTACGCGAAATAATGAATTGCCAACGACAGCCATTTTTCCACGATGAAAAAGCTTACACTTTTACAGCTTACATAATTATTATTAATGTTGTTAATTAACAAAGTAAAGTTATTATACCGTTACTTTGTTCAAATTATAATAATTAATTATATTCATTTTATAGTTTGTATGGGTGGGTTTCAAATATTTGGGGCTATGAATATTTATTTGATCAAGTTCATTCTGCTTTTCTTTGAGAAATTTGAATGTTGGCCCTGACCATATCGTCGATTTTTGAAGTCATTAAATGTTATTAGTTATTTATTACATTAATTGTGTTTTTCGTGAGTTTTTTCATTTTAAAATAATTATACTTTTATTTATTATTTAATTATTGAATAAAACGATAAATAAATTATGTTTTGCAACTAAAAAAATTATATACAATAAAAAAATATATAAAAAAAATAAAAACGAAAATATTAAAAATAAAATTAAAGATAATAAATAATTGTCATATGAGCGACGGCTAGTAAAATTATAAATAAATAAATTTAGAAGTAAATATTTATTAGCTGATTTATTAGTCCGGTGCATAGTCATGAGAGTACTGACGGTTTAGACCTACTTTCTTTTTCATTTTGAAGACAAGATAGTTACACTCTACTCGATCCATTCGAGGCGACGGAGGAGAGGTCTCGCAGCCCTATTGCCTACCGTACACAGTATCTCTCTATGTGGGCCGCCACTGGTACTCGTCTTTGTCATCAGTGGTCCTTTCAGTGAGTTACCTTTTCGGGTAACCACCCGCGTTGGCTTCCCGTCGCCTTAGGCCGTCAGGCGGTGCCCTCTTCACACGTAACCGCACTAATGCCTCGTCTGATCACTCGTTGCTTCAGTTAGGAAGTCGTTTAGACCCTAAAAAAATATCAATCTCATTATACCACTCATAGGCGCGGTGCGGTTGCTGTCAAAATAATTGAGAAATTATCAATTTCACTATGCTGGTAACAGTTTGCCATAGATTCTTGTTTCTCCTGCAATTATTTTACCTGCTCAGATTCTTTATCCGTCTTTTACGAATTACCGAGAATTGTGAATTTCTACTTATTCATTAAATGTATTTTTTATTGAAATCTTTTAAAATATTTTTGTTGACAAATTCAATTATCTATACCAATAAATAAAATTGGAGTGTCTGTTTGTAATGTCAAAGTAATAGGCTTTTTTCATGCTCACACGGTTATTTGCACGACACCTATGCCTAAAATAGCAATTAAAAAAATTTTGTCTGTCTGTCTGTCTGTTTGTTCCGGGTAATAATCAAAAGGGCTGGACCGATTTCAAAAATTCTTTCCACAATGGAAAGCTATAATATCAGGGCGTAAACTAGGCTATATTTTATCCCGGTATTCCCACGGGAACGGGAACTACGCGGGTAAAACGACTATAACCTATAATCGAAGCGAAGTGAGGACGAGCTGCTAGTTAAAAATAAAATTCATAAGAAAAGTGTGTGTATACCTATCTATACACGTAAGAAGTTACGCTTCTTTGGATAACAAAAAAAAATCTTTCTATCTTTCGCGTTATTCCTACATTTGTAGAAAACCACACTAATAATAGAACAAGATAAAAGTAAAAACTAAAACCGTTAGGTTTTAGTTTTTACTTCTACGATAAAAAAAACAGTTATCGGAGAAATACGGATAAAGTCACGAGTAAATGCGAATAATACTTATATACTTATTTTTGAAATGTACAAGTAACGTCCTTTTTAATGATACAAAACACGACATATTTGTCTCAAATTTATTTTTTAACACAGTACTTTAAGACCTCTAAAAGGCGCCATATTAGATCCAGTGACACATCATATAGCCTATAACCAGCGGACAATCAAGAAGCTTCTAACGATACCTCATTTGTCCAATTCTAATAAGTAGTTGAGGAGCTATGAAGGAAGAGATGAATATACATACATTCATAGCCTGTCGAAATCATAACCCTCCGTAGTCGGGTAAAAAAAGGTATTTAATACATTGAAAGATTTAATATAACGCATTATCTAGTTGACATTTGTGACGGTGTGCGCGCCCATGGTATAAATTTCTTAGTATATTTTTTCCCAATACGCCAAGAAAAGTATAACTTCAAAAAACTCTCAGTGTGGTGATGGAGTAAGAATATAATTAGTAAGTCCCTTTCTAGTTCGTGAGTATCGTAAAAGACAACTAAGAGATATGATATGCAGTTAACATCGATGCAAGAGCAGGAAAAATCGATCGAAATCGAATCGAAACCTCATTACATTACGTCCGGCTAGCGTGGTACAGTAGGTCAAATTCTCTCCAATGATGAAAGAAGCCCGAGCTCAATAGTGAGACGAATATTAAATTAAAATAATTGGAACCATCATTAGTAATTCTCACTTCAGGGATTAATGTTAAAACTACGAATATCTTCTGAAAAGGAAGTGTAGTAAATTGAATATCCTTACTAATATTATAAATACGAAAGTAAGTTTGTGTGTTTGTTACGCTTTCACGCTTAAACCACAGAACCGATATCAAAAATTCTTTCATCAATGCAAAGCTATCGGGGAGTAAAGTAGGCTATATTTTATCCCAGTATTCCCACGAGAACGGGAACTACGCGGGTTAGGCGACTAAAACCGTAACGAAGTGAGGGCGGGTTGCTAGTCTTTCTTTGTATATATGTATATTTCTTGTGTACGTGTGTATGTCACTGAACTCCTTCTAAACGGTAGAGAGAAGAGTGGTAGGACCACACTGTCGACAGTTATCTGTCTACAGCCGCGGGGCGGTCCGTCCGGGGCAGTACCACACTCTCGCAGAAAATCGACGTCTGAGTAGTAGCGATTTGTTACTGCGCTTCGTTCGGTGAGCGAGAGAGCCGGAAGCCCGACTTTCTGAGGGTGTTTGCGTATGGAGGGTTTTGGTGGTGCCCTTGGTATCACCGAGCCTCAATACACGCATTCACACTCCCTTCACTTTCTTCGCGGTAGGCAACGGCTTTGTAAAGGTCCATGAGCGGCAGCAACACTTACCATCAGGTGTACTGTTTGCTCGTTTGCCACCGTTTGCAATATAAAAAAAAAAAAAAAAAACGGCTAGATCGATGTTGATGAATTTTTTTTGTGTGTTCAAGGGGATTCGGGAATGGCTTAAATTCACAATTGAACCCGGTGGGTGGCACTACGATCGATTTCAAGGAGAATTCCTTTTACTATTTTTTTAGATTTCAACAGAACAACGGCTATAATATATACCTATCAGCAGCAGGGTCAGCTAGTATATTATAAATATTAAAAGTCGAACATGTTATGTGTTGAGTTGTAAAAATAATACAGAATGTTTATTTAATTTTCTTTGTATATTATCGAGTAATCTGATCTCATATGCTTGTGTTTCATCTTTAGGTTCCACTTAATAGGATACCATCAAAAACAAGACTTGTAAAAAAACCCAAGCCTCGCATCTGAGTTTTTCTACCATAAAAATTTGTGAGATCCATGTTATACCAAGTCGGTTAACTCATTCAGTCCCTGCTTAAGGGACCTGTCTTCTTAAGTTATTACCTACGTAAATAGCTAACCTAACAACTTCTTATAGTGACTATATCAATATTACAGATCTTTTATGTTTTAAATAAACAGAATGACTTGGCAATCGCATGAAAACACACCTCACAAGTAATACATATTATATTAAATTGTACTAAACATAGTGCGATTGCCAAGTCAATCTATTTATTTTAAACATAAAAGATATTTAAAACATAAAAGATATTTAATATTGATATAGTCACTATAAGAAGTTGTTAGGTTAGCTATTTACGTAATAACTTAAGAAGAAAGGTCCCTTAAGCAGGGACTGAATGAGTTAACCGACTTGGTATAACATGGATCTCACAAATTTTTATGGTAGAAGAACTCAGTTGCGAGGCTTGGCTTTTTTTTACAAGTCTTGTTTTTGATGGTATCTCATTTCTTTTTGTAGATAGACCTACTTATTTGCTTTTCCGGTACCTTCTACTTCTTGAATACCAACAAAAGATTTTCTTAGAGCACACTCTCTGAAAAATTAGACATCTCTCCTTTCCGCTTGAGTCAATTTTACCTAAACTAAGCGGAGAGATGTGGAAATAAAGAAATTTGATTGGTTTTTTAAAACATATCTCTAGTCTCCTCTCCGCTTTGATGGCAATCGAGCCTCATGATGGCGTTCTTTCTTTTAGGTAAATTTCAGGCAATTTAGTTTGCTTAATACTTTGGGAGATTTTGGTACAATTTCATAAGACACGGCCCACTCTTGCTTTTTCATTAAGTTGATTGACCATTTTACAAGTTATCTTTGAACATAATTATGTCTTGGTATCTGTCTACACCTATTATGCCAATCATCATTCAGCCTATCGCCGTCCACTGTAGAACATAGACCCCCCTCATGCTTCATCATAAAGTGCGGTACTGTGGCACCTGCGTCCAACGACGCTCAAGGGTAACAGAGTTGCCATGACTAGAGCTCATTTTTCTTCGCCTTATGAAGAATAATGACGTAGTCGCCACGTTTGGTAGGCGGGTTGATTTCGCAGTGAGATATCATACATTTCCCCGGCGAGAGCTGCTGCCCACTCTCCTTCCTGTTGAATCTTGTTTTTAAATGACAACGCCTTGCACTAAGGGAATAATAATCCTTATATTGTGAGGGACTTTACAAACATATAATTCAACATCGCATCATCATCGCAGCCCTCATATGTCCCACTGTTGGGCTCAGGCCTCCTCCGCAACGGGAGGGAATTTAACCCACTATATCATGCTGGTCCAACATGTTCATATAGGGTTTCATTTCGAGTTTTCCTTCTCTTGCACAGATGGTATGTGCACATTATATCCCATAGTCGTCTTATACGATATCCACGGGCAAAATAGAGAGTGGTGAATTGTATTCTTACTTCGTCACCATACAGAAAGAACATATAAATAACCTACACAAATTACATTCAGACTCAGAACAACAATTTGTGGATCGTACAAGGTGTTGTCTTGCATGGGATTCGAACCCGTGACACTAGCACGGTACGTTGGTATCTTAACCACTACGTCATCTGCGCAGTCTTTAGCCGGTTGTTACGATTCCCACAGAGAAGCAATGATGACGACAAATGTATTCTTATTTTTTACAAAGTTACATTTCATTAACTGCAAATGTAACTTTGTAATCCTATATATTTATATGAGTTTACAAAATTATTTATGCATTTGGTGTATCTCGGAAACTGGATGAAAATTACAATGTTTCATAATTTTTCCTTCATTTGTACACTAAACACTAATCGCATTCTAAATTTGAAGCTTCTATGTCTGCTAGAAGTGCCACTTTAATATTGATGATCGGTCAGTCAGTCAGTGAGTGACAAAATTACGAAATTTTGACTAGTTATAATTCTTAAACTATTGGTTCAAATTGAATGAAATTTGAAATACACAATTTGTATACAAGGCCTGCCAGGTTACTAAAAATTCAGGTTTCTAGTTTTATTAACAACGAAGTTATAGGGGGTCGAAAATGGCCTGAATGGCTTCGAGAAAAGTATGTTACGGCAGTTTTGCGTTTTGCCCGACTTTTTTTTTTGCTCGACTTGGCGGAGCACTGCCGTGCCCCCAGATATATATCCCATAGTTATACATACAATAATTTCCTTCTTTTGCTTTTTAGATGCTATCGTACTGGCGTAAATACGTTGGCATATATTTCGTATTTGTCTTCTCTTGTAATAGTATTATTTATTTTCTTCTCTTAGCTTTTCCTTTTTTCAACAATTTAAAAAAAAATGAAAAGAATTATATCTCAGTGTATTCTTCGTCAGAAATAACTAGTCTAATATATAAAATTCTCGTGTCACAATGTTCGTTCCCATACTTCTCCGAAACGGCTTGACCGATATTTATGAAATTTTTTATGCATATTCAGTAAGTCTGAGAATCGCCTACTATCTATTTTTCAAACCCCTAAGTGATAAGGGGTGTCCACCCCAAATTTTTTTTTTTATTTTCAGGAATTTTTTATTTCTTTTATTTTTTTATTATGTGGCATAAAAATACATACAACCCTAAATTTTCACTTTTCTATCACCAACCCCTGCTTTTTAATAGTCATTTTAATAATTTTATCATTTTTTATTCCGCTCGATAACTTCAATTATTATCACTTGGTAAGTTATCCCCTCCATGTGTCTACCGGTGTCACTTCTCACCCAGTAAACAGCACGGAGTAAGGATGACAACGAAGATGGTCTCCTATTTCTCTCAAACAATAAGACTTCTCTTACTCCCTCTACAGTTTTCGCGAAGCCACCATTTTAAATGGCAAATTTCGAGGTGAAAATATATTAATACCACGAATACCTATTATACCCACAGATGTGCGAATTCAATTTTCGATTAGATTGGCATTTACAATGACTATTAATAAATCCCAAAGCCAAACAATGTCTGTTTGTGCCTTAGATTTGAGCACACCATGTTTTTCACACAGGCAATTATGTCGTTGCATGCTCTCGAGTGAGTAAACCATCAAGTTTGCAAGTAAGCTAATACCTATTAGCTGAAGACGGGCTAACAAAATATATTGTTCACGCTGTAGCATAAAGAGATTAATATTATATAATGAATTAATGATATAAATAATTATTACTTAAATTAAATTATAATAAATTAAAAACAAAACAAATGTTTGGTGTTTTGTTATTTTTATTTGCCCTCATTGTTCACAGCGCTCCATGCCTTTTACACTCATATACCATATCCTTACACACTTCCAATAAGTTAGTTATTTTTTTTCTGCACTAGAAATTCTCTAGAAATTATTTACATGGCAAAACAACGTTTGCCGGCTCAGCTAGTTCAATATAAAAAAAAAATCTATACTGATTCGCTATTTATTTTTCTATAATGGCCTTATTAGAGAAAAGTGTTAAGGGAACGTATATTCGAAATACCCGAAATCGAAGGTATATTCGAAATAACCCTACTGGTATAGGGTTTAACTAGCAGAGTATAGTAGGTCAATTACCCTCCTATTGCAAAGGAAGCACCAGCCTAGCAGTGAGACGTACATATGTGTATCGAAAGGACAATGACAATGATGAATGGCCTTATTACCTATACGATTCAGATATTCAGGTCATTTATTTTAATCTAAGCTTGCTATCTGAATTATTATTCTATGAAATATCAAACTACCATATAAAATATATTAATAAAGAATTGCTTCTGCTCACATATAAATCATCTCTTAAAAAGATCAATGCTCGACCAAGTTTGATCAGTTATAAATAGTGATAAATTTGGCGAGCAAATTGACAATACGGTGACTAGTGATGCGAAATTTTGTTAGTCTGGATAGTTCGTTGGACAAGCGAAAAGTTCTTTTTATTGACGCGCTTATATTTCATCAATCACTGATTTTATTCGACTGAATTCTATAGAAAATCTTTGTAATACAAAAGTACATTCTCTTTTATTATTTCTTATCATCTTTCTTTGAAAGCTAATGAATATGTTAAGTTTTTCAGTTACAGTTCTTACCTCATATTTTACAAAGTTTTCTTTTATTTAAGTCTTGTAAGTTATACGTATTTTAGTATAAGTAAATTTGAAAATTTTGAACAACCCCCGACACAAAGTAAAATAATAAAAAAAGTATTACTTTCTCTTCAATCATCATCATCGCAGCCCACAAATGTCCCACTGTTGGGCTCGGGCCTCCTCCTCAATGGGAGGGAATTTGACCTACTATACTAAGCTGATCAGACATGTTGGTATATGGTTTTATTTCGAGTTTTCTTCTCTTGCACAGATGTTATGTGCATATTATATCCCTTAGTCGTCTTTTACGACATCCACGGGTATGATAGGTAGTGGTGAATTGTATTATTACTCCGTCACCACACGGATGATAGGAATTCAATAGGAATTATTAATTCATTCTCATTTGACGTTCATACTGGCAGGCGTGAAGCACTAAATCGAGTAATCATACGCTATTACATCATTTTGGAATAGAGCTGATACTCTTACACTTCTAGACCGATATTAACTAAACATAGTTAAGAACTACTGCAAGGAAATTGGCTTTTAAATAAAAAAAAACGCAACCAAATCGGTTCATCCGTTTGGGAGTTACGAAGCCATAGTCAGACCGACACCGACGTCAAACTTATAACACCCCTCTTTTTTCGTCGGGGTTTAAAAATACGCTTCAGAAATGTATAAATAATAATCAAAAATATGATAACTCTTTTATCCAAAAAGGAGAATATTCTCAATTCAACTGTATATGTATATAATTTTGTTTTTTATGGTATATGATCACTTTGTCTAAATGTCGCCCTCATAAAAAAGCTCAAAGTCGCTTAACGTGCTATGGCTATGCTCGATATTTCTCTACGTGATAAAATCCGGAACACGGCAATCCGTAGAAGAACGGGTGTAACGGACATAGCCCGTAAAATTAGCACGTTGAAATGGCAATGGGCAGGCCACATCGCTCGTCGAACCGACAATCGTTGAGGAAGAAAGGTTCTTGAGTGGCGACCACGAAACAGACGACGCAGCGTAGGACCACCCCCACTAGTTGGTCTGACGACACTTTCAAAGTCGCAGGGAATCGTTGGATGCAAGTGGCGCATATAGGCTGTAGGCTGATATGATCACTTTGTATACAAGACATATTTAATTGATATATCGTTATATGTCCTAATTTGAACTAGCTTAACTATGCATTAACTGCATAAAGGCGATTATCAATATCATTCGCTGCTTCATCTACCACAATAGGCCGATAAGCCAGCGGGCAAACTTTGATCGTTAGTTTTTGGACGTCACAAACGATAACAAAATAATGTATATGATCACGCCTCACCAGAGATGATCGTGCTATTGAAGTATACTGAGCGGCATGTGGAGTCATCATTATGTTACATACGCCAGTATAAATAAACCTCCGTTCATTTTTACGAGCTATTCTATTATTGGTTTTCATTTAGCAATAAATTAATCTATATTTATACTCAAGTTTCTTCATGTTTCTTTATAGAAGATAGTAACGAAAATAGTAGTATAACTCGTTATTAATGATTATCACGCTGAAATGAAGAACAAAGAGATACGTGTTGGGATGAAAACATCAAGAAAACATGTTGTGAGAAGAAAAATCGGCTAAGTGTGAGTCGGAGTCGCGTTCGAAGGGTGCCGTACCATTATCTATAAAAAAGAAAAAAAAAATCAAAGTTTGTTGTATGAGAACCGCCTTTGCATCTGGGACCACGCCTCAGGGGACTGTTCGACGCCTGTTTGACGTCCGGGCAGTTCCCTGGGTGCTGGAAAGAGGGGAGGCTGGTTCTCCTGCCGAAGCCGGGACGGTCTCCCGAGTCGGCCTCGGCCTACAGGCCCATCGTGCTGCTCGATGATGCGGGCAAGCTGCTGGAGAGGGTGTTGGCTGCCCGCATCGAGCGGCACCTTGTCGGGGTTGGGCCCGATCTGTCCGACGCCCAGTTTGGTTTTCGGAGGGGGCGTTCGACGATCGCGGCCCTGCTGCGCCTGAAGGCCGTGGTAGCGGAGGCCGTCACCGGCGGAGGAGTCCTATTGGCGGTGTCCCTGGACATCGCTAACGCCTTCAACAGTCTGCCATTCAGCTGCATCAGGGAGGGGCTAAGGTACCACGGGGTGCCCGTGTACCTCAGGCGGCTGGTGGCAGACTACTTGGAGGGGCGCAGTGTCCTCTACGTTGACCGAGTAGGGGACGTTGTGCGAACGCCCATGACGTGCGGTGTCCCACAGGGGTCGGTTCTGGGTCCGACCCTGTGGAACATCGGCTACGACTGGGCGTTGAGAGGAAGCCTCCCACCCGGGCTGGGCGTAATTTGCTACGCCGACGATACACTCGTCACAGCCCGGGGTGGGACGCTCGAGGAGGCGGCACGCCTGGCAACTCTCGGCACCGAGGAGATTGTCAGGCGGATCGAAGCGCTGGGGTTGAGGGTAGCCCTGGAAAAGACGGAGGCCCTTTTGTTCCATGGCCTCCGTACCGCCGGGCCTCCCGCCGGCGCTTCGATCACCGTGAATTCGGTCACCATCAGCATCCAGGCCCACATGAAGTACTTGGGCCTGGTGCTCGACGGGCATTTTTGGTTCCGGGAGCATCTCCATCGACTTGTTCCCCGGCTTGTCGGCGCGGCGTCCGCCCTTTCGCGGCTGATGCCGAATGTGGGCGGACCCAGTGCTACGTGCCGACAGCTGTACGTGGGGGTGATCCGGTCGATGGCCCTGTACGGCGCACCGGTGTGGGCGGGGTCCCTGACCGTCCGTCTTAGGGCCCTCCTGTGGCGACCACAGAGGGTCATGGCGATCAGGGCCATACGGGGTTACCGCACGGTGGCGACGGAGGCAGCGTGCCTCCTGGCCGGAACCCCCCCGTGGGACCTGGAGGCGGAGATGCTCGCCGACATTTATCGGCGGGTGTCGGAGACGCGCGCCCGCGGCAGCATGGTCTCCATCAATGAGATCACCGCCTGGCGGGTCGACGCCCGCCGAGAAGTAATTGCCCGTTGGGCAGTCCGGCTGGAGAGTCCTCGGTACGGTGTCAGGACTGTCGAGGCCCTCCGGCCGGTGCTGATGGAGTGGTTGGAGCGGACGCACGGGGTGCTTTCCTTCCGACTGGTGCAGGTGCTGACGGGGCACGGTTGCTTCGGGAAGTACCTGCACAAGATTGTCAGGAGGGAGAGCACACCGTCCTGCCACCACTGCAGTTGCGACGAGGACACGGCGCAGCACACGCTCGAGGAGTGTGCTGCATGGGAGGGGGATCGCCGTGAACTCGTCGCAATTATCGGTGCCGACCTGGCGCTGCCGACCATCGCCAGGGAGATGCTCGTCAGCGTCAGGAACTGGGACGCGGTCGCCGCCTTCTGTGAGGCCGTAATCTCACGGAAGGAGGCGGCGGATCGTGTGCGAGTAGAGCTGCTATTCGGCGACACGTTCCGCCGCCGGCGACTCGGGCGGCGCAGGCGCGAGTATCTGCGCCTAATGCCGCCCTAGCCGAGGCCGCGGGTGATCGGACCGGGGAATTGTCCGTCACCCGCGGAGAGGCTGACCGCGCGACGGCGACCGACGTCCCAGTACGTCGAGAGGTGAGGATACCCGAAAGGGTATTCCGTCGGGCCGACCACTGACGACAAGTCACATCTGCTCCGGTGGTCGGCCCAACAACGAGGTGACGTGGGTACGGGTGGGTTATGGGCCCGCGCGCCGTCCTTTCATCGCCCCGGACGGATTGGACCGCGCGTGCGCTTACCATAGCCCACCCATAAAAAAAAAAAAAAAATAAAAAAAAAAAAAAAAAAAAAAAATGAGAACCGCCTTTAAATGTTTATTTTATTTTGTTTTTAGTATTCGTTGTCATATCGGCAACGGTTCTTGAGATTCAGCCTGGTGACAGACGGATGGACGGACAGACAGCAAAGTCTTAGTAATAGGGTCCCGTTTTCCCCTTTGGGTACGGCAAAACAAAACTTTCATTTACTATGTGATTTTGAGGACACACGTAAAACTATTTCTAGATGAGATTTTTTTTAAATAGAAGAAGAGGACGACAATAGTACATTCATTATACTTGAAAATTTTATGGCCCATCATAAACGGTTTCCAAGGAAAATTCTAGTCTTATATAGCAGTAGGAGGCAAAAGTGGTAGGTATGACAAGAAATAGACAACTGTGTATATGCTATAGAAATCTACAGAATATTTTAAAAGCCTATTTAAAAGAAAAGAAAGGTCCAATAACATCCTTACTAATATTATAGATGTGAAAGTAAGTTTGTTTATGTTACGCTTTCACGCTTAAACCACTGAACCGATTTCAAGCATTCTTTCACCGATGAAAAGCTATAATATCAGGGACTAACATAGGCTATATTTTATCCCGGTATTCCCGTTATTATATATACGGGAACTACGCGGGTAAAACGACTGAAACCGAAGCGAAGCGAGGGCGGATTTCTAGTAAGATATAAATTGCTGATAAAATAATAAGGATATTAATATAAATTAAGATCAATTTGTGAAAGTCCCACAATGAACAAGAATTTTATCGAGGATTTTATACCGAGGTCGAAGGTGAATGGACCAGGGATTAGTCCGCCGCCAGCAGAGAGGCCGACCGCGTGAGGGCGACGGCCCAACATTGCAATGTTGACGGAGCGTCAAAGGGGGCAATACCTGAAAGGGTAACCCGCCGGGCCGGCAACGGATACTAAGGAATCGGTACCAGTGGTCGGCCCAATAGCGATGGAGGGAGAATACGGTAGCGGACGCTCATCCGTTGCCCCGGACAGATTGGGCGAGGTCATGCAAAAAAGAAAGTAATGAAGATAGCAACTAAAACATGTCATTGAAATAAATATTACACCAGAACGTTGATTGTACGTGAAAACGTAAGAAATCAGTATTATAATAATAGTCACGATTAGCAGGTGAATTGATCCAGTGGCGTTATAATTTTCCTAAGAAAATGTTGCTCATGTTCCTAGCAATGTCTCCACTAGTCTTTATGGTTTCCATGAAAAACCACGGATATTATGTTTTCATCTTGATACCTGTAATTCATGGAAGACTTTTTAAAATATAACGTTTGACGTTAGAAAAACTCTAAATAAAATCCTATGCCATTCCAAATAGTCAGTATATTTGCCTCTTATTTAAGAAAAGAAGAAACTTGTTCGATGTTTGGGAAGATGAAAAAAAGTATTTCCTTTTTTTTAGGGGTAGGCCATGGTCAGTGCAACCGCCGCCCGGCTCCGTCCGGGGCGACAGAGGGGTGGCGCACGGCTCCATGACCCACCCGTCGTTGGGCTGACCACCGGTGCAGGGTAACTTGTCTTCAGTGATTCGCCCGACGGAATACCGCGGTCGCGGGGTACCCTCTCCTCTCGACGTTCCCCTTCGGGAACGTCGATCACCGTCGCGCGGTCAGCCTCTCTGCGGGTGACGGACTAACTCCCCCGTGCAGTAACCCACGGTCTCGGCTAGGATGGCATTGGACGCAGATACTTGCGCCTGCGCCACCCGAGTCACCGGCGACGGGTTGCGTCGTCGTGGAGGCGTTCCTCCCGCGCGCGCTCCGCCGCCTCCTTCTGCGAAACGACAGCCTCACAGAAGGCGGCGACCACGTCCCAGTTCCTAATGCTGCCGAGCATCTCCCTAGTGATGGTCAGCAGCATCAGGTCGGCACCGATGATTGCGATGAGATCACGGCGCTGCTCAGCCCACGCGGCACACTTCTCGAGTGTGTGCTGTGCCATGTCTGCGTCGCAGTCGCCGTGGTGGCAGACAGGGTGGATAAAGAAAAACAAAAAGTATTTCGAAGTCTTATTTTTAAAATTATGCATGGTTGAGAAACCGCAAAATGTATAAATGAACAATTTTTACAGCTGATACTCGAGATAAACATAAAATTTTACGGTTCAGGAAAACCAATTCAAGTTTCTACGGAGTGTTCTGATCTCAGGTAAATATATCGGATGTTTCTCAAATGTTTTGTTACGATGGATATTTTAATACAACTTAAATATCCTTTTTTGTACTCGAAACAAGATGATAACTAGCCTGTATTATCTATACCAATAAATAAAATTGGAGTGTCTGTTTGTAATGTCAAAATAATAGGCTTTTTTCATGCTCACACGGTTATTTGCACGACACCTATGCCTAAAATAACAATTAAAAAATTTTTGTCTATCTGTCTGTTTGTTCCGGGTAATCTTCAAAACGGCTGGACCGATTTCAAAAATTCTTTCACCAATGGAAAGCTATAATATCAGGGCGTAAACTAGGCTATATTTTATCCCGGTATTCCCACAGGAACGGGAACTACGCGGGTAAAACGACTATAACCTATAACCGAAGCGAAGCCAGGGCGGGTTGCTAGTATTAAATACAATTTGATATAGTAAGCAATCGACTTATTTGACATACTATACATACGAGTATATTCTATTGGTAGTAATATTGAACGAATTTTTTACTTCTTGGTTTGGTCTCTTAAACCACCATTATTCTTATAAATCGTGTTGAAATGAAATGATTTATTATTATGACAGACACAAACATAAGAAAGAAAAAAAAAATAATAATTTCGAAAGGCATTTGCCACGATCCGGACTCGACTCAGTATAATGCTAGCCAAAGATGACCAGCGCAGACCTTCCGTTGTTACCGTGAGGAGACATCACGCACATGCTTTCAATTTAAATTCTAATATTAACATTAATCAGCAAAATTGTACATATTTACATAAATCTATTAATAAATAGAGAATATAGTTCTCTTTGGCTATACCGGCTTAATAGGCTACGAATTGCTACAGGGCTTACTTACTATTGCAATTTATAAATACATATTTTCCTAATTCGTAATTCCTGAAATAATATAGACATAATCAGAGGCCCGTAATTTATTGGTGTCTGAAAGTTAATGATCGTATAATTAAAAAAAAAACAACTAAAAAGTACTGGTGTCATGTAAGAGTAGTACCTCGTTTTTTTGTATTGTATTCTGTTGTATTGTGGCGGCTACGAATACTGCCGAAAGGGTTGCATTGCTCGTAGGTATCGTAATAGACGGCTATGGGCTTAACATCGACATTGCCATCACCATTTAATGCCATCTGCTCAAGAATTACATTTCCTAGGGGACTTGTCGTCAGACAGCGGCCGGTCATAAAACTATTATCAACTTCTTTGCAATATGTTCATATATACACAACTCCAAATGATTGGGATGAGAGTAGAATGATGATCATGGTCTGAACTCTTGAACCCTTGGATAGAAAGGTCTGTTAAGTATTGTGTGTATGTATCTCAAGAATTAACACGTTTAGTTATTATCTATGATAACCTAGAGTACCAAGGGATGATTGATGAGTACGCAACTCATCTTAATACAATCATCATCGTTATCATTGAGCCTATTGCCGTTCACTGCTTTTTTTTTATTGCTAATGGTGGCAAACGCGCAAACAGTACACCTGATGGTAAATGTTGCTGCTGCTCATGGATCTTTGCTAGGCTGCTCATGGACCTTTGCTAGGCCGCTGCCTACCGTGAAGAAAGTGAAGGGAGTCTATTTTCTGCGAGAGTGTGGTACTACCCCGAACGGACCGGCCCGCGGCTGTAGACAGACAACTGTCAACAGTGTGGTTCTACTACAAACTGACTGCTTGGAGGTAGCCTTCCCTTATGTTTCGCCACAAATTATGTTCCTGTCCTAGGTGGGTCCTAAACTGTTTTTGACGTCCGATACGTCAAAAATCTTCCTTCCCCATCAGTTTTCGGTTTGTTGAACGATGTGGCCTACCCATTGCCACTTTAGATTGCTAATTCATCGTGTCAATCCTTTACATGTTACGTTCTTCCTTCATCCGGCCTCCTGTATTTTGGATCCTATCTCCCAGAGAATTCCCAAGCATAGCCCGCTCTATAACACGCTGAGCAACTTTAATCTTGGCTATGAGGCCTCCATTAAGGGACCACGACTCCGTGCCGTAAATCATTACTGTTCAACACACACTGATCGTAGACCTGTGCTTTCAGATACTGAGACTTCTTAAAAGTGCTGTTATAGTTTCATTAATTTATTTATATGTTTATTTCTACAACCAGGTTCATTGCACAAATGATAAATTAATTTAATGAAATTACAATAAAGATTATAGGTATATTTATATACATACTAGCTGACCCAAAAGACGTTGTCTGTTCAAATAAAATAAAAGGAATTCTCAGCAGCGCCACCTGCCGCGTCCAATTGCGAATCTAAACCATCCTGGAATTCCCTCAAAGACACACAAAAATTTCATCAACGTCGGTCCAGCCGTTTAGGAGGAGTTCAGTGACGTACACACGTACACAAGAAATTTATATATAAAGACTAGCTGACCCAACAGACGTTGTTCTGTTCAAATAAGCGCAACCTACCGGGTCCAATTGTGAATCTAAACCATTTTTGAATCGCCTTGAACATGCACAAAAATTTTCATCAACATCGGTCCAGCCGTTTAGGAGGAGTTCAGTGACATACACACGTACACAAGAAATATATATATGTATATATATATATATATATATATATATATATATATATATATATATATATATATATATATATATATATATATATATATATATATATATATATATAAAGGTTACCGTAGTGATAAAATACAAAATTCAAATAATTGAATAAATAAATTAATTAATGAAAATATTATAATAACATGAGTTGCTTACTCATCATCAATTAATACCCTAAATTATCAGAAACTAAATGTGTTATTTCTTGAGACATACGCACATAACACTTAACAGACCTTTTCATCCAAGATTTCGGGAGATCAAAACATAATCATCATCTTACTCTTATCCCAATCATTTGGAGTCGACGCAACATGTTCTCTTCATCCATAGTACATATTGTAAAAGTTTTGATAATAGATTTATGATCGACTGCCTCTATGACATCAAACTTTCTTGGAAATTATTTGTTAACCAGACGGCATTAAATAGTGTTAGCCATGTAACACGTAGTCGTCCTTTATAAATTAGCCCATTTTAAAATGAGAGGTAAATATACTCAGATTACTGAATTACAGACTATGATTATTGAATTAAAATGGTAGGTTGAGTAAGCCACATTGTTCAAAAACTGTTGAAAGCTTTTGGACGAGCTACAAAATCTGTTCTGCTCCGTAACGTATACTATAGTCAGATTAACGATTTAAGAAATGTAGCAAAAAAAAACCACCTAAGTGCTAGTCGGAGTCGCGCACGAAAGGTTCTGTACCATTAAAAAAAAACCAAGAATAACTTTGTTGTATAGGAGCCCGCATCAAATATTTTTATTTTATTTTTAGTATTTGTTGTTACAGCGGCAACAGAAATACATAATTTGTAAAAATTTCAACTGTCTAGCTATAGCGATTCTTGAGTTACAGCCTGATGACAGACAGACGGACGGACAGACATCGAAGTCTTAGTAATACGGTCCCGTTTTTACCCTTTGGGTATGGAACCCTAAAAACCGTTAGAAGTAAGCGACACAAGATCGATCTAATGAAATTTTTATGGAAATTGTCCTTGTCCAATAGAGCACTTCCATGAACTAATGGATGTACAGAATAGAGCAGAATAGAATAAAAGTTTATTAGTAATTATGTATATACACTATATTACTAATAATATTTCATAATGTCTTCTTTGATAATACTTCAATAAACATAATATTTAAAAGGAAAAAGCACTTACTACAAGTGTGTTTATTTGTATTCACAGAGAGTGCGCTTTACTTAAACAAAATCTTTGTATGATTTGAAAGATGCAAAACTTCGGTATATCAAAAATGAGATTACAGTTTTCATAGCACTAACAAATCATCGTGTTTAAAATGTGAAATTATTTAACATAGGATTTTATTAACAAAAATCAGTTGCCGTAATTTTAAATTCACGTTCATGCATTAAAAACGTGTGTTGTACATAATAGATGTAACAAATGTACAGACTAATGTATAAATGAACTCTATTCTGTATGTAGTTTTGGAGTGCGTCACAGGTCTCTCGAGAACAATAAATCATAATGGTTCAAATGGGTGCACGGGTAAAATACGTTCACGGCCAAAACACTGGGCACAAGCACGTTCAATAGTGACATAACATCAAAACGACCTATAACATAGAAAGGCCACGCAGCATCTCTATCTCTAGCGTCAACGTAACATTCACGGGTTCGGACGCCTCTTGTGATGAAAACCTTTTTGCAATAGCACAAAACCATAAGAGACTAGTTAGGAACAAAGTAAATAGAAATTAGGATAGAAGGTTCAAGGGCTAAAATCGTAGGTGGAGTATGCGGGCGGCGAATATGTTCGTCCTGCTCGCTCGGCGCCCTAGGCTGCGACGCGCAGTGACGCTCCAGTCGCGGTCTGCCGGCCGTCGCGACGCTCGGGGCCGCTCCACCGACGCGCCGCTTCAACGTTCATCGCGTATGTAGCCAATGTGTGAGATGCATTGCTGAGTATCAGCACCGGTGGCGTTAGGCGTGAGCTCTTACTGTTAGTGCCTGTAACCGGCTACGCGAGCCGCGTATCGCACTTCCACGCAACCGCCGCGGCTTCCAATAGTGCAGTGTGCCACTAGGGCATTGTTTTATGTTTGTATATACATCACATCAGTGATAAATTTGAACCGCCAGTGGTTTGCTTTTGTTATCTGATGAGGTGAAATTCACGCAATTTTTGGTATGCTATCCAATCACTCACGAGATAGGTTTAGAAGTACATTATCCTCGTACGTCGCATCGTGTAACCAGTTACGACACAAAGATAACACTTTAATCCAAATAATACACAGTCCAATACATGCATTAGCTCTTTACGTACACAGCTTTGCTTATATTAAATATATTTACCTATTTGGCAAACTATAATTCGCTATAAACATGCAAAAAGAGCTATACAGACTATGGATTATATGCGATATTCTAATTTTGCTACTTATCCTTACAATAGTATTATTAGAAAGTCAAAATTATCATAATGATGATATTTTATTAATTACTGACTACTATTTATTTAAAAGTTAATACAATAAAGCAATTTATAAAATTAACTACATTTACTTGAATGTAAATAATTCTTAATAAAAATAAAATATATATTTAAATCTCTACTGATAATGTTATACTAAAACATTGATTTTATCAACCGACAACTTGTTGAATGTCTGTTCGTACATCTCAAATAATGACATGCATGTTAGGTGAAATTTTAACAAAAATATAGGTAATTTATCTGACACGAAAAAGTGTAAATATTAATTTTGTACTATCTTAAAATAACAATTATTTTAATTATGATAATTAACCTTCGTTTAAGAGTAAGTAAATTATTACAACACAACCATGATCTAGATGTTATCATAATCTGAAAATATTTTATTTTTATCGCTTCCTGTCAACAGCTCTTTCCAACATCATGGTTGCTTGATGTATTTTTAGTCTAAGTCGTGCTGTTTGTTGCTTGTTCCGTGAATATTTTATTTATTTTAATATTATAATATTACTGATCGACCGTGAAACGGTGTTACATTAATGCCAATGTCGCACAATATAACATTCTGTTACTAATCAATATGTGGCGAAGAACATTTTACACGCTGTCATTCTTCCATCAAAAACTGTCAATATCATAATTTACTTTAATATTTTGTTAACGAATTTCGTAAAAAGTACTGTAATGATAGTCAGTAAAACAACTTAGTTTTCGCATAACTAGGTCTGATAATAAGATTAGATTGTGATAATATTAATGCAGTAATTAGATTGTACGTATAATGATGATTGTAAAGACAAATAAAACGTTTTTAACGGATTTCATGATAATTTCAATTATTCAATAAATACATTAAGTAAAAGAAAATAGTCTCCGTATTACCAATTTTTTAAGGAAATCATTTTATTTAGTAGATAAAGGTTATAATTGAATAATTGGTTTTCTGTTTACACATTATTTAGTGAAATAACAAAAGTCTAGTGAATGGTATGACGTAGTATCTAATTAGCGTTGAGTATATCTTGGGAGCGTATTTCACAGTGAAGTAGGGCGCAGCGAATGCGTATCTATTCGTTTAGTAGCCGATGACGTTCAGAATGACTACACAATTGAAGCCACCAACTGCTCAACGAGTAGTAATTGATTCTGCCGATCACTATTGGTGCCAGCAATTCCTTATACATACCATAACAATAACAATTGCTTGTGTTGCCCAGGCCTCATTGAATAAATGAAAACGACTATAGATCAATAATTTGTACTTCACGTCACAATAGAGGAACGAAGTTGTATGTTGTTTAATATCATCCATTTATTGTGATTAATATTACTATGACCTTGACATAATATAACTTTAACTGATTGCTTTTTCACTTATTTAATATTAAAGGCTTTAACAATGAATAACATTCAACGGTTTGTGGATCAAAGAATTAATATGCGAGTATTAATGTATCTACTATTATATTATTACAGTAATATTTAATTTTACATTTTGTATGGTGACGCAGTAAGTATACAATTCACCACTCCCTATCTTGCCCATGGGTGTCGTAAAAGACGACTAAGAGATATAAAATGCACATAAAATCTGTGCAACAGAAGGAAACTTTGAAGTGAAACCCTATACCAACATGTCTGACCAGCATGGTACAGTTGGTCAAATTCCTTCCAATTGTGGAGGAGGCCTGAGCCCAACAGTGGGATGTATGTGGGCTGCGATGATGAATATTTAATATACCTTTTTACAAGACCCATAGTCTTGTGGTAGAAAAATAATATTGTATAAGATATAACGTTCAAAATAATTTAAAACGAAACAGTTTTATTTGTTTATACAGTTATAATTCAAAGTAGAATATGCAAGTACGAACTATTTTTCGTGATTAGCTTTGTCAGCGAAATCCGTCAGAAACAAATGTGTTAACGCATTGATGGAAATAATTATTAATTAAAAAGTATTTTAAAAGTCACAAGTCTAAAACTGTAATTAAACTCATTATATGTATAGCTGAGCATATTTATATAATGTAAAACAGTTTGCCAATTCACCAGGACTACGTTTAGCTTAATTTCTCGACTTACTCATGTATGAAAACAATTTAATCACTGTGGCGATTCTTCTATACCAGTGATGGGCAAAGTACGGCCCGCGGGCCAACTCCGGCCCGCGAAAGTATTTAATCCGGCCCGCCGAGAGTCCATCCATCCTAAATATTCTAGTCAGCATTATGACGCGAAAAATAAAATCTGACGTTTATAATTAAAAATCTCCGAATTTTTAATGAAAGCCAATTCGTCAGGGGTGTTTTGAGCTTTCATTATCTCTTAATTAGCTTGCCATAATTATAATTCTCTCGGCATTCTGCCACAGGTATTAGTTTATTTATTGGAAAAATTCCATTCTATTCACCTATCGGTGAAGCTAAACTAGCCGCGTAGTTCATGTGTTGGGAAATACGGAGCGCAAAGCGTGGTGAAATGTGAGGCGCAAGCGATGGCGGCGGGGGCGAGAACGGAAAACTCAATCAGAAACCGATTGACTGATGAACACCTTTTCGCACTGTTGAAAGTTGCTTCGTCACAGATGGAAGCTGCTTTCGAAAATGTTATGGAAAATCAAAAATAATTCCATATGTCTCACAAGCCTAACAAGGCGTAAAAGTAGAGGGTATTTTGTTCATTAAAAAGCTTTAATACAGAATGCATTTTTCTATAATTCTGGCCCTCCTCTAGAATTTCTTAAACTTTGTGGCCCGCCATTAAAAAAGATTGCCCATCACTGTTCTATACCAATAAATAAAATTGGAGTGTCTGTTTGTAATGTCAAAATAATAGGCTTTTTTCAAGCTCACGCGGATATTTGGTCGATACCTATGCCTAAAAATCACTTTATATTTTTTTTGTCCGTCTGTCTGTCTGTTTGTTCCGGGTAATCTTCAAAACGGCTAGACTGATTTCAAAAATTCTTTCATCAATGGAAAGCTATAATATCAGGGAGTAAACTAGGCTATATTTTATCCCGGTATTCCCACGGAAACGGGCACTACGGGGATAAGGCGACAGAAACCGAAGCGAAGTAAGGGCGGGTTGCCAGTTAATAAATAAACCTCAAAATTAGGCTTTTAAACAAAATCATGGTTTAAAACTTAAATTGGTTTAAAAATTAAATTCAGATCTTAAATTGTAAGCAGTATTTTTCTGTTATTGGCTGCAAATTGTCTGTATATAATATTTCTGAAAAGTGTTTTTGCTTTTAAGTAATTTTCTCGAATAAAACTATAACACACCGTTTTGAAGATTTTTTTTTCTACTCAACAACTATTAGTAAATATATCAAAATGATGATTGTTTTCATTAAAATACTGATTAAATATTACATTCTAACATACCTTGAGCGTGAGACCAAATTGAGTTTAGTCACTTTAACTGATGTTGGATTACGAACATTATTAGTATCAATTAATTAAAAATAACATTTAGGAATAAATATTACCATTTACCGCCATACCCTAATAAACGTAAGGAATTTTCATAAACACGATAAAAAATAAGCTTTTTATAACGGTCCGAAGTATTCGCATGAATTTTCTAATTTAATGACATTTATGTACATAACTTTGCTTTGCTTGAATAATGGTACACTAAGATTTATATATAAGTTTGCACCATGTCAGTCATATGTCGTTTGCATCCAAAGGCCTCTGTGACTTTTATTGTATCGCCTATTCACCTTTAGTCAAATAATTTTCACTGCTTTGTGATTTGTATTATTCGAGAAACTTACTTTCTTAAAACTTCAAGATGAAAAGTAATAAAAATATATTAAGATCAATTTACAAATGTTACTCTATAAAATTAATTTTACTTTACAAAACAGACTTTTTTTTTTGTGGGTGGGCTGCGGTCGGTGCGCCTCCGCACCACTCCGTCCGGGGCGACAGAGGGGCTTAAGCACGCAACTCCCGCAACCCACCCGAAAACCACGTCGCCTTCGTCGTTGGGCCGACCACCGGAGCAGGGTTACTTGACATCAGTGGTCGGCCCGACGGAATACCTCCTATTGGGGTACCCTCTCATCGACCGACGTCCCCCCCTCGGGGAGGACGTCGGTCTTTCCTCACGCGGTCGGCCTCTCGGCGGGTGACGGGCTAAAATCCCCGGTCACCTCACCCGCGGCCTCGGCTAGGGCGGCATGAGGCTTACAAAACAGACTTTCTCTTGACAATATATTATAGCAATAATAATTTCTCCATACAAAGGTTGCCTGGAAGAAATTGCTGTTAGCGATAAGGCCGCCCATTATACGAACTAATATTATTATAAGTTTCTACTTCTGTATTCAACATGGAATACAATAGAGTGTAAATAAATAAATATTATAAGTTCTTATAGATATTATTGTTATATTTATTGTAAAATTAAATAAATATGCATTATGATTTTAACAGAAACAGTTATTATCGTCTTTGTAAGATAAATTTAGCTAGTCTATACGTAGCGCTGGTCCACAGAAGCTAAATATGTTATCCCTACTAAAGATGTCACAAATTGATTACGACGTTTCATCTTGTAATGTTTTACTCATAGCCATTCGACATCTATAATATTATGAATATACTAGCAATCCGCCCTCGCTTCGCTTCGGTTATAGGTTATAGTCGTTTTACCCGCGCAGTCAGACAAAATTTTTTAATCTGTATTTTAGGCATAGGTGTCGTGCAAATAACCGTGTGAGCATGAAAAAAGCCAATTATTTTGACATTACAAACAGACACTCCAATTTTATTTATTGGTATAGATTTGAATTTTTCTCTGATTTTTTCCTCCGTAAGCAAAGCTTATTTCCATTTAAAAGCAGGGGAATGCTATTATGTACTGCTGAACATTTCCAAAATCCCAGCGATAACTTCGAACTGAGACTTCGATTATTGGACCTTACGATCAGAATATAATAATTGCGCTAATGGTCCGTCAAGGATTGCACTAATAATATAAATAAACTATATACAACAATTATAAAAATATTAAAAATAATTAGTTTATGTGGTACTAGCAGCCCGCCCTCGCTTCGCTTCGGTTTCAGTCGCCTTACTCACGTAGGTCCCGTTCCCGTGGGTATACTGAGATAAAATGTAGCCTATCTTACTTAGGGATACTGTAACATTCTAATGGTGAAAGAATTATCGAAATCCGTCCAGGATTTGTTGAGTTTATTCGTAAGGAACGTTTCCTCTTTATAATATTAGTGTGGATTTACACCCTTAGAGGGTGAAAATTAAAAAATGCTGAAACACAGGTTTATTTATTTTTACTACTCTTTAGTAAAAATTAGTATTTTTGGAGAATTTGAAGAAAATCAATGTAGTTTTTTTTTCTCCTCATACAAACTTTGTTACTGCGGTTTACCCCCTAGGGGTGGATTTTCAAAAAACCCTTTCTTAGTGGGTTTCTACGTCACGCATAGAAACTAATGTTAAAATTTCATGTTCCTGGCTTCAATAGTTTCGGATCTGTGATAAGTCAGTAAACTTACATCTTTCTACCTATTTTACACCCTTAGAGGATGAAAATGGATAAACGCTGAAACACGTATTTATTTATTTTTATTAAAGAGTATTTGTGCTTAATTTGAAGACGGTAGCTAAAGATTTTTTTCTTTCCATACAAAATTCACCGTTGCGTTTCACCCCCTTAGGGGTGGAATTTCAAAATATCTTTTCTTAGTGGGTGCCTACGTCACAAAATGAAACTACGGTTCAAATTTCATTTTTCTACCTACAGTAGCTTCGTCTCACCCTGGTTCTTTATATGTATATTATTGTGAATGCCTCCGCAACACCCTTTGTAGTTGGAATTTCGCAAAATCCGTTCTTAGCTGATCTCTACTCGACGAAAGGAATACTCATGCCAAATTTCAAGTCTGTACGCCTTATGGTTTCAGAGATATCGTGATGAGTCAATATATCGCTCGCAAAACCCGCCTCTCCTATATATATATATATATATATATAGATTAAAGTGTTAATATAATAAATGCTTTTTTTTATTTAATCTATATGATCAGTTTGATCAAAGAACTAATTACTATGGTTAATGTTTATTTGCGATATCTAAACTCAATTTTAAATTCTAATTATTATTACCTAATAATAATAACCTCTAATTATTAATAAGCTACAATAACCACTTTGTAATTAATTGTAATGAGCGTGCCCGCGATTCATTAAAACTCAGTCAATAAGGTTTTATTTAAAAAATATATGAGAAAATGGTAGAAATTCAAATGAAGCGATACTTTGCATTTAATACAGATTTTGCTATGAATTAGCAAAAAATAAATAGAAAACTGCTGTAACCTATTTTGATTTAGAGTGAATGAACCTCTAATTGTGGTTAAATCTCTAAATGTTATTTCTGAATGAAAATTTTGGTATTTATAAATTTTCTCTCATAATACCACATCAACGTTAATGTTTAATAGACTATTATGAAGACTACTTTTTCTTCTAACGATAAACAATACCTAAGTGAACAAATCAAAATAAATGTTTTCATATGAAAACCGTTTTTTTTTGTGGTCTATCGTCCGCGCACACGCTGTCCAGCTCTGTTCGGGGTGATGAAGGGACAGTGCGCGGCTCCATAATCCACCGTCTTCTCTCCTTCGCCATTGGGCCAACCACCAGTATCGAGTTCCATGTTCTCCGTAGCCGGCTCGTCGGGATACCCTAGGGGGTACCCTCCCCTTCGATCGTCCGTCCCTCCCGGGACGTCGAATGCCGTCCCGCGGACATCCTCTTTACGGGTGACGGACTACCCCCGGTGCGGTTACCCGAAAAACCCCAGGTAACTGAATAAACGATCTTAATAAAAATAATTATGTGAATAATATACTAAACGCTAATTTATAATATTAGGTAGATGTTAGGTACCAGTTAACATAGAACTCATAAATTTAGGGCATGCATGAGACAAAAAATAAAATTATGTGGTGTATCGTAATCTAGATAAATAACATTTATAATGTTAATAACCTGTCGATTGTTTATGAAAATTTCGCGTACCTACGATTTTAAATTTTCGTCTGATTAATGCCCTAGACCGATGAGGAGAGTGGTAGGTATTTATTTTTATTGGGACAATTTACACCGCATTTGCCTACTACTGTAACTCCTGTAAGCCAGGCTCTACAATGTTCTCCGTATAAAACAGCGAAGTTTGAGCATTAGAGAATCCTGGAAATAAATTAATAAATTAAATTAAAAAAGAAAAATTTAGAGGAGTTCATTCAACATTCCACTTCCCTCCTATGTAAAGCGGCCGACATGAAGCAAAAACACAATGGTTTTAACAGAGCTTAAGAAGCCTATAGAACTTTAGGATTGGTTGCAATAGTAGACATGGCCAAAGCGCCTGAACGCAGGAAACATTTTTCAAGTAGTTACAAGGTCCGTTTAGTATACTATAGACGTGACTTACAGATTATTTAACATGAGGTCCCTCGTTACGCCAGAGAATGTGGTAAGCTATTTGTTCAAAAATAGTAGTTAGAGATCAAACATTGACAAAATGGTGAAGCTATTAGTTTAAAACAAAATAATTTACTTCTAAAAATCCTATGAAAAGTGAGGGCTTCATAGTGTTCAATTTCCAGACATGTTTTCTCTAAACGCTCACGAATAGATGGACAGAATAGACATAGATGACAGTTCTTTGTTGATGAATCCCACCTTTCCTGCCATTCGGTCAGGAGCTAATCATACATTACGGATTGCAGCTCGAAAAGCCTAGTAATTTTATTACGATCGCGTGGCAAACGAAAATCGATGTTCATGTTTTCTCTCGTAGAATAATACATTTTGAAATAATACATTGAGGAGAGTGTTATGTTGATTGGTACCATAGATTAATCTAATTATTTATTGGCATACTAAATTTTATTCTTATAATTATTTTCAATTAAATCGTTTAACCGAAACGTCGCTAAATCAAATACAAACGCGATAAAATCCGTAAAAATACTATTAATAATCCGTGAATATATTTAGATTCTGCCACTCAATAATTTTCATTCTATTATTTTATTCTTTTTTTTAACCAAGCTCTTTTATTTCATATTCATATTTAGGTGGTTGTGAAAAGAAATATGTAGGTAATCTGCCATTTTGTAACGAGCACCATCTTGGTGTAATGGTGTTACGATCATACTGAACTCAGAAAATTGTATTGTCATGAGAATTAAGGACGTATAAACTTCAGGTCAATTGGTCAACGGGAGGAAGATGAAATTTCAATTAGTAAAAGTAACCTAAAAACAAGCAGCTTTTACTGCTTGTTTTTTAGGTTAATTTTAATAAAGAAACCGTTAGAAAACAAATAATGTAATTTTTGTCATAGTTTATAAAACTATATGATTATTAGACATACTTACTAATTATAACGAAATAGCTACAAGTAAAAATATGATATCCAACCAAAAAAAAAAAAAATCTAAATTCACTCAAAAATTATTTCCGGGTATGTTTACTTACAAAATATATCAAAACAAAATTCAGTCCCTATTTTTCACTCTTAGGGAAATTGACCTTACTATACCATACTAGTCAGACAGGTTGGTATAGGGTTTTATTTCGAGTTTTTCTTCTCTTGCATAGATGCTATATGCGTATTATATCCCTTAGTCGTCGTTTACGACATCGACGGGCAAGATAGGGAGTGGTGAATTGTATTTTTACTCCGTCACCACACCGATCCCCACCATAGCCTAGCCAAAAATAAATCTTTTTGAATATTATATTAAATTTATTAACATAAATAAATATTGTATACGTAAATGCAATGTTATCTTTTAATGTTCCAAATTTTAGACTAGCTATTTAATTATGTCTTTCAACAGATGGTATAAGTAGTGCTAATTCAAAAGCAGATTTTATGTTTTCCTTTTAATATGACTAGCGGTGAATTAGATAGGTATGCTTTGAGCGATAGCTTATGAGGGCTTCCGCGACCGCTTGGCATGCTTCCAATACGTACATACAATAAAACTACATCTCGCACACTTTACACTAGAAATCGTGATCTTTCAACATAATTATTCGAGAATAATCTAATATTTGCTAAGTAGATACTTGTAAAGTAAAAAAGTTGTAACATTTAAAATACAAAAGTGATTTGATAGCATCCAAAATAATCAATAAATACATTTTTAGGAGTACGGGCGTTTTCAAAGAAAATGGATAAATGAATATTAAAATATTCGGTATTCACAGTAACTCTAAAATGAAGCCCAGATAATCGTATTAACTTTTTCTATAACGAACATCAAATGAGCATATTTTCCCTAAACACATAGTGTTTTGCTGTATTTACCTTTTTCCTCTTCAAACGAAAAACTGCTTTAGTAATCGTTTATATAAGTCGACTGACATATCGATACCTTAACTTATCTTAACTTCTAAGCCAACTTTCAAGACTGAGATAGATCTTTCTTGTTATCTATTATACTTAATTATATATTGAATTAATAGTGCCAATGTTATTAAATTACATTAACTTTGTTAACGCTAACGAAGAAGCAAATTATACAGTGAAGTGAAGAAATAAATTTGATTTTGAAGGATATAGTGTATGTTATAAGTGTGTGTTTTGTTATATATTGTGAGTTACTGCGTGGAGCGGCGCATACGGCTCCAAGGTGGTCGGAGGCGGGGTATTCCGTTGCTGCGTGCCCTGGTGTGGGGCGCGCGCGGCGGCACCCGTTGACGAAGCCGATTATGCCCTACGAGAGGGCAGCCCGCAACTCGACCATGATGATTTTGGTAAGTCATCTATTTTCACTAAATTATTTAGGCTTATAAGCAGTTCTATCTTTTGGGGGACAGGTAGATTAGAAACGTTGCATTCCAGGTTTAATAAGAAAATCAAATATAATAGTCAAATGTCGTAGGTTCGATTCCTATGCAGGACAATGCTTTGAACTATCCATTTATTATTCTTAGTTTGGGTTACACCCAGTCTGTGTCCGTTAAATGTCTGGTGAAGTCCCCCGCAATACAAGGATTACTTCCTTAGTGCAAGTTGGTGTTTTTAAAATAATAAAAAAAAAACATAAATACTAAAATATATTAAAATGATTGTTAAAATTATAAAATTTTAATATTAATTTAAAATATAATTTGCCAAATATGTATAGGTATATAAACTTGCTATATAACTACGTACTTGTTTCGTGGATAACTCAAAAGTTTGTGTCGGGCCCCTAGTTTAACAGCTATATTAGTCCACTATAGATTGCTGGCCAAATGGATCGGTTTAAGGATATTTTTTAAATTTACCTTTATTTACCTCAGACAGTAAGCTTTTATTCTTATGTTCGTTTGTCGTAGGTACCTTATACCTAATACTTACTTAAGATAGAGGCAGTCCTATATTATATTTTTATTCCGACATTACAATTACATATAATAAAATAAACGTCTGTGGTCTATTAGAGTCTAGTACCCAAAGGGTAAAAACAGGACCCTATTACTAAGACTTCGTTGTCTGTCCGTCCGTCTGTCCACCCGTCTGTCTGTCACCAGGCTGTAACTCAAGAACCGCGATAACTAGATAGTAGAAATTTTTACATATTATATATTTCTGTTGCCGCTATAAGAACAAATACTAAAAACAAAGCAAAATAAATATAAGCAAACAAAATAAATGTAAGGGGGGCTCCCATACAACAAATGCGATTTTTTTGGCCTTTTGGTACGGAACCCTTCGTGCGCAACTCCGACTCGCACTTTGCCGGTTTTTTTTTAATTTTTACTGTCACTTTGTCTATCGGAATTCGGAATACAAGGCTTTTTTTTATTTTGGCTGGGCCATGGTCAGTACCCACGCCGTCCGTTCTATCCAGGGTGACGAAAGGGCAGCGCGCGGCCCCATAACCCACCATATACCCTCTTCTTTGCCGTTGGGCTGACCACCGGTACCGACTTCCTTGTCGTATGTGGCCATCCCGGCGGGGCAGAACGCAAGCCTATAAAAACTTTGTCAGTTATTACGCTTTTTAAAGTAGCAATAATAAGTAATTTAATATTATAATTAGATACATAACAAATTAGACAGTAGGTACGTTCAAAATATCAAAAATTGACAAAATATCATTTTTTTTTTTTTTTTTTTTTTTTTTTGTGTGACTTAGTTGTTAGCCTCAGATGGCTGTGACAACTTTACCCGGACTGGTGGGTGAGCGCTGAGGGCTCTCAACCCGCGAAAAATATATCATTTCGACGGTTTTGCCTTTAAGGCAAAACTCGAGCGTGGGAACTTTTGTTAGAGCACTCATTGACATTTTCTACTCACACGGACGCATCGCTCAGTATTAGTACACACACCCTGAAAACAAATCTAATTTCGATGCTTGCACTAGTACATATTCATTACGCGCTTGTCTTAATAGGATGTTAAAAATGTCACAAAAATAATGCAATGATTTAGGCATTAGCATATCGCATCGTGACGTAGACGTACCGTAGACAGTGCCATAGTGAATAGCCGGTGGCAAAGGGTGGAGTCAGTGTGTGTGTACGCTTTCTGGATATTATATTTACTATTTATTTTTTATGGAGAAATCACAGTAACATTATAAATCCGAATGTTTTCTGGTAAATGCTAAAATAATTAGATATTTTTTTAGATACATAGATAGATGAACATAGGCTTTATATTTTGGAAATAGCTCGCAGTGCAGGTAGTTTAACGTATATGAGCTACAATGATGAATGAAAATTATGAATATAAGTCATCATCATCATTTCACCTATCGCCCTCCACTGCTGAACGTAGGCCTCCCTCGTGTTACAGCACAGAGTGCAGGCCTGTGTCGCCTGCATCCAATGATGCCCAGCAACTTTCACCAGGTCGTCGTACCACCTAGTGTTCATCCTATACTGTATTGTTTGATACTTGATCGCCACTCGAGAACCTCACATCAGCGGCTGTCGGTTCGTCCAGCTATGTGGCCTACCTATTGCCAATTCAGCGTGCTAATTGTTCATGTTATGTCGGTTACAATCGTTCTTCTGTGGCTTCTATGACGCAGAGAAATCCCGGGCATAGCCCGCTCCATAGCACGCTCAACTACTTTGAGCTTAGTTATGAGGCTTATATTTAGGGATCACGTTTCCGTGCCGTAAGTCATCACTGGTAAAACACAATGGTCTTAGACCTGTGTTTTCAGAAACTGAGGTACGTTGGACGAGAAGATCCTCTTAAGTTCATTTAGATGTATCCACCTCGTAGGCGGAATAAAAACCAAGCTGTGTCAAGTTAATATAAATATATAAATTTAATTATGAATGATCTTTTTTTATTAAAACGCTTAATAGGGCTTAAAATAATCACTCGATCAATCGAATTTGACAGCAATTATTTTTAAATTACTTTTTGTGGGGGATAAATTATTCTATCCCTGCCATAACCGTTTCAGTAACGTAGTTCGCACAGACGCCAGGGTTCCCAGAGGCGAAGTAAAGTCGCTTCCATGGGTAGGATGCGTAATACTCGCGAAGTCCATCCCAATCTGCTGACTTATATTGCCACTGTCAGTTGTCTTAGAGCGACTTAGCCTCACCACAGGAGCACTGTTAGGGACCAAGCAGTAGTCAGATGACCGAGGTGGCACTTCGACCACTACCTGGTATCCATGTTGGTGTATAATCAGCAGAATATCTAGTGAAGAAGACTCATAGCTCTCAATACCTGGAACACGGGTGGCCTGTGTCACCACTTGTGAGACACCATAGGCCGAGACATATTGAAGAGATGTCGATCCTGATGGTCAGTGGTTCGGGATCCCAGTCCCTCTTTATGATGACCGTTGAAGTCTCCAAAAACCACCACCTGCACTGATGGACACTGCTCCAATATTTCGTCAATCCCCCGTTGGACGTTCTCAAATAATTGAATTGACCCCGAACCATAGAATTGACAGATCACCATGGTCAATGACCGCGGAGGCAGCGACAATAGATATCGCTCCGTATGAATACGTACATCCCTGCTTTGAGGTTGCTATATAAACCTAAATGATATTATAAAAATCCACATCAAATGTGGAAAGGGGCCCGCAGTAAATAAACTTCTGTCATCATGGGTTTTTTTAAGAAGAGAAGGAAGGAAATGTGAATGGGTATAATGAGATTCTGTGATACAAAAAAAGGGCGGAGCATAGTGCGTATTTGAGGGGTGAGTTTTGGGAGGCGCTTTTGTGACGAAGCACGAAAGGCCCTGGGGCTCCAGACGAAGCCGCTGGGGTTCACTCCGGTTTCCCACTCTGGCATGACGGGATTTTTGCTAGTCGGTAGGACAGCTTCCCAAGGGGGATAATCCTGAACTCGGGTCCCCTGTTGACCGGCATGTGGCCAGCAGTGACCATTCCCATCGGGTCTCCCTGTAAACCATGTCAGTCCCTCATGCTCAGTGCCCCGACCAAGACTACCGCAAATTTCAGATATCACTAAAACCCACCACATAGAAATACACCCAGGCTTCTGGCTCTCTCGAAGTACATCGAATCAAGCGCTGCATCAAATTGCTACTTAGGTGTCGATCTTCTGCGAGAGTATGGTACTACCCCAGACGGATCGTCCCATAGCTGCAATCAGAAGACTATCAACAGTGTGGTCCTACCACTCAAAAAGTTCTGATATGCTTTGCTCCGACGTTGCCTGAAATGAATAACGTTTAATATTACTACTACACGGTTATGATTTAAATATATAAGGATTTCAAAGTGTTATTTTTTTGGATTGAAACTTCTTGTACCCTGAAACAATAATTAAAAGGAATTTATTGGTAATAATTTTTTGCTCTCATACCATTCCCAACTTACTTTCATCCCAATCTTACTTCGCACCTATTTCGCTCGCATCATGGTCTTATCTCACTCTCATCCCATGAACATCATTTCATCAATTCTTCTCTTACTTCATTTATGAAATAGCTTAATAGTTCTGTGCTTTAAAACCATCTTCATTCATTAGTTAATTAAAATCGGGAACCTAAAATAATACATTTCAAATTAACCTAAAATCTCTAACCTTACATTAAAAGCAAATGTTCCATATAAGTTCTCAACTCCATTTTGGCTATTTTTACCAGTAAAAAGATGAATAACTTACTGTATTAACATATACTTACTGCTTTAGTTTGAATCTTCCGTGTTTTTTTTTATGATTGTAATAATTTTCTTTCTGTTTCCCCTTATTTACTCGAAATTCGATTTTAATAAATACCTACATTGATTTTCGATAACTAATCTGATGAAAAAAAAAATCATATAATTAAACTTGCATATTGCTCTTCTATTTACTCGAAAAATACAAATTAGTAGTCGTGTCCAACACTCGTGACCCACCTTTAGCTAGTGCAATGACATATGTCGCGGAGCAACTGACGGACGTGCGTTCACCATGGATACTGAGGCGGTACTAATATTTTTCTTAGCGTAGATTTTATGACAAATCTAATTACGAGACGCTTTTATTTCATAGTAAAATGTATGGACAACGGGGAACGATTTCGGCTAAAAAAATGTATGATGTTTAGGATTAAATAATTATTTTTTGTTATGAATTAGTAAAAAAATTGAACGGTGAATCTATTATTTCGACTTTCGTCATACGATTCACCCAAAAATATTTTCAAATATAACAATGAAATAGCCTAGATATTTAAAACGGCAAAGGTCGATTTCGATGTTTTTGATCAATGTTTCGGATTTTTTTTCTCCTAACAATTATTTTAGAATTATAACACGGTGCCTTAATAGGCCCATTCGTTAAGCAGTTGAAGTATTTTTTTCGTGTCATTTAATGCAGAGAGTTCCTAAATATTTTTAAAACAGTAAGTGTCCATTTGCGCATTTTTAGGGACGCGCCTCTTAACCCGGCGATATTGTGGATTATTTATCTTTCTCCTATCCCAAGGGTAACTAATTTATATGGGGTCGGCACAGTGTATTCTCTTTCTTTATTCATGACGAGTAAACTTAAAAGAAAGCTGATTATAGACCTCTACACTAAAACATCGTGATTAGTGTGGTTATAAGGTTAATTTTCCCCACATGGCCCGTTATCAAAAGTACGGTTTGTATACACTCTGCAAAGATAAAAGTGATAATGCTTAAAATATATGTTATTACTAGCTTCTACTCGTGACTTCGTCCGCGTGGTACTTGGTACTTTGGGCTAGCGCTAACTTAAACCTAAGACTTCGTTTACGTTTATTTTTTAATAATACGATTCTGCCACGCATGATTTTTGCGAAAATTTTGCCGTTTACGCAGCGGAAGCTCTCAAACGAAAAAAGGGGTTTTGAAATATTCTTCATTGGTGCTCCGCTCCTGTTGGATTTAGCGTGATGATTTATAGCCTATATATAGCCTTCCTCAATAAATGGGCTATCTAACATTGAAAGAATTTTTCAAATCGGACCAGTAGTTCCTGAGATTAGCGTGTTCAAACAAACAAACTCTTCAGTTTTATATATTTTATTATATATTATATTATATTATATGTTATTATTTGGGCTCATATACATCGTACTGCTACGCTCGAGTCTCCTCCATAGTAGGAGAAAAATTAAGCTACTATATATAACCACGCCCGTCAGACAGGTTGGCAGAGGGTTTTTCATTCAACTTTCACAGATGTTATCTGTATATTGTCCCATAGTACTCTTTTATGAGACCGACGGGTAAGAAACATGGTAGTGAATAATATTGTAACTTCGTTATGACATGTGTATAATATTTAAGTTTAGCTACAGTTAAGACTAAATTCATAGGTTAAACATAAATGCTTTTATAAATAACTTTTTAATTGCTATATTCTACACATCTGTCGTCACATACATATCATCATCAGCACATCGTCGTCTATGTTTGGCATAAGCTTTCCTGATAGTATTCGTCCTTTTATATGACGTTCAGTATGCAGGCGCAGTTCTCCAAGAGCTTGCAGCTGCCCACACTGGGTGATCTCTCAGATATTTTCACGACTCTCATCGCCAACACCGGTAACAATATGTAACCACTATTTTTAACTGTCACTGCACCAGGTCTTGGGCAATTATTTTATTAATAAGTTAGGGAAACGCGGTGAATTTGATACAACACGGCAGCAACAACGACCGCTTGCTCTTGTGTCTCGTTCCCAACTGAGTATTCAACGGACCGCTCTCAATAAAGAAAGCTCGGTATTATTTCAAACGTTAACGGTCAAACGACAAACATCAAAAATCATTGCCAACGTTTTATCAAAAACACCCAAGTATAATACTTGACGTTTCCGTAATCGATTGATTCTTAAAAACTATTAAGATATGGCGCCAGAGGTAGTGACGCTGCGACATATGTAAACAGATGTTGGCAGTTTTGGTTTAAAGTTTCTATTTTTAATCAAACTACATATGAATATTCTGATATATCATTTCTATTTTCGGAATTGATTTCGAAACGCTATTGACATTCGCTCTTCCAGAACGTTGAGTTTATTTGTAAAATTTTATATACATAGAATGTTATTATTTTGACATTGGTATATTATCTAAGAGTTAAAATCGCCCACTTTGTAATAGGACTCAGTGAACGATATATTTTAAACGTCACTTATGATTTGTGGGTTAATTCGATATTTCAACGTAGAAACGTTCATTGAATTAAATATAATTATTATTAGTAACAACACGGATAGCTCAGTGGTTATTGAATTCGAGAGTTTCTTAAAAAGTCGCGTTTCAAATCTTACTTTTTTGGTGTTATTTAATTTAGGATGGTGATGGTGTATTTAATAGACAACCTGACGTATGGCGAATGTAAAATAATTAGAAGACCGTTACTTCATTCTGAATAACCTATTTATCTATTACATATATAAATTAATAATTCATGACTTTTTTTGGTGTGATTTACGGTCGGCGCACTCCTCGCTCCGCTCCGTCCGGGCGACAGAGGGGCGTAAGCACGCACACCCGTAACCCACCCGTGACACGTCGCCTTCGTCATTGGACCGACCACCGGAGCAGTGACTTGTCGTGAATGGTCGGCCCGACAGAATACCCCTTGAGGAGTGCCTTCTCCTTGACTGACGTCCCTCCCTCGGGGAGGACGTCGATCTTTACTCGTGCGGTCGGCCTCTTGGCGAGTGACGGACTAATTCCCCGGTCCAGTCACTCGCATAATTCATGACTGACAAATCATCGCACATCCCAGGCGACCCTTGAGAATTGAAAATTAGTTTATTACACACTAACAGACAGTGCAACTTCAGCAACAGCAGTCTTCAGTCACCTTCCCGCCTAATGCCCGTTCGCGTGAGAATACCCGATTAAATTTAGCCTTTGTTATTCCCCGATATTATAATTTTTCATTTTTTATTGGTAAAAGAATCTTTGAAATCGTTAACATGACAGCATAACAAACAAATAGAAATAGAAGGATATGTAGATATGGATTAAGATGGAATTTTAGAAATTTTTAGCAATTTTCATTTTCAACACTTCAATGGAGGGGTATTCCTTTGTGTGAACTTTTGTCTAGATCTTCTATTCATTCACTCATTTCAGCTTATATATATCCTACTGTTGTGCTCGAGCCTCCACTACAATAGGAGGGAGATTGACTTACTATACCATGCTGGTGAGGCGTGTTGATACAGGGTTTTATTTCGAGAGAGGTTTTTCTTTTCTTGTTAAATGCATATTTAATGCTTAAGTCATCTTTTTACCACACCCATGGGCAAGAGTATTCTTATTCGATTTTATTCTTACTCCGTTACCACACGGAAAAATTTTCTATGCATTTGAAGCATAGAAAAAATGGTCTTTTAAGTAAATTAAAAGAGACGTATCAGCAATTTTGTAAAATATGGCTTTAACGCAATAACAATGAGAGTGCTAGGTTGTGTATAAAAATATATTCCATTACTAGATACGTCGTAATAACACGCTAAAAAAATAATACGCTAAAAATAATTGTATACGTGTTTAATCTTTTTTAAGAAGGGGAAGACTCCTAAGAGAAATTTGAATCTGTGAAAGATTCAGCGACTTATGTAATAACAATTCAATAAGAGTTGAAGTTCATATAGTAGCTTTGGTTTACAATCAAAAGACAATATAAAAGCCATTTGTAGAAATTCCTATTTTAGTACTTCTTTTGGTTTCTACGTTTTATTTATTGATTTTATACCCTTAAAAGTTCTATCTAAATAAATACGTGTATTATATTTTTTTTTCAATAATCCTAAACTGCCTAAATATTAAAAAAAAAAATGTGTGTACGCACGTAATAATTAAAATTTCTTTGGCGTAACAAGATAAAAATCTTTTTAAAATCATTCTAAAAATTTTATCCTTCACATAATCCGACGTTTGTAGAAAAAAATAATAATAGAAAAAAAAAAGGTATTTAATAAATTGAAAGTCTTATTATAATGCATTATCTATATAGTTGACATCTGTGTTGATTAGCTAACTTTAAGGTGCCGGGTAACTCGAAGTAACGGGGCGGCCCAACAACCACGGCCGCTCCTGTTATAAGCGCGGCCCGATCGCACGCCGCAGACTTGGACATGGACACGACCCACTAATGGCTGCAGAATCCCTCCACCTCCTACAGGCCAACCTCGACCACTCCGCCGGTGCGCAGGATCTTATCTTGCAATCGCAGCCGTAGTCGTAGAGCCAAGGCAGTTGTTTCGCAGAAGGAGGCGTCGGAGCGGGTCCGGAAGGGATTCCTCTACCACGACACGCTCTGTCGCCGACGCGTTGGACGGTGCAGGTATGAGTACCTGCGCCTGATGCCGCTCTAGCCGAGGTCGTGGGTGGATGGATCGGGGATTAGTCCGCTACCCGCAGAAAGGCAAACCGAGTGAGGGCAATGCCCCAGGTGGCAATACTGCAAGGTCAAGAGCCGCCAGAGTGAGCTGGGGTCTTCACCCGGAGGTGATACGCACCATTTACAACGCTGTAGCCGAACCCATAATAACGTACGCCACCAGCGCATGGGCACCTGCATCAAATAAAAAATACATCCAAACCCACCTCAACATGACTCAAAGGCTATTCGTATTAAAGACTGTTAAGGCCTACCGCACAGTCTCTCTTAATGCCGCTCTGGTTGGGCTGGGGCGCTACCTCTCGACATTTGCGTCAGAGAAAATGCACTTCTCTATGAGGTCAGGAGGGGGCTGCACCAGCCAGTACCGGATCGAGAAGTGGAGATGCAGTTTCCATTTGTAGAAAGACCTCACCCGGCTGAGCATATGGACCACAGTTACTTACAGCTATCAAATTCACAACAAGTCGAAGAAATGGTGGGCAGTGCAGTGCGGCTGTATACAGACGGTAGCAAAATAGAGGGAAGGGTTGGCGCAGCTATATCCGTATGGGAAGGAGCTGCCGAAACCCGATACCTTAAGTTCAACTTACCGTCGTACTGCACTGTATACCAAGCTGAACTGTTGGCCATATGCGAGGCCGCTAAAGTGGCTGCAGCTGGCAAGAGAGCAGGCTATGCAATAATTAGTGACTCCAGAGCAGCTCTAGATACAGTCGTAATCAATAGCTCAACACACGAACTAGCCGCGAAGACCAGGGCACATCTAAAAGTAGCTATAACACGTGGAAATACGATGGAGCTGTTCTGGAACAAAGCACACGCGGGTATAGCTGGAAATGAGAGAGCCGACCAACTGGCTAAAGATGCAGCCTTAAAAATGAAGACAAAGCTCAGATATGACAAATGCCCAGTCTCATTCGCAAAGCGCAAGATTAGGGGCAGTGCGCTTGATGAATGGAACGAAAGATTTAAAAATGGCACAACCGCAGGCGTTACGAGAATCTTTTTCCCTGACGTTATTAAAACGTACAAAATAATAAAACAGATGGACGTAAAACAAATACACACACAAATCCTAACAGGTCATGGTGGGTTTGGCGAGTATTTGCATCGTTTTGGATGCAAGGCAGACCCATCATGCGCCTGCGATAATAGTACACCGGAGTCGATCCTACACCTCATACTAGACTGCCCCATGCACGCACGACTCAGACACTACACACAACAGAAAATTAATACAGACATAAATCATAACACAATCAGTAACATCATACAAAACACAAGCACGAGGGTCGACTTCATAAATTTCTGCATAAAGGTTGCAAATTATGCAATCAATAAAAATAAAACATAAAATACATACAGATTAAGAATAAATGGGTATCTATAAATGGAATAAATGACACACATTGAATTGAACTAAATTAAATAAGTAAAGATACAGGATATTCAGTACATTGATAATGAAAACGGACTGTAAATCTCTGATTACGTTAGAGGCATTCGAGGGCCGAGTCATTGAACCCGGACCAATTAAAAAAAAAAAAAATACTACAAGGTCACCGGGGCGTCAAAGGGAACGGTACCCATAAGGGTAACCCGCTGGGCCAGCCACGGATGACAAGGAATCGGTACCAGTGGTCGGCCCAATGGTGATGGGGAGGAGGTTTTAGGGTCACACGCCGCTCATCTGTCACCGATTGACACCCATATTGAACGGGGTGAGTTTCCCTATAAGCGCCAACAGAAACTTAAAACATATTTACAAAGAACGTTAAGTAGAAGTAGTTACATGAACTCGTGTTTGCATATGAATTTTAAAAGACATCATTATTTATATAAAAACTTAAATTGTAATTATAGGTAAGCTAATCTTATTTATATACAAAGAAACCATTGTAGCTTTTAACCAGTTACTTATTTTTCCAAAGGTTTTTAATAATTGTACAAGACCGCCGAGTTTTCAGAACGTTTATTTCTTATCAATGTACAATCTAAATTAATATTATTATTATATTGTGATACAATCGCTTTATTGCGATACAATCACGTTTATTCATTTTGTTACGCTTTAAAACCTAAATTAATTAACCGATTTTTGATCAAATGATCGAGTCCCTTTGTATACAAATTGTCCCCTGGTGCAGAACAATCGCGTGGATTGCACATAAAATTCTTTTGAAAGAGAATCATCTAGACATTCGATATTAGAGGTCGTTACTTACACGGCGACACCATCCGTGCAGAAGTGTTATAAATATATTACGTGTAAATTTTTAACTTAAAACGACATTAAGTGGACTAATATAATACTTTTTGAAAGCGTCCATGAAATATTCTGAGTCAAACGTACAGTCAACTCAATCGTTATTTATGATAATAAATTTAAGGGAAAATAACGTTGCTCAAAAAGATGCGGTACTATGTATATTTGCCGACAGATTTCTACTTAAACATCTTCGTTTTCTTGTTTTTAATAACATTCAAATGTAGGAAGGACTTGCCTTTCAATTCACGGCTTGATAAAATTTTGCTGGAATTCAATAGTCATAAATCTTAATTTTGCTTTTAGTTTTGTACTTAGGAGCCGTGCTGCACCAAGTTTACCAAACGAAATTTTATTACGTAATCAAATTAAAGGTTAGGCGGTAATTAAGTAAGATTGAAAAGGTCTTGACTGTTCTCGACCTCACTCTAAAATTTCACTTAGTAAACACAGGCATGTCATATAAATACGCACACGTAAACTACTAGAGCAATAAATGTTGATTTTGTCTACAATATCTGCCTTCTAATAAAACTAATTACATAAATCAAAAATTCAAGAGCTTACAAAAAGTTAGCTAAATTTTTAACACTGTTATTTTTCAACCAGAGCTTTGAATTTAATTGATCATTTAAACTGCCATTGACATAAACATCATAATATCCTTTATATATTACGATTTCTGGATTCTTAACAATTTCTTCACGGTTAATCTCAAACATTCCAAAGCCTTCAAATTAAATAAATAATGTAATAAAAATAAAAGAAAATATAATAATTAATAACTTAATATAATAATAATTGTGTGTTATTTATATTATCCTGTATTAATGAAATTTAAATTTTGTTATTATTTCGACAGTTTAAAGTATTTATAGATTAAAAATTGCTTACTTTTCTTTTCGTAACGAAATGTATTTAATATATGTGTATCTCATTCACATTTCGATATCCTAATGTTATAATTGCGAAAGTGTATACCACTGAACCAATTTGGTAAATTCTTTCACCAATAGAAAGTTAGGTACATTATCAGCGAGTAATATAAGTTATATTTTATCCCACTATTCCCACGGGAATATTGCGATTCGGGGTAGTTTCACTACATGAGTGAGACTGGAGGAATTTGCTAGTTTCTTATAAATATCAGATTTTGATAAGCCTAGCATTTATACCATTGCGTGAAAACCGATGAGCATTTAATTTATTGCGAGTTTATTGCAAGATTTCTTTGGTATAGGCCTAAATTTACCGCTTACTATATGTATATTTAGATTGATTTTGATGTGTTATCGTAGGTGTATCGTAGGTAAACCAGTAGTGGTTTAAATAACTCGATCACATTTAGTGTTATTTATGGAAATGTGATCTAGAACAATACATGCTGGCCATCAAGTTGACGTTATATACTCTGATTTCAGCAAAGCTTTCGACAAAGTGCCTCATAAAATCTTGATTTCCAAATTACGAACCTACGGCATTCATGGTCCATTGCTTACATGGTTGGCCTCTTATTTATCAAATACGATAATTTTCGTCGTGGTAAACGGATATGACTTGACTCTGAAACATATAACTTCTGGCGTCCCTCATGGTTCACACATAGGCCCCATTTTGTTTAACTTCTTTATAAATGACATCCCGGATTGTTTCCAGTTCTCAGAGGTCTTTATGTATGCTGATGACTTAAAGTTTGTTAGGAAAGTTGAATCTAGTAAGGATATAGAACATCTGCAAAGTGATCTTAATAGGCTCGGGCTGTGGTGCGAAAATAATGAAATGTGTTTAAATAATAGTAAATTCTATTACGTAAAATTTACCCGGAAAATTAACTCGATTAACTCAGATTATTACATCAACAGTTTCAAATTGAGAGAATTGGAAACTATCCGTGACCTTGGTGTTGTGTTCGATTGGAAATTGACTTTTAAACCTCACTTAGATAGTATTGTAAGGAAAGCATCTAAAATGCTGGGCTTTGTCTTAAGAAATTGTAAGGTCTTCCAAAACTACAAAACTAAGTTAGTACTTTACAACAGTTTAGAGTAAGAGTACTGTAGCGTATTGGCGGCCACATTATGCAGTCCACTCGTTGCGTCTTGAACGTATCCAAAAACGATTCTTATGGCACCTTGCGTTTTCCGACGGTATCTCTAGGTCAATTTACTCTTATAAACATAGGCTAATGCATTATCATATTAAGTCTTTAGAAAATCGTAGAAAAATTCATGATGCAATTTTCGTGTCCAAAATTCTAAATCATCGTATCGACTGTCCTCCGTTGCTAAGTCTTTTTAAATTTCGCGTTCCCTCACGGCTGTGTATTACACCTCTGTTTCTACCGTTACGAAGAACAGTTTTAGACGGTAATTCTCCTCATGCAAGATTTTGTAGGGTAGTGAACAACTGCAGTGACATAGTCGATTTACATTTTGATTCAATGTTAACACAAAAAGTACGACTGAATAATTTATTAGAACCTTAAGTACATAGCTTCGTTGGTCTCGTGACTGATTATTGCTTGCCTGTAACTCACTGTATTTTTTTATATATTGTTATTTTCTCTTTCACAATTCACATGTGGTGTTTACCTTTAAGTAATTGTCATGTTGTTACTAGCATTAAGAATTTTGTTTAGTGTTAAGCTTTAATGTGAACAATTGTTGGTAAACCTTAATAAAATAAATAAATAAATCACTTTAATTCAATTTATATATATTTATACTATATAAAGCTCTCAAAGTTAACGATATTCTAATAAAAATAAACGTTTTGCGTAGAAAGATTATTTAAATTGTAAGATAAATTATTTTCATTTCAATTTATAACCAGATACAAACAGACGTTGACTTGACAGATGCACAAGGATTACTTACGGAGCAATTAAATAACTTTAGTTTACAATTCCCCACAGTGCGAACATAATTGAATTCCTTCGCCATAATTTAATATCATTGTTATACACTCCTAATTTTACCTTTCATTCATATTAATAAAATAAATTATTTAAGCGATTTTACCGCAGACTAATATAGCGTTTAAATCTATTGTAACGATATTGATGCAAGACTTTCAACTTACCATATTTTATCAGCTAGCTGTCCGTCCGGGTGGAATTTTGTAATTGATTTGAAACTAAGTACTTCGCGATGAGCTAAGTAATTGAAATTTGGTCCGTAACTCAAAAAATGGACGACAATACATTACATGTAAATTAAGAAGAATAATGATAAAATAAATAAAACCTCTGGGCCAGTCGTTATCTCACCATGAGACTAACGCAAACCTCGGAGGAACATTATATGGCTCTCAAGTTCTTTTGATATAAAAGAAAAAATGTATCACAAGATGTATAAGAAAGCCAATAAACCGCAGGGCAGCTTGTGGCGTGCTGAATGTGAGTGGCGACACTGCGGTCCTGAGTGCCCCAGAGAGTCGGCCAGGGCCTCGTATCCAGCTCGCCTTTAGTGGCTGGCTGGATTGGAAACCGAAGTGTGCCCGCAGGATTCTCAACTCTGGCTTGCCTTAAACGGCTGATCAGAGAGGGGTCGCCAGAGCTATATGCTCGGGGGTGGAAGTGTCATTTTCAAGGGCATAACTACGGGGAAACCACTGCGACGGTGAAACCGGCGCCGCACCGCTCGACACCCCAAGCCATTTGCACCAATGTTGCCCTCCTGTTGCCCGTATGGCCTGCGTGTCTGTGGCGACCGTTTAGGGGGGCCCATTCAGTGAGTTGCCTAGTCACCGTCTGCCAAAGTTCAAGACGATAAAGGTATTGAAGGCAGACGACTGTTTTTAAATCAATAGCATTAAGTTAGACCAGTCCATCGAACCTCCAACCCCATAATCATATATTAGATACCATAATCAACAATAGTTTTACACCTACCGTTGGCAGTCCACGTGTGTGATGTGCAGACGTGGAGTGTCATCAGTAGACGTCCCATCCCATTTTTAGATTAAATTTCTCCAAAGGCCTCTGCGTGTTGGATCCATATCCCCATGTAAGCCTTTCAAAGGACCGGGTATCTTCCCTAGGAAGATCCCGTGAACAAGGAGATACATTGAAATAAATAACAATTTTAATGTATCATGCTTTTATAACGGACTAAAAAGTATAAAATAATTTCATTAGTCGCTATATAAAAGGAAAAAAAAACGAAGGAAGACATAGGGAATTAACTACCTGCTGCTGTGTTTCCCGAGCGCTATGACATGTCCTTCTTTAAACGAGGTTTAAGAAGAGCATTTACTTCACGATAGGCAACGGCCTGGCTGTGCCCCTGGTATTGTAAAGGTCCATGTGCGGCAGTATCATTTATCATCAGGTGTGCTGCCTGCTCGTTTGCCACCATCGGCAATAAAAAAGAAACATAGGGCTCATACAGTAGATAAATAATTGATGCATTAATAACTCAGCTAAAAATTTTATTACACCGCAAATAATGTCAAATAATAATAAAATTCTTATATTATTAGCTATTTTTTTTTGTTGCTGGAGCGTCGAAGAAGAAGGTACCCGAAATAATCCGCCGAGCAGACCACGGATGTCAAAGAATCGATACTAGTGGTTGGCCCAGTGCCGATGGGGAGGGAATAAGGTAGGTTATGGAGCCACACGTCGCACATCCATCGGACCGAACGAATTCGGAGGGATGTGTCCAGTCCTACCATAGCCTAACAAAAAAAAAAGGCTATCAAGAGTGGTAGGACCACACTGTCGACAGTTATCTGTCTACAGCTGCGGGCCGGTCCGTCCGGGGTAGTACCACACTCTCGCAGAAAATCGACGTCTGAGTAGTAGCGATTTGTTACTGCGCTTCGTTCGGTGACCGAGAGATCCGGCAGCCCAACTTTCTGAGGGTGTTTGCATGTGGAGGGTTTTGGTGGTGCCCTTGGTATCACCGAGCCTCAATGCATGCATTCACACTCCCTTCACTTTCTTCGCGGTAGGCAGCGGCCTTGTAAAGGTCCATGAGCGGCAGCAACACTTACCATCAGGTGTTTGCTCGTTTGCCACCGTTTGCAATAAAAAAAAAAGAAAAAATATCACTCTACTATATCATATACATATAGGTTTAAGGGATCATAGTCGCTACATTTGATACACGGGTGGAACAGCGCAGTTGATTTCATAAGTTTCCTAGGAGAATGCTGCCACCATTCCAGTGGTGATTTATCAGCTGTTTTTATAACTCTTACTATTCTTGAGCCAGCAACACTGACAGAATTGAAACTCTGATTTACAAAATTTTGTCAATTATAATAATTACCGCGACTATGATGCATAAATACATACGCACCTACTTTACGGTAGCGTATAATGAGTTTTAATTGGTTAGAAGCCTTCATAAATTTTAAATATTTTCTTACACTTTATCGAGCTAACTTATACAGATCAACCTAAACAATTGCGAGTCGGACTCGCGCACGAAGGGTTCCGTATCATTGACTAGATAAACAACAGTATGTACACAAATTTACTGATATCGAGCAAAAATAGTCAAAAATTGCGTTTTTTTGTATGGGAGGTCCCCTTAAATATATATTTTATTTTAATTTTATTATTTATTATTAAATAAAAATACAACTGAGTATTTTGTGAATATTTCAAGTGCCTACCTGTTGCCATTATCGATAGCGAGCAAAAAAGGGCAAAAAAATCGCGTTTGTTGTATAGGAGTCCCCTAATCCACTTAAATATTTACTTTTTTTTTTCAGTATTTGTTGTTATAGCGGCAACAGAAATACATCATTTGTAAAAAAATCAACTGTCTAGCTATCGCGGTTCTTGAGATACAGCCTGGTGACAGACAGACGGACGGACGGACAGACGGACGAACGGACAGACAGACGGACAGACGGACGGACTGACGGACGGACAGACAACGAAATCTTAGTAATAGAGTCCCATTTTTACCCTTTGGGTACGGATCCCTAAAAACAGACAGACCAGCTTTACATTTTCGGCTTTTCAATTTCAATACGTATTGTTTTTAGATCGATGAATATATGATAGTGTTTTATAATTCACCATAATCTTTTGGTCATTTTATATATCATTATATGTATAATAGAACTAGCTGACCGGCAAACGTTGTTTTGCCATATACATTATTTTTAGTGAACGTTTTGGTAGTTAATAAAAAATAATGAGAGGAGAATGGACAATGGACGATGACGGCCTATAAAATAGCAAACACCAACAATTCATTTTTTTAATTCATTGTGCTTTATTAACTTAACTACATCAATTTCAATCATCCCATTTATTGCCATTTGTCACAACTCATCACCATCTGTCACCACTCATTCCATCCCCCACCATTTGTCATCTATCACTCAATCCATCCATTCACCCGCATCCGTGACCACTCATCTCATCCATCATTACTCATCCTATCTATCACATCCATCACCACTCAACTCATCCATCACCATCTATCACTACTCAACCCATCCATCTCAACCTATTCATCACCATCAGTCACCTTTCATCACTTCCATCACTATCCGTTATCACTTAGCCAATTCATCTTGAAAAATACAATATAATAGTAAATGACTTGTAAACTAGGTCTTAGAGCTAAGAAAACTGTGGTCCGGACTACGGCTCCAAAAAAAACTATGGGATAATTGAATATTAAAAATGAAATAATAAACCGTGGATAGGGAGCAACTTAAAACAAAAGCGTTTTTCCTAAAACTTTGAAAAAGAAATATGAGATAAAATTAAGTGTTAGCGTGATCAAAAGATAACCTTTTTTTACAGTTTTATAGTAGTAAGTAGTAGTAAAGAACACTTCTACGCCTAGAACTTGTTGAAATAATATGTGTATAATGTAATAGTTTATTTTGTTTTATAAGAATAACAATATCGATCAATTTGGCCAGTACTTGAAAATTACAGCATAATACGTAATAAAATACATACTAGACTTTTCAAGTTGCTTAGCAGTTTTCGAGTAATTTTTACAGTTATGATTTTTTTAAATACGTATTTTCGTTTAAAATAGTTTTATTGTTTGTTTACAGTCGCCCCAGAGCCAGTTATAAACTCGCCACGTCCAATAGGTCAACAATCCCCATTGCCCGGTATCGAAGAGGAAGACGACTCAGATTGGCCGCTGGAAGACGCGACAGACGCAACGATTACACCCTCATACAAAAGCACTAAGAGTAGTACAGATACGGCTTATACGTCGTCGAGAAGTTCAGGAAAAAAACGAAGTTTTGGTAGCCCGTCATCAGTGAAGATATGTATATCATCGGCGGCCAGGAAGAGTAATAAGGCACGTAAACGTGGCTCCGGTGCAGTCAGTGTATCACCGGGGCAGGCCGGCGAAGAAACTGCGCTTACAGTGCAACCTTCACACGGCAGAATGCAGGCCGAACAGGGTAGTATCGGTGAGCTACAAAAGTACCATGGCAGATATCTCAAAAGTCGACGGCATACTCTCGCTAATGTTCGGTGAGTTATATTATACAAAGTAGTTCGCATATTTAATACCTTATAAGTGATGAATACTTACTGAAATGGTGCGGGAATGTTTATTAAATTTGTATTATTGAATGAACTTTATTGTTTCATGAACTATTACAAGGGTAATAAATACGTCACGTACGTTCTCATAAAGTAAATATAATTAAATGTATATCACATTGTTCGGGTAAGTGAACCATGGTGTGAAATACTAATTGAACTATTTAATATTTTTATTTTACATATGTACATATATATAGTCGGATACCTTCATAAGCTGAACACTTTAGCCGGCATAAAAAATAATATCCATATTTTGCTATGTCATTTTTAGTCCTACGTTTTAGTCGGGCCCTATTATCATCTAATGGTCCCTCTCTTTTCGTATACAATCGAGATTTTTTTATAAAAACCTTATAAAATGTGTTATAACATTGAAGTAAGAGAAAACGATAGTATATTTTATTATATACTAGCTGACCAGGCGCACTTCATACCGCCTGTTTTTGTAATTGTTATGTTTTAGTATTTATCAGTTTAGTTTTAGTATTATCCGTGCGGTGACGGAGTAAGAATACAATTCACCGCCCGTGGGTGTCGTAAAAGACGACTAAGGGATTTAACATGCATATAATTTCTATGCAAGAAGGAAATCTCGAAACAAAACCCTATATTAACACGTCTGACCAGCGTGGTATAGTAGGTCGATTTCCCTCCCATAGTGGAAGAGGTGCGAGCCCAGCAGTTGGACGTGTATGGGCTGAGATGATGATGATGATGATTTATCAGTCTCCCACAAATAGTGTAAAGTTGCGGACTAAGGAAATATTATATAACACTTTCCCTAAACATCAAATGTTTGACAGGTAAAAACAGTTTGTGGTATGGGAAAACAAAACTATTGTTTTTAATATTTTACTCGCAATTTTTCCATATTTTCTCACCGTATAAACCGTCCCTGGACTTCCACAAATAATTCAAGACCAAAATTAGCTAATTTGGTCCAGCCGTTCTCAAGTTTTAGCGAGACTAACGAACAGCAATTCATTTATATATATGTATATAGATTTTTCAGCGTAGGAAGTCCCCCTATTATATAGACTAACAACACTTTGAAAGTCGCAGGGAACCATTGGATGCAAGAGGCGTAGAACTGAATGCCATTCCCGTGGGGAGGCCTATGTCCAACAATAAACATCTACGGGCTGATCGATGGATAGATAAATTTTTTATTTAGTAAATATCTTAATCAGACGCCAACGCGTAATTTACTTTTTTATTCGCACAAAAACGTTATAGTAGCATAACTGTGTCAGTGTTAATAAATTTATGGTCTAAGCCTAGTACTATTCAAATTAACGCATATGATTCTTCATTTTTATTAGACATATACGGCCAACTACTAAGTACACGTTAACTTCCTAATAGGAATCAGGTATCTTGTATCTTTAAACGAGCAATTCTTATATATATATATATATATATATATATATATATATATATATATATATATATATATATATTCAGGATCTCGGAAACGGCTCCAACGATTTTGTTGAAACTTGGCATACTAGAGGTTTCGGGTCCAAAAAATCGATCTAGCTAGGTTTTGTTTATAGAAAATGTTGTTTTGTCCGTGTTTTTAGTAAAACAATATAATGACATTAAATTTTAAAAGAATATGAATTCAAATTTCGTTGTCAACGTCATGAGTTACAATAGCTCAGTTGAGGAGACGGCCGGTTTTAATTTTGGGTTTTGTGGCATTCAAACAGCGTCGGTTCGAATCTCGGTGGTATTATTATTCTCTTTTTGTAATTTTTTATATAATTTTCATTATTTATTATTTATATTTTATTAATATATATCTAAATAAATGCGACAAAAATATTCCGAGCGAAGCTCGGTCAACCAAATATTAACACTTGGTGCGCGATAGTGGGTTATTTTTAGTTTTGTTTCAAATTGATATTAACTGCTGATATTAGTGATAGTATATTTATAACAGATGGAAAGAAAGACAAGATATAAGGGAAGGGTTCATCCTTGCCCGTGGGTGTGCGGTCATGTTCATGTTCACTAAACGAACTGGCCGTCTGTGCGTTCCGGACCGTATCCCTCCTCTCACTCTCTTCGGCCGACCTGTCTCATGGAGCAGATAGGCCAAGTACTTAGGTGTGACCCTTGATAGCCGACTCACTTTCCTGTCCCACATGAAGCAGGTCCGCGCGCGCGCTGCCTTCGTGATGGGACGCCTTCACTGCTTATTAAATACGAAATCGAAATTATCACTTAAAAATAAAGTCCGATTATTCACTGCCTGCATACGGCCGATCATGACGTATGCTACAAGCACTATAAAATAGATTTATGCGACAGGCAACGGGAACACCGTGGTTCATTCGCAATGTCGATCTACACATCGACCTCGAATTGCCGACCACCAGGCAGTACATGAAGCGTTGCTCCCAGCGCTATTTTGACTCTGCCATGACTCACCCCAATCCACTAGTGGTTGGGGCGGTAAACTACGTCCCCTCAAAAATATCCACGGTCCGACGTCCTCGTCATCTTCTTGAAGAAGAGGATGACGCTATTACGATCGCCCATGAAAGGGCCTACACAGCTCGCGCAGCGATAACAAATAAAACTCCGTGGTATCGGCCTCGCCGTTGATGTCGAAAACCGCGTCGCGTAAAAGTCATTAACCTAAACGTGGCCACGCCCACTTTGCTCTCAGCGACGCTCCGAGCCGAGGACCATTCCCCACAGGGGGAGCCCTCGGGCGATGTTCGCTTAACTTACTTACCGGGTTGAGAGTCATCAGCGCTCACCCATTGACCGCGTTAAGCTGTCAAGGTCATCTGCGACCAATAGCTACACATACACAAAAAAAAAAAACAAAAAAAAAAACCTTGCTCGTGACTGACCCACCTGTAAAGGTTGCTTGCTTTTGTGCCTATAACATGATAATTAAATATTTTTTTTATATAACCTCAAATTTTAGTATTTAACTTGAAATATAATTATGAAAAGTATCATGACTAATTTACGTGTCCTAATAAAACTTAGTACCGGCTGCTAGTTACATCGTTTTCGAAACGAGTTTTATTAAATTTCCTTTTTACTATAGGCAGCAGCTTGGTTGTACTGCTAATATCGCTAAAATAATTACTTATGATTACGGTGAGCCACTATTTATACACAACAATTCGAACACCAAATTCTAGGTACACCAAGCTTTATTCCACTTATGTATGAATTGAATTAGCTACCTGCAAAGTTATAAAATTCTAAAATTTACCATGATGTTACAAATAAAATATCCTTACTAATATTATAAATGCGAAAGTAAGTTTGTTTGTTTGTTACACTTTCATGTTTAAACCACCGAACCGATTTCAAAAATTCTTTCACCAATGGAAAGCTATAATATCAGGGAGCAACATAGGCTATATTTTATCTCGGTATTCCCACGGGAACGGGAACTACGCGGGTACGGCTACTGAAACCGAAGCGAAGCGAGGGCGGGTTGCTAGTACACAATAAATAGCAAAAAATTGTAAACTTCATTCGCTTTCTTCACATTAGGCTTGGCTCTAGAATAAAATTTCAAAGGTTCTCGTTTGTTGGTATTTTATTTGAATGATAATAACAACATTGCCTCAGAATTTAGTAATTGGATTAACTTTCTAATACTTTTCTTTCGCAGCCTTATTTACATGCCTCAAAATATTAAATTAAAAAAATATTTACACAAAAAAGTTTACTTGTTACTGTTATATATCTTTATTATAAAGTGATTAGTCTCTATCATTTACGATGACGTAAATTGTAATTATTTGAAATGTTTCATATTTTACACATTTATTTAGCATAGCAGATCTAAGACAGGCTGTTCTATGCAAGTTAAAAAAGTAATCAAAATAGACTTCTTTAAAATAGAAGGCAGTACCTACCACCTATTTGCTCACTATCTATTGTTTTAGTGCTACAACCTGGTCGAGTTATTTTAATGAAACCGATTTGGGGCACATCGGTTGGTTGGTTTCAAATTCTGTAACGATTTTTTCACTTGGATCCGCGATTTTGGTTTTGATTATTTCCTTAAAAGAAGACAACAAAAGAAGATGATCTGGAAAATTTGAACCCGTATTCGATCTATGCCCCATTGGAGAATCTTTAGAATTTAAAGAAAGTAATTTTTATAGTAGGTAATTATACAAAATGTGTATCGCAGATTTTATATATATGTATTTATAACTTAGAGACTATTCAAACGGCATATTCCTCTGTGAACTCTTTAGTTTCAAGAAAATAATATACTAATTGCTATACTATTGCTGTCCGTGTGTTAATGAAGTAAGAATACCATTCACCACCTCCTCTCTTGCCCGTGGGTGTCGTAAAAGACGACTATGGGATATAATATGCATATAATATCTATGCAAGAGGTCCTAAACCAGCGTGGTATAGTGGGTCAATTTCTCTCTCATAGTGGAGGAGGGCCGAGCCTAACAATGGGACGTGTGTGGGTTGAGATGATGATAAATTGCTATTAAATTCAGGAAAGACACGCAAGAATCTTCCAACTACCGTTCAAGTTATATTCAAACTGTTTTCAAAATGCTCCTAAATTTACAATTTTCCAAATTCATGTTCAAATAAAAGCTGATATGTTATACATATGTAGGTATATTCTACTGATATCAGTCTTAATGTGCCACAGTTTCTCGGCTTTCATCATTATACAGCCGTTCACAGCCGAGAATTTTTTTAAAAATCGCTCATTTGAAATGGCAGTTAGCTACTTTTTCTCGGCTCTTCGACTTACTTCAAATTCACAGTAAAGTTGCTTTGTTACGTTGCTAAGAAAAATTCCAAGTCGAATAGAACATAAAATCGAGTTATACATTTTTATAACACTTGGCAAAATGCATTAAATGGTTATCGTCATCATCTTAGTTCATATAAATCCCATTGCAGGGCTCGAGCCTCCACTGCATGCTACTGCATGCTACACTGAAATGCTACTATGCTGGTCAGACAGGTTGGTATAGGGTTTTAATTCGAGTTTTCTTTCTTAGATTCCTGCATAGATGTTATATGCGTACCTATTAATTCCATTACTCGTCTTTTACGAAAACCAGGGGAAAGATAAGTGAGATAGTGGTGAATTGTATTCTTTTCGACACCACACAGGATAAAGCATTAAATAAAACATGGAATTTGTCTATGGTCATAATTTAATGTTGCATGTAACCAAAAAATTTTAACTAACAATGTTGTGATATTAAATAATTATTAACTATTTCAATGTTCATTATTTTATAATTTCACATCTTTATCAATTAAAGTTTTTAGGGCGTGCATATGAAAAATTTTTTACGAGAAATTAAAGCTGGATCATTTTGTGCAATTTATGTACGGGTTAGTATCTATGAGTATATGATTTTTAACAAGTTTTACGTTTCCATTAATTTATCAGACTACTGATAGACATAGCTTGCCCAGTTTAAGGACAATTGGATTGGAGTTGATGCAGTGACGTTATAATTTGCTGCTAATTGCTTGTGATTCTGTATCCAATTTGTACTTCTTTCATGAGAAGGTTGGGGTTCATAAGGCACATTAAAGACACGCTCCGCCATCGACGTATTGAGCGGCGCAGGCGCGAGTACCTGCGCCTGATGCCGCCCTAGCCGAGAACGCGGGTGGACGGGCCGGGGATTAGTCCGCCACCCGCAGAGAGATCGGCCGTGTGAGGGTGACGCTCCAACTAGCAATACTGCAAGATTACCATTTTGTGGCCGGGGCGTTGATTGGGACGACGCCCAAGAGGGCAACCCGCTGGGCTGGCCACAGAAATCAAGGAATCGGTATCAGTGGTCGGCTGAATGACGTTGAGAAGGGAATATGGTAGGTTATGGGGTCGCACGCCGACCATCCGTCGCCCCGGATGGATAGAGCGGGGATTGCCCAGAAAAGAAAAAGTTTCTCGGGGGTGGTGATTATTCTTAAGGCGTCATCTAATAACCTTTAAAATTTATATAATACACAATTTATATGAAAGTAACTCATAGCTTGAAACTTACTAAAGCCACCGAAGATACATTAAAGCCATAAATAGTATAAAACACTGCCACTTTTCGCAAAGATTGTTCCTATACTTCTTCTTGAATAAATAATGGATTTACATAAAGCTATCACTGTTATTCACCTAAATACCTCTAGGAAGTTTTATGATGTTATAAATTCTTATTAAATTTAGATGTTTTATTTAACCAAGTCGTAAAAAAAGTTATAGGGGCGCTTAAACGTATGTATGTACGTATAGTAAGACCATGAATACATCGTAAAGGATACATCAAACTAACGTATTACAAAATCACAAGTTTTAAAAAAAGGCATATAGAAAGGCCGAAATAGCGTATATTTATATTCCAAGAATAACTCATTGTAAATATCATATGTACAGTCATAGCATATATCTACATATACGCGAGTAATATATGTAGATAGCAGAGCCACAACATATTCCTTTTTAAAATATCTTTGTAATAAAATTTATTTCACACTAGTAGCCCCGTTAAATGTTGTTATAGCGATACATTGACGCACTGTTATAAATAAAAAAAATAAAAAAAAATCATGAATTTCTTAGAAGTTTTTAACGGTCAATTAATCATGAACTTCTATTTTCATTTTAGAAAATGCTAGAAGTAGCTAAGATTAGCGCATTCGAAGAAACTATTCATTTTTATACTACTAATATAGATTGGAACGTCGGTGATAAAACTAAGGGGCGTCCCTTAGATTTAACACCGATTTGACGGAGAGGTTGGTATTTAAACTATTGCACCGAATGCGCAGTTGATACTACACAAGAATAGTAGAAGATACTTTTTGTGAGTTTCAGCCTGTTTTTAAAGGGGCCATAGGTCTGACCACATTGCGTTTGTCTGACCGAAAAATGACTATACGCTGTGACGCCCATACCATAGACAGTATTCCCAACCTTGGGAATACTGTCTATGGTACTGTCGACCTTTTAAGCGACTACTGAATTAGAATGAGAACGGCTTTCCTAACAAGTAATGCAAAAAAAAATAATTTCATTTTAATGAAGCCCGACGTTTTGGGTAATATTTATTATCTTGTCACAAAAGAAACTTTTAGGTATTCTTAATAATTTCACAACATATTTCAGGAAAAAAACAACCTTAAAAACAAAACGAATTGAAATTTTGTAAGCTCTTTGAGTTATAAACAAGTTAAGGACGTCGAAAAAGTGTCGAAATTTATTAGTAAATTGAGTTTACCCAGTTTCGTTGAATTGAGTCATATCGACTTGCAACGTCCCGTTTTAATATATAATGTCCTTACTTTTATATTGAAAATAACTCATAGCTTTGAGTTTATTTTATCAAATACATATAATTGATTTTTATGGCCATTATTAGACAATTTAGATAATTTTCTGTGTGGTTACGGAGTAAGAATATAATTTATTACCACCAGATAGAGAAGGAAAATTGGAAATAAAACCCACGATCAATCCGTCCGAGAGAAATTATCAGAAACATGTATCAATCAAATATCATCCATCATCATCTCAGCCCACATAAGTCCCCCACTATTGGTCTCGGGTCTCCTTCACAATGGCAGAGTAAATGACCTATATACTTTACCACGCTGTTCATCAACATCTTTTATTAAATGGGAATTTACAATCGATGCGGGTTATACTATTAGTCAGGTCGTGTAACGGTCGGTCAGTAAACTACTTTTAGATCTTATTTAAACCTAAATAGACCACCTCTGAAATATGATCTGCCAAACAAAAAATAATCATAAAAATAATTTCATAATTGGCGGAATGATCGCGTAACATAAGTACAAAATAAAAACAGTTGAATTGAAAATCACTTTATTTTTTGACGTCCGTTGAAAAAGATTTTTCGAATCAGTAAGCGGTTATGAAGTATAAATTTGGATTATTGAGCATCTATCTAATACACGCGGGTTTTACTTCCGTTCACAATGTAATTGAGCATAATACCAGAGACCCTAATTATAATTGAATTAACAAAAGGATCGTGCTTATATATCTCGTAACTCCAAACAACAACATCGAAATGTTCTAAAAGACCTTGTTAATACGAATTTTAGAGTATGAAATAAAACCCAGCTGCAATTATGACTAATACACTGCTACCTAGGTTATTGTTTTGTCGTTTTTGATATTGTGTGAAGCCTACTTATACAGTCTGTATTGGACTGACATGGTGGGCTATGTCCTAAATTTGTCTTATTTTGAAAGAAGATTGTTTGCATATTGTAATATCGTCTGAATACCTTTTTGTTGGAATGAATAGTATTAATAATAATATTTATAATATAATATAATATTTTAAATCAATTAGAGAGGGATAAAACTCAAGAGAAAGAAGACTCGAAATAAAACCCTATACCAACTCGTCTGACCAATGTGGTATAAGTCTGTCGGTCGGGGGCACGGCTCAAGCCCAACAGCAAGACGTATATGATTTGAAATTAAAGAATGAAAAGTCAATTTAGATGAATACTTTTGTATAATAATAAAGTAAATATAAAAAATATGTACTTATATGTTTACATATAATTTGTAATTTATTACACACTATATACTTATGTATAAATAGCGTACAACATTATCAAGCTTACTTGATGTTCGATTCGGAACTATCAGCCAGGAAAGACGGTCGCGGCGCCCAAAAGGCGCATACTAAGACAGTGGAAAGGCTCCCGGAACTTCTAATGCCCGTCGAGCATCAGGCCCAAGTACTTCATATGAGCCCGGATGCTGATCGGAACCCACTTGACGGTGATCGAGGCGTCGATGGGTGTACTGATGCGGAGCTCGTATAACAATAGGGCCTTGGGAACAATAGGGCCATTCATGGGCTTTTACGCCGCACTTTTGTGGGTGGAGTCCCTGGTCGTCCCACTCAGGGCCTTCCTCTGGCGACCACATCTTCCATCCCATCCATCTTCTAGCGAGCCATGGCGGTCAGAACCATACGCTTATACTATATGACGGCGACGGAAATAGCGTGCCTGTTGGTCGGCACTCTTTCGTGGGATTTCGAGGCGGAGGTGCTCGCCGGGCATTACCAATTGGTGTTAGCGAAGCTGACGGTAGTGTTGCCCAAATGCAAGACCAAGACGAGACTTGGACCGGTCTTGGTCTTGCAACATCACACCTGGTCTCGTCTTGGCCTTGGTCTTGCGCACCCGAGTCTTGGTCTTGGTCTTGCGCACCCGAGTCTTGGTATTGCAGCAAGAGTCTTGCAAAGTTTTGCAGTTAGAATAACGTAACAGTAATTTATCATGGCAATGAAAAAGCCAACTAAATTAATCAAATATCCTATCCTATCTATCCATCTGCTAGCCTATAGTTCACTATTGAATACAATACTTACCACTGGAGAAAATTACTCTTCTATTCCCCTGGTGTTCCATTAGACAGTGTTACTACTCTTATGACAGGACTTTCGACCCTATTTTCTTAAGACGTCACCACACGAGGCAGTTGATACAATAAATTTTATGTCATTTTATAATCAATGCGATATTTTACAATTAATGCGATTGTTTATATTTCCCTTCAAGTTAAGTGGTATGTATCTATTGTATTTCCAGTTTAGTTACTGATACTCTGGATACTTGAAAAAACCTGTTGCTCTATTGCCTATATAAATACTTTGGCCGCTGGATCCATGTAGCTCTTAATATACTATTTATTCAAGAACATATAAAACTGATTTAAAATTTTATGGTTTTAATACTTGTAAAATGTATGATATTCGGCGTCATCGTCACAGCTCATAAAAGTGCCACTGCTGGGCTTAAGCTTCCTTCCAGTAAGAGGAAAATTGATCTACTATACCACGCTGGTCAGACATGTTGGTACAGGGTTTTCTTTCTAGTTTCACTTCTCTTGCACATATGTTATATACACAGGGTATCAGGTTATGGGACAACTGTTCATGTATGTTGTAGTTCAACAGTCATAGATCATAATTAGAATGTATATTACACAAAAACAATATAACGTAAAAGTTATAGTGATTACAAAAATGTGTGTCTAAGAGTTTATGCCTTAAATTTTATGCATTATGTAGGTATGTACAGACAGGATATATGTAAGCATGTAAAATTTCGACAGTATAAATAGGTATTAGATTTGCGCGAACCTTTCAATGGTTACTTAGGTACAAAGGCGACTCATCAACGGTCATCGGCCGATCAGCTGATTTATGTTAAAGCGAAGTTTGTCTTGCTTATGCAAACATAATCATTGATTTATTCAAATTCTAATGAACATTTAACAAAATACGAATATGTTGTAGATTAAGTATCATTCCTTTATACATTTTAATCAATTTACACGAAAAAACGATGACAAAATTGAGAACTTACATGTCTCTCAATTCATTAACGAATCGATATTTTTATTTCAATTTTTTTTCATGGGTTCCTAACACCATTGCCCGATCCGATTTGATACGACATCCATGGGTAAGAGAGTGGTGAATTATATTCGTACTCTGTCTTTTTTTTTTGTGTGTGTGTGTAGCTGTTGGTCGCAGATGACCTTGACAGCTTAACGCGGTCAATGGGTGAGCGCTGATGGCTCTCAACTCGGTAAGTAAGTTAAGCGAACATCGCCCGAGGGCTCCCCCCTGTGGGGAACGGACCTCGGCTCGGGGCGTCGCTGAGAGCAAAGTGGGCGTGGCCAAGTTTAGGTTAATGACTTTTACGCGGCGCGGTTTTCGACCTCGACGGCGAGACCGATACCTACCGCGGAGTTTTATCTGTTATCGCTGCGCGAGCTGTGTAGGTCCTTTCTTGGGCGATCATAATAGCGTCATCTTCTTCTTCAAGAAGATGATGAGGACGTCGGACCGCGGATATTTTTGAGGGGACGTAGTTTACCGCCCCAACCACTAGTGGATTGGGGTGAGTCGTGGCAGAGGCAAAATAGCGCTGGGAGCAACGCTTCATGTACTGCCTGATGGTGATCGTACTCTGTCCCTACATGGACATTTATATAGATTAATTGTAGGCATATTTTTATGTCCAACAGTGAACGTCGTTGGGCTAATGAATAAACGGATATATAAATATGTATAATGGGCAAGAGCACTCTCGTGATTACGGTATTTTTGTCCTTAAGCCTTTCCGAAGAGTAATTCTGAAAAGCCAACACCAACATTGGGAATCGATTGGCCAATAGATGGATATCTCAAGACTGATTTGACTTGCCGTGTAGTGACGGAGTAAGAATATAATTCATCACCCCCTATTTTACCCGTGACTGCGAACCCACGACTAAGGGCTATAATATATAACATCGGTGCAAGAGAAGGAAAACTTGACATGTATGACCTGTAACAACACGGCCGATCACCGTGGCGATTCCCCTCCGGCCACGGCCGATTCTCTTCCTGTTATGTAGAAGACACGAGCTCAACCGCATATAAGCTGAAATGGTGATTTGAATTAAATGCAAGACCGCGAGACTCTTGCAGGCCCAGTCTTGGTCTTGCTCAAGTCTTGCAGGGCCAGTCTTGGTCTTGGTCTTGCAAAAATTAAGCGGTCTTGGTCTTGGTCTCGGTCTCGCATTTCTCGCAAGACCAAGACCAAGACCGCAAGACCAAGACTTTTTTGGGCAACACTAGCTGACGGCCATGACTCGCCCCGCAAATTGTTCATATATGTATATATTTATCTTAATATAGCCCTTTTTGGTATCTTCTATAGTCTATACTTAATGCAGGAATCATCATGCGGTATTTTTAAATGTTACTATCTATTAGTTATAAATAAGATTTAGATTTTTTTTTCTCTTTCAGAAACGTTTTTTAAAATTCTTCTAGGATCATAGATTGTTGAATTATTTCCAAAAACATAGACCCCTTTTTTGGTATCATCGATTATTTATAAATTTTACGTTATAACTGTGAGCTTGCTGACGCACATATTTTTTTGAGGTCGTGACTACTTAGCTCTCGTACTCACGCTGTCGTAATTTAAATCGCAGCGGTATCATCAGAATTAACACTTTATTAACTCGTTGACTAGACTATAAAATTCGTTTGCAATTTCTTTTTACTTCACCTATTTTCATTCAAAATTTCTGAAAAGATGTATTATGTATATATGTGTTTAGAACTGTCAACTTACATAATATAATTATCTATGCGAGCAACGAGTAGAAATGATTGATAGTCGACGTATATGAAGATCGATTCATGTGTCACCTCATACAACATAACGCACCGATCCATTTATTCAAATAATCAGTACAGTGAGTACATTAACAATACATATTTGTATACAAGTTCTTGAATATAAAGGAATTTTACACAGCGGTTTCTTTAACTGTTACCATAGGTTTATATTTACATATATTTCTTCTCAGATCATATATTTTCTACGATTAGTGCTGAGCTTATTTTAAGACGAGATGTTAACTGGACTACTCTGATACGGCAGCCGTTAGAAGCACAGGACTTAATTTTGAATTTCCTATTTTTTATTCTGTTATGTTTATTCGCATTCTTAGGCACATCTTAGATACCACTAGGAGTGGATAAGACATTGATTTATTGAATTCCTAATACATCCCCATACAGATGAACATATCCTAACTGGATTACCATCTCACAATTATAAATTACACAAAATCTTCTCAAAGTACATACTATTCCTAACTAATATGATAATAATGCGAAAGTAAATTTAGAAATATCTAATTTGAAGAAAAATCTTTCACCAATAGAAAGCTATATTATAGCGAATTTAGTACTATATTACAGCGAATAACATATTCCGATATTCCCAAAGGAAAGGCAACTACGCAGGTGCAACCGTAGAAATTTAAACAATTTTAATAATTATTTCACCAATAGAAAGCTACATCATCAGTGACTAAGAAAGACTAAAGACGCCATATGTATCTATCACCGTATTTCCAAGGGAATTTGAACTACGTAGATGGAAGTAATAATATAAATGCGAAAGTTTGTGAAGATAGTTGGATGCTTGTTGCTCAATCACAAATTAACTGTCGACGAGATATAGATGAAAATTGACATATAGATTATTTTCTAAGCCAACATATAGAATACTTTGTTTCCCGTTAGTATGTTCCCGATGATAAGATAGTAATTAAAATTTGAGAAAGTTAATTTTTAAGCAGCTGAATCCAGGGACAGAAGCTACTATATAATAAAAAAACAATATCAATAAGTATGTTTCTAAATTTAAAATATCAAAAACGCCATTTCACAGATGCCAAACTTATCAGAACTTTATTTGTGATGAAAGTAAAATTACTCTAAATTTTATTATTCGGTTAGTCATAATTTTCAACATATTAACATAAATAATTGTATAAACTACAATTAACTAACTCAATTATTATTGTTATTATCTTTATTCAATCTACAAACTACCTAATACATTTTTAAATATAGTAAAAACAACATATTTAAAAATGTAAAAACGTGTTGACTCACCGGTAATGAATACAAGGACTAATATGCCAGTGGTTAGGGCTCTAAAGAGAGGAAATATCTCACGATGCGCATCATGTCCAGTAACCCCTTCTTTTGGTGTTTTGCATCAGACCCTTAGACTGTTGGTCGAAACTGAGAAACGTCTGAGTAGTAGCAATTTGTTACTGCGCTTCGTTCGGTGAGCGAGAGAGCCGGAAGCCCAACTTTCTGAGGGTGATTGCGTGTGGAGGGTTTTGGTAGTGCCCTTGGTATCACCGAGCCTCAATGCACGCATTCACACTCCCTTCGCTTTCTTCGCGGTAGGCAACGTCCTTGTAAAGGTCCATGAGCGGCAGCAACACTTACCATCAGGTGTACTGTTTGCTCGTTTGCCACCGTTTACAATAAAAAAAAAAAAAAAAAACTACCTGTACAACGATTGCCGTGTCTACCACACATATATCGACAATCTCGGGAGCTAAGTTTTAATATTTTGACGTGAAACATCTATAGGCGAGGATGAACCTGATCGTTGAAGTGGCGTTTTTTTTTTGTTGTGCGTATAGCTGTTGGTTGCAGGTGACCTTGACAGCTCAATGCGGGCAATGGGTGAGCGCGGATGGCTCTCAACCCGCTAAGTAAGTTGTTGGCGTCGCGTTAACGCCACGCTTGGATATGTAGATTTGTGTAACGAAACCATAACCTGTTTTAGAATTTTTTACTACGCCATCCAGTGAGCTCACAGAAATTATTAACCTAAACACATACCTATAGTGTATACTAATGTAAATAAATGTTTATTGAATAACTAATCATCATTTTCTGAAGAAAAAAAAGTAATATTTTATTAATACTTAATGCTATATTAGTTCCTGTCGTAATTTTGTTCTTTTATACTTGTACAAAAAATTTCAATGTTTCACATCTGCCAGGCGTCCTGAACGACGGCTTCCTTTTTTTTGTTATTTCTTTATATTGCTCAGCTTTCATGAGATTCCAGTTATAAGCAACAATGACATTCAAAACCATTGCACGGCTCCTCCATAACAGGAGGGAAATTGACCTTTACTATTCCATGCTGGTCAAACAGGTTGTTATAGGGTTTTATTTCGAGTTTACTTTCTCTTGCATAGATGTTATACGCGTATTGTATTCCTTAGTCGCCTTTTACGACATCCACGGGCAAGACAGGGAGTGGTGAATTGCATTCTCACTCCGTCACCACGTTAATTATTTTATTACTAGCAACCCGCCCTCGCTTCGCTTCGGTTATGGTGGTTTTACCCGCGTAGTTCCCGTTCCCGTGGGAATATCGGGATAAAATATAGCCTAGTTTACGCCCTGATATTATAGCTTTCCATTGGTGAAAGAATTTTTGAAATCGGTTCAGCCGTTTTGAAGATTACCCGGAACAAACAGACAGACAGACAAAAATTTTTTAATCGCTATTTTAGGCATAGGTGTTGTGCAAATAACCGTGTGAGCATGAAAAAAGCCTATTATTTTGACATTACAAACAGACACTCCAATTTTATTTATTGGTATAGATAACATTAATAATATCCATTTAATAATTACATATTAATATGTAAATAACCCATGTGCTCATACTATAGTTAGACTACTACCGTACGTGAACGATACATTATTTTAATGTACGTCATATCCGCCCGGAAAATGTTACTTCCGTCCAAAAAAATCTGAGTTCACGCGATCGTTCTTGTCTGAACTTAAAAAAAAAGTTTTACTTCAATATATAAATTTATTATTATTTATATTTATCGTCTATATGGGATATAATAAGCATATAACATATATGCAAGAGAAGGCAAACTCGAAACAAAATCCTATACCAATCTGTCTGGCCAGCATGTTATAGTAAAGTCAATTTCCATTGTGGAGGAGGTTCGAGCCCAGCAGTGGGGTGTATATGAGCCGAGATAATAACAAAATTGTGTTATTCTAAGAAAATCGTAATTTTGTTAAAATTGTATATTTATGAACTTATTACTCGTAGTAGTAAATATACATTGCCAACATCTAAGAGCAAATTTCATGGCAGGTCACCAACTGTTTAAGCTCAACCCTTATTATTTGAAGTGATAACTGCCATCTATATTTGCAAACACTCTTACATGTACCATTCTGTAAGGTAAATCTTTCAAGTTCTAAAATTACCATACTATAAATACTTAAATATTTTAATGTGGCTTTATATGACAAAAAAAAACCTAATAATCCTACGCATTTATTCTTCAAAGGGTAAACAAAGGTGGATAGAGAAAGATAGGTCACCGAGCAACTACCCTAAGTCACATATCCACGGCGCCATTGATCCGCTCAAAGAGCGGGTAATGATAGCTCTCTAGATTATGGAGTCCTCTTTTGCCCTGCTTGTTGTATGAAACTGTCTGGAGAGTTGTCGTTAAAATATTTTCTGTAGAATAAATCTGTAATAAAGCCTCAACACTTGCAGAAATTATAAAATCGGAAATCGCATTCCAATGAATTAACAGCAGATGCAATAGTAAAATTATATTATTTTACAACTACTACAACTGAGTAAAAACTGCACAAACAACAAAAATGCCAGCACTATTTAAACGTAAAGCGTCTGTGATGTATGTAGTAAATGCCTCGTGTTAATGTTTTGACGGTTATAAAATTTACGTTGCGGGCGTAGCGGGCGTACATTGTCTTAGTTTGGCATTTAATAGCACATTATTTTTTATAATATTTATTATATAGTCTTAAACACCCACAGTGTTGTTGTTATTAATATAAATTATAGTTTAAAATCTATACCAATAAATAAAATTGGAGTGTCTGTTTGTAATGTCAAAATAATAGGCTTTTTTCATGCTCATACGGTTATATGCACGAAAATTTTTGTTTGTCAGTCTGTCTGTTTGTTCCGGGTGATCTTCAAAACGGCTGGACCGATTTCAAAAATTCTTTCACCAATGGAAAGCTATAATATCAGGGCGTAAACTAGGCTATATTTTATCCCGGTATTCCCACGGGAACGGGAACTACGCGGGTAAAACGACTGTAACCTATAACTTTGCTAGTCGAATTTCAATAGCAAACTGAACTAAAAATTAAATCCTTTCTTATCTTCATCATCATCTGCTTTTAACCCAATTACTTTCCGTGTGTTGACGTAGTAAGAATACAATTCACCACTCTCTATCTTGCCCGTGGATGGCGTAAAAGACGACTAAGTGATATAATAGGCATATAAGATCTATGCAAGAGAAGGAAAACTCGAAATGAAACTCTATACCAACATATCTGACCAGCATGATATAGTAGGTCAAATTGCCTCCCATTGTGGAGGAGGCTCGAGCCCAAAAGTGGGATGCATGTGGGCTGCGACGATGATGATAACTTGGGGTTGACTCAATATGAACTTTTCTTTTATAGTAAATATTGCAGTTATTAGTAATTGTTTTATAATCGGCCACCTGCCGACCAACCGTCCTTGGAAATATAATTGTTAACCACATGGCATCAGATACAGCAGGCCTTGGTCTATGAAAAACGCTTAGTCTTTTACGACATCCACAAGAAATATAAGAATTGGTAGTATTTGTAGCCGCTACCACACAGCACCATCTCAAGTTACCCGCGTAGTTCGCGTTCCCGTGGAAATACCGGGATAAAATAGCCTAAGTTATTCGCTCATATTATAGCTTTCCATTGGTGAAAGAATTTTTGAAATCGGTTTGGTGGTTTAAGCGTGAAAGCGTAACAAATAAACTTTCGCATTTATAATATTAGTAAGATTATCACTTTCATTTAATTTTTCTATTTCTTAAGCGTACGTAAGTACTACTATTGAATATGGAATTTTTTTACAATAAAATGAAATGAGGCTTGGTATTTAACATTGGTTAAACGGGATGTATATGGTTTTGTTTCCAATTTTGCTTTTCATCTTAGCTCACATACGGCTTACTACTGGCCTTGAATTGTGAAGACCTCTATAATTTGAAAGCAATTAACCATCTTGGTTCGGCGAGATGGTACATAGTTTAACTTCAAGTTCTTCTCTTGCCACTCTTCCTTTAACGTCTTTTACGATCACGCATAGGCAAGAAAATGGGTGATAAATATACTCTTAACTCTTCACAGCATGGAGACAAATGTTATCTGCTTATTTTTCGTAGATGCCATATATGATATTTGCGGGTTAGAAAGGTTTGATGAATTGTATTGCATCTAACATGTTATCAATCTGTGGTGCCTATTATAGTCTTATAGATTTACGAAATAAAAGAACCTCCGATAATCTTTAAAATTGACTTTGAAAAATTCTGTTACATTGATAGGCATATACGTCATCGTCTCAGCTCATATATATCCCACTGCTAGGCTCAACTTCCTCCCCAATAGCAGGGAAATTGAGCTAGCTATACTATGCTGGTCAAACATGTTGGTATAGAGCTTTATTTCGAGTTTGCGTTCTTTTGCACAGATGCATAATATAACACTTAGTAGTCTTTTAAGACATCCACGGACAAGATAGGGAGTGGTGAATTATATTCTGTTACCACAATGGACAGGCACATACATAAAATTAAAAATAATAAAAGCACATTAACACAGGGAGTCAATGAAGGATTCTGTTGTAATGGAAAATGTCAAAATGTACAATTCAAATAATTCTACATCTTATAAATAGTTTCCTTTACAAGCAGGTAACTGCTAGTGGATTTTCATTGCAGGCCGCGACTGAAAGCGCATTGTGGAGACTATATGAATGCTCCGACACAATGTCAGACCTTCCCTATCGTTCTCAAAGAATACAGCTCTTTTATATATTATATAGTCAAGTAATGTATTTGACAATCGAAGGTATACGATGTTGGTATAAACTTTTATGCACTTATTTGGTTATTGTTTACGATTTATTAAATTTAGAACATAACTCTTTCTTGCATTATACATATTCAAGTTATTAAGTGATTTTGAACTAGTCGTCGTCGTTATCGACTTACTCTTATCATAGTTACTTGGAGTCAACACGATGTCAACACAATACATCATCATCATTTGCCTGCCCTTATCCCACGCTAAGTGGGGTCGGCACAACATGTACTTACCTTCCATAACCTCCTATCGGCCGTCATACGCATGTCCTCATTCACACAGTCTATCCATCTCTTTTTGGGTCGCCCACGCTTCTTTCGTCCATCCACATTCATATCGATAACCCGCCTTATCACATGGCTTTCATCCCTCCTCATCACATGTCCATACCAAGACAACCTCGTCAACACAATACATATCAAAAGATATTGGCAATAGTTTTCTTCTGCAACCCTCCTTGGGAATATAATTATTGAGTAGACGGTATCCGTGTGGTGACCAGTAAGAATACAATTCACCACCCCCTCTCTTGCCCGTGGGTATCGTAAAAGACAACTAAGGGATATAATATGCATATAATATCTATGCAAGAGGAGGAAAACTCGGAATGCTATACGAATACTTCTGACCAGCGTGGTATTATGGGTCAATTTCCCTGCCTTAGTGGAGGAGGCCCAAGCCCAACAGTGGGACATGTATGGGCTGAGATAATGATGAGACGGTATCAGATGGAGATAGTTCAGGTCGATGTAAAGTTTCAGTAATCTTTTACGATGCCCACTACCAATTTAACGGTTGGCAGTATTTGTAGTCGCCGCCACATACCACTAGTCCTTTCTACCCCCAACGACAAAGAGGGGTGTTATAAGTTCGACTTCCATGTCTGTCTCTGTGCGTGTGTGTCTGTGGTATCGTAGCTCTCAAACGGATAGACCGATTTCGATGTGGTTTTATTCATTTGAAAGCCAGTTTATTGTCGGTGGTTCTTTGCTATGTTTTGTTAATATCGGTCTAGTAGGGTAAGAGTATTAGCTGCAAAATGATGTAATGGCGTATGACTTTTCGATTAAGTGCTTCACGCGTGCCAATATAATCGTAATACTTTTTTTATTATTTTAGTTTGATTCGGGGTTTATTCAAAATTTATAATTTTACTGATTATTATACACATCAAGTTGAACCAAGAGTGTGAATAATTCTATTGTCCAAATATAAAAGATATTGTCATCTTATCGCCCTTTTCCCAACTAATTGGGGTCGACGCAATATCTTTTTCTCCCCCTATACTTCTGCTATATGTCATCTTTATATATGCACCCTTTTTATTCACGTCCTGCTTCATTTGTACATTCATCTTTTCTGATATCTAACTATATCTGTAAAGGTTCTGATAATATATGTTTGAAACAATAAACAATATAACATTTATCCCTTCATGTCTCATATGACCATAAAAATAACAAAGAACATTGATTTGTAAATAACAGTTGATTAGGTCAAAGGGGCGAGGCTAATGACGTCACCCTTATATACTTCACTTCGAAATGGCTTCATTCGGGTATTTTCATTACAAAGGTTGGCTAGTTGAAATAATTTTATAATATGAGATACGGCAGTTATAAATAAAAAACAAAATATTATTATTCTCCTCTTCTAGTTATGTCGCTAATAACTTAATGGAGTCCATTATGAAAAGAACGGTCGTGGTCTGGAACAAAACAAATGTACGTGCTTATTTTTTCATATTTCATGAAGCGAACGACGCTTCCGCGTAGCTTTTATTTTTCAAGACCTTGTTTTTAATGAAACGCACGTCGTAAGTGAAGGCGGCTTTTTAAAAGCATTGTGAGAAGTGCATAAACATTTGTGTGCTTCTAGCCTATTCATTATTTTTGCTGTGTCTTTACTTAGAGACTCATATATATAACAATAGCAACCCGCCCTCACTTCGCTTCGGTTTCAGTCGCATATCCGTATAGTTCCCGTTCCCGTGGGAATACCGGAATAAAATATAGCCTAAGTTACCTAGACAGCTACCTGGTAGTAAAATATTATCAAAATAGGTCCAACCATTTTGAAGATTACCTCAAACAAACAGACAGACAGACAGAGAGACAAAAACATTTTAAACTGATTATTAGGCATTGGTGTCGTGCTAATACCCATGTGAGCATGAAAAAAGGCCTAGTATTTTGACATTTTCCGTGTGTTGACGTAGTAAGAATACAATTCACCACTCCCTATCTTGCCCGTGGATGTCGTATAAGACGACTATGGGATATAATGTGCACATAATATCTGTGCAAGTGAAGGAAAACTCGAAATGAAACGCTATACCAACATGTCTGGCGTGCGGCAGCAGGGCGGGTCGATAGTGGACTTGTCGTTCGCTAGCCCTAATGTCGCAGCACGTGTGAGGAGCTGGTGCGTCCAGGAGGAGGTTGAGACCCTATCCGACCACCGATACATCCGGATAGAGGTCTCCCGGACCCTCCTGGGGCCCAGCAGGGGTCACATGGCGGACGGAGCTCCCGCGTTTCCGCGGTGGGCTGTGGGTCGATTGGATCGGGACCTGTTGGCGGAGGCAGCCATCGTTCAGTCGTGGCTGTCCTCACCGCCCCAGGCGGACGGGATGGATGCCGAGGCTGGCCGCATCCGCTGTGCGTTAACGCAGATCTGCGATGCGGCCATGCCCCGTGTGCGGCGTCTGCCCCCGAAGAGTGCGGTCCCCTGGTGGTCCCGAGAATTGGCGGACCTTCGGGCCGCGTGCATACGTGCCCGGAGGGCCTACACCCGCAGCCGAGCGCGTCACCGCGACGCTGAGCGGGAGGTCCAGCTGTACGAGGCTTACCGCAGTGCGCGGTCTGCCTTCAGGCTGGCCGTCCGTACCGCCAAGGACGTTAGTCGGCGGGAGATGCTGGACAGTCTCGAGCGTGACCCCTGGGGTCGCCCCTACCTCGCGGCGCTGAACAAGCTCCGCGGGCGGGGCCCCCCCCCTCACCGAGACTCTCCAGCCCAGCCTCCTCACCAGAGTTGTCGAGGACCTCTTTCCACGGCGGGTGGAGCACACGCCCCCGGTCATGGCTTCGCCGGACAGCGACCGGGAGGCCGACGATGAAAGTGCTCCGCCCATCACGGAGCCGGAAATGGGGGCGGCGGTGGCGCGTATGCGAGTCAAATCCACCGCCCCAGGGCCCGACGGTATTCCGAACCGTGTGCTGGCCCTGGTCCTCGAGCATCTGGGACCACGCCTCAGGGGACTGTTCGACGCCTGTTTGACGTCCGGGCAGTTCCCTGGGTGCTGGAAAGAGGGGAGGCTGGTTCTCCTGCCGAAGCCGGGACGGTCTCCCGAGTCGGCCTCGGCCTACAGGCCCATCGTGCTGCTCGATGATGCGGGCAAGCTGCTGGAGAGGGTGTTGGCTGCCCGCATCGAGCGGCACCTTGTCGGGGTTGGGCCCGATCTGTCCGACGCCCAGTTTGGTTTTCGGAGGGGGCGTTCGACGATCGCGGCCCTGCTGCGCCTGAAGGCCGTGGTAGCGGAGGCCGTCACCGGCGGAGGAGTCCTATTGGCGGTGTCCCTGGACATCGCTAACGCCTTCAACAGTCTGCCATTCAGCTGCATCAGGGAGGGGCTAAGGTACCACGGGGTGCCCGTGTACCTCAGGCGGCTGGTGGCAGACTACTTGGAGGGGCGCAGTGTCCTCTACGTTGACCGAGTAGGGGACGTTGTGCGAACGCCCATGACGTGCGGTGTCCCACAGGGGTCGGTTCTGGGTCCGACCCTGTGGAACATCGGCTACGACTGGGCGTTGAGAGGAAGCCTCCCACCCGGGCTGGGCGTAATTTGCTACGCCGACGATACACTCGTCACAGCCCGGGGTGGGACGCTCGAGGAGGCGGCACGCCTGGCAACTCTCGGCACCGAGGAGATTGTCAGGCGGATCGAAGCGCTGGGGTTGAGGGTAGCCCTGGAAAAGACGGAGGCCCTTTTGTTCCATGGCCTCCGTACCGCCGGGCCTCCCGCCGGCGCTTCGATCACCGTGAATTCGGTCACCATCAGCATCCAGGCCCACATGAAGTACTTGGGCCTGGTGCTCGACGGGCATTTTTGGTTCCGGGAGCATCTCCATCGACTTGTTCCCCGGCTTGTCGGCGCGGCGTCCGCCCTTTCGCGGCTGATGCCGAATGTGGGCGGACCCAGTGCTACGTGCCGACAGCTGTACGTGGGGGTGATCCGGTCGATGGCCCTGTACGGCGCACCGGTGTGGGCGGGGTCCCTGACCGTCCGTCTTAGGGCCCTCCTGTGGCGACCACAGAGGGTCATGGCGATCAGGGCCATACGGGGTTACCGCACGGTGGCGACGGAGGCAGCGTGCCTCCTGGCCGGAACCCCCCCGTGGGACCTGGAGGCGGAGATGCTCGCCGACATTTATCGGCGGGTGTCGGAGACGCGCGCCCGCGGCAGCATGGTCTCCATCAATGAGATCACCGCCTGGCGGGTCGACGCCCGCCGAGAAGTAATTGCCCGTTGGGCAGTCCGGCTGGAGAGTCCTCGGTACGGTGTCAGGACTGTCGAGGCCCTCCGGCCGGTGCTGATGGAGTGGTTGGAGCGGACGCACGGGGTGCTTTCCTTCCGACTGGTGCAGGTGCTGACGGGGCACGGTTGCTTCGGGAAGTACCTGCACAAGATTGTCAGGAGGGAGAGCACACCGTCCTGCCACCACTGCAGTTGCGACGAGGACACGGCGCAGCACACGCTCGAGGAGTGTGCTGCATGGGAGGGGGATCGCCGTGAACTCGTCGCAATTATCGGTGCCGACCTGGCGCTGCCGACCATCGCCAGGGAGATGCTCGTCAGCGTCAGGAACTGGGACGCGGTCGCCGCCTTCTGTGAGGCCGTAATCTCACGGAAGGAGGCGGCGGATCGTGTGCGAGTAGAGCTGCTATTCGGCGACACGTTCCGCCGCCGGCGACTCGGGCGGCGCAGGCGCGAGTATCTGCGCCTAATGCCGCCCTAGCCGAGGCCGCGGGTGATCGGACCGGGGAATTGTCCGTCACCCGCGGAGAGGCTGACCGCGCGACGGCGACCGACGTCCCAGTACGTCGAGAGGTGAGGATACCCGAAAGGGTATTCCGTCGGGCCGACCACTGACGACAAGTCACATCTGCTCCGGTGGTCGGCCCAACAACGAGGTGACGTGGGCACGGGTGGGTTATGGGCCCGCGCGCCGTCCTTTCATCGCCCCGGACGGATTGGACCGCGCGTGCGCTTACCATAGCCCACCCATAAAAAAAAAAAAAAAAAAAAAAAAAAAAATACCAACATGTCTGACCAGCATGTTATAGTAGGTCAAATTCCGTCCCATTGTGGAGGAGGCCCGAGCCCAACAGTGGGACGTATGTGGGCTGCGATAATGATGATGATTTTGACATTACAAACGGACACTTCACTTTTATTTATTTATAATAGATAATAGATTGAGCCAAACTAATTTTGAAAGTTTAGGATAGTCGACTGATCAATTGCTACAAGTCAACTATCATGACCCCTGTTGAACGCTGTATGGAGTACCTTTACCTTCAGTACCTTCAAATATCCTGACAGCTTATTTAATCATAGAAGATAGGAGAACGGGTGTAACCGACAACATAGCCCACAGAATTAGCACGATAAAATGGCAATGGGCAGGCCACATCGCTCGTCGAACCGACAACCGCTGGGGCAGAAAGCTTCTTCTGTGGCTACCACGAAATGGACGACGCAGTGTATGACGATTCCTCTCTGGGTAGACTCAGGACCATTCCGAGTGGCATTCTCGTGGGGAGCAGTGGACGTCTGTAGGCTGATGGATCGATTATCTAATCTGGAAATATCTATGTTTCTTATCATTACTTTTTCTCAAATCCAATCGAACTCAATGAAAAACAGAACAAAGCAACGCAATTTTCAACGGTACAATAGTGTACAAGAAGAGTAGATCGATTATTTTGTACTGTAATATCTTTGCCTAATGTGATTGCAAATAAGAAAACAACTCAGATCCGCTGTCAAATACACTAAAATAAATATATTGTATTTGATTGTGGTATTGCCGTTGTGTGCAGTTGTCTATTACAAAGCAATGTAACGGAAGAGGGGACTAGCAGTGTTAGTATTTATTTGAGGATTGGATTCGCGGTCTATAATGGTATATGAAGCATTGAAATTGACATTTTATATATTTACAAAATGTAATACACATTTGGTTTCAAAAAGTTATTCTGTATATTTACATATAACTTTTATCCACCAGTCTTCGCTTAATAGCTTACAGTACATCAACAAGTTTTGAATACATTGTTGTAGTTTTATTTTTAACCCCCGATGCTAAAAGAGGGGTGTTATAAGTTTGACGTCGATGTCTGTCTGTCTGTGGCATTGTAACTCTCGAACGGATGGACCGAAAAGAAATTAATCCTTGTGTTGTAGGGCACTTTACAAGTATAGAATTAACGGACACAAATTACATCATCCTCATCGCCCCTTGGGCTGCCCACCAGTTTTTTTTGGCAAGCTATACTGTGGATGCACACCGCTCGTTCGTAGCCCCGGACAGAATGGACCTAAGGATGAATCGATACTAATGAGTACTCATATGGTATCGATACTTTTTATTCGATACCAGCACTCGGTATCGAATGCTAATCCATTCGATATCAATTTAAAACCACGGTATCGGTATCGAATGAAAAGAGGAGTCGATACTTCAAAAACGATTCTATACCCATGGTAAGTATCGATACTTTTGAATTCATACTATAATTGAAACTAGTGCTGAGTATTAAATGTTAGGGCTGATATTTTCTAAAAAAAAAGGTCATCACAATTTTGCCAGAAGAAAAGTACTCGCTACCATAAAAGCGATTGGATATCAGGGTAAGTTTCGATACTCGTGCCCAGTATAAGTCATCACAATTGTGCTCGGCGAAAAGAGTACTCGATACTTCACAATCGATTCGATACCGATACAAGTAAGTATCGATACTTTTCGGTCGTCGATACTATCGGTACTAATTGAGTACCGATACTTAGCGACCGATACAGTATCAATTAAAATTAATGATACCTAGGTGGTATCGTTTCATCCCTAGACCCAAAACACATCATATTCACTCCCATTAGCTATTGAACCGATCACTGGTATAGAATCCTTAACATCCGTAGCCTTGGTCCATGGCGTAATACCTTGTCGAGTACTGTCACTCCCTGACTGACTGCTACGTTTTCTTTGAGAAGGGACTACGGAAGTTATATTTTTGGTAGCCTCTATTAACGCAGTTTGATTAATACAATCCTCCCCATCTATTGCTCAGCAGTTATTCCCATTATACAGGTTAAGGGCCGACATTGTTACCCGTAGTGTTATCAACTGGCCAGGAACTCCTCGATGTTTGACATCTCGGAGAAATTTGCCGCATATGACTCTGGCTCAGATAGTCGTTTCAATAACTTTAATCATAACTACCTAATCGGTTATTAATTCATGTGAGTACTAATAATTAAAATATCAAAAATCGTGTACTCGAATATAATACTAATTTCATTTTTATACAAGCTCACCACTATTCATGTAATGTTTGAATAAATATATTAAAATGCTGTTTAAGAGAGCTTAATTTTAATACTGCCAATTTCGTTAATTTTAATCACTACTGGATATTATACTGACAAATTTTAAAGCTGTATAGATACAATAAATTCTCCAACAATGAGTTTGCAAATTGGTTTTGACTGGTTTAAATAGGATTGATGTGGTATTCTCAGTTGGTATTCAACTAGTCAAAAGCATTACTCACCAGCATGATTGATTTTAATCATCACTAGAATGTGCAGCGCACATAACTGGTTATATGAAATCGTATCTAGCATATATGTGTGTCCATAATTTAATCCGCAATTAATTTATTGTTTATATCCATGACACTTAATTAAATTCAATGTCAAGTTTTAATACGATGTATGAGAAAAGCCGTGTGGTGACGGAGTAAGAATACAATTCATGACTCCCTATCTTACCCGTGGATGTCGTAAAAAACGACTAAAGGATATAATAAGCATATAACACTCATGCAAGAGAAGGAAAACTCGAAATAAAACCCTATACCAATTTGTCTGACTTGCATGGCACAGTAGGTCAATATCCTTCCTATTGCGGAGAAGGCTCGAGTCCAACAGTGGGATGTATATTAGCTGAAATAATGATGAGAAATTTAAAAGTCTCAGGCATTTGCCTTTTAAATTGCCACGTATTTAGGTATTCACTTACATACACTCGAAAGGGAGATCGACTTGTCCTGGGTTTTACTCCTAGAACCAGTGTTTACCAAAAAAATTGTTATTCCATGTGTGTAAAAATATTCAATAAGCTACCATGTAATATTCGCGGACTTACATTTCCACATTTTAAAAACAAGCTTAAGACCCTACTTTTAAATGAAGTTATATGTATATTCAATAAATGAATGGATTGATAGTAATTAAATATAAATTTTTCGATATCTTATTTCTTTTTTTTTTGACTACGAACATATTTTGGTATGGTATTGTATTGTTGCCAAAATATTAATGTATTTAAATGCAAATTTTATCTAAAACTATTATATTTTAATTTTATGATTTATATCAAAATGACTTTCACATGCCAAAGCAAGGCTAAATAGATAGATCTATGTATGTTAAAAAATGACTGTAACATCTGATTATTGTACTCTATTTAAGGTAAATAAATGTATTTGATTTGATTTGATACACTGCAGCTGCACCGGTATAAAATGTCATACTTTTACTCGTTGCTATTGTGAGAATTACGGCGTATGCTTTGTGAAAATTACAGTATTTATTAGGATTTGATAACACGTGAATATTATTGAAGTAATACTTCTCTTGGTGCGTTAAGATAAAATTATAAAAGTAAAAATTTACAATGCGCGCGTACACCATCACAAATGTCAACTAGATAATGCGTTGTAAATAAAACTACTTTTTTTTTTGTGGGTGGGCTGCGGTCGGCGCCCCTCCGCACCACTCCGTCCGGGGCGACAGAGGGGCTTAAGCACGCAACTCCCGCAACCCACCCGAAAACCACGTCGCCTTCGTCGTTGGGCCGACCACCGGAGCAGGGTTACTTGACATCAGTGGTCGGCCCGACGGAATACCACCTACTTGGGGTACCCTCCCATCGACCGACGTCCCCCCCTCGGGGAGGACGTCAGTCTTTCCTCACGCGGTCGGCCTCTCGGCGGGTGACGGACTACTCCCCGGTCACGTCACCCGCGGCAAATAAAAAAAAAATACAACTACTTTACGGATTTTTTCGCGTTTGTATTTGATTTATGATTGCTCGACGTTTCGAACACTTTACACCATTCATAGTCACGGGCGGCGTCAGATATCTGACGTTCAAACAAGTCAACGTTATAACAGATATTTATAATTATCTACCCGCTACAGAAAATTACATAGTTATTAAATTCTGAACCACAGTTTTGGTACAAATTTATTGCCAGTACAAGAAGAAAATGATTATATATGAAAAAATTATATTGTTTATGATTAGTATTATATATAGTTCGACATTAAATTTAATTTATTTATTTATTAAATCAATTAAATTTAACTTAATTTGAACATGATTTACAGGCTTCTAATTTTATCCCAAACAAAGTAATTATAGGGAGATCAAAATGGCATGAACTGTTTCAAGAAAAGCATGGTACGGCCGTGCCACTTTTTAGCTCGACTTAGAGTGACTACCACAGAAAAAATAATAAGATTTCTGTGGTGGCTACTGCCTTGCCCTCTGATAAATAAAATAAGCAAAGGTGAATTTTATAAGAGTACTAAATATGTGCATGAGTCTTCTATTTTTATTATAAACTAGCAACCCACCCTCGCTTCGCTTCGGTTTTAGTCGTTTTACCCGCGTAGTTCCCGTTCCCGTGGGAATACCGGGATAAAATATAGCCTAGTTTACTCCCTGATATTATAGCTTTCCATTGGTGAAAGAATTTTTGAAATCGGTCCAGCCGTTTTGAAGATTACCCGGAACAAACAGACAGACAGACAAAAAATTTTTAATCGCTATTTTAGGCATAGGTGTCATGCAAATAACCGTATGAGCATAAAAAAAGCCTATAAAAAAAGCCTATTATTTTGACATTACAAACAGACACTCCAATTTTATTTATTGGTATAGACTAGATGCTCTTCTTGACTTTTAAAGCAGCTCGAAATATAAAAAGTAGATAATGGTTTCTTAATCTTACTTCTTTCCTTAAGTTACCATTTACCGATACTAAAATAATAATTTACAGTTTGATCAAGTATGTAAATTCATTCATTTACGAATTTTATTAACTAGAGTGTATGAACGTCGTGACAGTAGACATTTATTTGTAAAAATTTTTATATGAAAAGGAAATTGTTTGCTTTTTGATTGAAAATGATGATGTTTTCGCATGTTTAGAAATTAAAATTGAAGTAATAATAATGAAGTAATTAATAAGAAATTACGCGGGGTGCATACACTTAAAGCATAATATATAAATATATATACATTATGGTGATACAAAGATGATTGGCTGTACAATTGACAACATTACAAAAACATAATACCTATTTTATTACTATGCTACGCACGCATTTCTACGCTTTTGTAGACAGGACGAAGTGTGCCGGGTATTCTACTTACTATATACAATATACATATATGTATAATGTTATTATAGTTACATATATTTTCAATCTATTATTAACACCGCGTTGTCCTTGTTTTCATCGTAAAGCGGCAGTGTGCATTGATGTGAAAAGCAGGATAGAATGCAATGGCGATATTTGCCGCAAAATACAATTTAATCAAAAATAACATAATAAAGAACAAGGATGACTTTTCGTAATTAAAGTAGTGATACAATCTATATAGCATTATTCTTTCAATGTAATATATAAATTTCGAACAAGTTTTTCAGCATGTGTTACAATTTTTTTTGTAAGTTTGTTTATTCTCTCTCATTTGGTTGAGGGGAGTGATGGCTGCTCTAGTAGTTAACTCGTGATCGGGTGCTGCTTGTAGGATCTGATCCAGCCATATTTTCTTTCTTTTCTTTAATTCTTTTTGTTTTGTACTAAATTTTGAAAATTTATACATGTATACAATTTCGAAGGGCAACACATTGGATCTAATACCATATATGTAGTACGAAGTATAAATGAAGTATATTTATAAGATTAAAAAAAAATGACAGCCCGCTGAGTTTCTTACCGGATCTTTTCAGCTTGTGGCCGCGTTCCAATCTGGCCTGAGTGTGAGTTTTGTCGTTAATATTACACGTTCTACCGTGAGCGCGTAAACTGTCATTTGTATGAAGAAAAGTACAGCGCCACTAGCAGTGCGTATTTGAAACAATGTTTTAAATACGCACCGCTAGTGGAGCTGTACATTTTTTCATACAAATAACATGTTTACGCGCTCACGGTGGAATGCGTAATATTAACGACAAAACTCACACTCAGGCCTCTGGTGGTAGTTTATTGTAAGTATTGTATTCAAACGTTACGTAAACTTAACAATATGTAAGTGTCCTTAAGGGGCTAATACAGAATAAATGATTTGATTTGATTTTTCAAAAATAGGTTAAAAGGTTAAATTTTAAAGATGTCCGTACTCGAATAATTAGTACGCCTAAAAATACTGTGTACATTTCTACTGATCAACATTAAACATCAGTTTAGATGTATTTCGGCATTCACAATTACAACAGCTGCTATCTATCAGTCTCACTGTTAATGCCAGTTGTTAGGAAACATAAATTGTGTGGTTTTAAGGTGTTAATGGGATATTGTAGAACTTGATATAAAAGTAATGTATTCAATAGTTGAGTTTCCGGCTAATAGCCATTCATCGTAACCCCTGTTCAACAAATAATAAAGTAGTAAACCGCAATTGTTGGCATTAATATTTCCACACTTAAAATATTAGAAAGTTTTATACTTGACTAACAACTCGCCCTCGCTTCGCTTCGGTTTCAATGGTCTTACCCGCGTAGTTCCCGTTCCCGTGGGAATACCGGGTTAGAATATAGCCTATGTTACTTCCGGATATTATAGCTTTCCATTGGTGAAAGAATTTTTGAAATCGGCTCGGTGGTTTATGCGTGAAAGCGTAACAAACAAACTTAGTTTCGCATTTATACTCGTAATATTAGATAAGGATAACATATAAGTATACTTTATTTTGTAGAAAATTAAGTCTATGTCTATACCAATAAATAAAATTGGAGTGTCTGTTTGTAATGTCAAAATAATAGGCTTTTTTCATGCTCACACGGTTATTTGCACGACACCTATGCCAAAAATAGCAATTAAAAAATTTTTGTCTGTCTGTCTGTCTGTTTGTTCCGGGTAATCTTCAAAACGGCTGGACCGATTTCAAAAATTCTTTCACCAATGGAAAGCTATAATATCAAAGCCAAAACCCAACATAACCCGTTATACGTAACGGGTTATGTTGGGCACATAGAGGGACTTATGACGTTGAATTTATAAATTTGCGAGCAATATACAATATATGTCTGCATATATAATTCTTATATAAGTCTGATTATATAATTACTAGTAACTCTCCCTCGCTTCGTTTTGGTTTCAGTGGCCTTACTCGCGTAGCTTCCGTCTCCGTGGAAACATCGGGATAAGATATAGCCTATATATAACTCCTTGATATTATAGCTTTCCATTGGTGAAAGAATTTTTGAAATCCGTTCAGTGGTTTAAGTGCGAAAGCGTAACAAATAAATAAACAAACTTAGGTACTTGCGCATTTATAATATTAGTAAGGATATAAAAAATATTTATTTCAGTAGCAACCCGCCCTCGCTTCGCTTCGGTTTCAGTCGCGATACTCGCGTAGTTCCCTTTCCCGTGGAAATACCGTGATAAAATATAGCCTATATTACTCCATTAGTGAAAGAATTTTTGAAATCGTTTCGTTGGTTTAACCGTGAAAGCGTAACAAACAAATAAACTTACTTTCGCATTTATAATATTAGTAAGGATTACCACCCATTGTTCTTTAATAAGGTTAAACATTGTGAAACCTGGTGGTTTAATTCAATTCTAATTCTTTATGTAGGTTTTAACCAAACCTAATAACATTTTCTTTATCTGACCAAGAATTCGACCAACGAGGTAGTATCTAATAAGATCTCATAATTGTAAATAAAACTACTTTTACGGATTATATCGCGTTTGTATTTGATTTATGATTGCCATTTTATGATTGCCATTTTATGACTAATTTTCTGTATCGGGTAGATAATTATAAATGTCTGTAATAACGATTACTTGTTGGACGTGAGACACCTTAGTCCGCCCGTGACCATGAATGCTGCAAAGTGTTCGAAACGTCGGGCAATCATAAATCAAATACAAACGCGATATAATCCGTAAAAGTAGTTTTATTTACAATGTGTAGTGCTCGCGTAAACATCAGATATCATTAAGATCTCATAAATTCTTATCCTAATATTGTATATGTAAGTGTGAATTTGTTTGTGTGTTTGTTATGCCTTCATGTTTAAACCACTAAACACTTTTTAGAAATTCTATCAGAAATAGCTTCAATATCAGCAAGTAACATAGACTTTATTTTATACCCGTTTTACCACAGTAACGGGAACTATCCTGTTAAAGCTTTTTTTTTTTGGGTGGCCCATGGTCAGCGCACCCGCCCACCGGCTCCGTCCGGGGTGACGGAGGGGCGGCGCGCGGCTCCAAGACCCACCCGTAGGCACGTCGCCTTCGTCGTTGGGCCGATCACCGGTGCAGAGTAACTTGTCTTCAGTGGTTGGCCCGACGGAATACCCCGGTCACGGTACTCTCTCCTCTCGACGATCCCCCTCGGGGACGTCAGTCGCCGTCGCGGTCCAGTCACCCGCGGCCTCAGCTAGGGCGGCATTAGGCGCAGATACTCGCGCCTGCGCCGCTCCTCCTTAATGGCTGGACCGATCTTGATGAATTTTTTTGTGTGTATTCAAGGGGTACACAGTTCCGTGTGGTGACGGAGTAAGAATACAATTCGCCACTTCCTATCTTACCCGTGGGTGATCGTACGAGACGACTAAGGGATATAAAACGCACATAACATCTATGCGAGAGAAGGAAAACTCGAAATAAAACCCTATACCAACACGTCTCACCAGTGTGGTATGATAGGTCAATTACCCTTCCATTATGGAGGAGGCCCGAGCCCAACAGTGGGACGTATATGAGCTGAGATGATAATGATTCAAGGGGATCCGAGAATGGTTTAGATTCACAATTGGACTCGGTAGGTGCCGCTTTATTTTATTTGAACAGAACGTCTGTTGGGTCAGCTATTATCTATATATAATATCCAACTTAATTTTATTTTTACATTACTACGAATAAAAACTTTTTACTGATTATAATTCTGCCAAAATATGACAGGAAACGATCTACATCGTTGTTCTTGCATCGGTATATCAAAGTTGTCAAAATGCCAATAAACTTTTGACGACATCAGGTAAATTAAAAATACTGAATGCAAAAGGACATACCGTATATAAAATGACGGCAATAGTAAATAAATTCTCAGATGTGGTTGTTTTACTAAAATATATTAATATAACTCCTTTAATCGCCCATTGAAACTTTAAAACCGGCTTGGAGAAGTCAACTGCGGCTTCTAGAAAAACTATTAACGCCAACCGTGATTGCAAATCGACTTACCTATCATGGCGATTATGGGATTATCCCCTTTGTGTAAGGAGGCCCAACTCCAGTAGAGGACATAAATAAGCGGATTAATGGATGGATATAGAATCTTTAAATGTATTTATGTAGTAAGTAGTTGTGTATACATGTCGTATCTTTATTATATTTCTTGTGTACATGTGTGTCACTGAACTCCTCCTAAACGGCTGGACCGATGCGACGTTGACAAAATTTTTTGTATGTGTTCAAGGGGATTCGAGAATGGTTTAGATTCACAATTGGATCCGGTAGGTGGCGCTTATTTGAACAGAACGTGTGAACGTCTGTTGGGTCAGCTAGAATGTATATAAATAGACAAACGTTAATTAATCAATGTATTGTATTGACAGTGCGTTACCAACGCGATAGCAGTTATTGTATAGGTTAGGTTAATTCTTTCACCATTACAATGCTACATTATCTCTAAGTAACATAACCTATATTTTATCCCGATATTCCCACGGCAACGGGAATTACGTGGATAAGGCAACTGAAATCGAAGCGAAGCGAGGGCGGGCTGCTAGTTAATATATATATAACTAAAAATATAAATAAAATATTAATTAAAAAAGTTTTTAACAACAAAATTTTATTTAAATGCTCTAAAACGAAGTCAAGACTATTTAAACAAGTCCAAACTCGACAGTTTTATCTCCTTTAGTTTAGGAGTTCCTATCGCCACCTTTCGACGCCTTGGTACCTATGGTACCATAGCATTGTCACCGAAGTTACATAAGTAAACCAAATTTTATCCTACTCTGACGACAGGAAGTGGTTCTAATTTAATTCGCAAGATTTGTCCCATACTAACTGTTAGTAAACAGGGCAAGTTAAATAAAAGCTTTTAATAAAAAAGAAAATGTTCTATGTAGAACTGACTTTACTTCTGATAATTTATTATTAACATTAATATAAAAAAGTGGTAAGTGTTTGTTATATTTGCTTATTGTAAAAATAAACCGCTTTAAATCTCATAAAAATATTCTTTTTATACTAGGAACCCGCCCTCGCTTCGCTTCGGTTTGGCCTTACCCACGTAGTTCCCGTTACCGTAGGAATACCGGGATAAAATATAGCCTATTTTACTCGGAGTGAACGTAGCTTTCCATTGGTGAAAGAATTTTTGAAATCGGCACAGTTTTTGAGTTTATTCATTACAAACATACACACACACAAAAATACAACTTTTATCTCTTTATAATATTAGTGTAGATAGCGTTCGCATGTGTATAACGCTACTTTTCTCTCTTCTTTATATCTCTTTTTTACCCAGCGTTCATCTATATACATAAGAGTTATCATACAAATTCGCTAGTATTTTTTTTAATTTCTGATAAAGCAGCATACCTGACGGTAAGTGATACTGCCGTGCATGGCCCATTGCAATACTAGGGACACATTTAGGCGGCTGCCTAACTTTAAAAAGATTTAAAGCACGTTCAAAGAAATGTTGCATTCGGCTAAAATCCATGAACGTTGCTATTGTGTTGAGTAGTGCAGTGGTAAAATGGTAACAGTGGTATCAAGTCAACAGTTCCTCAGAACACTGCTTATGAAAAAGCCGATACAGTACAGACCCAAAGTCTCTCTGACTCTCGACGACTCCACCCCGTCCATGAGATTGGGACACCGATTTTAACAGAATGTCTTTGCAGCGACTCAAGTGGGTCTAATTGATATTTAGGTGCGCCTGCCCAGAAATGTGATGTAGTGATATAATATATCACTTCATGTTATTATCATACATTCATTCAAAAAAACCGTCTAACATAATAGATTTATTAGGATTTCATAGTGAGCCGATAGATGGCACTAGGTCATTTTTTTTTATTGCAAACGGTGGCAAACGAGCAAACAATACACCTGATGGTAAGTGTTGCTGCCGCTCATGGACCTTTACAAGGCCGTTGCCTACCGCGAAGAAAGTGAAGGGAGTGTGAATGCGTGCATTGAGGCTCGGTGATACCAAGGGCACCACGCAAACACCCTCAGAAAGTTGGGCTTCCGGCTCTCTCGCTCACCGAACGAAGCGCAGTAACAAATCGCTACTACTCAGACGTCGATTTTCTGCGAGAGTGTGGTACTGCCCCGAACGGACCGGCCCGCGGCTGTAGACAGATAACTGTCGACAGTGTGGTCCTACCACTCTCGTCATTTGATAAAACCAATTATATTTAATGTAAGTTACACATTCACGCTACTAGATGGCATCCGCTATAACATGAACCAATTATTCAAATCAATTAGTATTTGTGTAGATACTTATATGTAGAAGATGAATTGAATAGCACAAAATGTCATATCATCTTATTATTTTATAAAATACAGAATTCCATCGCCAAGTGTAATTTACAATAACATTTGTTTGTGTATGGGTTTTGGTCTATGCTTGGCTAGCTGGCCAATAGGAACCTTTCTTTTTGAAAGAGGATGCCGCCATCTTTGATGCGACATGACACGAAGCGTTGCGTCGTAAAAGGTTTCTCTCTCTTGGATCCCGTCATCGAGCGAGGTCGGACGCGCCATGTAAGACTACGTGGGAGCTCGCGCGCCGATCGTGCGGAGCTTGTCTCTTACTTCTCTTCTTGTTCCCGTAATAGCGCCGCTTGCAACGCGCTGGTACGCCGCCTTTTATCGTAATACACTAGCAACCTGTTCAAAATGACTTCATGACCGGTGAATCTGTCGAACATTTATTTTCTTGGCCACATGCCACGTCATGGGTCAGCTTTGCTGCATCAGCTGCGCTGGCTATCACTCTAGCATGGTGCCACACGCTTCCGCTTACATGCATAGATGTGCATGACGGATTACCAGTCCGGTTGAGACTGTGCTTTTCTGCATATTCAACGACGAAGAAAGGACGCTGGAGATCGCATCATCTAGTCGACAAGCGGTAACGACACGCCGTCCTGAAGGCGCGCATTTCCCCGCGGACGTCCAGGTCCGGTACACGTCGGGACGTGCTTCTCATGGGATGCAGTCCTTGTCGACGTCTTGTTTGTTCTTCCTTAGTAATTAGTGTAAACATACTGCGTGCAGTGAACTTTCTATCGCTCAGTGAATTAACATGTGAATGTGGTGGTTATGACCATGTGTAATTTGCAGTGTGCAACCGACAACTTATAGATTTGTAGGTATTATTAGATAAGTAGGTAGTAGTAGTAAGCTATAGTAATAGTAACCTGGGTACCATCCCGATAGGGGTGATGTTATATAATATGTTTTCCATCAATATACAGTGCAATGTGCTAATACGGGTGATGCTTTTTCAACACTTCTCCATTTGGTAGAGTGCAAAATAGTAACACGTACTCTACGATCAACATTTTATTAGTACACTACTCTACACAACATTTCTTATTAGTACACTACTCTAATTTTAACACAACTTTATACGAACGGACCACAAGCATAACGTGCGTGGTCGATGTCTAGCGAACGACTGAACAACATAGCTTTTTTTATTTGTTGTGTGTGTAGCTGTTGGTCGCAGATGACCTTGACAGCTTAACGCGGTCAATGGGCGAGCGGAAGGCTCTCAACCCGGTAAGTAAGTGAACATCGCCCGAGGGCTCCCCCTGTGGGGAACGGACCTCGGCTCGGGGGGTCGCTGAAAGCAAAGTGGGCGTGGCCACGTTTAGGTTAATGACTTTTACGCGCCGCGGTTTTCGACCTCGTCGGCGAGGCCGATACCGCGGAGTTTTTTGTGTTATCGCTGCGCGAGCTGTGTAGGCTCTTTCTTGGGCGATCGTAATAGCGTCATCCCCTTCTTCAAGAAGATGATGAGGACGTCGGACCGCGGATATTTTTGAGGGGACGTAGTTTACCGCCCCAACCACTAGTGGATTGGGGTGAGTCGTGGCAGAGTCAAAATAGCGCTGAGAGCAACGTTTCATGTACTGCCTGATGGTCGGCAATTCGAGGTCGATGTGTAGATCGACATTACGAACGAACCACGGTGCTCCCGTTGCCCGTCGCATGAATCTATTTTGTAGTGTTTGTAGCCTGTGGATCCTGTTTGGCCTAACGTGCGCGAACACTACACTGGCATACGTCATGATCGGCCGTATGCAGGTAGTGTATAATCGGACTTTAACAACATAGCTAACGACCGACCGCTTTTATAATCTTTTTGAATATCGATATTTGTAACGTTCGTTTATTGTTGGTCGATATTATTGTCTATAACATCGTGTCGCTAACAGTACTTAGCATTTTTATTAGTCTACTCTTTAACTCTCCTCTCACAGGTAACACTTCCCTAGGGGCGCCATAAACATTTCCACAAGAGGTCCTTGAACTAATAGTCCGATGCAGTCTGCCAGACAATTCCAAGGCCATATTAATTGTGTTCATAATTCATTATTCATAATCCAGTACTCATAATTCCTATACAACTAATGATTATCTCCTATACAACTACAGATTCTCTCTTATACACGACAGTGAGAAGGACTACACATCCTTCGTCTTAAAATTGCTAGACCATTCTACACTTTTCATACTTCATAAAGGATACACTTCTTTGCTACTAACATGAAGGATGTCCATCTAACCCCATTTCTACTGAATTCTTTATGAAAAATGTTCAAATTTAATATGTATTTATCTACTACTCGTGTGACCTACGTGTGATACTATTGTGTGACCTTGACATTCCTATAATCCATGAGCGGCAGTTAGTAATTACTAATGCGAGGGTTGATTGTTTATCCACAATTATAGCCAACCAAAATAATAGAAAGTATTACATTTTTTCCTAAATATGTATACATACGTAATGTTATGATTCGAATAACATTATTATGATTTCGTCGAAAATTACTTTTATTACTTTATACCCATGTCTATCGTCATACAAGGTCTGCGCACATGGAAAATAATCGTTTTAATGTTACTTTACCAAAACAAAGCAAAATTGTTTGTGTGTGAGAATATTTTCAATATTCGATAGGGGGCAAAATTCATCTCTGAATCTTCGACACTGGTAGGAAACGAACTTCGATACCGGAGGTACGGTTGTATTGACTTTTCTTATCTAATTCTTGTGTTGATATCTGCACAAAAAAGGAAACGTATCTCAGGGGGAATTGTTCGTATATATGTTTAAAATTTCAGTATATGGATCTATGTACTGTGTTTAAAATTTCACAATATGGATCTGTTTACCGGAACATACATTAAAAAGTAATTGTATTTAGGTGCCACCTACTAGTATCTACTAGTAGACTAGTTTCTACTAATATAGAAACATTGAGTTGGATCTTGAGTTGAATGTGAAATCTTGAACTGGGATTAGATGTTCTATTCTATATCCAGTATCTAGATTTACTCAATAGAAAGTGATTATTTTAATAATAAAGAAAAAATATAACTTAATAAAAAGTGTTAAAAAGTAATAAAATACTACTAGAAATAGCATACTCTATTGGACAGCGACAAATTTGTAATACATGGATTGTATATTACTAGCAACCCGCCCTCACTTCGCTTCGGTTTCAGTCGTCTTACCCGCGTAGTGCCCGTGCCCGTGGAAATACCGCGATAAAATATAGCATTTGTTACTCCCTGATATTATAGCTTTCCATTGTTGAAAAAATTTTGAAATCTGTTTGGTGGTTTAAGCGTGAAAGTGTAACAAACAAACAAATAAACTTATATTCGCATTAAATTTATTTATAATATCAATGAGAACATATTTGAACAAAAGATTTATATATATCCCTCCCTGAAGCTTAACTTTATTTACCTTTTCAATTCTACCAATGAATCTTATGAATCATTACGTTATCACATCTGTGCCAAGTACTCTTAATTTCAGTTAGCGAGAATGACAGTTGGACTTGCTTATTGATTTTCATTTGACAATAAATAAGCGTGAATAAAAATTTTAGTGTATATATATGACATTAAATTTATATTTACGGACTAATAACTTTAAAAGAGCAATTCAATAGTGCAATGTAACAAATACAATGTATTTTAGAATAGTCTCAAATAATTATTTTGATTTTGGTTAAAGTTTTGTTTTTCTATCTTTAGAGATAACTCTATAGATATTCTTAAAAAAACTACTTACTTATATAATGGTTAAATATAATTTTCAAAAGAATCTATAGAGTAGCTTTTAGAACTTAATCTAAATCAAATTAGTTTTTACTTTTCACACATATATAAATCCTCGTACTGCATCTGATTTGTGCCAGTTTTTTTTTTATTTATTACTATTATCAATAATACAAAAATGACAACTGTTTGCTTACAATCTAAAAATCACTAACAAGGAGACCCTCAGACGTGTGGGTCGGGGATTTCCATGATTTTTGGTAGGGTGGTAGAGGGGGGCCCGAGGGTATCATAACTACCAGATATTAGGGTCAACTGGGCCCTCGTTAAAAAGATTTTAAGCATCAAAGTTGGATGTAATTTACTCGTAGGTAATAGAGAAATTCGCATTCGAATCGCAAGCTGGTGGTAGCCTCGTGGTAACGTCGCTCGCCTGCGGAATCTATGGTCTCGGGTTCGAGACCCGACAATTTGTTTTTTTTTAATTATCAAAATATTGTGTAAAATAAGTTTTTCTTTTTTTCATAATTTTACGCAAAATTATAAATTATTTTCCTTTTTTCACGATCTTGTTTTCCGCTCTTTCTCGGAGGGGACTCGCGCAGCGATAAAATGCAGCCGGTGCAGACAATGTCTGTGTTTTGTGTGCTTTTACGAGGAATTCCATCCAAAATTTTGTGAGGATGATAAGAATGTATGAAAAATGTACATTTATACGATAAATATAAATATTGATTTTTTCACAATTTTATAATTATTTATTTTCGTTCCGTAACATCTCAATTTTCATATTGAAGAGTTGATACATGGGAGAGATCGAGTAAAGGAGGAGATCGTGAAAAAGAGCAAAATAATTCATAATTCTGCGTAAAATTATGAAAAAAAACAAATTTTACACAATTTTTTTTTTTGTGGATGGGTCGCGGTCGGCGCGCCTCCGCACCACTCCGTCCGGGGGGGGCTTAAGCACGCAACTCCCGCGACCCACCCAAAAACCACGTCGCCTTCGTCGTTGGGCCGACCACTGGAGCAGCATTAACTTGTCGTCAGTGGTCGGCCCGACGGAATACCCCTAATTGTGGTACCCTCCCATCGACCGACGTCCCCCCTTCGCGGAGGACGTCGGTCTTTCCTCGCGCGGTCGGCCTCTCGGCGGGTGACGGACTAATACCCGGTCACGTCACCCGCGGCCTCGGCTAGGGCGGCATGAGGCGCAGATAGTTGCGCCTACGCCGCCCCAGTCGCCGGCGACGGATCTACTCATCGAGGCTGCGCTCCTCGCGCAGGCGATCCGCCGCCTCCTTCCGCGAGGTCACTGTCTCACAGAAGGCTGCGACCGCGTCCCAATTCCCGACGCTGTCGACCATCGCCCTAGCGATAGCCGGCAGCGTCAGGTCCGTACCGATGATTGCGACGAGTTCACAGCGCTGCACTGCCCAAGCCCCGCAGGCCTCGAGCGTATGGCGCGCCGTGTCCTCGTCGCAATCGCAGTGGTGGCAGGACGGTGTACTCTCCCTCCTAACGACCTTGTGCAGGTATTTGGCGAAGCACCCATGCCCCGTTAAAACCTGCACCAGTCGGAAGGAGAGCACCCCGTGCCGCATTTCCAACCACTGCATCAGCACCGGCCGGAAGGCCTCCACGGTTCGCACCCCGAACCGAGGCCTCTCCAGCCGGACTGCCCAACGGGCAATGACGTCTCGGCGGGCATCGACGCGCCAGGCGGTGAGATCCCTTAACGAGACCACACCGCCCTCCACTCGCACCCCCGTCACCCGCCGATATAGTCCGGCGAGCATCTCCGCCTCCAGGTCCCACGGGGGAGTCCCGGCCAATAGGCACGCTGCCTCCGTCGCCACCGTGCGGTATCCGCGGATGGCCCTGACCGCCATGACCCTCTGTGGTCGCCACAGAAGGGCCCTAAGTCGGACGGTCATGGACCCCGCCCACACCGGTGCGCCGTACAGGGCCATCGACCGGATAACCCCCGCGTACAGCCGTCGGCACGCAGCGCTCGGTCCGCCCACGTTCGGCATAAGCCACGATAGAGCGGACGCCGCGCCGACGAGCCGTGGAGCGAGCCTGCGGAAATGCTCTCGGAAAAATTTTACACAATATTGTGATAAATAAAAAAAAAAAAAAGTCGGGTCTCGAACCGGAGACCATAGATTCCGCAGGGGAGTGCATTACCACGAGGCTACCATTAGCTTGCGCTTCGAGTGCGAATTTCTCTAGTACATAAATTACCCATCCAACTTTGATCCTTAATATCTTTTTAATGAGGGCCCAGTTGACCTTAATATCTGGTAGTTGTGATACCCTCGGGTCTCTCTACCACCCTACCCAAAAATCATGGAAAACCTCGACCCACACGTCTGAGGGTCTCCTTGTAAGATTTGTCCAGATTGCAATAATATTCTGCGTTACCGAACAACAACAATCATTTAAAGAAAAACAAACCACTTAATCGTAATTAAATAACCTACCTACATTTAATGTTTAAGATTTGAGCCACTCTGCCAGGCCATTACACTTATTATTGCGACAATGAGAGTAAGTGTAGAAAACCGAGTAAATGTTGTAAAGTGTGTGAGCTACAGACTGTTTAAAAAGTATGTTTTCAATTTCGGTTTTATATTTCCTTCTGTGATGCTGTTTCTTAAACTTTGATCAAGTTGATTTATTATTCTAGGGATTAAGTACGACATAGTTCTTTTACCATAGTAATTCGAGGCTTTTATAATTTCGAGATTTTTATTTGTATACTGTCGTGTCTGAATTCTATGTGAAGTGTAATTCTGTATACGAGTATTAAAAAAATTGTTGCGTTAGTATACTATATGTGACTTTTGTATAAATGGGTAGAACTTTACATTAATAAAAAAGCTTAGCAGCGTTATCCTTGTTGAAGTTTTATTTTAAATGGGATAATTCGCATCAAAATACATAGTTGTAGATTATAGATTTCATCGAGGTAAGTTTGAACGTTCTACTATAGCTTGTAATCCCATAATTGATAGTTGATTTTTTTTTTTTGTTATTGCAAACGATGGCAAACGAGCAAACAGTACACCTGATGGTGAGTGTTGCTGCTGCTCATGAACCTTTACAAGGCCGCTGCCTACCGCGAAGAAAGTGAAGGGAGTGTGAATGCGTGCATTGAGGCTCGGTGATACCAGGGGCACCACCAAAACCCTCCACACGCTAACACCCTCAGAAAGTTGGGCTTCCGGATCTCTCGCTCACCGAACGAAGCGCAGTAACAAATCGCTACTACTAAGACGTCGATTTTCTGCGAGAGTGTGGTACTGCCCCGGACAGACCGGCCCGCGGCTGTAGACAGATAACTATCGACAGTGTGGTCCTATCAGTTGATTCTGCTAGTGCATGGTATAACATGAGTTTAATTTTATAAGGCACTCGTTTCTCAATTATGTAGATGTTGGCTAACAATGCCCTGAGTTTACCACAAAGGTGAGTTATGTGTGGAGACCAGTTAAATTTATTATCCACAACTAAACCCAGATATGTGTGATGATTGATATTCTCCACAGTAGGGCAGGAGCATAATGCTTTAATAGGTTTATGGATACAAGTGTGTTTATGTGCTATTATTTTGAGATCTATATTTCGATGTTTTTTGCGTACGGTGATCTAATATGTATGATTTTTGTCTTGGCAGCATTTAGGACTAAATCATTATCATGACACCATTTGTTAATGTTGTTAAAAGTCTGATTGTAGTTGTGACATGGCAATGTTCACATAGCGATCGGCAATTACCAAGCAAGAGTCATCAGCGTATTGGTATGAGGTGCAATAGTTAATGATGTATTTGTAAAAGCCTCCACGATGCAAGAATTATTTATTTATTATAGACCCTTATAAAAGAAATTACTATATACATATATACATTGGCATTTTGCTGCGTGGTAGCGGCTACGAATACTTGCAACCCTAACATTGCTCGTGGGTATCGTCAAAGAAGACCAAGAGCTTAGCATAATCCTGAGCCAACTCCATAAACGTCTGGTTAATAATTACATTCCAAAGAGGGTCATAAAAATATTGCCAAACTTTTGCGTACATGAAGAATACGCAAATGCATACGTACTATGAAGAATATTATGTTAGTAGTCGACCCAAATAATTGAGACAAATGCAAGATAATGATGATGACATTGGCATTTTCGAGACATATCGCGCGATTAGCTAACTTAAAAATTCACAAATAAATAAATAATTACAGCAAAGTTAAAAAAAATAAAGTACTATACATTCACCTGTGTGGCCGCTCTCATGATGACAGCTTTATCGAAGCTTTTTGTAGAAATATTTTTTATTTTATCTACTTGTGTTTGAAATATCATTTCACAGAGAAACGCAATAACAACCTATTTCATGTGGAAAAATTCATCGAGATTTTACTTAATATCAATTTCATTTTATTTTATTGTCTGTTTCGTGTGAAATAATTGCCAATTAAGCTCAACCATATGTCGACAATCCCGAGGCCTACCGTTCGCAAAATGAAGAAATTTCTGTTCTATAATGGCACTCATAATGAAAAAAATAAGAGTTATAACAAGTTATTTACTATATTTTTTCAAACTGGCAAACGATATAGATATTCATAAATAATATCATCATCATCATCATCGTAGCCCACATACGTCCCACTGTTGCAAAGATGTTATGTGCATATTTTTTTATATTTTTTTATTTATTTATTTAAGACAATACCCTGCACTAAGGAAATAATCCTTATATTGCGGGGGACTTTACAAACATATAATTAACGGACACAAATTACATCCAGACTCAGAACAACAATTTGTGGATGGCACAAAGTGTTGTCCCGCGTGGGATTCGAACCCCTGACACTGGCAATGTAGGTCGCTATCTTAACCACTACGCCATCTGTGCAGTTGCATATTATATCCCTTAGTCGTCTCTTACTCCCTATCTTGCTCGTGGATGTCCCACGGGCAAGATAGGGAGTGGTGAATTGTATTCTTAATCTGTCACCACACGGAAAATATAAATTTAATAAACAATATAGGTAACTTTTTTTTAATAAAACAGCCTAAACTATACTGTTATGGATAGGTGGTTATTCGGTGGTAACTTTCTTAACAGCTGACAAAACTGCCGCTATGGAGCATAAGGTCACTACAATATAATAAGGTATAAACTACCTACTAAAATTTGTTCGGTCAAACGAGATTACATTCTTACATCTAATGATAAACGAGAAAGAAATAAGTAATTATACATTATCTTATCTATACAAATATATACAATTGAAGTGTCTATTTGTAAAATCAAAATAATACTTTTTTCATGCTCACATGGTTATTTACACGATAGGTACCTATGCCTGAAAACACCTTTATTTTGTTCTCTTTTTTTTAAAGGCAACCATGCACAACATATAACTAACAGACACAAATTGCATCCAAACTCCAGAACAACAATTTATGAATCATACAGAGTTGTCCTGTAGGATTCGAACTCCACACTGGCACTCTAGGTCGGTATCTGTCGGTGACGGAGTCTGTCTATTTGTTTGTTTATTCCAGGTTACCTTTGGCTGGACCGAATTTAATAATATTTTACTAACAGGTACCTGTATAATATACAAGGAATGTACTCCTTATGTTATGTAACTTAGGCTATTTTTCCTCTAAATATAATTTTATAAATTTTGCTCAGTCAGGGAATCAAATCTAAGGGTTCATGGACTGTATTCGCGTATCGTAATATTTTAGAAGATATTGGAGATTTAAGGTGAACACACATTTATCCGAGCCGAACGAGTCGAGCGAAACGAATTTTAGAATTTTGTATTGAAATCGTCTGCCAGATTCGGACGATTCGACGCGGGGAAGAAGGTTTCATGAGAAATGTAAAGTAGTGTATGTGTGAGAAATGAAAAATTAAATATCGTATACATTTGCTAGTGGCCCATAAACTTATGACCCGTTTCTACTCAGCTTGAATCTCCTCTATATTGAGAGGGATATAAACATAATATACCACATTGATCAGGCAGGTTGGTGTAAGGTTAACTAGAAATAATTCTAGTTTTCCTCTTCTACTTGCGTCTCTTAGTCGTATTTTCAATCACCCATGAAAAAGAAACGTGTATAGTGTTATATATAAATCTATATTCCATAATATTTACCGTTCATATAAATCAACGTTTTAATAAATATCTGAACAATCTTTAAAGCTTTAAAGAACATTTTCTTTTATTACACTTTGATTTTATTTGTTGGCAGAACCGTGACTGCTTTGAAGATTTGTAGGTGTATATCTATGTTGAGGTGAAACTGAAAGCATGTAAACAATATTGTTATATTGTGGGCTGTAAATACGCGTTATGTATTTAATACATATATATTGTTATGTATATATGTTCCGTAATAATAACAGTAGAAACAAGAACAACAGAAGTATAGGTAGTACTAAAATAAACAAGAAGTTTACGGAGTCGAACAATTAAGAGTTATTGTTTTATTAGATACTAGCTTCTGCCCGCGACTTCGTCCGCGGAAAATTTCTTGTTTTAACATAAGATTACACTCGATTGATATTACTGTATTTAATTTTATTAGTAAAATATTTTTTGGAATCAGATCAGTAACTTAAAAGATTACCGAAGTTCTATTTTCTGCTCAAGGTAACTTAACCCTTAGTTGCCTTTTACTTATTTTATTTATTTGTTTAAGTTAGGTATCTATTTAATTTAAAGCTTCTCTATATACAATGTTTGAGGTTGTTTTATTTTCCGGTAACAGAATAATCTGCCTTTCGGATGATCCCACTCTTGATAGACCAACATATAATTGCCCATGGGAAAAACATTCTTTTCGTAGGTCAATGCCAACCAAAGAGAATGTTTGTCCCTGGGACTTATTAATAGTCAGGGCAAATGATGTTTTTATTGGAAACTGGAGTCGTTTAAACGGTATGGGTAGGTCCGTCGGAATCATTGGAATTCTTGGGATGTGCGCCAACTGGCCAGCTCCTGGGCCGATGAGAATGGTCGCCACAATTAGGTTGTCTTTTAAATCTTTTATTAGTAGCCTTGTGCCATTGCACAGGTTAGGTGGGCTTAAATTTCTTAAAAGCATGATAGGTGTCCCGGATTTCAACAGCAGTTCGTGAGGTGGCAGACCAGATGGTTTAAGGGAATTTAAAAATTCCTGCGGATAGTGGACTGCATCCTCGATATTACACACTGTATCAATTGACTTGTAGATTTTACCATGGCCGGGAACTTTTTGTAAAATTAGATTATTGATTTCATTGACTGTATCGTTCCTTGGTGAGACGATAGCCCTTGAACAATGCCAATGAATGTCTCTATCTAGTAAATATTCGAGGTCAGGATATACTGCATCTATAAGATGCTGTAGACTGTGAACTATACGACCCAGAGTCTCATTTATAACGATTTCCGCAGAGTTAGAGTCCAAGGTTCGAGAAGAAAAAGACCCTTCTCCAATTTTGAGCAGCTGTTGTGGAAAATCGTTATCCATATTTCCAATAACGTGGACTCTCATGTTCGTACGTAAATTCAAAGTTTGGACTATACTCCATAGGGGCGATGATTTTAGACATGCCTTTATGATATCCGCACGTGTACCTCTTGTGACGACGGGAAGTGTCTGACGAAAGTCACCTGCAAACACAAAAGTGACACCACCCATGACAGCGACTGAGTTTCTCAAGTCCTTAAGTGTTCGATCCACTGCTTCAACATGAGCTCTATGACTCATGGTACATTCGTCCCACATTATCAACGACGTATTCTGTAACAATTGACCAATGGGCCCATTTTTGCGTATCGAACATACCGACTGTTGCTCCAATGAAACTGTCAATGGGAGTTTGAAGGTAGAGTGAGCAGTTTTACCGTCACTCAATAAAGTAGCCGCAATCCCAGAAGAAGCCACTGCCAAAGCTATTTTTCCGGATTGCCTAACATGTGCTAATATTAAATTAGCGAGGAATGTTTTCCCTGTGCCTCCTGGGGCGTCTAAAAAAAAAATTTTTCCTTTATTATTCGTTACGCTATCAATAATTTCATCAAAAGCCTGTTTTTGGTCTGTGACTAATTTAGGCAAATTTTCATTTACAAAAGTAGCTAATTCACTGATGTTGTGCGGATGTACCAACATTGTATCTATTGCATCATTTACAGGGCGAACTGGAGACGGTAATCCAAAGTCACTCAATGTTTTATCATTCAATGCTAAAAGTTTGTTTTCAATTTGTATTAAACCTTCATTGTACATAACATCATTAAAAGGCATGGTAAAGTCCTGATTTTGTTGTCGATTTCTATGTCTGATATCTTCACAAAAATTGTCCTTGAAGATATCCCATAGTTTTAACGGTTCAGATGGCTGACAAAATAGCAGTATCACCACAAATAACTCCCTAAGTTTCAATGAACATTCCGACATCGAAGCTTCTCTTAATGTCTTCTCCCAGTGATCATCATTTTCCAGCAAACCTCTGTCCCGGCAAGCCGCTTGATACGTCTCCTTGACCACTCCATTTATAGTTTTCAAATCTTTGAATGATGTGGGACCGCGTACGTGGTGCAATAAAATTCTTAGATAAAAGCATTCTGATTGTGACGGATGTACACCGTACACTCTTCCCAAAGCTTCATCTCTTTTTATTTCTGGATGCCCATCGACGTCTTGACCGCGCCTTCGTCTTGAAAATTTGTTATTAGCCCACGTATAATAGTGTGGAACTTCGTGGTACAACAGCGTTTTTGCAAATTCGTCGGTATTGCAGAGTTCAAAAAACGCTAATAGAGTGGTTTTGCGCGGATTTTGGGCAACTTGTCGCGCAGTTCCTGGTGTGAAAAACACCCTTTGCCCGTTTTCTAAGTGCACGGCCAAATGCACGACCGTGGGATGTCGGTCGTGGATCGGAAATTCGAGTATTCGCCAGACGGCTTCCGATGTACTTATATATCGCCCATTTAAATAATTTTCCACCTCATCATGCGGATTTCTAACGCTGAACGTGGCTTGATCGGAACCTTTATTTATATATTTACATATATATTTTATAGCCTGAACTGAATGGCAGTATTCGACGTTAATGTGGGCGTTAAATGACCTGCACAACATTGGAGAGTATGGTACAATCCATCTGTTATCTATTGTAATCGGCCTCCCTCTGATGTTTACAACTGCGACTTGACCACCATTTTCAGCATTACGACGACGATATACAGGATAACCATCCTCGCCTGTCTGAGTATCGGTGACGAATCGCCGAGGATATTTCTTTGAACATATACCGTTCTTCATACACGGTGATGATAAATTGTGCTCCCCACAAGGTCCATGGATCATGTTTTTGGTGATAATATCGAATAATATTGGGTCATCATCTTTGTTTGGTAGTTCAGCAACTATTATACTGTCTATTTCATCTGGTTGTATTTTTTGTGCAAACCAAAACAGCATATGACAGTGTGGTAGTCCGCGTTTTTGCCATTCAACACTAAGCATATGGCATTTGACTTTGCCGAATACCTCGTCTTTAGTGAACGACTTGATCATTTTCTTCATCTTTAAATGAAAAACCCTAGCAATAATGTCATGACGGTCGAAAGAACGTTGGCCAGCAAATAGCTCTTTCTTAATTTCTGGCCACTCCGGATTGCAAGTGAACGTCACAAATAAATCGGGTCTTCCATAGTTGCGTACATACGTCATTGCATCTTGGGTTTTTTCATGCATGTAACGCGGAGAGCCGGTGAAAGATGAAGGCAAGATGACATGTTGGCCAATATTTGCAGCGTTGACATTAGCATCCTGATTTATAGCGTCTCTTAAATGGATATAGTCATCAGCTCTCAGTTGTTGTTGATTGCGACTTATGTAACTTAGTCTCTCTGTTATCATTTTAGCCATCATGTCAACACAGTATTGACTAAACAAATCCCGATAATAATGAAGGGGATTAAAACTGTTGGCCCTGGTCATCAATCTATACATATAAAATTGCATACACGAAACTGTTTTATTTCGCGCTGAATTTTGTAGAGGGATAGTCAAATAATAACCATCTTCACCGTTAACAAACATCAAAGGGTATTGTAAGGGATCGTAAGCTCTGTGTAATTCAGAAACTCTTTTCAGTTGACCATCTTTGCAATGAAGGACTATATCTCTAGGTCCCTTATCTTCGTCCACCAATAATACTGCAACTTCGTTTGCTGTAGGTGAATTGTATCTTCCACGATGTTGATTTTGTGGAGTGCGGTCAGCGTGAATGATTAATTTTAAGTTTTCAGATGAAGAGTTATGTTCTAAATTGTATTTGAAACTGCGAATATAAATGTTATGACTATTTAACGACGTCTGTAAATCATTGATTAAATCGATATTTAGGTTAGGAGCAATATTAGACCGCAACGAAAGTTGGTCGGCATCAGAAATGAAATAAATTTGTAGAAACTGCGGGCTTTGCCCTGGCGAAGGGAGTAGACTACCAATTAAGTGATAAACTTGCCCTTCTACTTTAAATGTAGGCATAAAGTTTCCTTCGCGAATTTCTTTAGCACCGAATGACGTCATTTGGAAGAGTGTATTATACTTTCGTATGTTTTTTAAAAAATGCGCAGATAATAGATGATTGCCCAGTAATAGATCTTTTATTGGTTGTGGTGGTGCCTGGATATCAGGAAGAACCACTTTTCCTGCAGCACAACACATACCATTTGGTTCATCGCTCCATTTATTTGCAAAACACTTAGGACATGTTTTATTCATTTCGCCTATTTTCACAGTGTTTTGCTGAGCATAATCTATATTGGCATCGTAATTGAAGGCTGATCTATTTCCTTGGGCTATATTCCGATTACGCGCTCTGACTGTAGCTGCTCGCTGTCTTTCTGTTGCTAGGCGCTGCGAGCGCTCAGTGCTAGTCTCCCTATCCCTTGTCTCACAGACATGCTGCCTTAACTCAGATAGACGGTGCGCACGTTCAGCGCTAGTTTCTCGAGCACGGGCCCGCGTCGTCCTCACATTTTGGCTTGCGAGGCGCTGTGAGCGCTCGGAGCTAGATTCTCTAGCGCGTGCTTGCGAAATATATTCTCTATTTCTCGAGAGGCGTTGCTCATTTTCAGGGGCAGATTCTTCCGTACGGCGTACTCGATCGGCTCTTGTCTGTGATGTCTGCCGAGACAGTTGAGATTTCCTTTTAGGCATGCTCTCAACAAACCACGCACAGACTTGAAAACAATTATGAACAAAGGGAGAGCGACTCGAACACCGTCCGCCTTTACAAAACAAAACAATCGTAATATCGAATAACTCGTGTCGATTATTACGATAGAACGAAGTACGAAACTACGAACATACAAAACAAACGTACAACGAAATTACGATATTTTCGATTATGAGGTATCTATCAACAACAACAACCATGCGAACGAAACAACCGAAACCAATAACCAACTGACATGTAATTTTTAGAACTCCAACTAACGACAACGTGGGCATAATAATTCGAGAGGGTCATCAATCCACGGAAAGTCTTAACACCGCGATTCAGAAAAATGACGTCATTGCAGAACGCCATCTATGGGCAAATAGGTAAAACGTCTGCACAATGAAAGTTATGCTAGGGTCATTTTGCGTTTTAGTAATTTTATATTATCTCCGAAACTGTATGACCAATTGATATACTGTAAATGGCAAATCTTATCTGTATGATGTTCCTGTGATACTGAAATAATTTATTGTCATAAGAATTAATATTTTGTTGCTCAAATAATCAACCAAACGTAACAATGCCGAAAAAAAAATTTTTTAATGCAATAATAGAAGTATAAAAGATAAAATATAAAAGATAGAGATATGGTATCGCTGACTTTTTTGTAGAAATAATTAAGATGAACCAGGTAGCCATACATTCTTTTTAATTTTAAGCAACTGTTTAGGCAGCGCACGCAAATAATTCTGTTTTACGAGGTATTTTTTTCCGACTTGCCAGACAAAAGTTGTGATAGCTCGGTTAATATACATGTTATAGAAACAATTTATAGCCTATAGCACTCAGGAATAATGTAGCTTTCTGCCAGTTAAAATAAAATTAGAATTAGATTATGAGTTCCAGAGATTACCCCCTGCATACAAACTTACAAATTTTACCTCTTTATAATATTAGTATAGATATTCAAAGGAATATTTAGTTGTTTTAATTAAAATATGTATATCCTTACTAATATTATAAATACGAAAGTAAGTTTGTTTGTTTGTTACGCTTTCACGCTTAAACCACTGAACCGATTTTAAAAATTCTTTCACCAATGGAAAGCTATAATATCAGGGAGTAACATAGGCCGTTTTATCCCGGTATTCTCATGGGAACGAGAACTACGCGGGTAAGACCATTGAAACCGAAGCGAAGCGAGGGCTGGTTGCTAGTAGCATATAATTATCTTGTATTGTCTAATATCTTTGATAATAGTTTTGTTTATTGAAATTTGTATTTAATGATTTCTGATGTTTACGCGAGCACTACACATTGTAAATAAAACTACTTATGATTGGTAATTATTTAACATTAAAATTTGTAATAAATATTATTACAATTTGTTAATTTAAATCTAAAAAATCTAATATACTACCACCGGATCGGAACGCGGCCACGTTGAGAAAGATCCGGCAAGAAAACTCTTCTGTAGCGGGTAGATAATTATAAAAATCTGTAATAACGTTGACTTGTTTGGAAGTCAGACATCTTAATCCATGAACCATGACCATGAATGCTGTAAAATGTTCGAAACGTCGGGCAATAATAAATCAAATACAAACGTGATATAATCCGTAAAAGTAGTTTTATTTACAACGGTATTAATTTATTTTCATTCATTACTTTACTGAAACAACAAATTATATAAACACACGTACCGCTTCGTGATATTAGTAATGAATCTTATATCTTTAAACGAGCAATTCTTGTAAATATATATATTTTCAGGATCTCGGCAACGGCTCCAACGATTTTGTTGAAACTTGGCATACTAGAGGATTCGGGCCAAAAAGTCGATCTAGCTAGGTTTTATGTATAGAAAATGTTGTTTTGGCAGTGTTTTTGGCAAACAATATAATGACATTAAATTTTAAAAGAATATGAATTCAAATTTTGCCATTAATTTCATGAGTTACGATAGCTCAGTGGCGAAGTAGTCAGGTTTCGTTTTATTTTTGACATCGGCGACAAACGGCGTCGGATCGAATCTCGGTGTTATTATTATTCTCTTTTTGTAATTTTTTTATATAACTTTCATTATTTATTTTTTTATTTTTTATTAATATATATATATCTAAATAAATGCTACAAAAATACTCCGAGCGAAGCTCGGTCAACCTGATATTTATTATAATACGTCGCCATCATCTCAGCTCATATAAGTTTCATTGCTGTACTTAATCCTAATCGATAATAGTCGAAAAATTGTCCCCTTATACCACGCCAATCAGACAAGTTTATTTCGAGTTTTACTTTTCTTGCGTGGATGTTATGATACATATCCCTTAGTCGTCTTTTATGATATCTATGAGAAAGATAAGGGCAATCAATTATATTCTAACTCGGTCACCACATAGAAAATAATACTCCAATTATAGTTTTATTAGAACAGGTAGGTTATTATTACAACGAGGGTTGTTCAGAACGTTTGATGTGCAATGTCCTCTTGTTGCAAAATATTGCCCAATTTACTAACCTATGTATATACATACTATCCCGCTTATATTTGTCGTAGAGTAAGGTAAGGTGTAGGTAAGAGATTTGTAACGAAAAAAAACTCACTTAGGATATTTACCATATTGTAATCGATTAAATTTAGGCGTTACACGATGGAAGTCTGTTACTATTTTGTGTGTATAAGCGGAGGAGCAGAATGAAAACACCAATTATATTTGTGTATAATTGTATATTGAGCAATCTATACCTGAATAATAACTAATATATAAGTACAAATATCTATTAGACATTGTCATCGTATTTATGATTGTTTGACATTCAGTTCTTTAATCATAAACAAAAGTGATTTTTGATGTTTACGCAAGTATTGTAAATAAAACTATTTTACGGATAACGATGACTTGTTGGACGTGAGACATCTTAGTCCACCTGTGACCATGAACGCTATAAAGTGTTCGAAACGTCGGGCACTCAAAAGTCAAATATAAACTTGATAAAATCCGTAAAATAGTTTTACAATTTACAATATTTACGAGTACATATTAACAAAAATGTATATGTATTATATGTGTGTGTTGATTGCATAGTAGTGTGTGTAATCTTTTATTTATTAGTTTAATGTATTTCTAATACATTATTTTACAAAATTTTAATGTTATTCACTTCTCCTCAATATATTGGTCAACTGTGCCAATGCATTTTTGTACTTATGTATCCGCGTAATTTTCGAAAAAAGGGGTACAAAGTTTTTGCTCCACGTATTAATATAACGAAGTGGATAAGTAGTCTTTAAAACAACACCTTGCAAGTTTTTGGCTAATTTTATTTCGAAGAAATATTGATTAGACATGTGTTTTGCCTTATAGATGTTAAGATATTCTTTGTGTGGTCCACGAACACTTATTTTGAGTCTTGTTTAGGTAAATTGATTCCTAATTATCATTTTTTAGCTGTGTGTGTGGGAATTTACATGCAAATTCCCCTGCGGTACATAGATTTCCGATCTTCCGTGTGGTAACGGAGTAAGATTACAATTCACCATTCTCTATCTTGCCCGTGGATGTCGTAAGAGGACGTCCCAGTACGTCGAGAGGTGAGAGGTTACCCAAAAGGGTATTCCGTCGGGCCGACCACTGATGACAAGTCACATCTGCTCCGGTGGTCGGCCCAACAACGAGGTGACGTGGGTACGGGTGGGTTATGCCCCGCGCGCCGTCCTTTCATCGCCCCGGACGGACAGGACCGCGCGTGCTCTTACCATAGCCCACCCATAAAAAAAAAAAAAAATACCGGCATGTCTGACCAGCACGGTATAGTAGGTCAAATTCCCTTCCATTGTGGAGGATTCCCAAACCCAACAGTGGGACATATGTGGGCTGCGATGATCAAGGATTTATTATATAGCGCTAGTAGTCTTTACAAAATTGAAAAACCTCTCCCTTTTCTGAAATCGCCAAAACAGAGACTGAAGCCGACATTCGGTTTCGGCCGTAAAAAGTAGTTTCGGTCGAACACTATAAAGATATATTTATCATGGGCCAATGAGGATGATGATATGTATATTACTATATAGACTCAAGAATATTATTAAAATAACTACGATAAGAAGATAAAAGATAAATTAAAGATTATGACGATGAAATGCGATTCTTACTACTCCAAACGAAAATGAATTTATAACTAAGTGTCAAGGCTACGCTTTATTACTGCAGGAAATATAATTCAAAATGTTTTTCTTAAAATTATTAACAAAGTTGTCGGCTGCTAGCGATTTTATGTTGTGGCTAACAAATAGGTGATCATCTGCGAAATACCGACGATGTTTTTAATTTTAGCTGGCACGATGACAGAATTCACGTATTTTTTATAATGCTACTACTTAGCCCCATGTCCATTACGATAATTGACTGATAAACTATAAAATTTCATACTACTATAATTTGAGATCCCCGTGTTGTGACGATGTTAATCGTCGGCGACGGTCATCACCCCTTAATTTCTTAATTGCGACGTCGTAAAAGAATTTTGAAAAGTCACTATACGTATGCAGAACTCTCCTAAAATATTGAACTACTTAACTATGATTCCCTACACATCAGCCAATTGGCGATTATGCACCCGCTAAGCGCATCACCGATGTGAAGAAGTCGGTTCCGTTGGCGAGCTTAACGGGCGGATAAGGGAAAGTATAGTAAAAAATTATGGGAAAGGGGTACAATTATAAGAATGTAGAATACCATATAGAGAAATGGGCTAGACATGCGGCAGCGTTTCAAGCCAAGTGCCAATGAGCGCGCCGATGTATATTTACTAGTACCATTTCGATCCAGTTTTGACCCCTTCATAACTCAAAAACTTTTTCAACATAAACGCATCAATTTTGGCATATATCTATATTGTGACCAGTTAGATAACCTAGTATTCTATTTTTTTTTGAAATCAAGTTATAACAGTTATTTATATAATTAACGTGTAAAAATCGTCATTTTTATGATTGACTGATTCACATATAGGTTAAAAACCTAACCCATTTCCAGGTGCCCTAGAATGTTCAATTGACATCCAGCTCGATAATAGCAGAGTATATAAAGGACAATTTCGAAAAAAAGATAATTTTTATTCGATAAATTTGCCATACAATCGATTTTTTTGGCATAAAACTTAGCGGTTTGCATAACTTTGACAGCAACAACATCTTTCTCCTTCGTAGGAGACAAATTCTACCGTGAAACGTTATTCTTAACGTTTTTATAAGTACTTTAATATCAATTATTAAACTTACATTTTTATATTTTAAAATTACGTATAATTTCAACGCGAATATGTTGTGCGCGTATAGGCGTGAATACGCAAGATACTCTGCCTATTCGATTGTCTCAAAATACCATGCATTTAAGATTGCATTTTATTCTTCTTAATTCGAGTAAATAGATCAGAGTTACAACTGAAGTTATTACTTCAAGTAACTGTAGTAAATGGTACTAAAACAGTACTAAATTATTATATATAATTATGTTTTTACATGCGTTTTAGTATGTACTAAAACGCAGGTAAAAACATAGAAATAGATTTTTACACTATTGAATGATAATAAATTAATTTAAAAATTAATGAAAAAAATTATGGGCAAATGGGAGTCATTTTCAATCTATACCATTAAATAAAATTGGAGTGTCTGTTCGTAATGTCAAAATAATAGGCTTTTTTCATGCTCACACGGTTATTTGCACGACACCTATGCCTAAAATAGCAATTAAAAAATTTTTGTCTGTCTGTCTATCTGTTTGTTCCGGGTAATCTTCAAAACGGCTGGACCGATTTCAAAAATTCTTTCACCAATGGAAAGCTATAATATCAGGGCGTAAACTAGGCTATATTTTATCCCGGTATTCCCACGGGAACGGGAACTACGCGGGTAAAACGACTATAACGACTATAACCTATAACCGAAGCGAAGCGGGGGCGGGTTGCTAGTATTATAATAATTATAGTGTGGTTATCGACTTCACCTATCGGTTTGAGATATAAATAACCAAGTTCGCCAAGTTCTGTAGATTAACATGTTTTTTTTACGTTTAATTTGTTTACGTATACTATTCTTAGATATTTTTTTTAAAGGCTTACACCCTGCAATAAAAGAATAATCCTTGTGTTGCGAGAACTTTAAAAACATATAATTAACGGACACAAATTACATCCAGGCTCAGAACAACAATTAATGGATCGCACAAAGCGTATTCGTACATGGGATTTAAACCCACTACATTGACACTGTAGGTCGGTATCTTAAACACTACGCCATCTGTGCATTCAAATTTCAAAACACAAATGCTTGTTTTTCTTCTACCACAAAAATGTTGCTATTTATAAACATTACTGGCGACGGTGTGATCCTACGACACAAAAATAGATGTCATACTTACATTTTTTTATAAATAAAAATGTTAATTTATGTAATTCTTCTTAACGTGTTTTTATCACCTTAACTACTGAATAGCTTGACCGATTTGAATAAAATTTTGTGTGAATTTTAATGGGTTTCTGGATGGTTGGAATGCGTCCAATAGGTGACATTGGCCGGTACGCTATTAGTTATATAGAGAACAAAATCAGAATAGTTAACTAAGACCTTTGAAACACAAGTTTAGTCTATAAACAGTAAACTTAGATGTTGACAAGTAACAAAGTTGAGTTCTACAGATTATATAATGCATTGTATTCACTATTTCAATTGTGTGTAAATATTGCTACATATTCGCCAATGTGTTTGTTGACTTGTTACTTTCATTAAGGGGCTCTATTGATTTTCGCGTATCAATAGAAGTGAAACAAATACGATAAGGTTACTGACATGGTTATGGCAATATATAAATTCGTCGGCTGAAAATTAGCACTAAATATTTAATAGTAAAATCATTCTTTACTTTTTCTTTTAATCATATTCATTTCTAACAACAGATTGCCTAGTCCTATCGTTGGGCATGAGTATTCCTTATAGAATAAAAGGAAATTTGCCTGTTACAACACATTGACCACATAGTTTGGCATAGGCTAAATATAGGCAAGCGTACTCACTGGGCGGGCCATCCAAGTCAAGGTAATATAGTTGTTGGGCGGCCGAAATAGCGCAGTTATTAGCACGATGGATTATGAGTCTTACGTTACTTTTTAATCGCTGCATATGGTGAAAGGATGTATAAACTATAACGAAAACTAAGTTACTTTCGTTCCTTAAAATATATAGCATCTTTTTTTAAGTTATACTTAGCCACTTAGATTGATACGAATCTCTCTAGAATCTAGCTCTGAAATGAACTACTTGCTGCTGTGTTTCCCGAGCGGAATGACATGTTCTTCTTTAAACGAGGTTTAAGAATAGTATTTTCTTCACGATAAGCAACGACCTGACTGTGCCTCTGGTATTGCAAAGGTCCATGTGCTGTAGTATCACTTACCATCAGGTGTGCTGCTTGCTCGTATCCACTATTGGCAAAAAAAAGAATATTTACATTTATTTTATTTTATTCGTAGTTGTATACTCAAATTACTAGATATTTTGTTACATTTTTAAATCTTACTCTTAACTACATACTTAGATTGCAACGCATCTTGTTACGATAGTAAATCCTATTCGTTGCTATATACTTAGATTGATACATAAACTTGTTACTGGCGCATCCGTCTGGGCCGCTACTGCCGCTAGAGGCAGTATAAATTATTAAAAGCTAAAGATTGGTTTTTATAATTATTTTTGTATTCATTATACGAAATAGTATAAAAACCCAGTCAGCACGTATGATTATAATTACAGATGAGCTGGAATACAAGTACAGGTACTTATCTGTTTCGTTCTACCACACAATTATTATAAAGTCAGAAAGATAGACAATTCAATCTTGATTCAGAGTTCTATAACAATTATCTCACGAAATGATATAAACGGATTGATTAGGCTGTCTTCTCCTTGCATTATTCATATCCATTCGAGAGCATTAAATGAGGAAATAGCTGAAAATCGATAGCGATATAACATAAATTTTCACATGTTCACTTTCCATCCACAAAATTTCGACGTTTACTGTTGAACGTAGGCATTCCCACTAGACGGTTAACACCACAATTTCTCAAGTGATTTATCATCAAATGTTTCCCAGGAGAGCGCTGATGCCACTTCCTTGGTGCTTTTTTAACCAGTTTTTACGATTATACAATACTATTATATTATACTATTATATTATACTAGATATTGTACGGTTTACTTAAGTTAAAGGTTAAATTATTTTGTTTTCAACTACCGCGTACCGCTCCTAAGAATGTAAATGTTGTATAAAAAGTGATAATAAAACTCATGTGTAACAGAAAAATGATTACTGCATGTGTAACTTGAACTCTATTAGAAATCAGTTCCAATATTCTTACCAATTAAACGAGCATTGGAACCGCTTGTGGTAATTCAAATCTTCGCAGTCGATGTCATTCCATTGTCGTCTTTACGGTATCTATTGCAAACGCCATCTATCGGAAAACGTTTACACATTGTTCCGATCTTATGAGAACATCAGGTCATCAGTTAGAATTGTTTTAAACGATGACCCCATTTTCTAAATTACTGAGATTTAGTATTTGACATAATTGGTTATTTATAAAGACTCATTTGCGAGAGAAAAATGATTGCTGCAGGTGAAATTTGAACCCAAATCTCTAGGAAATTCGTTGCAATCGTTTTACTAATGAGACGAGTGTAAGCACTACGTGTGATAATCAAACCTTAGCTCATATATTTTATTTTATAGGCTTTCAAAAGAATATTATTTGTGCCTCCACCCTTTGAAAATATCGACATTCTAGTTAAATAATATATCAGAATGTAGATTTTATGCGTAATTTGAGTATCGATTCTTTACAGAATAAATAATCCATCCATCCATCAGCCTACAGACGTCCACTGCTGGACATAGGCCTCCCCACGAGAATGCGACTCGGAACGGTCCTGCGCCACTTGCATCTAACGGTTCCCTGCGACTTTGAGAATGTCGTCAGTCCACCTGGTGGGGGGTCGTCCTACGCTGTGCCGTTCGATTCGTGGTCGCCACTCAAGAACCTTTCTTTCCCAATGGTTATCGGTTCGACGAGTGATGTGGCCTGCCCATTGCCATTTCAACGTGCTAATTCTGCGGGCTATGTCGGTTACACCCGTTCTTCTACGGATTTCCGTGTTCCGGATTTATCACGTAGAGAAATACCGAGCATAGCCCTCTCCATAGCACGCTGAGCGACTTTGAGCTTTTTTATGAGGCCGACATTTAGAGACCACGTTTCAGTGCCATAAGTCATCGCTGGTAACACACACTGGTTATAAACCTTTGTTTTCAGACACTGCGGAATATTGGACGAGAAGATCCTCTTAATAAATAATACCTTATCCTAACCAGCCAATTTCAATAAAATATAGTGCCCAATAATTAAACCGCCTAATTTAAGATTAGATGAAAGTTAATATTGTTAAACGTATTATATTGTTATCAAGGCAGGCATATAATGTATTCATATATTGTGTAAGCTACTTGTCAGACAAGATATCTTAATAACACTTCTTTTACAATTTATTATGAACATTTAGTTCGTTTTAGTTGTTTGTTTTCTTTTGAAGACGGTCCTTATTGTCAAGTTTTGTAGGTACCCTTATCTAAGAATATAGTGATTACCTAACCAAACTTGTGCCCTCATCCAAACATATTCTATCTGTCACTTGTAACAAGGGGTGGTGAAAATGAAAACCAATATAAGCATGAAGTACTTATAAATACATACATTTAGTATAAATAACCTATATATATTATAAAAGCGAAAGTTTTTGGCGGTATTTGGATGTTATTCTCGAGACTGTGCTGTGAAAATAAAGTAATTTAAAAAGTTATATGGTTTTTTCGAAAAATTTTATGCAAAGTCGAATGGTCTCTTTACGATGAATTTCTTCTTCAAGAAATGGCCACAAAGGAAGTGGATCTCAGTGAAAAAATGAGATAGAATTCATGTTTTCAGACAAACGTCAAATATTCAATGATGTCTCTGCGTAGGATTAAAACTAGGATTGATCACCGCACGGTAATAGGGCCATTGAATCTTCATACGAAAGTCGTACCGTATTGCTTGATGAAGTCTACCCTCTAACATACATCAATACAATACCAAAGCCCCGAAAGCTTTTAATTTGGTTAAACACATTCGCTTTCGATGCCTGGAAGACGGCGAATCCTCGAAAGATGTGAGCAACAGGTTTGTCGAAACTGTTCAAACAGTCGGGTTGAAATTCTTCAAGGCCCATCGTGAAATAGACCAAGAAAATTATCAAACCAAACTCTCAAGCTCATGGAACGGAGAAAGAATATGACGTTGCAGTCTTCAACTGATTGATGCAAACATGGGCAGCTAAATAGACAAATCACCAAGTCTGTGCAACACGTTCGCCTATTCAATACACCGCTTATGGAAGGGGCGATAGAGCGAACCGTGGCTCTAAAGTCTTGGCAAGAGATTTAGCTCTTGGGTAGTGCCAAAAGACGAAGCTGAAGATTAATGACGACACTGTCATTTCATCCCAAAGTGAGATCTTGAAGGTTCTATGGGCAGTTATATAAATCACTCAAGAACCCTGTTGTCGGTTTTGTCCAAGATCCCAGATCTAAGTTATCTTTTATATCGAAGACACCCGGTTTTCAGCTTGTACGAGATTAGAATGGCTTCGAAATAATTAAAGAACAGAAAGGCATTGGGAGATGGTGGAATTACCACAAAGCTCATGAAGGCAGGCGGCAGGCTCGTGTTAAAAGCCTTGCAGAAGCTATTTAATTCTGTCACTCTCACAGGCGACGTTTCAGGGTTGTGGACCAAAGAGTAGTGCTGTTTTTCAAGAAAGACAATAAAGCGCTGTTAAGAAATTATAGACCCCTCTCAATCTTGAGTCAGGTGTACAAATTGTTCTCATGAGTCATTATGGGTCAACTCGCGTGCAAGCTCGATGACTTCCAGCCGCCTGAACAAGCCGGATTCTGAAAAGAAGTGAGATGATGTTGCTTTTCAAGAAGGGGTGATAAAACGCTCTTAAATAATTACAGACCTACCTCACTCTTAAGTTACGTTTACAAATTGTTTTCAAGTGTTATTACACACCGACCAGCGCGTAAGCTTAACAACTTCCAGCCGTCTGAACAAGCCAGATTCCGCAAAGGCAGCGTTAGGAGCATAGATCATATCCACACACTATGCAAGATTACACGGAAGATCGAGGAGTTTTATTGGATAAGTATCTAGCGTTCGAGGACTAAGAGAGCCTTTAATTCTAACTAACGAAACTTGGGCAGAGCTGCAAACCCTTCAGCGGTGCCAAATCGACTATCGTTACATCGAAGGATTGTAGTGATTATATTAAAACGTTATTACGTTGGTCCACATCCGGAATAAGATTACGAAACCGACCCAGTTGCAGAAAGGTATAAGAAGAGGATACGCCATCGATCCGACACTTTTTCTTCCCGATTTTCTCTATGTGATAAAATCAATAATATGGATATGCGTAGAAGAACGGGTGTAACCAACATAGCCCCGAAGGATTATCATGTTGAAATGGCATTGAAAAGCCACATAGCTGATCGAATGAACCGATGGGGAAGAAAGGTTCTCGAATGGCAACGGATGTTGCAGTGTAAAACGACCTCCCACTAGGTGAACTGACAATATTTTATAAGGCGCAGGGAGCCGTTGGATGCGAGTGGCACAGGGCTGTTCTGAGTGACTTTCTCGTGAAAAGGACTATGTCCAACAGTGAACATTTACGGACCGATAGATGGATGGAGGAATAGATCTGTCATGGAATTGCATGTATTCTACATAATTATTGTAATGTATTCCACTTGTCCTTTCATTTGACATCTATTACCCATATCGAAACAAATTAATGGGCAAAGGTGCGCCGATGTGCTGTCTTAGATTTGAAATTTATTATAGCGTATTCTATTCATCAAACCCTTTTATTTGATACCCACATGTGACAACCCCCTTAAATTGGTAAAAAATATGAAATTCGCCATTTTGAAGTAGCTGTCATTTGGGATTTACCAATAAGATACTGAATTTATTAAATTGTATTCTCATCAGAACTAGATATCAGATTAATTTAAAATTTCAATTACTAAAATTACTTAAAATATTAGAAACATTTATATAAATTTATAATTGAAAAGTAAAACCGTTCAAAATGATCGATCACATTTGTATTCATGTTATAGAAATACGCTTAATTTTATTGATCAGTATAAATTAAAATGCTTTTAAATTGGTTCGGCTAATAATAATCTATCCAAATGTTTACCTTGTTTCTTTTATGTTTTGTCAATACCGTGTTGTTTACCGAAGCTTAATTTCATTTGTCCACATACACTATAAGTGAGCAATTTATCCAGCAATCTAATCAACCAATTAGTGGTCTCTACGGGACACTTGTGTACTTATGGATCTTAATCATAAATCTCTGATAAAAATCACATTACATGGATTTATTAAATTGGAAACACAAACTTATTATTAAAAGATATAATGGAATGTGATATTAATATGGTACTTGTGGTCGATTTGAAAGTAAAATAAATACATTTATTCCATCCATCAGCCTATAGAGGTCCACTGTTGGCCATAGGCTTTTCCCCGAGAATGCCACTCGGAATCCTGTGCTACTTGCATCTAACGGTTCCCTACGACATTCAAGATATCGTCAGTCTACCTAGTGGGAGATTATCCTACGCTACGTCGTCCGATTCGTGGTCGCCACTCGAGATCCTTTCTTCCCCAATGGTTGTCTATTCGACGAGCGATGTGGCTTCCTCGTTGCCATTTTAACGTGCTCATTCTTTAGGCTATGTCGGTTACACCCGTATTTTACGAATTTCTGTATTCCGGATTTTATCATGTAAATAAATACCGAGCATAGCCCTCTTCATAGCACGCTAATTGACTTTGAGCCTTTTAATGAGGCCAACATTTAGAGACTACTATTATCTATTTAGCTGCCTATGATTGGACTAATCAGCTGGAGACTGCACCGTAATTTCCTTTCGCCGCTCCATGAGCTTGAGAGTCTGGTCTGAAAGTTTACTTCATCTATTTGCTCGACGGGGCTTAAAGAACTTCGACCTGACCACATAGACAGCTTCCACCCCTCCAAGTTTTGAAAGCAATTGTGTTTAATAATAATAAATTGAAAATTTTCGTGGTTCTGGTCTTGTACATGATTAAGTCGGAATATAGACTTCATCAAGCAGTAAGTAGGTACTGCTCTCGACCTTCGTACGAAGATTCAATGTGCCTCTTACCATATGGTGATCACTGCCAGTTTTACTAATCCTACTGATCACAGAGACATCGTAAATAAAACTACTTTACGAATTATATCGTGTTTGTATTTGATTTTCGATTGCCCGACGTTTCGAACACTTTGCAGCGTTCATGGTCACGGGCGGATTCAGATATCACACGTCCAGCAAGTCATCGTTATTACAGAGATTTGGCAATCAAAAATCAAATAAAAACATGATAAAATCCGTAGTTTTATTTACAATGTGTAATACTCTCGTAAACATCAGAAACCATCACAGAGACATCATTTACTATATGTCATCTGTCCGATAAAATAAAGACTATCTCGTTTTTAGCAAGGTAGAACCATCGTAGTTAATCCAATCCCACTTCTTTCATAGTCGTTTCTTTAAGAAAAAAATCATCATTTTGCTTACCTTCCCCAATAGTTGCTTTTCCTTAGTTTGCACTAATACCATCATGGTTCTAATTAGCAAAACTACGATCTTATTAAAAAGGAATAAAAATTAAATAAAAAACAGTAATCTTGTATTTTAAAAATAATCTGAACTATTTCCTAGTCCAGTTCAACCCCACAAAGACACAAGTTTGCGCGTTCACTGCAAAGAAGGACCCGTTTGTCATGGCGCCTCAGTTCCAAGGAGTAACTCTCCCAATTTCTGAGAGTATTGGGATTCTCAGCGTCAAAATATCGAGCAAAGTCCAGTTTGGGAGTCATTTGGAGGACAAAGCCAAATTGGCAAGCAAAAAGTTGGGCGTCCTGAACAGAGCCAGGCGGTACTTCATACCGAGACAGCGTCTTGTGCTATACAAAGCACAAGTTCGTCCTCATGTGGATGGAGTACTGCTCACATCTCTGGGCAGGTGCGCCCAAATATCAGCTAGACCCACTTGACTCCCTGCAAAGACGGGCTGTTCGAATCGTCGGGGATCCCAATCTTACGGACAGATTGGAGTCGCTGGAGCAGCGGAGAGACTTTGGGTCACTCTGTGTACTCTACCGACTCTTTCACGGGGAATGCTCCGAGGAACTGTTTGACTTGGTACCACCGTCACCATTCTACCAACGTACCACTCGACATCGCAGCAGGGTTCATCCATTTCACCTGGAAACGTTATGGTCTTCAACTGTACGTTTCCAGCGATCATTTCTCCCACGTACGTGCAAGCTCTGGAATGAACTACCTGCTGCTGTGTTTCCCAAGCGCTATGACATGTCCTTCTTTAAACGAGGTTTAAGAAGAGTATTTCCTTCACGGTAGGCAGCGGCCTGGCTGTGCCCCTGGTATTGCAAAGGTCCATGTGCAGCAATTTCACTTACTATCAGGTGTGCTGCTTGCTCGTTTGCCACCGTTGGCAATAAAAAAAAAAAAAAAACAAATGAATAATAAATATAAATTTAAGGATAATGCACGAGTTTTTCATTGTTACCGAACGGTGTTTGCGTTTGTTTAATTTGATGACGAGGAATACATTTTTAATTGATGTATATATAGGTATGATGAAGAAGTCTCATTATAGTGCCCACACTTTTCTGCAAGTATCGTGAAAGACGAGTAAAGAATAAGAAGTAGAAAATATTACTACTAGGAAAGAATAACTTAAAATCTAACCAGTGTGTTATAGTAGAGTGAGTAATAGTCTTAAACGAACAGTTCTTGTATATTCCTATATATAAATGATACAATAAAGCGCCACCTACCGAGTCCAATCGTGAATCTAAACCATTCTTAAATCCCCTTGAACATGCACAAAAAACTTTCATCAACATCGGTCCAGCCGTTTAGGAGGAGTTCAGTGACATACACGTACACAAGAAATTTATAACATATATAAAGAAGAAGATATAATTATATAATTAACAAACAGAGATTACACTTCACACTTCGTTTCGTCAAATGCGGTGGGCCGGTCCGTCCGTGGTAGTATTACACTCTCGCAGAAAATCAGCGCCTGTAGTAGCAATTTATTACTGCACTTCGTTTACAGAGCGAGAGCCAAAAATCCATTTTTCTGAGGGTATTTGTGTATGGTGGGTTTTGGTGATGGTCTTAGAATCGCCGAGCCTTATTGCATGCATTCACACCCTTTACTTTCTTCATGATATGCCGCGGCCTAGCAAAGGTCCATGAGCGGCAGTGTTACTTACTATCAGATATGCCGTTTTCTCGTTTGCCACCAATATCAAAAATAAAATTTGGTTTATACTATTATAGTAAACTTGATTACTTATTCTGTTGTAAAATATTTATTTATGCTATTACTAACCGTATACTCTAAAATTTTGAATGAATATTTTAGTATATATTTTCTCTACATAAATACATAGTAGGTACGTTTTTAAATTGAGATTTTTGTACTTATAAGTTTATTTGTAATACTCGTGTATATAAAAATAATATAATTGGACCGCTGCTCACATCAGTAATAAAGTTAACAGCCACTCATCAATCAAGAGAAGAGATGTAATGACAAATCCAAATATATAATAAACCAATTTCGTTTAAATCACTGTGTACACATAGATATTAACTTCAAACATTCAGTCTGAGTGTGACAGTGCAGAATTGGGGCATGTGATTCTCGCAATATATTGGAAATTGATCAAAGGAATGAACGTTTCCTTTATTTACTATCTTATACATAGGACCGATATATATAAAGGGTGGGCCATCTATTGGTACGTTTTTAAAAATGCGATCAAAAGAGTATGCATTGATATTTTTTATTAATTTTTTGTTGTTGTAAAGCTAAAAGTATCCCCGTCAAGAATGAAAAACGATTTCGTTCATGTGGCTCCCTCTACTGGCCTTACAGTATGCCTATCGGTCACCCCAATTAGTGATGACATTTTGAACTACCTCGGCGCCAATTTCACTCAAAACAGTCGTAATGTTGTTTTTCAAAGCTGGAATTGTCTCTGGATTATCCGCATAACATCGGTCTTTAATGGCACCCTACAGGAAGAAGTTCAGCGGTGTCAAATCGCAGCTATGCGCAGGCCAATTGACATCTCCTGAACGGCTGATTATGCGGTTGTTAAACTTGGTGCGCAGAAGGTCGATCGTAAGTCGGCTTGTATGGCATGTGGCGCCATCTTGTTGAAACCAAAGGTCGTCCACATTCATAGCGTCGATTTTAGGCCATAAAAAGATGGTCAACATGGCTCTGTAGCGTTCGCCATTGACGGTAACGGCGTTGCCAGCATCATTTTCGAAGAAAAATGGGCCAATTATGCCACCACTCCAAAATCCACACCAAACTGTGACTCTTGGAGGATGCATTGGTCTCTCTACGATTGCGTGTGGCTGTTCCGAACCCAAAATCCGGCAGTTTTGCTTGTTCACATATCCGCCGAGATGGAAATGCGCTTCGTCCGAAAAGATGATTTTTAGACCAAAATCGACGTCATTATTGAGCTGGTCTATGGCTCATCCAGCGAACTGATATCGAAGCGGATGGTCATTTGCTTTCAACTCCTGAGTCATCTGGATCTTGTAGGCGAATAATCCGAGGTCTTTGTGCAGTATTCTCCTCAGGCTGGTGCGACTAATGCTCAGTTGCTGCGATCGGCGTCGAGTTGAGGTCGTCGGATTCTGTCTCACAGTTTGGGCCACAGCCTCAATATTCTCGGGTGTGCGCACTGTCCGAGCTCTGGGACCACTTCTGTCATCCACTAACATCCCTTTCTCACGAACTTTCTTCACCAATTTGCGTATAGCGCCTTCGGTGGGTGCTTTATCACGACCCATATTTCTTTTCAAAATTCGCACAGTTTCGGCGACACAGCACTGACTTTGAAAATAAGTTTTTAAAATTTCAAAACGCTCTTCAAGAGAAAACATGTTGTTTCGTGCCGCGGACGGTATGGCTAATGAACTGTAAAAATTCCGGGTCTGTAGCTCGTTTGCCGTTGTCATACGACGAAATTCAAAAACGTACCAACAGATGGCCCACCCTTTATTTATTTGTAATTTAGATACAGTGAATAATTCTCATGAATAATAGATACAGCTTATAGTAATAAGTAGCATACAAAATGTACCAAATTTCATTGAACTGTCATCTAGATTTGCTCAAAATATTTGAAATAAAACTCAAGTATACCTTTTTTTTGGTAGGCTATGATCTGGACACACCCAGCTCAATCCGCCTTGGGCGACGGATTAGCGGTGTGCAGCCCCATAACCTACCGTATCGCCCATCGCCATTGCGCCGACTTTCGGGTATCGTCTCATTCGACGCCCCGGCAACAAAACAGTGTTGCCGGAGTATCGCCCTCACGTGGTCGGCCTCTCTGCGGGTGGTGGACTAATCTCTGGTCCACCCGCGGCCTCGGTTAGGGCGACATTAGACGTAGGTACTCGCGCCTTCGTTGCCCAAGGAAACTCAAGTACTATCTATACCTAACTGAAAGTTTTAATGATGCGTTTTTAACTTGTAAATATTATATGAGTACTTTATATAAATGCTAATGGTGTCGTGTCTTAATATCGCAAGTTTTGTTGTTATACTTATTTATTTATTTATTTATTTTTTTTATTTTAAAGCTTTTGCACAAACAAAGGTACACGGCGGACTTAATGCCTTAGGCATTCTCTACCAGTCGACCGAGGGTGGAGCAGAAATAATACAAGGCAGGTGCAATAGAGATAGTTGAAGATCAGAAATTATATATAATTACCAAATGATACAAATATATAAATATGAATACATATACACTGTATAAATACATATATACTATAAAAATACATATATACATAAGTATACATACATACATAAAAAAGGATGTGAGCCGTCACAGATGAGTTGACTCCGCCAGAAAATCTAAGTAAAGTCGTTTAACTTTAGCCTTGAAAATGTCACGACTAGCAGCCATTCTGATGTCTAGAGGTAATGCATTCCACAGAAGAATAGCCTGGATATCAAAAGAGGAATGCACCAGACCAGAAGAGTGAGAGGGACAATGTAGAAGAAGATTTTTTGAGGAACGAAGAGCACGGTCATGAGTGGTGAAAAGAAATTGAAACTTTGGTTTTAAATAGGAAGGGGCATTAGGAGAGTTAAGAATTGAATAGAGTAAAGAAAGAGTTCGCAAGCTCCGTCTTTGTCTAATTGGCAACCAATTGAGACGAGAGCGAAATGTGGTTACATGGTCGTATTTGCGAAGGTTAAAAACGAATCGAATGCAATTGTTGAGAAGTCGGTCCAGCTTATTGAGCAGATCTGCATTCAGGTCGAGGTAGCACACATCAGCATAATCGATGATAGGAAGGACTAAGGTTTGAACCAGCGATGCTTTGGTTGCGTCTGGGAGAAAGTTTTTGAAACGGTATAGAGAACGGAGTGTTCCTGTAACCTTCTTAGATACGTTAGCGACCTGCGTTTGCCACTCCATTGTCGAGTCTAGAAAAAGGCCTAGATTTTTTACTTGGTTACTATAAGGTATCACGCTTCCATTATAGATGACTGCTGGCAAATTATATACGTCGACTCTGCTGATGATGCGGGGACTGCCGATAATGATACATTGGCACTTATCTACATTCACTCCCAAGCCAAACCTCGCAGCCCAAGTGCTTATAGCTGCCAGGTCACAGTTTATGGAAGTAATTGCTGAGTGGAGATCGTTCAGCTTGGCATGGGAATACAATTGCAGGTCATCGGCGTACAAATGATACGTACACTGAAGTTCGGAGGTTATGAAGTTTATAAAAAGAGAGAAAAGAAGAGGAGAAAGTATGCCGCCTTGGGGAACGCCAGAGTCCATATCACACCAATCAGACGAAGTATCGTCGATGCGAATGGACTGTTGACGTCCCAGAAGATAAGATGAAAACCATTCCAAAGCATCCGATGAGATCATAAGATGGGACAGAAGAGACAATAGTAATTCATGACTGACTACGTTAAAGGCGTTAGAGAAGTCAACCAGGGCCAACACAGTGACCCTGGTATCCTCCACACCAGCCCTCACGTCGCCAGTCACTTTGAGGAGTGCTGAGACTGTGCTATGTCCAGGTCTGAACCCAGACTGTAGTGGGCTTAAAATATTATTTAAATGGATAAACTGTGATAGTTGTTTATGGGCACAGGCCTCGAGCACTTTAGAGAGGAAAGGTAGTATAGAGATGGGACGATAGTGATTAGGAAGAGAAGGACTAGATATTTTGGGTAAGGGAATGACATGCGCCTTACGCCATAGCGTAGGAAATGTACCATGACGAAGGGAGAAGTTAAGTATATGTGTGATAGGAAGTAAAAGTTGATCAAGAATAGTAAAAATCATGCGACGGCTGATGCCATCACAACCCACAGCCTTCGATTTGATAGAGAGGAGTGTTTTTCTAACCTCATCGGATGCTACTGGAGAAAACGAAAAGGGATTAATATCGAGACGTGGTAAGTTGGCAATGAGATTTGCCGTTTGGCACTTGGTGGCATAATCTAAGGTGCCTGAGGTCTTGAAGTATTGGTTAAGATCCTCCAGGGCAATGCCTTTGGGTAAGCCAACCGTTCGTCGTTTACCCATGCCAAGAGACTCAAGGAATTGCCAAACCTCAGGAGCAGAGGAAGACGAAATAGTGTTTGAGATATGTCGGCGTTTAGCGTTGCGTATCATTTGATTACACCGATTCCTAGCAGTCTTAAAAAGAGTCCAGTTGGCTTCAGAGCGTAGCTTCTTAAATTTACGAAACGCGACATCCCGACGTCTCATAGTCTTGCGAATCTCTTCAGACATCCAGGGCGCAGGCGGGTGCTTCAGCTTAACTCTTTTCACTGGGGCGTGAGCATCATAGAGCTTAATAATGTAGTGATTGAGGAGCTCAACTTTGTCATCTAGTCTATCGGCCTCCAGTAGAGGTTGCCAGTTGGTGATCGAGGCTTCAGCACGCAGTTTCTCGACATCCATTCTAGTGAAACAACGCAGATTCAAAATCTTAGTTTTGGGCTTAGGAGGTTTAAGGATATAGGAGACGAAAAGAAGGTCATGAAGGGAAAACCCAGGGGCAGGGTGCTGGCCATGAGAGGATACACGGGAGGGGGAAGAAGTAAGGATTAGATCAAGCCACGTGTCGTCTCCATGATGGTTGTGGTGAGTGGCTTGGAGAGGTAACACGTGGAAATTCGAAGATTGGACAATGTGTTGGAGCTTACGGGAACGGAGGGAACTGGAGGATAATAAGTCGGTATTGAAATCACCCATTATGATGTGATGTGCATAGTCGGACCCCAAAGATTCTAAAACCGTTTCGAAGTCGGTGAAGTAATCGAGAGAAGGGGGACAGTAAACTACACCCACGACCACTTTGGCTCCTTGGATGTAGACTTCGAGAAAAAGAAATTCGATAGAGGCAGAATGGTAAGCTGGAGAAGAAGCAATGATTTTGTACGTGAAGTCGCTACGAAGATAGATGGCTACGCCTCCTCCTCTGCGATCAACGCGGTCGTTCCGGATCAAGATGAAACCAGGGAGAGGATACAAAGTGGATGGTAACTCTGGTTTGAGCCAGCTCTCAGAAATTAATATAGCATGAACATTGGCACCATTAAAGACGTCGAACAGTTCACTGTGGTGGCTGGGGATGCTTTGAGCATTTAAGTGGCATATATTTAATAATCGATTAACTGGTCGATTAAACATTTGACGAACAATGTCTCCAAGGCAGTCAGTAGCGGAGCAAAAGCTATCATCGGAGGACGACGTAGAGGAACTATTAGCGGAATGAAATGAATAATTAGTATCAGACAATACCATAATACTATAAATAAAAATAAATGAATACTACATATATAAAATAATATACTAATAAATTAAGTTATGCTGAGGGAGTTAACTTACTACTACTTTATCTAAAGATGCAGCAGCTATCATTACTGCACCACCCACCAGCCAGACTTACATACATATTAAGAGAAAACTTAATTTATGATACTATACAAGAATCAAAACTGAAACAAAGACAATACAATATTCACTGCTGAGTATTCAGAACGCAACACCTTCTGTCAGTTTGACATTAGCACTATGAATCTGACAAAACATCACAAATATTTGTAACAGTGATTAGTGAATTAAATAAAAAAAAGTGATTTCTCCAAATACCTTGCAGCAGCAGATCGTAAATATAACATAACTCGCACTATGCATACACAAACAATCAAATATACTCATCAGCGCAATCATTTTGTTTCGGAATTTTCTAATTATTATTCTTTTTTGATACACTCGAACCTGAATTATTAATAGCCTCGTTATATTTAATCAGTTATATTTTTATTAGCATAGAAGTGTATATATTTTTTGGGAACACTGAACTGTTAATATTTTTTAGTCTTTTACTATTATTTAGTCTATTCTCTTTTTCTCCTATTTTCGTATTCTATAATATGCTTCATAAGGAACAATTAATAAGTTTGCACTATTCTTTATTATATTTGTTAATATTAAAATTGAAAATTTTGAACAACCCCCAATACAAACAAAAATAATGCAAAAAAAGTATCACGTTCTCTTCAACAGGAATTATTAATTAATTGTCATTTAAGGACTATACAGGCACGCGTGAAGCACCTAATCGAGTAATCATGTGCACAAATATTCAAATAAATAACAAAAAACCGCATTGAAATCCGTCCATCCGTTTGAGAGCTACGATGCCACAGACAGACAGACATCGACGTCAAACTTATATCACCCCTCTTTTTCCATCGAGGGTTAAAACCGGGCACCGATTCGATTCACTTTCACATTCACTAGTGTAGAGATATCTCAAATATCTTTGTGTATTTATTTTCTCATTGTAAAACAAACTCGCAATTTAAACCAAATAAAGCATTACTAACAGTAGCCCGTGAAGCTGACAACTTTAGATCATCTTGGATAAAATACTACTCTGACGATAACTATTCCTGTGCCAATAACAACAATGCAGGCACCTAGATAAATAATCTTGTTTATGGGCTAATCATAAGCTCAAACTTGATACTATTTTGAAGAACTTGAGTAAACTTATTCCCTCAATATCTGAATTTCAGAAACCAAAAGTATCCATCACACTTAAGGATGAAAGGTCCCTAAGGTAATAAAATTCCTACTCATTCTTACGTTACATACACAACTTTCACATCGCTGCCATACGTATTTTTCACTGATAAATACAAAATTATTCACGCTTGATAATATCTTAAAAGCATATATGGTTCTAAGCCATTCGAAACTTTTTCTTTCCAACATCCATCTCATCGTCATCATCTTCCTCTTTTCACAATTACTTCGGGTTGACGCAATTTGTACCCTTTTTGCATCGTACATATTGCAAAATTTTGACAATGGTTGTGTGATCGATCGCCAGCCTGATGTTAATCGTCCTTGGAAATTTAATTATTAACCAGTCGGCATCACATAAAGTTGACCTAGCTAGATGTAAAAGTCTTGGCTATGTAGTATTCGTAACCGCCACCACACAGCAAAACCATTTCTTTCCCACGTTGAGCACAACTTATATTTTAATTAGTCGTTGCAAGGACTGATTTTAATTGATCATTTTATATGTTAGCCTATAAGGTGGACAGAGGAATATAATGATCATCTCAAATTTTCTCTCCCATTATTATCGTAAGATTTAAAAGCAGATAATTTGAGCACAAGAGAAAAAAATCTTGCTGGCATGGTGTAGTGGTAAATGCCCTCAGTTGAAGGAGATCCGTACCTAATAGTGAGCCGTATATGAGTTGAGAAGAGGCGTTTTCACATATATATAATATTTAACTAAATAATAAAATGCGTGTGGTGACAGCAAAAATACAATTTACTACTCCCATCTTGTCTGTGAATGTCATACTTCTATTCATCTTCATGAATAAGAGATATAACATGCAAATAATACTGAGATGTTGATGATGATTAATTTAAAATATGAATTACATAGAGAATATAGGCAATAGTGTACTAAATAGTTATTCATATCGTTGCAATTTAAAAATAAAAACGAACTAGATCCAAACCTAAAGTAATTTAGTGATATAAGACGGAAACATTTTCGTTTCACGAGCACCCCAAGGAGCCACCTGCTGACGCCTCCAGTGTGGTCGACTCCATCCCCATTGGGGTATGTGGGGTATTTTCCGCCGGTGCTCGACGGGTATTAGTGGTTTTCGGTAGCTAGATCGGCCCGTCGGCACAGCGTCCGCCCTCTCACGGCACATGTCGGCTATACGTGGTAGCGATCAGCTAAATGGCATTGTACGTAGCACCCGTCTGGACAAGACATTAAACTATACTGCTTAGGGCTCTTTTGTGGCATCCACAAAAGGTTATGGTCAGAACCATTCGCAGTTACCGCACGGTGGCGATCACGGCGGCGTGTACATGGCCGAAATACAACCGTGGAATTTAGCGGCGGCGTTGCTCGCCGAGCTTTACCTGCGGGTGTGTGAGGCATGCAAATAGGGCATCAATGTGGCCACTTGGAGCGAGGACCAATGATGTTGCCTCCCGCAGGTTACAAAAGACAAGTAGTGGATATGATATGCAGATAACAACAGCTGATATGCAGCATACGAGTATGTGCAAGAGAAGGATAACTGGAAATAAATTCCCATACTACATCGTCTGACTAGCGTAGTAGGAAGCGGGACGTGGTCGCCGACTTCTGCGAGGCAGTCAAGTCGCGTAAGGAGGCGGCAGAGTGTGAGCGAGAAGAACTCCTCTATGACGACCCGCCGTCGGCGTTTTGGGCAAAGTAGGCGCGTGTACCTGCGCCTAATGTCGCCCTAGCCGTAGCAGTGGGTCTTGGGAATTTATAGTCCGGTCACCCAAGGATATTCCGATCGCTAGACTCGAGGCGGTACCCGCAAGGGTAATCTACCTGGACTGGCCACTAATGATATGATCGGTACCGGGCTCGTTCTTCGTCCGCTCCTATCGCTTCGAACGGATCGGACGGGGCACAACGCACCACGTCCTGCTACCAAATAAAAAGGGGGTTCATTGATAATGTACTATTATTTAATTAAAGGCGTGTCGATTGGTGTATGGTTACCTACGCATGCATGCATATTAGTGCTAACAGATTTGGATTCAAATATTAATTTAGTTAAGTCTTTTCTTGATTACTGCAGTTTTATATAATTCTAAGCGTGGCCCATTTTCAAGCTATGTAGACAATATTTTAACATCGCTGAAACATTTTATCATTAATCATGGTTTTGTAACAGTTTAGCATATTTTGCAAGTCGCCATTAATACAGATTCTTTTGACCGCGGTTGCTAAGATTTATCGTAATTAGACAGAATTAGCCGCAGTAGATATTAACGGCGAAATTATAAATTCTCCAGTAATGTTTATGAACACCCCAATGATAAGCACTACGGCATCAAAGTGTATTTAGCAATCCCTTGCTGATTATACAAATAATGTAATGGTCTAAGTATCTCATGTACCCAGGTTATATACCTAAATAGAATATTTCTTGCGTTATATACAAATAATTTATTGTTTTAGATCAGTGAATCAAGAAATTTTTTTACCAATTACAGAATATCTTTAATGCCCTAGGATGTAAATAATCGTTTCTAATCATAATATATTCATACGAAAAAATTAAATTCTATTCCAAAAATAAAGTCTTTGGTGACGGAGACAGAGTGTTTATTGGCCGGGACTCCCCTATGGGACCTGGAAGTAAAGATGCACGCCGAACTTTACCGGCGTGTGACAGAGACGCAAGCGGGGAGGGGCCCAGTGTCGCTTAGCGGAATGGCCACTTGGCGGGACGAGGCCCACTACGATGTCATTGCCCGTTGAGCAGTCTGCCTGGATAAGCCTCGGTATGGTGTTCGGACCGTTGAGAGTTGCCGGCCGGCGCTAATAGTGGTTGGGTTAGCGGCACAGGTTGCTTTCCTTCCGACTGGTGCAGGTATTGACGAAGCATGGTTGCGTCATTAAGTACCTGCATACGGTCGTGAGGAGGCAAAAGCAGAACATTCTACTACCACTGCGATAGCGACGAGGACACGGCGCAGTACATGCTCGCAGTGTGTGCCGCGTAGGCAGCAGGCAGCCTTCTGTGTGGCAGTCATCTCACGGAAGAAGGCGGCAGATCATGCGCATGAGGAACTCCGCTGACTAGGGCGACGCAGGCGCGAGTACTTGCGCCTGAAGCCGCCCTAACCGAGGCGGCAGGTGAATGGACCGGGGAATAATTCATCACCCATAGAGAGGCTGACCACGTGAACCCTCACGTGGTCAGCCGACCGACGTCCCTTCTTCAGAGAGGCAGGGTACCGGAAAGGGTATCCCGTTGGGCTGGTCACGGACTACAAGGAACTAGGTGCCAGTGGTCGGCCCAATATAGAAAGGGAGGGGCATACAGTGGGTTATGGGGATCGCGCTCTGCCACCTTTCATCATCCCGGACGGAACGGACAGCGTGTGCTAATCATAGTCCACCCGAAAAAAAATGCCTTAATTTTAAACACTTCATCAGATCACGCACTTCTTTGGATAAACAGATTAGAATTATTAAAAAAACTTGCATGTAATGCTGTGATTGCTTGACTTTTCATAGTAATATGAGCCGTTTTCCAATAAAAAGCACTCTCCATCCTTGGAAATTCGTTCATTTCGGTTACAATTTAATACCAAGTCATTCCTCGGCATTATTCACTTTTCAAATAAGAATTGCTACAAGCTAGAAAGCAATAGATAAGTAAAAGACTGCCTTAATTCAAGGTTCAAAATACATGTATAATATACTATTTCAAATGTCAGAATAAAATAACTCGCATTATTCTTTGTGATTTTGGATGACACCCATTGTCTGTTCTCAACACAAGGTCGAAGTCGAAGTATCCAAATGTTATCATACTATCTTTTTTATCTTGGAAACAACATATGAGAGTTTTTGTCCACATGAATAACGAGATAGTAAAATATAAGAAGTTGTAATGAATATACTAAAAATGAAACTACTTTACGTATTTCCTAAAGTTATAAGGTTTTTTTTTATGGGTGGGCTATGGTAAGCGCACGCGCGGCCCAGCGTCCGGGGCGATGAAAGGACGGCTCGCGGGCCCATAACCCACCCGTACCCACGTCACCTCGTTGTTGGGCCGACCACCGGAGCAGAGGTGACTTGTCATCAGTGGTCGGCCCGACGGAATACCCTTTCGGGTGGGACGTCGGTCGCTGTCGCGCGGTCAGCCTCTCTGCGGGTGACGGACAATTCCCCGGTCCGATCACCCGCGGCCTCTGGTGACGAGGCCGGGCTGGAGAGTCTCGGTGAGGGGGGCACCCCGCCCGCGGAGCTTGCTCAGCGTCGCGAGATAGGGGCGACCCTAGGGGTCACGCTCGAGACTGTCCAGCATCTCCCGCTGACTGATGTCCTTGGCGGTACGGACGGCCAGCCTGAAGGCAGACTGCGCACTGCGGTAAGCCTCGTACAGCTGGCCCACCCGCTCAGCGTCGCGGTGATGCGCTCGACTGCGGGTGTAGGACCTCCGGGCACGTATGCACGCGGCCCGAAGTTCCGCCAATTCTCGGGACCACCAGGGGACCGCACTCTTCGCGGGCAGACGCCGCACACGGGGCATGGCCGCATCGCAGATCTGCGTTAACGCACAGCGGATGCGGCCAGCCTCGGTATCCACCCCGTCCGCCTGGGGCGGTGAGGATAGCCACGACTGAACGATGGCTGCTTCCACCAACAGGTCCCGATCTAATCGACCCACAGCCCACCGCGGAAATGCGGGAGTTCCGTCCGGCGTGTCACCCCTGCTGGGCTGCAGCAGGGTCCGGAAGACCTTTATCCGGATGTATCTGTGGTCGGATAGGGCCTCGACCTCCTCCTAGATGCACCAGCTCCTCACACGCGCTGCGACATTAGGGCTAGCGCACGACTAGTCCACTATCGACCCGCGCTGCTGCCGCACGCACGTTTGCACCGAGCTCCTGTTCAGCAAACAGAGGCCCAGTGCCGCCGCCCACTCTTCAACCGCCCGCCCGCGGTAGTTTGTCCCGGAGGACTCTTGCTTTCCGTTTATCATGAAAATCAGCTTAAGTCGGCTTTAAGATAAGTTTCGTATCTCCATCTGAATATAAATTCAACTGAGCGTGTTTGCCCGTGTAAATTAATAAATTGTTCCATTGGCTCTGTGCCTCAACGCTGTCTTTGATGATTAATTTACAAGTACTCATAGAAATGAAAGCTACTGACTTATGAAAAAATATTCATTGCGTACTATAAATAGGTAATTCCAAATGTGAGTAGATTTATTGTGACTCATTAATGTATACATTCTGTCGCGCTGCTGTTCAAATTTTTAAGAAAATCTAAAAACGTAATTAAATAAGAAAATGTGATTCCTCTAATCAAGTAGGTACTTCGCCGCTTTATCTAGCAGTCTCAAAAATAATAAGCTCATAATAATCATACATTCCATAAGGTGACGGAGTAAGAAATTCATCACTCCTTATCTTGCCCGTGGATGTCGTAAAAGATGACTATGGGATATAATATGCATATAATATCTGTGCAAGAGAAGGAAAACTCGAAATGAAACCTTATACCAACATGTCTGACCAACATGGTATTCAAATTCAAATTCAAATCATTTATTATGTATAAACCCCGCGGGGCACTTACATATTGTCATTTTTTTTTTACAATTTTCTTAAAGTTATAATTACCGCCGGATCGGAACGCGAGCGCACTGTGAAGATCCGGCAAGAAACTCAGCGGGATTGTCTATTTTTTTTTTTTTTTAGTTTCTTTTAAATACAATTACATCTTACAACATGCTTATTAATAGTTCCAGTGTAATGCCATTCGAAATATTATATAATATAGTTCACAAATATAATAATAATCACAAATGTAATGAAAAAATTATGGTTGGACCAGATCCCGCAAGCGGCACCCGATCACGAGTTAACTACTAGAGCAGCCATCACTCCCCTCAACCATAATGGAGGGAAGGGAGTGACCCGCTCCTCATAGTATAGTAGGTAAATTTTCCTCCCATTGTGGTGGAGGCCCGAGCCCAACAGTGGGACGTATGTGAGCTGTGATAATGATGATGATGATAAATAATCATATAAAATAAGAATTAAAATATTGGCTTAGTAGCAAATCTTAATTAATTACAATCGGAATAGTAGATTTCTTTTGATTAAAAGATATTGAAATGAAACCTCATCAAAACAAAAAAAGAATAGCTATATACTTTCAAATAGGAGAATTGGGGGCGAGGCATGCCTCATTTTCCGTTGAAAATACAAGTGTTAAAGTTAGCTTTCCTTGAATTACTTATATGAAGGCAAATAAGCGTGACCTGCTATTATTTCTGCGAACACATACTCCTTCCTACAATAACGTATAAATGTATACTAATTACGTACACAGATTCTGTAAATATTCATTTTATTTAATAAGCAGTAACTAATTATAATGCCTTTTCGTTACAATAATATAGTATTTTCGTAAATATATAATTTTTGTATATTTAACTATATTCTCCGTTTGAGGACGGAGTAAGAATCCATTTCCCCACTTTCCTATCCTATCTTGCTCGTGGATATCGTAAACGATGACTACGGTTCTTATATGCATATAACACCTGTGCAAGAAAAGGAAATCTCGAAATAAATGTGAAGAAAAATGTGATGAAAGATTTATTATAATGTTGTTTGTTATAATGTCTAGTTGACATTTGTGGGGGGTGTCATAAAAATGTTGACTTCAGAGTTTCGGTTTTTCGTGACGGTGTGCGCGCGCAATGTAAAAATTATTCTCATCATTTTTCCCTAACGCGCCAAAGAAATCATATTGGTATCGCCGCCATATTGGTATAGTGGAAAAATTGGTATAGTGGAAAAATTGGTATTATTAGAATATTAAGTATTGCATAATATATTATGTCATTAGAACTAACGGTTTAAAAATTGCAGTTTAATCGGATACTAATAAGTGATCTGAGAATGCGAGCATTTCCGTCTCCAGGTCCAACGGGGTAATCCCGCCCAATAGGCACGCTGCCTCAGTTGCCACCGTGCGATAACCGTGTATGGCCCTGACCACTATGGCCTTCTGTGGACGTTACAGGAGAGCTCTCAGGTGGACGGTCTGGGACCCCGCCTACACCGGTGTGCGGTACAGGGCCATCGACTGATCACCCCCGCGTAAAAAGAGCCAGAAAAGTGCAGACGCCGCGTCGACAAGCCGCGGAGCAAGTCGACAGAAATGCTCCCGGAACCACCAATGCCAGTGGAGCACCAGGCCCAAGTACTTAATATGGGCCTGGATGCTGATGGTAACCGAATTGACGGTGACCGATGCGCCGGTGGGAGGATTGATACGGAGCCCGTGGAACAATAGAGCCTCCGTCTTGTCTGGGTTACCCGCAACCCCAGCGCTTCGATCAGTCAACAAAACTAGGACACCGACAAACATACCGACATAGACATAGACACCGACTCCAAAAATGACAATAATTGTAACTACATTATATTGTCGTAATAATTTTGCACTACATTGTACAAGAATTATTTTTTTGCTTTTTAGTGCATATTAATTTGTTTGGGAATTGTTTTTTGTTTGAAGTCGGTTTTTTTTTTGTTAAAAATTATTAATTTAAAATAATGTGAATGTACCAAGAAAGTATTTGCAACTACAGATCATTTCGCCGTCAACCAAGGACGTGCTTCAAATAAAAACAATTATGCAAATATCTACTTACTAATTGCTCCATCGTTGTACCTTATTCGTGACGAAGAAAATGCTAAATTGCTATCTGTATTCAATGTCCGTATTTGTCTAGTTAGTATAAAATTTACATTAACTGTTAAGGAGCCCGACAGTCAATTGTAGACAGTAATGATGTTTTGGATTTTAACAGCCCTTATATCAGGGTTAGTTTTTACTCAACAACCTCCTCCACAAAAAGAAAAAACTTGGCTATGCTGTCCGGATAGAATTTAATAATACTTTCTACTATCTAATTTAACAATACTTTTAATTGGCATAGACTTCTCCAAATAAGTCCGCGGTATAGGACACGTTGATAAATTCCATCCTTTGTCTATTTCCAGGCAATACATATTTTGGATTAAAATGATCTTGATGAAGATGATGATCTTCATCTCAATTCATACATAGTACGTCCTCGAAACTCCTCTAAAATTGGAAGGAAATTGAGCTTCTCTACTGCACTGTTCATATATATTGGTTTTATTCTGAGTTTTCCTTCTCTTGGTTATTTGTTACCAGCATATGAGATATCCCTTAGTCGTCTTGTACCACAGCCACAGGCAAGAAAAGGGGTTGTGAATTGAACACTTAGTCCATTACTATAAAAAGAGAATAAAAAAGAAGAAGAAAAACAGAAAATAATTTATTGTGACGAAGAGATTTTAACAATTTGTTTACATAGAAAAATGAAATGATAATAGAATTGCTGCTCATCACAAAACGTCTCCGTCTTAGCATATTGCAGATTAAAAAACCTGCACTTATCTTCCGTGGAGGCGCTTTAATGTTGAATAAGTATGTGGTATGTATGAATACAGTATATTACTTCATATAAGTTAATATTATTTAAGAAGTATAATTACTTTATATAATTTAATAGCTTATATGAACGGAGGATTCATTCTTTTATAATGAGAAGCCCTTAAGGCAGTTTCTGTAAACTTTCAAATACATTTCAGAAACATTCGACTTCTATTGAGATATAACATTATAAGACATTGTTTAATGAACAGTCAGTTAGTTCACTGGCCTGGGATTTATAAACAAGCCTTTAAAATCCCAGGGCTTCAATGGGTAAGTTTCGTCAATACTGATGTACCTGCCTCATTTTTTAATACGTGATAATTAACAAAACGTGTATACTTGGAGGAAAGTTAATTTTAAAAAAACAAGAGCTCCTATTGAAAGCTTATAATAAATTATAATAACAAAGATTCAACTTATTTAATTTAGTAAATAGTTTCTATTTGGCTTAATTTTATTTGTGCGAGTTGCGGATATAGAAGCTTTGAAATATCCACAGAGTATTTGTCGTTAATAAAGGCCACATTTTATATACTCGTATATATATATCGAGGGTTGGACGCCGTGCTGTATCACTATCAGATCGGTCACACATCGCGATGGAATTAAATAACACTTCGGATGTCTACTTTTAAACTGTATTCAACAATTTAACACTTTCTATTATAACCACTAATTACGCGGATGGCGACAGCTAACTAACGAGTTAGGGAAACGCGGTGAATTTGATACCACGTGGCAGAAACAACGACCGATCGCTCCCGAGCCTCGTTCCCAACTGAGTATTCAATGGACCGCTCTCAATAACGAAAGCTCGGTAATATTTCAAACGTTAACGGTCAAACGACAAACATCAAAAATCATTGCCAACGTTGTATCGAACACACCCAAGTATAATACTTGACGTTTCCGTAATCGATTGATTCTTAAAAACTATTAAAATATGGTGCCCGAGGTAGTGACGCTGCGACATATATATACCTACTCGTATATCTTGCATGTGTCGTTAAAAGCACCTATTCCTATTTTTTAACGATTCATTGTTATCTTAAGTCTTCTTAAATTCTAAGGGTAGTTTAAGTACTTATGCCTGTTCTCTGAAAATTTAGTATTTTTTTCACTTTCATCATCATTTCAGCTCATATACTTCCCACTGCTGACTCCGAGCCTCCTTCTCGATGGTCTGCCATACTTAGATCTCTTGATCACTACTATAACATGCTGGCAGACTTTTTGGTAAAGGATTTTTTCAAGTTTTCCTTTTCTTACTATGTATACAAATTATATACATTAGTAATTTTTTTACGTCACCCACGATTGAAATAGGGGATGGGGAATTGTCTTCTTACTCATTTCCCATGGCGAAACCTTCATATTTTTTTAGCATCTGTAAATATAATAAAATAAGACACTGGAACGAATCCTATGACGTATAGGATAACTACACTATGTGCCCGGTTAATCTTAATATACAAGGTTTAGTTCCTTTTCATACCACTGCGTATAACTAATAAACATTCTTAATAACTGTTACGTCAGAGAGAAACATGTCCTCTATCATCATTCATCATTTCGGCTCATAAACGTCCCATTGCTGGGCTCGAATCTCCTCCATAATAGGAGGGAAACTGACCTTACTATATCATGCTGGTCAAACAGGTTGGCATTGGGTTTTGTTTCGAGGTTTCCTTCTCTTGCATAGATGTCATATGCGTACTATATCCCTTAGTCGTCTTTTACGAGACCCATGAGTAAGAGAGGGAGTAGTGAATTGTATTCTTACTCCGTTTATTATAAGTATGTATGTAATAAATCAACATTTGGATTCAATAAAGTTAATGGTGCGTTGAAGTGTATCTAAATGTCCAATGTTGTATTGATGTTACCTAAAGTATTAAAGTATATGGAATGATAAATACATAAAATTTTATATCGTTTTTATGACAATAGAATAATAACTATTGCCAATAAATATATTTAGCTAATAGAAAGTTTTTCAAAATGAAAAGTTCTTTCGGTGTGCTGGTGAGTGTTTCCGCGTGGGTCGGTTAAATCAGGAGTTACTGGCGGGGTCGGCCATCGTACTAACCTGGCATTTTCACCACCCTCAGCAAATGGGGTGGATGCCGAGGCTGATAGCATCCGCTGTGCGATAATGCAGATCTGCGATGCAGCCATGCTCTGTGTACGGCGTCCGCTTCCGAAAAAGACGATTCTTTGGTGGCCTTAGATGCTGGTGGATCTCCGGATAGCATGTACATGCGCTAGAATGGCTTTTACCTACTTCTTTGCATTAAAGGGAAGTGGAACCTTTCCAACTCCTCCCGGTCTTTCTTTTTTAATGAAATTTGTTGCGGGTCCCAAGATAATAAAAAGCATTTCCTGAGACTTCCTCAACGTCAAATCTCGATATCTTATATGAAGACCATTGTGAATCCTGGCTTATAGGAGTTACAGTGGTGGGAATGTGTGAAAATACAAACGCGACAAAAATCCGTACAATAGTTTTATTTACAACTAGCAACCCGTCCTCGCTTCGCTTCGGTTATAGGTTATAGTCGTATTACCCGCGTAGTTCCCGTTCCCATGGGAATACCGGGATAAAATATAGCCTAGTTTACGCCCTGATATTATAGCTTTCCATTGGTGAAATAATTGTTGAAATCGGTCCAGCCGTTTTGAAGATTACCCGGAACAAACAGACAGACAGACAAAAATTTTTTAATTGCTATTTTAGGCATAGGTGTCGTGCAAATAACCGTGTGAGCATGAAAAAAGCCTATTATTTTGACATTACAAACAGACACTCCAATTTTGTTTATTGGTATAGATATTACCTATATAATAAAATGGATGAATGGAGGAGGCCTGAGCCCAACAGTGAGTGAGACGTATATGGGTTGAGATGATGATTACCTATATAAAAAAATAATCAGTGTTATGGGGTTATTTTAATTAATTTGCGATAATCTCATGCTATTTGTTTAATCTATATTTGTAAGTATTACTTTCAGCAACTCTGCGCCTCTATTAAAAGCTGACGACGCGCCGCGGTGGCTCCAAACGAAATTACCCTTCATTATTCTTGATGGAGATCGTTATGGCAGATCTGTATTTATTGTGATATATTTATCGAACTCATGATACAAATAATATACAAAGTTTATTGAAAATAGACTACGCACTTAGCTTCACTTTGAATTACATTCTTTTTTTTAGTAGATATCATAAATCGCTACAGGCAGCTGATCTTAATTGTCTCCCAGGAGAACGTAGCTTCTCATTCTACTCAATATCAGATCAGCCAGTATTTGCTTCTGTCATGGAAGGATAAAATATTGTTTTGATACATGGTTTTTTAACTCATTAATTACCTATTTGTTAGCAATTCTAATAACACTTTATTCAATGTAATAATATATTTATTTACCTCGTAGCGATCAAATAAGAATATAGTTATTGCCACTAACTTAATGGAACTTAAAAATTGCCTCAAGGATCACTAGGATAATGAGCGGCAGCGCTCCTCTCCAAAACGTATAACAGTTTACTGTGATCGTCGACCCACTTGTCAAGTGTAGCGATAATGACAATAACCTCTCTAATGAATGATTTTACCAAGTGGCATTCTATAGGGAAAGCCTACATCCGCTAATCGACAGCGAAAGACTGAATGATTATACTGATGATGATTATAATAGATAAAAAAGGCTTGTAATGTACTATGTAATATAAATTAATATTAAAAAGGAAGAAATAATGAAAATTTATTTATTGTGATGAACGAATTTTTCAATAGATTTAAATACAAGAATAGCATAACAAATGAAATTGTTGTTCATCATAAAACGTCTGTATCTCAGCATCGTCATCATCATCTCAGCCCATATACGTCCCACTGCTGGGCTCGGGCCTCCTCCATAATGGAAGGGTAAGTGACCCACTATACCACGCTGGTCAGACGTGTTGGTATAGGGTTTTATTTCGAGTTTTCCTTCTCTCGCATAGATGTTATATGCGTTTTATATCCCTTAGTCGTCTCGTACGATCACCCACGGGTAAGTTAGGGGGTGGTGAATTGTATTCTTACTCCGTCACCACACGGAATATCTCAGCATATTGCAGATTAAAAGAACCTGATCTTCCGTGGAGGTACCTTAATGACGTCCGGATGGCAAATGTGCAAGTCAACATCATAAACGTTTTTAAAACATAAATAAAAAGAGAAAACACATGAAAAGAAAGACTAAACAGAAAATATTATTGTTTAAAATCTCACTTATATAACAATTGCTTTAATTAATCCTACGAACATTTACTATTTATTAAAAAGGGGTAGAAAGTTTTTGCTTCACGTATTAATATAGAGATACACTGATATATATTATATATTTTCTTAAGTGACAGTGTTAGAAACGCCTGAAAATTTCTTTTATGTACAACATATTTTCGCCATCAAAAACTTGAATAATAAATAAATAGATTAAAATATGTATATTTTGAAACAACCAACGTAAAATCCTAAATAAGAGTTTATTGAAGAAAATGTTTCATTGAATTTCTTTTTTGTGTCAGGGATAGCTTTACCCTCTTTAAATAGACAGACTTAGTTGTTATCAGAGAAAGTAATCGTGGGTTACATTGAAGAACCTATAAAGAATAATTCTAAAATAAACACCCGATAGGAAGCTATAGGAAAAGCTTTGTCTTGCAAACACTGTAATCCGTCAACGTCATCTGCACGATTCGATAAATTGACTATTAAAGCTTCTTCAATACTAAACTCGAGCCAAAGTATTCATAAAGTTAATTTATCTGGTAAAAGTGCTCAATATTCTTCGTCTAATTGCATAAACTGCGTTGTAACTTTCATTAATATTTTAAGTTTTTGTGTTTCATAATATGTTTTTAATATTTTATCAAATTTAGAGAAAGTACTATGTATGTACTATAAACGTGTGGGGCGAAATACCGCCTTATTTACTTACTACAATTAATTTATCAGTGTTATGCTACTCGGTAAAAGATTTATTGTTTTACTTATAATTAATTATTCTTCTGCGAAATAAGACATTGGTAATATAATAATTAATGATAATTGTTCCTGCAGTACCCTCACCTTATAATCATAGATGAAAATGAAAATTAGATTATAATAATAGAAAGAAAATATTTTATTATTATACAAAAACTAGGAAATATATATAAACTATACATACAATCAAAAGAGTTAAAAAAATAAACTAAATACAAACATGGATATTAGTTTTAAATATTAAAGAAAGAAAAATAGTAAACAAGAAGATTAAATACAGAAATAGAATGAATTAATCTATAATATAGAATTCATGTGCCCCAAAACTGGCCTACAATTACCTACAGCCTTATACCTTGTCCATGGTTATCATAAAAGACGATAAAGGAATATAATATGCAAAAAACATCGTTGCAAGAGAAGGAAAACTCAACGTGGAACCCTATGCCAACACCTCTGACCGGTGCGCTATGGTAGGTCGATTTTCTATCCATAGTGGAGGAGGCCCGTGCCTGGTAGTGGGACGTCTATGAACCGAGATGAATATAATGCATAGTCAGGAGGATATCCTCCTGGCTATGTCTTGACTGAGAAAGTCTTTCTCACACTGTTATATAAATAAACTGGATAATTTAATACGTAACTAAAAGCTTAATAAAGTTCATCAAGGACAGGCGTGAAAAGTACATTGAATTGGCAAGCCGTAGAGTTGCAATTTGAGAAACTGCCACAGACATCAATAGGGCGAAATAAACAAGAATATCAGATACATCAAAGACCTGTCTTAATCTATGATACGATAGTATGAATCAGCACATATGTAAGTTGTTTCTTACGCACTAGTTTATTTCATTCTAACATATTTCGAGTTAGTAGAACAAAGTTTTTACAACTATTTTTTCTTGAGTTATAGTTTTATTTTTCGTAATCGGGTTACAGATATTTAATTTACACGTATTGGAATTATTGGTGTGAATTTTATACAGATAGGAGGGACTCTTTTAACATATAACAAAATCATATTGAAAAAAAGCATATAGTTGCATATACATATATGTTTATGCATATTCGTATAAATACGAAGTAAGAATACAAGTCATCACCCCCTTTCTTGCCCGTGGGTGTCATAAGAGACGACTAAGGAATTATAATATGCATATGACATCTATGTAAGAGAAGGTAATCTCGAAACAAAACCCTATACCAACACGTCTGACCAGCGTGGTATAGTAGGTCAATTTCCCTCTAATTGTCGAGGAGGCTCGAGCCCAGCAGTGGGAGGTATATGAGCTGTAATGATGATGATGATTCGTATAAATATGAAAAATTCTTTAAATCTTTTTAACATATAACATAATTGACTGTTAATATATTTTTATCTTCTACGATAAAACTACTTAGGAAATTATTACGTACTAGCAACCCGCCCTCGCTTCGCTTCGGTTTTAGTCGTTATACCCGCGTAGTTCCCGTTCTCGTGGGAATACCGGGATAAAATATAGTCTCGTTTACGCCCTGATATTATAGCTTTCCATTAGTAAAAGAATTTTTGAAATCGGTCCAGCCGTTTTGAAGATTACCCAGAACAAACAGACAGACAGACAGACGAAAATTTTTTACTCGCTATTTTAGGCATAGTTGTCGTGCAAATAACCGTGTGAGCATGAAAAAAGCCTATTATTTCGACATTACAGACACTCCAATTTTATTTATTGCTATAGATTTCCCAATGGGAAGAAAAGTCCACTAACCTACACTGGTTACGCGAATGGGCATAGAATTTTGTTTTAAACTTCTTTGTTATGCATTCATGTTATTTTATTACGTCGCTTGGTTTTTATTTTTGCTTAGTCAATTTTCTGTTTTGCTACCTCAAGGAAAGGCGAAAATAGGAAAATTTCTTATCATTTAGCTAATATGTACGCATGAATAATTGATATCTAAAATATACCCGTGTAATGTAAAAATTTTATTATTTAAACCTTGTAAAAATTTAGTAATTAGCCCACCTGCTCCTGTGGATTATCAGGAGCGCAAGATATCACCACTGCAAGAGAAAGAAAATTCGAAACAAAACTCCACCCATTTCGACAAGAGTGCTGTAGAAGGCCACAGTGAAAGGAGCTCGAGCCCAGCAATGCGACGTATGAGCTGAAGTGTTGATGATGAACTAATTGCATTTTTCATTTTATTATATACTAGCTTCTGCCCGCGGCATCGTCAGGTTGAAAAGTTGAACTATTATTCCAAGAGAACATATTATTATAAGAAAATTTATTCTATATAGGTAATTTAGGAAATAATCTATTTAGGTATGGACCAATTTTAATCCAAATCTGGTCAACGGTTTACTCATGATTGAGAAGGAAACAGCTAAACACCTTCATCATAAGCCTTGTGATTTTTATTCTTAAGATATTATCTTTTTGATATCATTTTTACATATAGCATGTGCTTTTATGTATTTATTTTTGCACCAAGTTCAAATTCAAACCATTTAATATGCATAAAACCTCACAAGGGCTCTTATATATTGTCAATTTTAACACTATAAAATTAAATTACATAATCGAATAAACTACCACCAGATCGCTACATGATCGCTACGGAGAAGTGCTGGCAAGAAACTCAATGAGCTTGTCTATTATTTTTTTTATTAAGTTCTTTTACATAAAATTGTATACAACATGTCTAGAAAGTATCATCTCCAGTGTGATAGCCTTTGAACTACAAGATACGTAATATAATTCACAAACAGAATTCAAACGATTAGGGCTGAACCAGATCCGACAAGTCGCGTCCGATCACGAGTCAACTACTAGAGTAACTATCTTTCCCCTCAACCACTATGGTGAGATCCTTCAGTCACCATATGCTACAAATGCAAACAACAGTCAAAATAACACAAAATTATTGCGGAACACACGCTCCGATTTAGAGTAATGATTATTACAAAAACAAACTTGTAACTGTCTAGTTGAAATAATGAGAAAGTTGCTGATTGAGGAGCTGCTCATAACCAATCTGTATCATCATCTAGGTTATGCGAAATTTATAATAACGTTTTACAAAATTAAATAACTAAAATGTATAATAACCTTTTTCTTGATAGCTTCTTTAAACTTATTCACTGGCACGCCTCGAATATCTTTAGACAATTTATTGTAGAAGTTGCATTACCCCATAAATGATCTGTTACTTTTTAAACATGAGTAGTAGGTATGTACAACTAATTTGTTCTTATACTCTATTTATATGATGAATGTCGCAAAAATCTTTCAAAGTTAGCGATATTTTTTACATATGTTTTCGTATATATATATTTGCGATACAATAATCAGTGTATTAACTTACTTGAATTTCTCTCGAAGAGAAATTATTGCGGTCTGTATTATACATTCCATGGACAACCGCTTTTTGAAAAACGAAGATTCTATTCAAATCCGTAGAGCATCCCCATACTAATATGCCATAATATATATTTTTATTTTTTTTATGCATATAGGTATTGCTAAAAAAGAAAAAAAAAGCTAAGCCTACTTGATCACTTTCAATATGAATCCCCATAGAACCTAAAAATCTGTTGATTTCACAAAGTTCTAGACTTTACATTAGGATACAGCCACACTATTTATTTGGACACTGGTTCGCACTTGCCTCACATTGGGTGTGGTTATAATACAATTTGTTTTCTCTTCATTGTGAACTTAGTATTAAATCAATTTATTTTAAACAATTATTAGTATTGAACAACGTGAACGGTACATTATTCACATTGTCATAATTAAGCCTTTCAATTTAAATAACAAATAAGTGTCATCTTCGAGTAAATTTAAAACCTTATGTAGTAACCCTAGTTCATAGAGGCGTTGAAGTGCTTTATAACGTTTAACCGCTTTCTATTTTCTTATTAGATTTTTTATGCTGACGTTTTATGCCAATAACTTAAGACAAGTGTAAAGCAAAAATAGTATGTGCGTCGCTGTTGTACAAAAAGTTATATAAATGTAAATATTTATTTTATTTCACTGCTTGACATGTACTGCGCACAGCGGCTCGTGGTGAAAACAGAACAGATTTGTTCATTTCAATCCTACTTTTGCTTTATGCCTTAAATATGACTGTTCACGACACATTCGTGGCTATTCAACTTCAGTGCTCTACTTAGGAGTTTTCCTTTAAGCTTACCTATCCTGAAATGACTGTTCAATCTACGGAGGCTAGCTTCATAGTCATAGTTTTTGTCAAGCTTTATGGCCATCGTATTTTCTTCCAATCGATAGAAGGTAGCGTTATAGCCATATAACCCGCAATGCGTCCTCTGATAAAAACTTAAAATCGACTTTATTTCGTATTAGAAAAAATCCTTTAAGATCATTTTTGTTAAAATTGAGTTCAACATCATCAATTTCGATTATTACTTAGTAATATTGAGTAAACGTTCAAAAATAAAAATATCAACTACATCGTATTATTTGCATAAATTTCATGTTTACTTGACCTAAGTCTACATGTAAACGCATAATGACGCAAATATTGTTTTAAACTATTCTATTGTTTGTCTGTTATCAAATTTTAGATCAGGCATATTAAATTTATCATTTGGTAAATTTGATATTACTTCTCAAAATATTAAGAGATTTATAGGGTAAATCAAGCATACTATTACGCGCGGTTATGATATATGTGGTCATAAGATCAGAATACCATTCACCGCTTCATTTTCTCTATAAGTGTCGTAAAAATCGATTAAATAATGCAAGCTGATAATATCACTGAAAGAGATAAATGAAAATCTCTAAATAAAGTTCTATAACTATTTGTCTGGCTAGCGTAGCGTAATATGCCAGTTTGTGTCATCTGCAGGAGTACCTTGCCCATTAGTACATATGCGTCAAGAACAAAGATAAGGTTATAGTGTTTTGAAATAGGACATGTTTCAACTACGCTTGCATCTTCGGAAAAAAGTACAAAACTATAAAGAAACACATTAAAGTCAACATTGATACTATTTTTATAACGCAATAAAACTGTTCAATATAGGTTAATACGAAACTTGCCAAGAATGTGGCGCTTTCATTCCTTCAATTTGTCACCTGACCACTCTTTATTAGTGGAATACACGTAATCGCGACCGACATCTACCAAATCATATGAAACTACAATATATTATTACAATAAATTAAATTTATGTGTCGTTTCCAACAAATATTTACTCTACAAAATAAGTTTTTATGAATTACTCTAGACTGATTCGCTCTACAGGTAAACAAAAACACAGAATAAGACGGCCGGATTATACGATCGTTAGGAATGTCACTGCCAAAATAATTGACACCGATAATTTTATCTCAATTTCTGTGGTGCTGTCCAAATTTTGACCTACTAATCCTTTTTATTATCCTAACGAATATAATACGAATGCAAGTTTGTTTGTATGTTACATTTTCACGCTTAAGCCACGAAATCGACTTAAAAATTATTTCACCAATGGAAAGCTATATTATCAGAAAGTAACAGTCCATATTTCGGTTTGAGTTTAAAGAAACTTTATTCTCATCAGATCATATTTATAGTTCACTTACGTGAGATATATAAAAATGTTACATACTATAACAAAATATCAGTTCACCGTGGTTGACCCACAAGTAACAAACTACAGTAATAAAAGTAAAGAATAAGTACGTAAATATTCTAAAACTTATAATCGTTGCGCCATGTACAAAGTTTCTTATCTACAGAAATGGTTATTCACTATGTAACAGATCATCATAGAAAAATAACACAGAATATTCTCATTCCGGCATATTCTAAATTTGTTATGATAATTAGATGTAATTGTATAGTAGTGTGAGTATGCTACTTTGTTAGATATAGCCCAAGAGGTGGTTATTCATTTGATTCTACCGCAGATTTTGTGCAAATACTTTTGAACCACAGTATCTCTCTATCTCTTCTTTAATAAGGAGCGTATTAAACTGGCTAATTTCGCGTCACATTTACCTACTTAGATGCTTATGATCGGCTGAAGATTGCGCCGTCATTTTCTTTCTTCGTGCTATGAGTTTGAGATTCTGTTCAGAAAGTTTGTGTCTATCAGCACTACAAGCCTTGAAAAACTTTGAACCAGCTGCATGAACTCTGTCTCTGTGAACCTGTTGCTCATATCGTTCGACAGTTCGCACTTGTCTGGAATTGATGACATAGGAAGTTATTGTGTGGCTCGAATTGAAAGCTTTCCGGATTCTGGTATTAGTCGGAGGGTCGACTTCAATCAAACGTGACCTCTCGATTATTGTATGGATATTCAATGTGCCTCGTGCCTTACAGTGACCACTCCCAGTTTTAATGCCGCTTATCATACAGACAACATTGAATATGTGTCGTTTGTCGGACAAAATAAATTTCGTTTTTTGTTGAACCATCGAGGCCCCTCTATTTTCTCTCTCGATATCCATATTGCCTCAACCTCAACTTTCTTAGCGGATATAGTAATTCCATTAAATGGTCACTATCCAGCAGAATTTATCTATGTGACTGTATAAATGATTTAGTAATTAAGTAGGGACCTCCCAAGCCGAGTGTCGTTGATTTTACATCCAGGGCAGTTCTTTGTGCGGTCTGCGAAAGACTGTTCCAGGTGACTACCTAAATATTTGTTTTTTTTTTGTTGTATTTTGTTATCTACTTACAAATTTTAATCCTCCCATAAGACATACATTGCATAATAGGAATGGAAAGGGAATGGCGACATATTTTATTCTTACTCGAACACCATACAAAAACAAATTCAATTCATTTAATGATAAATAATTTTCTACTGGTTCTTTTTCGGCCTTTATTTAATTTTGCCGTCAAACGCGTAAGTGATTTGAATCGAGAAAGATGTCCAATAAAAATATGTTTTGCAGAAATGCCATCTATACCGTTTCGAAATAATTTAAGAAGCCTTGAATATTATATTAAAAATGAAGATGTGAAGGTTCACCTGTGCATGAAGTATAAATTTTTAATGCTTGTATTAGCATAATAAAGTTGGGTTTAATCTTCTATGTATAAATCCAAAGTATATTCTGAGCAAGTTGAAGAGATAGATTAAAATCACTTTGATGCCTCAACTTCCTTGGAGGTACCGATTTAAAATGAAAAGATTACATTAAAATTAATTAATATAAGTTCGTAGTCGAAATGCGTTCAATAAATGTTAATATATGTAACGACGGTATTATATAAGAATCTTTTAGGATATTTGTTTATAAATAGACCCAAATATTTTAAATAAAACTACTTTACGGATATTATTACCTTTGTATTTGATCAGCGTGATCCAACAAGTCATCGTTATTATAGAAAATTTATAATTATCTACCCGATATTATATTATTGACCCACATTCTGATACAAATTGATTGTCAGTGTAAGAAGATAATGATTCTATATGAAAAAATTATATTGTTTATGGATAGTAAGTATTTAACGTTAAAATTTATAGTAATTATATTTAAAACCTAACAAATCTAGTATACTACCACCGCATCGGAACACGACCACACTGAGAAATATCCGGCTAGAAAACTCAGGGCACATGATGCTAAATCCATATTAATTTTTAAGGCGGCTTACTTTATCTTACTGAGGTTTTGATTTATAAAATTATCTTTACTATTATTATTGTGGGTCAAATCTGTACAATAAATGCTCACGATGTCATATAGTCTTGTGGTGGTGATGGCCAGTGACCATGAACGCTGCAAAGTGTTCGAAACGTCGGGCAATTAAAAATCAAATACAAACGCGATAAAATCCGTAAAGTAGTTTTATTTAAAATGTGTAATACTCGCGTAAACATCAGAAATCATTATGTAGACCCAAATATTTATTCTTAGATAGATTGATAAATATAGTTTTTTTTTATTACGGTGGCAAATGAGCAAGCAGCACATTTGATGGTAAGTGATATTACCGCAAATGGACTTTGCAATACCGGGGCCACAGCTTAGCCGCTGCCAACCGGAGGAAACTTTCTAAAAAGAAATATCGTTTAAATAATAAATGGATATGTCATAGAATAATGCAGCAACAGATACCAGGTTCAGGTGTATTCCAGATCATACGCGTACGTAGGCAAAATGATAGCTGGAAAAGTACAGTTGAAGACCATAGCGTTTTTAGATAAATTGTATGAACACTGTTACAGTATCGAGTGATATGTTTGAAAATTGTTGACGATGTACTAAGTCAAACACTCCCCATGATACCATCAGTAGAGTATACAGAATGTGCTAAAGTCTCTTCGCCGCTCCGACGACTCCAATCGAATTCAATCGACTGTGAGATTAAAGATCACAGATGATGCCAACAGCTCGTCTTTGCAAGGAATCACAGTACAAGACGCTGTGTCAGTGTGAAGTATCGCTTGACTCTGCTCAGATAATTTCGTCATTATCATCATCACTCTGCACCTATTCCAATATTTATGACCGACGCAATGACAATGTATATTTGAAACGACCGATGCAATTATCCACACTTCAATACTTTTTCTGCATCCACGTCCTTTCCATCCACGATTCTCGTAATTCCATCCATCTTTTTTTCGCCTTTTTCTTACCCCTTAAAGTTATTGGCAGTAAATATTGGTAGGAAATTTTTGATGGGAAACCCAGGCACGCGTTGAATGATTAGAGATTACATAATTCTAGTAACCTTAGTAGTTGCATTATTATACTAGCCAATAGACTGGCACAGCAAAACAACATATACTATGTATGATAATATAAAAGCCTACAACTGCATTAACTAATTTCGGATTGGTTCAAATAGTAACATCTGATGCCGAGTGTTTTTTTATAGCCCACTTATGGCAAACGAGCAAACAGCCGTTATTAGCCGTGTTATGGTTCGTTCTATATATATAAAATTTTCAATCAACTTACAAATATTTTTGTCATTTAATTTTAAAGGAATAAAATACTCTTTTATAACAAGCAAATAGAACTACATATATTCTTAGCGCAATATGTTGTGTTACATATTGGTCCGGCAGATTAGATCTCTTTGATTACAGCCTTATTTACGAACACATACTCAATAGCATGTAATCTTTCATGACTCTTGAAAGCGGATCACGTAACTAATCTTGTCTTACAAAGTTTGTGTTATACTAATCCAGCACTGAGCACATGATTTGTAGCTTGTATTATTCGATGATTCTCATCACATATATATATATATATATATATATATATATATATATATATATATATATATATATATATATATATATCTATACTATACCAATAAATAAAATTGGAGTGTCTGTTTGTAATGTCAAAATAATAGGATTTTTTCATGCTCACACGGTTATTTGCACGACACCTATGCCTAAAATAGCAATTAAAAAATGTTTGTCTGTCTGTCTGTTTGTTCCGGGTAATCTTCAAAACGGATGGACCGATTTCAAAAATTCTTTCACCAATGGAAAGCTATAATATCAGGGCGTAAATTAAGCTATATTTTATCCCGGAATTCCCGCGGGAATGGGAACTACGCGGGTAAAACGACTATAACCTATAACCGAAGCGAAGCGAGGGCGGATTGCTAGTAATATATATATATATATATATACTGTCGTTGCATCACAGCTCATATTAGTCCCACTTTTGGGCTCGGGCCTCCTCCACAAGGGAAGGGAAACTAACCTATTACTCCACGCTGCTTGTCAGACGTGTTGGCATAGTGTTTCATATCGAGTTTTCCTTCTCTTGCATCGACTTTATCTGCATATTATATCCCTTATTCGTGTTTAATTACGCCTATGAGTAAGAGAGGGTCACCACACGGATAATTAATTATAGCAAAGTCATTAGCACCATGAAATTTTGCATACGTTGTAAGGGTTATTCAAAGGGGTGTACTTTTCATTATTAAAAAATATGCTTGTTGCAAGGCATAGCAAAATAACTCGTAAACATCATCTTTTATGACGAATGAAATAAACCCCAGTGACTGGAACCACGTAAATCTATATATATAAAAGAAAGTCGTGTTAGTTAGACTATTTATAACTCAAGAATACAGATTTGGCTGAAAATTTGTGGGGAGGTAGCTTAGAACCAGGAGACGAACATAGGATACTTTTTATCCCGTTTCTTTTTTTAATGGTGTTTACAAGATTTCGCCAATAACTCTTTTATCCCGTTCGATCGCGTTCCCGTGTGACGTGACATAAAATGTTAAACAGAATACAAATCACTATGAAACGTGGTATAAAAAAACGCATTTGATTTGTAATAACAAAATGCAAATGACAGTTAAACTAAACTTTGTCTATAGTTAAGTATGGTTGAAAATTTCATAATTATAATTTGGTCAGAAATCAATAATGAGTAATTTGTATTCTCTTTGAATCATCATTAATAATGCCGCGACCAAAACTATCGAATCTTTCCCGACAAAGCCGTAATGGTTCTATTAAAGACAATATTTTCGGAAATTTGGAAAACATATTTACGAAAAAAATTATGGCGTTTTGAAGTTCGCCGAGTCAGCTAGTAGTAATATATAAACTCTGCCTGACAAAATGTTATAATATATTTTATACATATCTGTCAAGCTCGATATTAATATCGTGCGTTTCCGCTATAAATTTATTAAAATAATGATAACGTGTTTATTTAGGATCTGATCGCTCAAACGTCTAAATAATCTCTGTCTAAAGATTGCTAAGAAATATGCTTTTCAGTCACAATACAGAGCATATTGTTTCATTTATTTATAAAATGTACTTTTAAAAAATAATAGTTTAGTTGGTTGAAAACGTTTCGACAGCGGTCAATATTTGTATCGTGTTCTATTATTTGCCAACATATGTTGTGCGCTGAGTGCCTACGCCATTAGTTTTTAACCGACTTCTAAAAAAGAAGGCGGTTCTCAATTCGGATTTTTGTACTTATTTTTCTTTTTTATGTTTGTTCGCGCATAACTCCGTCGCTTGCCAACCGATTTGAAAAATTCTTGACAACCAATTTGTTGGAAAAGGTATAGGTACTGCCCAAATGGTCGCACAAAAATTTTATCGAAATGGAACAAGTGGTTTTTGAAAAAATAACAAAAATCTAAAACTTTCGATAATGTAGACTATATTGTCTACATTAACGATCTTTTCGTGTACTCTGCATTGCGTTTTGAAGTCGGTTTTATTTTTGCAATAATTTTTAATTATAATAATGATTATAATTATAAATTTATAAAATATACATATAATGTGAAAAGAAAAAGCAATAGTTGTAATGTTTGTGTTGTTAATTAAAAACATATAGAATATCTATTTGTTATTAGTGGTTAGTAAATGTGAGTAAGGTTTTCATGTGATGACGGACTAATAATACAAATTACCACCCACTTTCTTGCCCATGGGTGTCGTAAAATACGACTAGGGAATTATAATATGCCTACAACATCAACACCAAGAGAAGGAAAACTTGAAATAAAACCCTGTACCAACTCGTCTGACCCGCATGGTATAGTAGGTCAATTTCCCTCCCATTGCAGAGAAAGCTCGAGCCCAACAGTAGGCCGTTTATGAGCTGTGACGATAATGAAATCTGAGCAAATATTTATATATATATAATTCTAGATTCACTAGATAATATTTTGCATCTGGGGTTAAGCGTCTTCACTATGGAAAACGCCTAACCCCAGATGCAAAACTACCTAATGTCGATTTCTTTAATTTAATAGTTTTATTTACATTCAAGTACTGATCATTCATTTAATTTCATTATGCCTCGACATTGAACGTTGACAAGAAAGAGACTCTTAGTTAAAGAAAAAAGAATATGTATTCGAGCGCATAATAATAGCTCAAATGTAAAAAAAGTGTCAAAAGTTCACAAAGTTATGTAGTAATTTCAAGAAATATCATAAGCACTAAATTTTGCGTGGGACTGGACCGGGGAGTGCAAGTGAGTGGACCGGGGAGTTTGTCCGTCACCTGCCGAGAGGCCGACCGCGCGACGATGACCGACGTCCCCGGACAGCGGGCCGACGTCCCCGGACAGCGGGGCGACGTCGGTCGAGGAGAGGGTACTCCTCAAAGGGTATGCCGTCAGTCCGACTACTGACGACAAGTCACCCTGCACCGGTGGTCGGCCCAACGACAAAGGCGACGTATCACGGGTGGGTTACGGAGCCGCGCGCGCCGTCCCTTTATCGCCCCGGACGGAACCGGGTGACGGGTGCGCTCACCGTAGCCCACCCTAAAAAAAACCGCACTAAATTTTATTACAAGAACTTGTTTCCGTTTATTTTTGATCAAAGGTTGCTCGGTTTTATAAATTTAATAAACCCTTATATCATAATAAATTGTTGGAAACCGGGGAAAATCAACACTCATTTAATTCCGTGGTAAGTACAAAACGACAAAGCTTATATTATTATGGACTTCCTTTGTATACATTTACCGTTTGAACGCATTGTTTGTAAGTGGTTATCATCACTTTTTACCTCGTGACTTTTTGGAGATCGTAATGACTATTTAATATTATAATAAATTCTAGATTCATCATTGTGCTGGGCTCGTATCTCATCCACAATAGGAGGGAAATTGATTAAGATCAATTTCCATTTATACCATACTGATTAGGCTGGTTAAAATAAGGCTTTATTTTGAGCTTGCCTTTACTTGCATAGATTGTTATATGCGTATTATATCCCTTAGTCATTTTTTTCGACACCCACGAGCAAGAAAGGGGATTAATTGTATTCTTACTCTGTAAGCACGCGGATAGACATTTAGATTACTCCTAGAATATCAAACGATAAACAATTAGTAAAATACGTGTTACACTGGCGAAATTAGTACGACTTGAAATTTAACTCGGACATAATTCCATAATAAAACTAAAGTTTCAAGCACAGCCGACAATTCAATTTTAGTTTATACTAGCCTAGTGATATGGTAAATTGTAATTGAATTAATCTTAACATTCTCGGCGAAGAAAGCGGCAAGTTGTTGACGTAATGAAATTATGTTCATATGAGTCATCTTGAGAGTTTATTAAATAACATTATGCTGTTCGATTTACTCAACTAGATAACTATGACTATATACGAGATACAAGTCCATAGTCTTATACTTTTGACACTGTGTTTATAGATATATATAATAGTATTTAAAATGACAATCCCTCGTATGATTGATCAAATATGTTACATAAATATCCTATTATTGCAGCTTTGTGTATAATGAAGCCTGTTATCTAATGAAAACAGTTCTGTTATAACTGTCTCTATTAAGGATCGTAATCAATTTATTCAGTGGCTGGAATGAAAATCCTATTTACCCATTAACTTTTAGTATTGTTATTACTGCATTTTGTTGTCAAGGCAATCGTAACAAGGAATAAAACATGGTGTATATATATCTTTATACATAAATTTCTTGTGTACGTGTGTATGTCACTGAACTCCTCCTAAACGGCTGGACCGATTTCGACGAAATTGTCGGTGTGTGTTCAAGAGGATTCGAGAATGGTTTAGATTTTCAATGAAACCCGATAGGTGGCGCTGAAATCCTTTTATTTTATTTGAATAGAACAACGTCTGTTGAGTCAGCTAGTAGGTATATACTACTCTGTCAAGAAAGTACCGGGAATGGATGATTTGTTTATGGTTCCAAATTAAAAATTTTATTTTTTTTGGCAAATACTCAAACCGAGTGGCCTAAAAGCAAAAAAAAAATTAGTTTTTTTGTTATTGTTAGATTGGCACAACTGTTTTCCATTTTGGCGCGGAGTTTGAGTTGCAGCTGTCATTTATATTAAATACAGTGCTGTTTTTAGTTACATCATATCTAGTGTGTATTGCGAATTTCATAATGGACAAAAACATCGAACAAAGAGTTTGTCTTAAATTTTGCCAATGGAATTTTGTGTTCGGAGTCACTGAAAATGTTACAGAAGGCTTACGGTGAATCGACTTTATCAAAAACACGTAGGTACTTATGAGTGGTACAAAGTTCAAAAGCGGTCGAGATGTGATGGAAGATTTGCCTCGCACTGGTAGGGCATCAACATCTGCAACTGAAGTTAATATTGTGGAAGAAATAGAGAATGAAAATCATCATTCAACTTTGAGAGAGATAGCCGCCGAACTTTCTGTGTCTCACGAGTCGATCCGCACCATTTTAAATAATCACTAGGGTATGAAACATGTTTCCGCTCGGCTAGCCCCAAAAGACCTGAATTTTCTACGAAACCTCAATTGCATGAGAGTCGCTGAGGACATGCTAGAACGAGTCAATTCCAACCCAACATTCATGAAACGCATTGTTACTGGTGACGAAACGTGGGTTTACGAGTTTCACATGCAAATCAGTGAACAAACTTCGCAGTGGCGACTTCCAACTGAACCGAAACCGAAAAAACCACACCCAAGTCGATCAGAAGTCAAAGTCATGTTGACTGTTTTCTTTGACTACCGCTGCGTTGTGCACTCTGATTTCTTGCCAGAAGGTCAAACGGTAAATAAAGAATATTATTTGAGCGTTATGCGGCGTTTAAGAGATCAAATTCGACGAAAAAGGCCAGATTTATGGAAAGAAAATTCTTGGATTTTGCACCACGATAATGCGGCTTCGCACAAGGCCATCATTGTGAACGAATTTTTGTCCAAACACTCAACATACGTACGAACGTACCATCGAGCAACCACCATATTCACCAGATATGGTTCCAGCCGACTTCTTTCTTTTTCAAACTCAAATTACCACTTCGTGGCACCCGTTTTCAATCTGTAGAAGACATAAAGGAGAATTTGCGGTGAGAACTGGACTCGATTCTGATGTTTTGATGATTGGATTATTCGTTGGCGTAAGTCTATCGTTTCTGAAGGAGCATACTTTGAAGATGATAAAATAAATTTGGATGAATAACAAAAATTTTGTGTATTATTGATCTTTTCCCGGTACTTTCTTGACAGAGTAGTATATCTTCTCTACATATAATCTCAGCCCCTAGATTGTTTGAAAATACAATTAGACTCTGTACGTGCTGTACAATTGACGACATAATTTTAAGCTGTCTCACTGTTGGACTCAGGCCTCCTTTACCATGGGAGGGAATTTGACCTAACATGCTGGTCAGACATGTTGGTATGGGGTTTCATTTCGAGTTTTCTTCTCTTGCACAGATGTTATCTGCATATTACATCCCTTAGTCGTCTTTTACGACATCCACAGGCAAGATAGGGAGTAGCTAATTGTATTCTTACTCGGTCATCACATGGAGAACTACTTACTCTATCACCACATGGAAATAAAAATATCTAAATATTTGGTTTAAAATTCCGGTCAAAAAGCCTTCGATTACTCAAAAGACTTCTGCGCTTAGAAGGTCTTACAGATTAGGGAAAGAAAGGGAAAATATTACCTACCTAGAAAATTTAAGCATCCAAATTTTTCCACTGTCCATTTGTTTTAATGCACTTGTAATGCCGGGCTACATGGTATACTTATTTATAAATTATCTGTCTATATAAATATCTTTATAGTATCGTAATTCTTACTCAATATTATAAATGTGAAAGTAAGTTTGTTTGTTTGTTACGCTTTCACGCTTAAACCACCCAATCGATTTCAAAAATCATTTCAACAATGGAAAGCTATAATATCAGGGAGTAACATAGGCTATATTTTATCATCCTTACTAATATTATAAATGTAAGCTTGTTTGTTTGTTTATTTGTTTGTTTGTTACGCTTTCACGCTTAAACTACCCAATCGATTTCAAAAATTATTTCACCAATAGAAAGCTATAATATCAGGGAGTAACATAGGCTATATTTTATCATGGTATTCCGACGGGAACGGGACCTACGCGGTAAGGCGACTGAAACCGAAGCGAAGCAAGGGCGAGTTGCTAGTAAATAAATAAAAGAGTATTATAGTAAACCACTAAGGAATCTTTTGACCCAGTGGATAGGCAACTACACGGTACCTCGAAGATTTTAAATGGTGAGTTTGTTGCCTAATAAATAACATATACAGAATGTTACAAGTAATGTGATACGAGAAATGCAAAAGTAAATGTACTTTATCATATACTAAGGTAATAGAATCAGTTGCTAACAATCAGGTAGATATCATCAAATACAAAGTTAGATTAAAAACAAATAACAATTTAGTTTTCATCACAACAGATAAAAGCGGTTCATATCTATATGAGAGAAAATGATTTTGCCACCTGTAAATGCGAAGCTGGCTTTATCGATTGTCCATCTATTTTTAGGAATATTTAAAAATATTTTGTCTGTGACCTTTTTCTATTCTTCTTTTATAATATCTAAACTTACAAACTTATATTCATATATATTACTTTTATCGAGAGTTTGTTTATTTATTTGTAATAAGAACGCATTTTTACTCATATTGCTATTTCACTCAAAGGGGCATTTCTTGTCTTTTCAATTATATCTCGATTTCGTAATTCTAACTTTTCATAAGCAGGACTGTGTCGTTATCGAAGAACGGCGCAATCCTGCTTGTGAAAAGCTCGAATTCAAATTTTTATCTTGATTCTGTAATCTATTCGTATGACGAGAATGGCTCCCCAGGAAAAATGCGTCAAAATTTGTTCCGTTAAGAGCATGAAACTTCAAAGAGAGTTATTATCTGCTTACCTTTGTAAAAGTAACTGTAAAATGGCGTATAAGACTAAGTAAATGGACTCGTGTTTACAAGTTATGATGCAAAATTAATACCAATGTTTTAAGTCATTTAAAAATAATATTACGTAAACACACCTCGACATTTGCAATAACACGCTTTTGAGTTTTCAATGAGATACTGTTCAAGAATGTCAACACAAATAAAATTTTAGGGATTGGTGATTAGAGTAAGCACCAACGAACAATAATCAACGAAATATTTCTAGACATATACAAAATAATGTAAGCAGCTGACTTGCGCGAAATGTAATAAAGTATAGTAGTATGCAGTGGAACGTTCCTTTTGGAGTCCCAGAGGTATTATATTATCTTTCGAAAAAAAAAACTCATTTTAATTTAAGTATATTTACTCCAAATTGAAATTTATACCGGTAGTACAGCCACGATCCGCTGCCGACGATTTGGGTAGTGCAGGCGCTAGTATCTGCGCCTGATGCCGCACTAGTCGAGGTCGTGGGTGACTGGACCGGAGAATAATCCGTCACCTACAGAGAGGCCGACTGCGTGAAGGCGTCGGGGAGGGTTAGTACCTAATAGGATATTCTGGTGCACTGGCCACGGACGTCAAGGGTTCGGTACCAGTGACCAGCCCAATGGTGAAAAGGAGGTTATACGGTGGGTTATGGTGCCACACGCCGCCTTTGCGTCGCCCTGGACGGCGTGTGAAGACGCCAAAAAATAAAACCGATAGTAGAGTCTAAAATAAAAATATAACAGATATACAATAACTAATCGCGAGTATAACCATAGAATCCAACTAAAATTACTTTATACCGTTCGGTACTAATATTGTTACAATAATTAAAAAAACCATGTGAATCTATTCATAACAATACTTTCTATACAAATTTAGATATTACAGTAAGTTTAAAAACAAAGTGAGCGTTCTGTGTCAAACCTAGCTTTTCATTTTTGTGATCGAAAATATGATATCAAAGTACATAATTATGTATGACTGCACAGATGGTGTAGTGGTCAAGGTACCGCCTTACCGTGCTAGTGTCGTGGTTCGAATCCCACGCAAAACAATACTTTGAGCGATCCACAGATTGTTGTTCTAAGTCTGAACTTAATTTGAGCCAGTTAGTTATAAGTTTGCCCTCCGCAATACATTTTTTTCCTTTTATGCAGAGGGGTTGCCTTTTTTTAAAACAAATAAAGTACGTACCTACGTTTCTTACTAATATTATATTATTTAATTTTCTTGTCCATAATAAGTCATTAATTAATTAAAACGTGCATATTAAAGAAAACTAAGTCTTTTTTTTTTTTTTGTGGGTGGGTCGCGGTCGACGCGCCTCCGCACCACTCCGTCCGGGGCGACAGAGGGGCTTAAGCACGCAACTCCCGCGACCCACCCAAAAACCACGTCGCCTTCGTCGTTGGGCCGACCACTGGAGCAGCGTTAACTTGTCGTCAGTGGTCGGCCCGACGGAATACCCCCTATTGGGGTACCCTCCCATCGACCGACGTCCCCCCCTCGGGGAGGACGTCGGTCTTTCCTCACGCGGTCGCCCTCTCGGCGGGTGACGGACTAATCCCCGGTCACGTCACCCGAATATTAAAGAAAACTAAGTCTATGTTCAGTATCGAACTTTATTTGAATGAAATAATTATAACGAAGGAACGGAGTAGGGCCCAAATTAAATACACTGAGTGAATTTACTAGCAGCTAATTATCTAAAATTCACGCTACAACAGTGAAATTACTATTGACAAGAACTAAATTTAAATAAAGTGATTTACGCTTAAATGTTAAAGTTTTTATAACTTACAAACAATTTTGTACAGATATGTTGTTTGCCTATTTTCCGTTAATTAATGAGCATTAATCTCTATTATTATTATTATGTTATACTAGCAACCCGCCCTCGCTTCGCTTCGGTTTCAGTCACTTAAACCCGCGTAGTTCCTGTTCCCGTGGGAATACCGACCTGAAATATAGCCTATGTTACTCCCTGATATTATAGCTTTCCATTGGTAAAGAATTTTTGAAATCGGTTCGGTGGTTTAAGCGTGAAAGCGTTACAAACAAACAAACAAACATCCTTACTTTTGCATTTATAATATTAGTATGGATATATTCTCTGTTATTTCTGGGCTCAAACCTCCTGCACATTGGAAGAGAAATTGACCTTAAGCATAGGTGCTTATCGTCTGGTGACAAAGTAAGAATAAAATTCATCACTCCCTCTCCCTCTTGCCCACCGATATTGTAGTAGACGACTAAGGGATACAATATGCATATAAAGTCTATGCGAGAGAAGAAAATCTCAAAAGAAAACCCTGTAACCAGCCCGACTGACCAAAGTGGTATAGTAGGTTAATATCCCTCCTATTACAGAGAAGGCTCGAGCCCAGCAGTGCAACGTATATGAGCCGATATGATGATGATGACGCTTGTTAGACGAATTCGCATATGGTTTTATTTCCAGTCTTCCTTCTCTAGCATAATATCTTCATAATTATGATAATTATCCCTCAATCAGCATTTACGGATAAATAAAAAGCTATATTAATTGTATTCTTATTCTGTCACTAGAAAGAAAAATTCAAATTATTTCTACAGAATAGTTCGAACGGATAAAATTTGGCGGTAATATAAGCTGGAATAATACAAAGACCTAGAGCTACTTTTAATTTCAGAAAAACATATAGTTCCTACTGAGCAGATATGATAGATAAAATCTACATAGTTCCTACTGAGCAGATATGATAGATAAAATCTACATTTAGGCGAATAATGCCGCGGGTATAATTAAAGCAAAATAAAACTTGTAACGGTGAGTTAACTATATACCTAAGTTATAAAATAACATAACATTTACTCGCCCAAAATTAATGCTTCGGGTGTAATTACGCTATTAGTTATGAAGTAGGTACCCTACAAGTTTTGGATTTGATACGTGTTTAAGTTTATACACAATTTCATTTAGCTTATATTAGTTTACATTTAGAAAACTATGAGAACAATTATTTTTGGTTCAGTTTCCATTTTTTTTAATATGGGCGTCATCCATAATGAGAGGCAATATATCGCACTGGCGAGAGGATTTGTTAATACATAGTTTACTTTCGAGGTTATTTGTCTTGTGTTGTTATATCAGCTTTAACTATTAATTTATTAAAAAAATTATTATATTCTTAAGTCCTCTTTTAGGATTTATACAAGCACGGAAGGGGCGTTGATTTATATTCTTATGCCGTCACTACACATAAAACTGTAACTATATTTTTAGTGTAACTTTACTGAAATAACTTTTAAAAACGCAGAACTATCAGATTTTATAAACAAGTTTAATAGTTTCATTTGAATAAATAACATATAAAAGTCATCAAAAATTTAACACAAACATAAATAACGAATATTGGTACCAAAAGTCACGTAGAGGAAACACTCGACTGAAACATTAATTTTTCTGATATCAGAAACATTTACGTAATTGCTTGAAATGTGTTTATTATTACTAGCAACTAATGTCCAATAGTGTTGTTAGAATTATTAAAATTATAATAAACTTTAATAAAAAATAATGTTACTCAACGGGCAACAAATCTTTGTGTTACAGAGGACTGCTAATATGTACAAATCATACCCCGGCTCAAAATAAACCCAGTGTACAAAGTATTTTCTTACGTGTTTATGTCTTTCAATAGAGAAGATGGATCATAATTAGACCAATAAATCCTCTGAATAATCGCAATTGCGGTACATTTACTTGCTAGCTTATTGTCCGCGACATCGATAGTGTGCTCGAAGTACAGAAATAACGATTATACTCAGGCATGCCCTTAAGCCTTACAAGAAATAATATGTAACGACTTCCGTATTACGTAAAATGCTGTGTAATCTGCCCAAAAAGATGTTTTATTAAAAGATTTAACATTACAAGAATCCATTTCTCCACCCCTTTTTTTTCCAGTGAATGGTTTAAAAATCGACTAAGAGATATAATATCCCGATAACATATACATATATATACAAGACGAGGCACACTCGAATTAAAACCCCATAATGACCACTTCGGCGAGCGTGAGCACAATAATGATGATATATGACTGCACAGATGGCGTAGTGGTTAAGATAGCGACCTACAGCGCCAGTGTCAGGGCTATCGAATCCCACGCGGGACAACACTTTGTGAGATCCACAAATTGTTGTTCTGAGTCTGGATGTAATTTGTGTCCGTTAATTATATGTTTGTAAAGTCTCCCGCAATACAAGGATTATTTCCTAAGTGCAGGGTGTCTTATAGGTCCGATAGCTTGGGCTATACGATTTTTACTCCCTTGGGATTGAGTTGCCAATAAATATTTTTTTAGTGTTCACTTAACCTAAAAAGAGAACCGTGTGCAAAATTTTATGTTTCTAGACTCAGTGTTTTCAGCTAAAGTATTACCCCGAAAGCTTGAATTTCCAAAAATTCTTATTTTGCTATGCTTAGCTTGTTTACCCTAAAAAGGCAACCATACACCTACACAATTTCATGTTGCTAGGCCAGTGGTTTCGGTCATACGCTTATCACCCCCTTAAGGGTTAAGTTTCCAAAAACTATTTCTCGCCTTTTAGTGGTAGGCTATGATCTGGACACATTCCACCCAATCTATTCGGGGCAATGTATGAACGGGGTTCAGCTTCATAGTGTACTGTGTTACCTCCCCATTCTCATTGGGCCGACCACTGGTACCGATTCCTTAACATCCGCAGCTGGCTCGACGGATAATCCGTACTGGTAGCTGGATACTGCCTCCTTCCAAACCCCGGCAAAAACTGATTACGATCAAAAATTTCTTTGTAAAAAATTTCACATGCTCCGACTCAGTGTTTTGTGTGTGTGGCTTTACTGTTTTTTTTTTGCAAAAATACTAAAATATTTTCTTAGTGCTCATTTACTTCAAAACAGAAAAAAATCATGTGCAAATTTTTACGTTCCTAGGCCCACTATAGGCGTTTAACTCATTTAAAGCTAGAATATCATCCCCATGTAGATTAATATTTCAAAAACGCTAGAACACATATTTTAAATTATATTTATCAATTCTACGTAGTTATATCCGACCAATGATTACGTTCCCAATGCAAAATGACGTCAAACAATCGGATGGTCGTTTATTTACCGAATACAGTCTATTACATACATATTCTGATCTCCTTCTACTAATTGTCTGTATAAGAAAATATATGCACCAACCTGAAATACTTACATCATGATTAGACAATAAATTTAGAAATTTGGTTAAAATTATAATCTGACATTAAACGTTTACATAGATTGGTTTGTGTTATAATTTATAGGCATAATATATTTTACAGAACGCATGAGATTTGTTTCATGTTACACATTTAATTTGTAAATTAATTAATTTCTATCCTGAACATGAATGCTTTAAATTGATTAATAACGTGCGGAGTGGGTGTGTATTTGAAAGTAATCTTTTAGTTATTTATGTAACAAACAAAATTGTAATCACATGATATGAACAAAAGGTTTCGTGTGGTGACAGAATAAGAATACAATTCTCCACCACCGTTTTAGCCCATGGGCGTCTTAAAAAACTGTTTAAGACATATCATATGCATATATAATCACTGCAAGAAAAGGAAAATTTGAAAAATCCTTTCCATGGTACAGTAGGTCAGTTTCCCTCTCATTGTAGAAGTGTATGTGAGCTAAGATAATGGTGATGAATTAAAATGGTTTTAATGGATACACTAATATTATAAAGAGGAAAGATTTGATTGTTTGATTGTACAGAATAAGCTCCGAAACTACTTGACCTATTTCAAAAATTCTCCCACCAGTGGAAAGCTATAATATCATATTTTGTAAAATTATGAGTGAATTATTCAGTGAAATGTTAATATTCTTTTAATATATTTGTCGGTCGATGGAAGGATACCCCAATAGGGGGTATTCCGTTGGGCCGACCACTGATGTCAAGTAACCCTGCTCCGGTGGTCGGCCCAACGACGAAGGCGACGTGGTTTTCGGGTGGGTTGCGGGTGTTGCGTGCTTACGCCCCTCTGTCGCCCCGGACGGAGTGGTGCGAGGAGCGCGCCGACCGCAGCCCACCCCAAAAAAAAAAAAAAAAAAAATTCGTTATCTTAAAAATTAAATCAATCAATAATTTATTTTTTGAATACGTTGTAGCAGTTACGAATATTACCAATACTTAATTGCACATGAGTGTCATATAAGAGACGACTAAGAGTTTTATATTTACCTAGGTCAACTCCATCTGGTACCCTAAGATCGACAATAAATTATATTCTCAAGAAGGGTTCACGACAGGCGGCTGCCGATCATACAGCTATTGCCAAAGCTTCTGCAATATACATATACAATGGAAGTACATATAGTGTTGGCGTCAATTAATTGGAATAAGGACAAGATGATGAAAAATAATTTATTTAAATAGCATTTATAAAAATATCTTTATTCAGAGTTCCATAAGCATTATCTCAGGCCATACACGTTCCACTATTCAGCTCAGGCCTCCTCCACTATGGGAGGGAAATTGACCTACTATACCACGCTGGTCAGACGTGTTGGCATAGGGTTTTGCTTCGAGTTTTCCTTCTCTTAGATATTATATGCATATTTTATCCATTTTACGATACGCACGGGCAAGCGAGGCCTTTTTTGATGTGAAACATCTATAGGTGATGGTGAATCTCATCGTCGCGTGGCGTTAAAAGCTCGTGGCGTTAACGCCACGCACGGCCACGGCTTCGCGGTAACATCTCACCTCCATAATCTATAGGCATTATCTTTTATTAATTTAAACTTTTTAATGAAACAGTTGTAGGTTCATAAGATTAGTAACTTCAAATAACATTTTCAGCTTTGCAATAGTTACACGATAAATTTGTCCCATGTTATATTTACTCAAGGTTTATACGGATATAATTTGCACTACACAAACCTACATTTAAATAAACAATGCTTCCATTATCTTAGTTACTGAATTGGCTTGATTGAATAATTTATAAGTCACTTAGCGTGTAATAGTTATACATAAATTCTAGATAATGATTATTATTCATCGCGCATGCAATCAATCCCGTATGTCAGAAATATATTTGTCATCTATTATAGTATATGGCTTTGCTAACAGTCTTGCGCTCTGGAGCTGCGTGTATTTTTCGTACAAAGTAAACCAAATATAGTAATGGATTCCAATCAGCACATTTTCGAAACGATTACTGGAAATTAGTACGTAATATAACACGAAAAATAAAAATTAATTTAATCTACTTGAAATAAAAACGTTTGTATTTGATTTATGATTTCTAGATTTTTCTTTTTTTTGGAAATGATTTGTTTATTTTACTGACAGAGCTGTGACTTGTAAAGAGCACACGGTGTGTATCAAAACATTAACATACGTTACCAAACTAAAAAAAAAGTAAACGTAATTCTATGTACAAAAAAAAGTATATATTTAATTTCAAAAGTGATTGTCTCTTTGATACAAGAATCTTAAATATAAAATTTAACGTACAGTTTTCTTACAATACCTACTAGCGAATCAATATAAGTGCTCCGTATTGTATGGCTTTAGAAAGAGCTTACAGAAATCAGACCTTCCGTTAGTATTCAATCGACCCAGCTTTATTTCATTTCGTCACACTACAGGATTATTTTCTACTAGCAATCCGCCCTCGCTTCGCTTCGGTTATAGGTTATAGTCGTTTTACCCGCGTAGTTCCCGTTCCCGTGGGAATACCGGGATAAAATATAGCCTAGTTTACGCCCTGATATTATAGCTTTCCATTGGTGAAAGAATTTTTGAAATCGGTCCAGTCGTTTTGAAGATTACCCGGAACAAACAGACAGACAGACAGACAAAAATTTTTTAATTGCTATTTTAGGCATAGGTGTCGTGCAAATAACCGTGTGAGCATGAAAAAAGCCTATTATTTTGACATTACAAACAGACACTCCAATTTTATTTATTGGTATAGATATACATAACGTGGAAAATATACTTGCTATAAAATTAACAAGTGAAGTGCAGCAGAATCATTATTACATTGTGTAATTGTTAACTCGAAAGAAAACTCCTAAAATATCGTGCCTTTTTTATGTTTTAGCAAGACACTGTGTTCTCCTACAACCATAAGACTCTTATTACTATATTAATAACTATTATAAAAATAGTTATATTTTTATTTAGACTGAATAGAATTTAACATCTCTTTGAATTGTGTGGCATACTTTTCATTTTTGTTTTAACAACGCAAGCAATGAATATTTATGAATGTGTATTTACACTTGCAACGATACAAATACAGGTATAAATTAAAATGTTTTAAAATCAATTTCAGCGACAGCTTTTTGCGCAACTGGTCAAGTCATCAGCGTATTCAATCCTAGATTAATCGCATTTTTAAGCATAGAGAAAACGAAGACCGAAGTAATTTTTTTTTTAATAAAAGTTATATTCAGTTCCCCCTGTAGTATAAAATCCGTTCTTGCGAGTGCTCTTTATATTAGTTCCAGATAAAAGCTTCAGTATTCTCAAATATCTAAACATCTTTTCTAATCCTAGAGTACTTATTAGCTTCATGATACATATGACATATAATTTTCTATCAAAACTGGTTGGTCAAGAAAAGGCAACCATATTGCACATTCATATTGCTAATAACCCTAGGTTCTTAAAGACAAAATTAAAACATTATTTTTAAAACATTTACTTAATTTTCGTAATTATAAGAGAAAAGCAATCTTCAAATTAAAGACTAATGTTAACGTAGTATTTATTCAAAAACAAAATTGAAAAATAATATAAAGTCGATCACTAAAACGAGGAAATAAAAAGCTACGTCTAAGGAATGTAAGCAGATAATATCGTTGGCAGAGAAGTGAAATTCGAAATAAAACCTTATACCAAGCCATTTGGGCGGCGTGATATTGTAGGTAAATTTTCCTCCCAGACCTACGTCTAACATTACGCCCATATAATATTCCTTTAGGGTATGTAGGCTACATACCCTAATGGAAAAAGATTTCCTAAGCTATATAATTATCCCTAGCCGAGACCGCGGGTCACGGGACCGGGCATTTTAGTCCGTCACCCGCGGAGAGGCTGACCGCGCGACGGCGACCGATGTCCGACGGACAAGGAACTTGGCACCGGTGGTCGTCCCAACGACGAAGGCGACGTGCTACTGGTGGGTTATTGAGCCGCGCGCTGCCCCTCTGTCACCCCAGACGGAGCCGGGCGGCGGCTGCTGACCATAGCCCACACCAAAAAAAAGAAAGCTATATAATTATCATTAATTTTATACACAAAATCAGACTGTCTAATTTGATATCAGCGTCGCTATTATTAGTTAAGAATGTCATAAAAATACTTTTCAGGCAGCTGCTGTTAGTTCGTGATTCATTATATAAAGTTATCTTCATTAGAGTACACTACTTGTCATCTTCGTGCCATGCATTATGTTACACGTATATCACTTGTCAAATGTATCTTTATCACTATAATCTAATTACACAAGACATTGATTAATTACAATTACTCTAGATTTAAAAGAAAAGTTAAATGAAAATTTATATTGAGAAATTGTTTATTTTTGTAGATATTTTTTTCAACATTGGATGATTTATATATAGAAATACAAAAGTGTATCTGGAATGAGCATTTTTATCATTTATTTATCATGTGTTATAAAACGGTTGTGTGTAAATTAGAATTGCCTAATGAATGCCAACTCAATGAATCTTATGCACTTCAATATATCTTACAAGCAAGTATGTATACACTAGAAATGTGGTATGTATGTGCTGTGTGGTAGCGGCTTCGAATACTGCCAACCCTTGCTTTGCTCGTGGGTGTCGTAAAAGACGACTGGATTGACCCGGACCGGCTCCATCTGGTACCGTTTGGGTCAATGATTACATTCCCAAGGAGGGTTGACGTCGGGCAGGCGGCCGGTCATAAAAGTCATTGCCGAAACTTTTTGCAATATGTCGGAACAGATGACATATTGCGTCGACCCCGAGTAATTGGGATAAGAGCAAGATGATGATGATGATGTATACACTAGAAATGTATATACATACTACACTAGACGTGTATACACCACTAGAATGTGAAATGGACTTATTGAATAAAAAGGTTTTTTTTTCCGATAAGAATAGTATAATCGAATTTTCGTAGCTAACGATATCAATATCCCCGATATCGACAACGTTAGCTACTTAGATATAAACATCATATGCGTATAATCGTATATTTTGTTTTTTCATTAAGGAGTAGAGTTTTGTATTGTAAGGAGACTTAACTGACATAATTTTAACAAACAAACATTATACCCAAATTTGTTGTGAATCGTACATATTCTCTCGTGAAAATTTAACTAAGGATGCTCTCAGCACGTGAGGTCAGTACTTCTACTACTAAATTATCTATGCTGTTAAAATGACTTCAAACCTTTATTATGTGTTATACTATAAGGAAGTTATAATTATAACAAAGAATCATCAAAAGAAGAAAGAAAGAAAAGGTACAAGCACTCTGTTAGTATTTGAGTATCACTTCTGAAAAAGTATAGTCGTCTCACGAGCACGGGCACGAGCTTCCTTAACAATCGGGAACAAATTGACCTATTACATCAGGCTGGTCAGACGAGTTGTATAGGGTATTCTATCTAGTTTTTTTTTCTTAAATAGATGTCATTTAATATTACATCTCATAAGATTTACCCCTTATGATAACCACGCGTAATGTAGAAAAGGTGGTGATTTGTAATCTTATTCCGTCACCGTGAATAATTTTATATTATTACTTATTATCACTAAAAGGGGGATGTTTCGTGGCAGTCCTAAACTCAGCTAATTATTTACCAATACAATAAGCAGTACTTCCCTCCTAGGAAATATACAACACCAGCTGCAATCGCTAAGGCTTCATACAAGCTAGATGGTTATAGCTCTGTTGGGGAAATCTATATCATTTTAATGAACGTCGATTATCTGATATACATCTAACCCCCAGTCTAGACTGGTTAAATGTATAATAAGGACTCATTACAAGTTATTCAGATTTAAATTTATTATTGGGTTTACTTACTCCTTTGCTACAAAAGTGTAAGAAATTTTAGAAATTCAATAGCAAGCCCATGGAAGTCGGTAACTGTGCTCTGCAGCCGGTAACAAACTCATATTACGAGGAGCAATACAGATAGCGCAGAGTTGTTACTACCGAGTTTGACCTACGTGATGTGTCATGATGCCGATTTCCACGCAAAATTCTTGAAGCGATACCCGAATGACTATTCAGAGTCTGGGTGTAAATTCGGGACTGTCAATCAATTTTATCTTAACGACATAAAAATATATTTTTTAGAGGTTGAGAGGTATCACCTAAAAAAACTTTATCTATATATCCGCATGTAAAATTTTATGTTATTCCAGATAGTTCTAAAGAATTAACTAAGCTTTATCATTTATTTAAGCTACCGAATACAACCATTGCAGAAAAAAAAACCTACTTTCTTTATAAGACTAGAATAGATAATTAGATAATTACAATCTAGCGATTCTATTGGTGGATTAGCAACACATTTGCAGATTAACAACGTAGCATGTATCTCCAATGGATAAATATTCCAATGAACAAAGCGATCAATTACCGCAACAATGTAAACATATATACGTAGACAATAGAGACGTGAATATTGTTTGGGTTGGTAATCATCAATAAGCAACTTAACATATGTAACTAGGACGTGATAGGGCAATTAGGCCGACTACAATAATATAAATTCTTCTATTTCATTTAACACGACGTCACGTCGCGATACGAATAGAATTATGGTTTATAACTTGGTGATATAATTTTATGACACATTTACATCATAAAATTATATGACGACTAACTGACGCAGTTTGAAGTACTTAAATAACAACAATTTTTTTGTCGCTGATATTTATATGCTAACGAAAGCATATGGCACTCATAAAAGAAATATAAAAATAAATGTTTGCATACTCGTTACCTATACATTCATCCGTTGACATTGCATCTCTCATCCGATTGAGTTAAAATTTTTCTGTTGGTACATATTTATGTGCAAGTTACCATAGTCAATGTTTAAAAACAGTACTTCGTCATTTCAGCTCGTACACATCCCACTGATTGGCTTTAGCATTCTCCACAATAGGAGGGAAATCGATTACTATACCATGCTTTTTAAATAAAACTACTTAACGGATTTTATCGCGTTTGTATTTTATTTTTGATTACCCGACGTTTCGAACAATTTACAGCGTTCATGGTTCACGTCCAACAAGATGTTGGACGTGAGACGTCTTACCGTGACCATGAACGCTGTAAAGTGTTCGAAACGTCGGGTAATCAAAAATCAAATACAAACGCGATAAAATCCGTAAAGTAGTTTTATTTAAAATGAATAATACTTGCGTAAACATCAGAAATCATTATATCATGCTTGTCAGACAGGTTGGTACAGGGTTTTACTTCGAGATTTCCTTCCCCTGCATAGATGTTATATGAGTGTTACATCTCTTAGTCGTCTTTTACGACATCCACGTGCAAGATAGGGAGTGCTGAATTGTATTCTTACTCCGTCACTCCACGAAAAAACAGTACTTGAAGAAGTTATATTTAGAGTAAAATTATTTTAAAAATATTAATAGTTATGTCAAAAGATGTTACTTATATTTATACTTATATTTATTTGGATTGCTTTTGTGGTAATGGTAAATAAATAAAAAATAATAATGACTGAGAAATGCCATGACTACTAATTTTCTACGCGGATTTTGTGAGAGCTAGGGACGTAGTTGATATCACTGCAAAAAGGGTTAGATCCAAAATAAATATCTATCCTAATAACACATCTGACCCACTTAAGTTAATTAACCTCTCATTTAGAAGGAGGCTCGCGCGTAACAATAGTTAAGTGTTATAAGTAAAAAGGGAAGAGATATACAAGCCTAAAAAAGAAGGAGCGATAGACTTTCGTAAATTTGCATAAGAATCTACAATTTTTGCTAGATATCCTTCGTAATTTAATTTCGGCCACATACTTTGTGCTCATGCAAACCCGGGCCGAGTTAATACTATAAAATAAAAACTCACTTGGCATCCACGAGAAATTTATGAAATATTATTTGTGTGACGTATATATTTTTTATTCCTGGCACGTATTATATTTTATGAATGTGTGTAATTTTATTTCTCGTATAATAATAATAATATGACTCTTGCTCGCTCGCTAATTTGATTTCTTTATTTATGACTTACCTAAATGTTGACGATAAAGTAATGTTATGTGAACGTGATGTTGTAAATATTTCACGTGATCCTATCGTGACTTTACTATAAGAGAAGAAAACTTCGGACTTAAGTTCTTTGCTAACTAGTGTTGCCAGCGTAGGTGCTGCTGGCTTTTGCACCATTTTCACCACATTATACCATTAAGAAGAATTATTTTGCCCAACAGGGACACATATACGGGCTCAAAGGAAAAAGAAACACAATTAATGTAACCACCTAGCACTAAAGGTCGGTCCCAGCTTAGAATTTCGCATCAATATTTATAATGTTATTGATAACGTATGACTGAAATAAAATAAATATTTTTAGAAATTTGTTTGTCAGATTTATTTATAAAGCATAGCGACTGAACGTCCGTAGTAGGTACTAAAGATCCTTTTGATGTTATATGTATCTAACATACGGTTATTCAACCAGCAAGGACATATTAATAATGTAATATTTATTTTCTTTTCAACGTCCATTACATCTCACTGCTAAGCACGCTTACTCTAAATAAGGATCTGGGATTATCACATGGTGATCAAACAGATTGGCATAAGCGTTTCATTCAAGATTTTCTTCTCTTGCCTCGACGTTTTCTGCTTACAACCGCTTTTGTTGCCTCTAATGATATTCACGTTTACAGAAGGCGATAACAAATTATCTCAATAAAATAAGTTCTAATGAAAATTATCAATCAAATTTGTAACATTCTTTCATTGCCACGTTAGTTGTTAATGGAACTGAGTGAACTGACGATAATCCATCTGGAACGCTTGACAGAGTACCTATTACCTAATTGTGAAAGTAAATATTCATGGCCTAATGTATGGGCTGAAAAGAATATACAATATCAAACACCATAACGTTTACTTTACATGAAAGAACTACAGACAACTCTCAGAGAAAAATTTCATGCTCATTAATCTCAATGTCAATTTATCTGTAATCAAAATTTCAGCAAATTCTATATATGTGCGAAACCTATTTAGCTCCCGATGAAAAAGGAACGCTGCTTTAGGAATCTTAGATGCATGATGGATCTGTACTTTATTTTCAAACAACACATTTGTAATTACCCTTTCAAACACAGTGGTAGCATTATGCTACGACTGAGTTGCGGATGGCACTCAAAGGTAAGAGACGAAATCTTGGATGGCGTATTAGTAAATCCATCAAGTTTAGGCACATTGGATACATATTAACTAATTCTGTTCATTTTTCTTATACTGAGCACTTGATGTTTACTTTAAAGACTTTTTCACGCATGTCAGAGATTACTCGAACTTTTTCTTTATGACTATAAAGTCCATAATATATTTTGGAATAATTTTTCCAAATATATTAGGGTTGGCTTTATAGTCTAACTAGTATTATCAGAATATGTTTTTTCGCGGATGACGATGATTTGCTTAGAATTAAATCAGATGTCATTTGCTTTTTGATACGTCCGCATATCGACTGTTACGGATGTTCATGATGCTTGGGCCCGTCGGATTAATTTCAGGCAAGATTAACAGTCTTAATATTCTTTCTAAAATTAAATTTGATGTAGCAACAAAATATGTTAGACACTATACACTAATTTATCTACGGGGCCTACCAACTGTGGTCAAAATGCATTTCTGTGGCGACTGACCAATTTTATTTGAATAGTCAAACAAAGACTTTAAACTTTGACGTACCTATTTGTAACCAAAGTGGAGCCGGTAAGACGAATGCTTAGTTTGGACTTTCTTGCAAAATATATTCAATATCACTTTTCCATCTGTTTACTGTTTATTCTGTCATTATCTTATGTAATTAAGGTACTTGTTTTTCTATTGTCGCATAATTGTGGAGATCTATTATTAGCTTTAAGTTTCTAACTTATAACAATGTTCTTATAAGTTGTTGGTATTTCAAATAAAATTACTTAAACATATAATGATAACACGTGAGTCTGAAAAGATCGCAGTGATAGCTCTTAATTTGAAGGTCTTGTGCTGCTTATAAAAAAGTATATATAGACACTACTTTATCACTAACTCGTAAAGGTACCAATATCCGTTACTTTAATATGAAACTCTTAAAAAAAAGTAAGCCGTCGCTCAAGACGCCTGGCAGACGTGAACCAATCCAGCCGACCACTGACGACAAGTCACCCTGCACCGGTGGTCGGCTCAACGACGAAGGCGTCGTGCCACGGGTGGGTTACGGGGCAGCGCGCGCGCCGCCCCTCTGTCGTCCCGGACGGAGCCGGGCGGCGGCTGCGCTGAGCGTAGCCCAGTCCATAAAAAAGCAGGTGTGATCAATTGAAATTATTTTGTACAAGTGTATATGCAGCGGAGAACAGATTACGACAGCAATTAATATGGCATAATGTGTATATTTTTTTTTGGGACTAATCCCACCACACATTCCCACCATTGTAACTCCTGTAAGCCAGGATCCACAATGGTCTCCATAAATAACACCGAGGTTTGACCCTCAGGCAGTCCCGGGATGTGATTTTAATTGTCTTGGGACCCGCAACAAATTTAATTAGAAAAGATTAAAGAGGAGGAGTTGGAAAGAGAGATTCCACTTCCCTCCTAGGCAAAGCGGGAGACAGGAAAACAAAATGACTAGTCAGCCAATAAGTAAAAAGGTGTACATAATGTGTATATATAAAATATTGCGATTTATATTTATACTAGCAACCCGCCCTCGCTTCGCTTCGGTTTCAGTCGCCCTACCCGCGTAGATCCTGTCCCCGTGGGAATACCAGAATAAAATATAGCCTATGTTACTCCCTGATATTGTAGATTTCCATTGGTGAAAGAATGTTTGAAATCGGTTCGGTAGTTTAAGCATGAAAGCGTAACAAACAAACAAATAAACAAACAAACAAACTTACTTTCGCATTTATAATATTAGTAAGGATTATTTAAAATATTACACAATAATCATAACTAATTCACCGGTCAGTCGCTTACGAACAAAATCGCGTCGCTCCGTCTCAAACACTACAACGTATAGTATAGACAGCGTATAGTGAATATATTCCATCATATAGCGTGGCGTTACGTCGCTGGCCTGTTCATGCCGCGTCAACGATCAGGTTACCTTCGCATATTCCGTCATATAGTGTGGCGATGTGTCGCCGCGGACTGTTTACGACACGCCAACGATCAGATTTACCCTCGCCAATAGATGTTTCACATCAAAAAGGCTAGAAGCATAAGCATCAACTGCTAACCTCATAAGGACAACTGCGATCACCAACCCAGCCAATCGCAGCCATTATAGAAGCAGAATTCATTTCATTATAGAAGCTTCCGTTCAACAGTGAATGCCAATTAGGGAATGCAATCCCGACTCGAGATCGTAAATTCGAGATCCCGCGGGATTAGAAATATCAATCCCACGGGATACCGAAATTTTCGGGATCTCGTCTATTTTAAAATAAATTTCACATGACTGAATACGATGAAAACTGCTTGTTTGTGATAGATAGTGAGGTTAATCAAAACAAAATATTATTTGAAAGAAAGCAAAAGTCTTATCCTTTAATATTACTAACTAAATCATTAACAGTTTTACTAACATGAATATAATCAAATGTAGGAATACAAACAAATGTAGGTAAAGGTTAAGGAGATTGCAAAGCAGTTACGTGTGACTTTGAAAGTAACTTCTTAAAAAACAAAGTGTATCAAGAGTGCTATCTGGCAACCAGCATCTAATGTCCATTGCAATGTACCCAGCTACTGAGAATGGCCCTCTCCACCTCAACAGTGTGTTGAGTCGTCTATTTTATGGATTAACATCATATGGACGTGTAAACCTTTTGTAAACCCGGGTGAGGTTTTGAGAATAGAATTACATAGTTTGCATTGAGCAGTTAAATTATTAACTGCTTTCTTTAAATATCTTCATGCCGGTAAACGATTGTTAAACTCCACATACGCTTGATTTGGTTTATTTCGATATTTTTTGATATATCGATATTTTTGTGCATGGCCACTTTTTAGCTTCGTTCTTTGCAGGGTTGCCGTGATAAGCTTTTTTTTTTAGCAATTCTAGGCGTAAGTGATAACTTATCATCACTTTCATGCCCGCATTTTTACAGTAGATTACGTTTACAGTGATTTTGTAGAGCACATACTTTACAAAAATCGACAAAACAATAAATTTATTCAAATAAATATTGAACCTCGATATTTACTTTTTAATATCGAACTATCGATTTTTTTAAATAATAATATCGATATTTCGACATATCGATATTTTATCAACAGCCCTAGCTCAGTCAGAGCCAGTGTTGCCAATTTAGCGACTTTGTCGCTAGAAGTGACAACTTTTGCTCAAGTCTTAGCGACCAAAAAAAAAGTTTTGTCGCTAAAAATTGCTCAGCGACTTTTGGAAACAGTTCTAAAGTCAAAAATTGGCAACACTGAGTTCTATGGTCCGATTCGTTTGTTGGTTGGTACGGATATTAGTGTTCTGTGATTAGTATGCTGTGCTATTGGCACTCTTTGGAATCCCCGAACTTTATCATGTTTTGTATACTGAACAATTCGTTTAACATCAATTCGTTGTTATATTTCGTAAAGTTTAGCTCGCTTGCTTTGTAATATAATTTCTGTTTAAAGTGTCTTTTAAGTGTCGTAATAGATTAAATTATGGAATTTGGTCATAAAAGAAACAATACATTCAACGATGTCGGGAGACGTGGGAATCAGAAGCAAAATTCAAGGGATGGCTGATTAAAACCAGTTTTAGGTGATTCTTCTAAAGCAGGATGTCAAATATATGTCACAGAGTTTTATGCAAAATTAAGTGATATTAACCCCCACAGCAACCCCCCCACGAAGCGGTGTGCCCGTGGGGATTTTCTACATGTAAAAAATTAGTACATACTTTGTTTTAGCGACTTTCTGGCGACTTTTGATTTTGAGTCTAGCGACTCGAATTTCTCGGAGTTGGCAACACTGGTCAGAGCACCGCTCGCGTCCCGAGCGGATATGTGTAGCATCACTGACCATTGTCGCCCAATCCCGTCAATCTCGAACGAGATCTCGTCATATTATGCTTCATGATTGCTCCCGAAAAATTACACGGGATGATTGTAAGACTTAATCGTAATTCAATACTTTTTTTTTGTCGTGGGTTGTGGTCGGTGCACTCCTCGCACCACTCCGTCCGGGGCGACAGAGGGGCGTAAGCACGCACGCCCACCCACCCACGTGCACGTCGCCTTCGTCGTTGACCACCGGAGCAGGGTTACTTGTCATCAGTGGTCGGCCCGACGGAATACCCCCTATTTGGGGTACCCTCCCATCGAGAATCGTAATTCAATCCTGCGGTATACAAACTAACAACATATCTATATATTGGTTACATCAACCATAATAAATGTAAAGATATAACGAACTGGACTCGAATTTTTCTGTGGCCAAGGCCCCTGGCCTTATTGAACCCTATCATATCTGTGACGCTCAAATCAGAGGTGGTATTCTCTAGCAAGTCTCACTTCATTTTGCTAAGAACTAAGTGAGAGTACCTACTGTGTAATATCACGTCATTATACATAATACTAGATGCTTGTTTTGTAAGCCCTCAAGGCTAAATAAAACATTGTGCCGCGTCCTTTACAACATATTTTATGTACGTGACGTTATTATATTCGCTACATCATCTGATATTTTTTTATTTGGCAATTTCTAATTTAGTCATCAACAACGTTATACGGTATAGCTATAATATACCAAACATTCCATTTTGAATGCCCTGATCTCGATATAAAACACTCACTCTTAAATATCTTTCAGCGCCATCTATAAAGTACTACAAAAACTACTTGGTTCGAGTAACTCTCTGAAATTCATTCTTTGTTCTTACTGAATATGGGCCGCAGCAGGGAATAGAATTAAATAATTTCCCTATTTCCCGCTAGATGTCATTTTCACTAACACTGAATGAGTATTTTAAAATAGTCACCTTTGATGCCTATAGGGATGCCTAAAATGATGTTATGTTATTTTGCCAAATTTATTTTATTTGCAGCTTCTGTCGCACTGCCTGCTTCCTTAGCCCTTATATATTCGGGTGACGTGACCAGGGATTAGTCCGTCACCCGCCGAGAGGCTGACCGCGTGAGGAAAGACCGACGTTCTCCCCGAGGGGGGGACGTCGGTCGATGGGAGGGTGCCCCGGGTGGGGGGTATTCCGTCGGACCGACCACTGATGATAAGTAACCCTGCTCCAGTGATCGGCCCAACGACGAAGGCGACGTGGTGTTCGGGTGGGTTGCGGGTGTTGCGTGCTTTAGCCCCTCTGTCGCCCCGGACGGAGTGGTGCGGAGGCGCGCCAACCGCAGGCCACCCCAAAAAAAAAAGCCCTTATATATTCCACTGTTGGTTAAGGGCCTCCTTTAGATGAGAAAAAAAAATAAAAGGTATACTAGAACGAACCATAAAATATAATCCAAATGTCTCATCTGTTTACATACCTTATCGATTTTGATCCCAAAGGAAAAGTTGGTGGTGGGTGGTGATGACTGTATTCCATTTTTAACCCCCAACGCAAAAAGAGGGGTGTTATAAGTTTGACGTCGATGTCTGTGTGTGTGTCTGTGGCATCGTAGCTTTCAAGTTTCGATACGGACTTTTTTTTTCATTTGAAATCCAGTTGTCTTATGGTGGTTCTTAGCTATGTTTGGTTAATATCGGTCGAGCAGTGTAAGAGTATCAGCTCCAAAATGATGTAATGACGTATGATTGATTACTCGATTAAGTGCGTGCCAGTATAATTATTAAATGACAATTGATAATTTCTGTTGAAGAGAACGTAATAATTTTGTTTATAATTTTAGTTTGTGTCAGAGATGATTAAAATTTTTCAGTTATTGCTTAATTTATGTAATCATTAAAGAAATAAAAATAATATTAATTTTTAATTAATTAATTAAATCTATACTACCAATAAATGAAATTGGAGTGTCTGTTTGTAATGTCAAAATAATAGGCTTTTTTCATGCTCACACGGTTATTTGAACTATACATATGCCTAAAATACACTTTATATTTTTTGTCTGTCTGTCTGTCTGTCTGTTTGTTCCGGGTAATCTTCAAAACGGCTGGACCGATTTTAAAAATTTTTTCACCAATGGAAAGCTATAATATCAGGGAGTAAACTAGGCTATATTTTATCCCAGTATTCCTACGGGAACGGGAACAACGGAGATAAGGCGACAGAAACCGAAGCGAAGCGAGGCCGGGTTGCTAGTATTAAATAAATACATAGATATCATTAATATTAAAATTAAAAATTTAATATATAAATGTCTTTAAAATGAAACAATATGCTGCACTGAAATGTAACCAAATTAATATAGTTAGACATTGCACAAGCCTCTATGTATTACGCTGTTAAGCTCACGAACTTTAAATTAAATCATAGTACTTTCTTAACTTCTGCTTATTGTTAGTATTTTATTTAAATGTCTTTCTGGTAGATGTACGTTCGATGATATGTTGAATAGATTTATTATTTTTTCATCATTATTCATTATCTAACCCCATACACGTCCCAATGTTGGGTCCTTGCTTCTAATCCAATGTGAGAGAAAATTTGCCCTACTTTACCGCGCTTAAGACGTGTTGGCACAGGTTTATAGCGTTGAGATTTTATATTTTTGTATTAATGTTGTCTGAATATCATATCCGTTAGTCGTCATATACAACACCCATACTTAACATAGGGGTGGTAAATTGTATTATTATTGCGTCACTACACGAAAATATTGTTTTAATATAACGTGGAAATTGATAAATCTATTTTATAATTGACTGAATATGACTTCTATTCAAGTTTAATAATTTCGAACAGTAAGAAAGACAAAACGTTAGATTATATAAAATCAAGCTGAAATATGGTCTGATAAATATTTGATCAAGTTTGAAATAATTTACAACTGGTTATGAAAACATTTAGTTTGCCAAAAACTTGCATTGTTTAGTTAGTTGATTTCTATTAAAACAATCTTATTTTATAACATAACATAAACTGTGTTCTTAGGAAAATATATTCAAACCACTACTATAAATGCGAATGTGAGTTTGTTTGTGTTTGTTGTGCTTTCGCCTTTCACATAGTTACCACTCAATCAATTGCAAAACATTGCCAGGGCTACAGAGACGGTTATAGGTTACCGTTTTCCAAAGAAAAGTACTTACCCTCTAAATCACTTTTATACTCCTCGGAGGTATAAAAATGATTTACAACATCAACATTACGACGATTGTAGCCGTATACGTACGTAGATTATCTATAGGATAACATGTCATAAAGATTGTGTAAGTAGTTCTTTGTGTGAAATAAAACTATTTTTAGGAATTTTATCGCATCTTTTTATAGACATTCTATCTATTAACAGACACGGTAGGAAAGTCCATTCGTGACCATGAACGCTGAAAAGTGTTCGAAACGTCGGGAAAGCAAAAATCAAATACAATCGAGACAAGGTCCATAAAAATAGTTTTATTCACATGTGTAACATTCGCGTACCAAAAAACGTCTGTTCCTTTTTCTGATCTCTTCAATAGAAGGGCAATAGTTATCCAGATATCATCTTTTAAATTAAAATATCATTATCATTTCAGCCTATCGCTGTCCACTGCTGGACATAGGCCTCCCTCATGTTACGCCAAAAAGTGCGGTCCTGAGCCGCCTGCATCCAATGACGCCCAGCAACTTTCACCAGTTTGTCAGTCCACCCAGTTCGTCCTGCACTGCGTCGTCCGATACGTGGTCGCTCGCCACTCGAGAACCTTTCTTCCCTAGCGGTTGTCGGTTCGTTGAGCCATGTGGGCTGCCCATTGCCACCTCAATATTATTAAATTAAAATATACTTGAATATTATGAAATGATATTTAACTACCCAGTAGAAAAGTATAAACTGATCTTGGATGATGAAGTGAACTGGCTTAAGACTTTTAAATTATGATTGTTCGTAAACACCAACACTAGCAAATCTTTTTCAATCTTTGCAAGGTTTTTCCAATTGAAAGCCAGTTTCCTTGCGGTATTTCTTAGCTATGTTTAGTCAATATCGGTCCGGTAATGTAAGAGTATCAGCTCTTTAAATGATATAATGGCATATGATTACTCAATTCAATATAATCGTTAAATGACAATTTGGAGGTTATTCAAAATTTTCAATTTTATTTATTATTATTCAAAATTTGTACAGTAAAATCGTCTCTTGGGTCGGCTATTGTAATATAAAAATAAACAATTATATACGTAATAATTAATTTACAAAGCTTTCAAATCGTTTTTTTAATATTCAATAAATATAGAACATAATATTAATTACTACTGGTACATTTAATATAAAGTTTTGGTCATTTTACAAATTGCCTAGAGCAACAATGTAGTCAGCGAATAATAAACTCATTATTTTGCATTATGAATAGTGTATACAATTTGCGTTTTGATATATCGTGTCTATTATATATTTTCATGAATTTAATTTTGTTTACATATTTCAGTTTCTTCTGCGCCTCGTTGTTATTTTTTTCTGAAAACATGATTGATTTCAACCATTACTTCTGCTATTTCTGTTTAGTTTTTTTGACACAACGCTACAGGCAAAATACTTTGTCTTATAACCTTACTGCTATAATCAACTATTTTAAGTATATATTTTTAATCTTATTTTGATTTAATATTTTACGAGGAGATGCGGCCTTGACTTCTTGCTATTTCATCTCCATGCTAAGGTTTGTAGCGGGTTTATTAAAATTTTAAGACAAATTTAAATATCACACGAACTACGAATTAAATTGATATAGTATTAAAGTTAAAGATAAGTACAAGCGTAAGCAACGCTTTAACAATTTGACGATTTTTCACAGGATGCCGAAATATCTCGTAGCGTTTTTAAATTTTATTCAAAATATAAAATTTGTTTAATAGCTATACTTGCATATATAGTTGGAAATTGATTAGTTAATGACTATTTAAAATATCATCATTATTATTCAAATTCAAATCAATTATTATATTTAAACCTCGCGGGGGTACTTACCATTTTCTTTTTTGCCAGTTTCTTTACATTTATCTTAAAATTACCACCGGATCGGAACGTGACCGCACTGAGGAGATCCGACCAGAAACTCCTAGGGATTGTTAATTTTTTATTTATTTTCTAATTTCACTTAAATAAAATTACATCTAACAACGTGCTTATTAATAAGCTCCAGTGTGATGCCCTTCGAAATATTAAGTATATAATACAATTCACAAATATAATAATAATCACAAATATAATGAGAAGATTATGGCTGGACCAGATCCTGCAAGCGGCACCCAATCACGAGTTAACGACTAGAGCAGCCATCACTCCCCTCAACCATAATGGGGGAAGGGAGTGACCGGCTCCTCGTAGCTACCGCAAGCAGACTACTACATTGTCTTAGCTCATATATGTCTCACAGCTGTTCTTGAGTTTTCGCCACGATCAGAGGGCAATCAACTAACTGCAACAGACTGATCCGACTTTATATACCGACGTACCGGTGGTCGGCACAACGACGAAGGCGACGTGTTACGGTGGGTCATGGAGCCGCGCGCCGCCCCTCTGTCGCCCCGGACGGAGTCGGGCAGTGGGTGCGCTGACCCCTCAAAAAAAGAAAATAAAACGTCTCGGATCAGTCTGTCTTTATGTCAGTCAGTCTGGTTTTATTTTAAATTAGCAACCCGTCCTCGCTTCTCTTCGGTTCAATGTTCAGTGGCCTTACCCGCGTAGTTCCCGTTCCCGTGGGAATACCGCGATAAAATATAGCCTAAGTTACTCCTTATATAGACTGCTGTCTAGTACTTAAAAATTATCTAAATCGGTCCAGCCGTTTTGAAGTTTACCCAAAACAAACAGAGAGACAAAAATTTTTTCAACCCCGTTTTGGGCATAAGTACCTATTGTACAAATAATCGTATCAGCATAAAAATCCCATTATTTTGACATTACAAATAGATCGCTTCAATTTTATTTATTTGTATAGATTTGCTTTTTCTTGCATAGGTGTTATGTATATATTATATCCCTTAGTTGTCGTTTACGAGAAACCACAGAGATGAGAATAAATTTTATTCCTATCCCTTAACCACATGAAAAAATAATTTGTTTAATTCTAGCATTTTTTTTCTTTTTTGGGTGGGCTATGGTAAGCGCACGCGCGGTCCTGCCCGTCCGGGGCGATGACAGGACGGCGCGCGGGCCCATAACCCACCCGTACCCACGTCACCTCGTTGTTTGTTGGGCCGACCACCGGAGCATATGTGACTTGTCATCAGTGGTCGGCCCGACGGAATACCCTTTCGGGTAACCTCACGTCTCGACGTACTGGGACGTCGGTCGCCATCGCGCGGTCAGCCTCTCTGCGGGTGACGGACAATTCCCCGGTCCGATCACCCGCGGCCTCGGCTAGGGCGGCATTAGGCGCAGATACTCGCGCCTGCGCCGCCCCAGTCGCCGGCGGCGGAACGTGTCGCCGAATAAGAGCTCTACTCGCACACAATCCGCCGCTTCCTTCCGTGAGATTACGGCCTTACAGAAGGCGGCGACCGCGTCCCAGTTCCTGACGCTGTCGAGCATCTCCCTGGCGATGGTCGGCAGCGCCAGGTCGGCACCGATAATCGAGACGAGTTCACGGCGCTCCCTTTCCCACGCAGCACACTCCTCGAGCGTGTGCTGCGCCGTGTCCTCGTCGCAACTGCAGTGGTGGCAGGACGGTGTGCTCTCCCTCCTGACAATCTTGTGCAGGTACTTCCCAAAACACCCGTGCCCCGTCAGCACCTGCACAAGTCGGAAGGAAAGCACCCCGTGCGTCCACTCCAACCACTCCATCAGCACCGGCCGGAAGGCCTCGACGGTCCTGATACCGTACCAAGGACTCTCCAGCCGTACTGCCCAACGGGCAATGACTCCTTGGCGGGCGTCTACCCGCCAGGCGGTGATCTCCTGCAGGGAGACCATGCCGTCGCGGGCGCGCGTCTCCGACACCCGCCGATAAATGTCGGCGAGCATCTCCGCCTAGGTCCCACGGGGGAGTTCCGGCCAGGAGGCACGCTGCCCCCGTCGCCACGGTGCGGTAACCCCGTATGGCCCTGATCGCCATGACTCTCTGTGGTCGCCACAGGAGGGCCCTAAGACGGACGGAGGGACCCCGCCCACACCGGTGCGCCATACAGGGCCATCGACCGGATCACCCCCGTGTACGGCTGTCGGCACGTAGCACTAGGTCCACCCACATTCGGCATCAGCCGCGAAAGGGCGGACGCCGCGCCGACAAGCCGGGGAACAAGTCGATGGAGATGCTCCCGGAACCAAAAATGCCCGTCGAGCACCAGGCCCAAGTACCTCATATGGGCCCGGATGCTGATGTCAACCGATCGGACGGTGATCGAGACGCCGATGGGAGGAGAAATTGACCTATTACTGTTTCGGTGTAGTGGTATAGGGTTTCATTTCAAGTTTTCCTTCTCTTGAGATGTTGTATGCATATTTAATCCCTTATTAGTTTTTTACGACACCCAGGGACCTTAAAGCGGGTGGTAAATTGCATTCTTTCTCCGTTACCACACGGAAAATACCTTCCTTTACAGTTATTTTATCTACATTAGTCATCTTTTGGGAACTTCATGTGAGCCTGGTCATGGTGACCGACTTCACGGTGATCGAAGCGCCGGCGGGAGGCCCGGTGGTACGGAGGCCATAGAACAAAAGGGCCTCCGTCTTTTCCAGGGCTACCCTCAACCCCAGCGCTTCGATCCGCCTGACAATCTCCTCGGTGCCGAGAGTTGCCAGGCGTGCCGCCTCCTCTAGCGTCCCACCCCGGGCTGTGACGAGTGTATCGTCGGCGTAGCAAATTACGCCCAGCCCGGGTGGGAGACTTCCTCTCAACGCCCAGTCGTAGCCGATGTTCCACAGGGTCGGACCCAGAACCGACCCCTGTGGGACACCGCACGTCATGAGCGTTCGCACAACGTCCCCTACTCGGTCAACGTAGAGGACGCTGCGCCCCTCCAAGTAGTCTGTCACCAGCCGCCTGAGGTACACGGGCACCCCGTGATACTTCAGTCCCTCCCTGATGCAGCTGAATGGCAGACTGTTGAAGGCGTTGGCGATGTCCAGAGACACCGCCAACAGGACTCCTCCGCTAGTGACGGCCTCCGCTACCACGGCCTTCAGGCGCAGCAGGGTCGCGATCGTTGAACGCCCTCTCCGAAAACCAAACTGGGCGTCCGACAGATCGGGCCCGACCCCGACGAGGTGCCGCTCGATGCGGGCAGCCAACACCCTCTCTAGCAGCTTACCCGCATCATCGAGCAGCACGATGGGCCTGTAGGCCGAGGCCGACTCGGGAGACCGTCCCGGCTTCGGCAGGAGAACCAGCCTAGGTGCTCGAGGACCAGGGCCAGAACACGGTTCGGAATACCGTCGGGCCCGGGGGCGGTGGATTTGACTCGCATACGCGCCACCGCCGCTCCCATTTCCGGCTCCGTGATGGGCGGAGCACTTTCATCTTCGGCCTCCCGGTCGCTGTTCGGCGAAGCCACGATCGGGGGCGTGTGCTCCGCCCGCCGTGGAAAGAGGTCCTCAACAACTCTGGTGAGAAGGCTGGGCTGGAGAGTCTCGGTGAGGGGGAGGCCCCGCCCGCGGAGCTTGTTCAGCGCCGCGAGGTAGGGGCAACCCCAGGGGTCACGCTCGAGACTGTCCAGCATCTCCCGCCGACTAACGTCCTTGGCGGTACGGACGGCCAGCCTGAAGGCAGACCGCGCACTCCGGTAAGCCTCGTACAGCTGGCCCTCCCGCTCAGCGTCGCGGTGACTCGCTCGGCTGCGAGTGTAGGCCGCCAATTCCCGCCAAGGTCCGCCAATTCTCGGGACCACCAGGGGACCGCACTCTTCGGGGGCAGACGCCGCACACGGGGCATGGCCGCGTCGCAGATCTGCGTTAATGCACAGCGGATGCGGCCAGCCTCGGCATCCACCCCGTCTGCCTGGGGCGGTGAGGACAGCCACGACTGAACGATGGCTGCCTCCGCCAACAGGTCCCGATCCAATCGACCCACAGACCACCGCGGAAACGCGGGAGCTCCGTCCCCCGTATGACCCCTGCTGGGCTGCAGGAGGGTCCGGGAGACCTCTATTCGGATGTATCGATGGTCGGATAGGGTCTCAACCTCCTCCTGGACGCACCAGCTCCTCACACGTGCTGCGACATTAGGGCTAGCGAACGACAAGTCCACTATCGACCCGCCCTGCTGCCGCACGCACGTTTGCACCGAGCCCCTGTTCGGCAAACAGAGGCCCAGTGCCGCCGCCCACTCTTCGACCGCCCGCCCACGGTCATTCGTCCTGGGGGACCCCCACGCCGTGGACTTGGCGTTGTAGTCCCCCAAAACGAAGATTTGGCGCGGTGCCAGTCGCCGTATCGAGGCCCCCAGGATGGTGAGGAAGGCCCCGAAATCCGTCGCGCTCCTGTTAGGGGAGAAGTAAATACCAAATAGCGTAACCTCTCCCCATTCCGCCGCGACATACCCATCGCCCCTGTCCTTGAGCAACAAAGGCGGGGAATGCTACAACGTGGAGGCGACGATTGTCATAGAGCCGTCACTGCTGCCCAGCCAATTGGGCCGGTCAGGCATCACGTACGGCTCCGCGGCTACGGCTGCACCGATCAACCACTCCGCCATGGCTTGCAGGAAAACGTCCTGTGCCTCGGCGGCGTGGTTGAGGTTGGCCTGCAGGAGTGGTAGGATTCGGTCGCCATTACTGGGCCGTATCCATCACCTCCTCCACGCTGGCGGGCGATTGGGTCGCGCTAGGGGCGGGAGCGGCCGGGGTCGTCGTGCCGCTCCGCCCCTTTGGGGCCGAAGCCGGGGGTCTGCACTCCCTGCCCCCCATGTGGTGCTTGGCGGGCCTATTGCCCACCGCACACGCGGGGCAGTGGGGAGTGGCGGCGCAGGATTGCCGCAATTGACCGCAGCGGAAGCAGAGATCGCTGCAGTCAAAGCAATTGGTGCATGTCGGCCGAGTGTGTCCGACCTCCATGCACTTGTAGCACCTCGCAGGCCGGGACTCCAGCACGGTCACCCGCGCCGAGCTCCAGCCCACGAGGAGCCTGCCTGAGTCGGCCAATTGCTTGGCCGACTCCACCGGGCACTGCACCCAAGCAGCACCGACGCCGCCCGGACCAGGGCGGATGGCGCCAATTCGGACGGTGTCCACGGGACACCCGGTTTTCGAGACGATGGCCTCCTGGATGTCATCCACCGTTACGGAGTCGTCCAGACCCGCGACGCGTAGTTCTGCGCACTTTACGGGTCTGGCGATTTTGACGCCACCCTCCTCTGCGAACAGACCCCTCAACTTAGCCGCCATGCTATCGGCCGTCTTGGCGCCCTCGGCCCCAGGGAACTCTAGAATCCGTGTCCCTGTCCGCGCCTTGCGGGTCCTGGCTTCGACGCCTCCTAAATCGGAGACGTCAAGCGCCCGCCGGGCGCGACGTAAGACGGCCTCATAGCTGAGGCCGTTTTCGGCCGCCTCAGGCGGCACGGTGATCACCACCGCGGCTGACTTTGGCGGCCTGTTTAATTCTAGCATAAATATTGCTTTTGATTTTTAATTTTAGGATAAGATACATAGCGTGTACAGAGTAGTTAATCTAGTTTAACTTTAAATGCAATCCGTGATAAGTATTTAAATATGAAACCTATTGTTTTTTTAACTATGTTAATTTAAGCCATTGTAGGTAAACTAAAATAGATACAGTCAAAACGTGTTCAGTTTTGTATGAAAAACAACGGTTAACCTTGGGATAATTTTATACCACGTTGTTTATTTGTATTTCAGCTTCGTTTTATTCAACTGTCAATTATCTGTCAACCTTGTCTCTCAAACAATTTAAACGTCCGTCAGGTCCCCTCAAACGATCTGTCAACGAGCCTTTATTAAATCTTCAAACTTATTTACATAAAAGCTGTCAGTTTACACATGGAAGAAAAAGTAAAGTGAACCTGATGCAGCTAAAACATATTACTAGGAACAAAATCAAATCTCCATTATTGAAGTGAAAACTTCTTCAGGCAAGTTTAGATGGGGCGTAAATTTGCGGGGGACCGGACCGTTCCGCGGGTGACAGGACCGTTATGCGGGTGACCGCACCGTTTTGCGGGTGACCGGACCGGGTATTTAGTCTGTCACCTGCGGAGAGGACAGCCTCGCGACTACGATCGGCGTCCCGAGAGCTCCCCTCTCGGGACGCCGATGCGGTTACCCTTTCGGGTATCGTCCCATTCGACGCCCTGGTAATAAAACTACAGTGTTGCCGTGTCACCCTCACGCGGTCGGCCTCTCTGTGGGTCGGATCATCATCAACCTGCTAAGCGTGTTGATTTTCCGACCGTAGCCCACCCCCAAAAAAAAAAAAGCGTGTAGATTTTTGAACTACCTACCTTCGGGAAGGCTTAATAGTAAACGTCACAGCGTGCAGGATGTATTAATATTTGTTTACATTATTTATTTTTTTATCACCTTTTCACCGATAACGATATGCTAAGCTTATTAGTTTCTAATAATCATTCAATCAATTTGTATGCACCACTTTGCTTCCACACTTATAATATCTACAGCAAAAAAAGTAGAATTTTCTGCTAGAACATTTTACCTACGGCTATATGAGATTTAAATATATGAGTTAACCTATATCTTCAAGGTAAGCGTGATCTAACGTCAATTTATTTGTACTATCGCGTAATATCAAGTGTGGTAGTATTCGAATCGCTATAGTTTTATTTTTCTCATAAAAACACCGTGACATGAATCGAAATTTGTTTGTAATCTTAATAATGTCATGAATGTCTAAGAAACCATTGACACTGTTCCCAAAAGATGACTAATGTAGATAAAATAACTGTAAAGGAAGGTATTTTACGTGTGGTAACGGAGAAAGAATGCAATTTACCACCCGCTCTATTGTCCCTGGGTGTCGTAAAAAACTAATAAGGGATTAAATATGCATACAACATCTCAAGAGAAGGAAAACTTGAAATGAAACCCTATACCACTACACCAAAACAGTAATAGGTCAATTTCTCCTCCCATCGGCGTCTCGATCACCGTCCGATCGGTTGACATCAGCGTCCGGGCCCATATGAGGTACTTGGGCCTGGTGCTCGACGGGCAATGGTGGTTCCGGGAGCATTTCCGCAGGCTCGCTCCGCGGCTCGTCGGCGCGGCGTCCGCCCTATCGTGGCTTATGCCGAACGTGGGCGGACCGAGCGCTACGTGCCGACGGCTGTACGCGGGGGTCATCCGGTCGATGGCCCTGTACGGCGCACCCGTGTGGGCGGGGTCCTTGACCGTCCGACTTAGGGCCCTTCTGTGGCGACCACAGAGGGTCATGGCGGTCAGGGCCATCCGCGGATACCGCACGGTGGCGACGGAGGCAGCGTGCCTATTGGCCGGGACTCCCCCGTGGGACCTGGAGGCGGAGATGCTCGCCGGATTGTATCGGCGGGTGACGGGGGTGCGAGCGGAGGGCGGTGAGATCTCGTTAAGGGAGCTCACCGCCTGGCGCGTCGACGCCCGCCGAGACGTCATTGCCCGTTGGGCAGTCCGGCTGGAGAGGCCTCGGTTCGGGATGCGAACCGTGGAGGCCTTCCGGCCGGTGCTGATGCAGTGGTTGGAAAGGCGGCACGGGGTGCTCTCCTTCCGACTAGTGCAGGTGTTGACGGGGCACGGGAGCTTCGCCAAATACCTGCACAGGGTCGTAAGGAGGGAGAGTACACCGTCCTGCCACCACTGCGATTGCGACGAGGACACGGCGTGCCACACGCTCGAGGCCTGCGCGGCTTGGGCAGTGCAGCGCCGTGAACTCGTCGCAATCATCGGTGCCGACCTGACGCTGCCGGCCATCGCTAGGGCGATGGTCGACAGCGTCGGGAATTGGGACGCGGTCGCAGCCTTCTGCGAGACAGTGATCTCGCAAAAGGAGGCGGCGGATCGTCTGCGCGTGGAGCGCAGCCTCGATGAGGAGATCCGCCGCCGGCGACTGGGGCGGCGTAGGCGCAACTATCTGCACCTCATGCCGCCCTAGCCGAGGCCGCGGGTGACGTGACTGGGGATTAGTCCGTCACCCGCCGAGAGGCCGACCGCGTGAGGAAAGACCGACGTCCTCCCCGAGGGGGGGACGTCGGTCGATGGGAGGGTACCCCACGTAGGGGGTATTCCGTCGGGCCGACTACTGACTACAAGTAAACCTGCTCCGGTGGTCGGCCCAATGACGAAGGCGAGGTGGTTTTCGGGTGGGTTGCGGGAGTTGCGTGCTTAAGCCCCTCTGTCGCCCCGGACGGAGTGGTGCGGAGGCGCGCCGACCGCAGCCCACCCACAAAACCCACAAAAAAAAAAAATAGGTCAATTTCTCTCCTATTGTGAAAGAGGCTCGAGTCCAACAGTGAAACATAAATTAGTTAAAATTGTGATAATAAGGTAAGGTATGCTGACAAAATGTATGCTAATCTGTCTGTCTAGCGTCATACAGTATATCTCTCCGTATAGATATGAGCTTTACTGTGTGATGATAGGGTAAGAATACAATTCCCCACCTCCCTCTCTTGCTCAAAAAGAAAGCTCGACATAAAACCTTACAGCAATACATCTGACCAGCGCGGTATAGTATAGAGCTGGGTGACGTTGTTCTGTTTAAATCTAAAAAATAGTAAAAGGAATTCTCCTTGAAATCGAACGCAGCGCCATCTACTGGGTCCAATTGTAAATCTAAACCATTCTCGAATCCCCTTAAACACACAAATTGTTGTTCTGAGTCTGGATGTAATTTGTGTCCGTTAATTATATGTTTGTAAAGTCCCCCGCAATACAAGGATTATTTCCTTAGTGCAGGGTGTAAAAAAAAACAAAGAATTTCAGCCAGCCGTTTAAGAGGAATTCAGTGACTTGAGATTCACAAGAAATAAATATAGGTATATAGATTATAAACTGTCTCAGTTGGATATTTATAAATTAGCCATTATCAACAGTGACAATAAAAATAAACCTGAGGCAAACAAATACATGTACATGCAAATCTGTGGACACGCCGTACACAATTTCGTGTACTTATTATACTAATGGATGATGGTAATCAATGAATGCTTGCTAATAATAATGGTTAATAGATAAGCGAATAATAATGGTATAGATAATAATGGTAATAATAATGGATATTCTGATATCGTATAACGAATTAAGGGAATTGTATTAAAATCATGTTCTTTTATCGATGAACGATGATCATAACATTTGTCACCAGGCCATGACCATTGCTGCGTCTTGCAAATTATGTCACTGTTATCTATACCAATAAATAAAATTGGAGTGTCTGTTTGTAATGTCAAAATAATAGGCTTTTTTCATGCTCACACGGTTATTTGCACGACACCTATGCCTAAAATAGCAATTAAAAAAATTTTGTCTGTCTGTCTGTCTGTCTGTTTGTTCCGGGTACTCTTCAAAACGGCTGCGCCGATTTCAAAAATTCTTTCACCAATGGAAAGCTATAATATCAGGGCGTTAACTAGGCTATATTTTATCCCGGTATTCCCACGGGAACGGGAACTATGCGGGTAAAACGATTATAACCTATAACCGAAGCGAAGCGAGAGCGGGTTGCTAGTCTATACTAATATTATAAATAAACGCGCGACCGAAATAAAATTGCTAGATTGTTTGCACCACAATCCATTGTCTATGAGGAACTTTTAACCGAATGTCAAAAAAGACGGGATTCATCATCGAAAGGTCGTCATCTTTATCTATTTTTTCCATGCATCCGGGAGCGCTTGGAGAAGGTGTGGCTGGAGGTTGACCACTTCGTGGCCCAATTTTTAACTGGCCATGGCAACTTTAAAAGTAAATTATTTTCTTTTAAACTCGTACCATCACCATTATGTCAATGTTCCACATCTGACCACGAGTATGAACAATCAGCACATCACATTCTCTGGGAGTGCGATCTCTGGCGAAACGAGCGTAACCTTCTGTTAAACAGTTTGCAAGTCACCTGTGGGGTAGTATACTATACGGACCTTGTAGCAACTCGAGAAAATTTCCGTGCGTTCATGCGTTTCTGCCATACGTAGGCAGCAGTTGTAGCAATCAATCTTAACGCTCACATATAGGCCCCGTTAAGCTCTTCCGTATCCGTGGTGTCGTACTTCTGCGCTATCGTAGCTGTACACTTTTTTACTTATTGACTGACTAGCCATTTTGTTTTCCTGTCTCCCGCTTTGCCTAGGAGGGAAGTGGAATCTCTCTTTCCAAATCCTCCTCTTTAACCTTTTCTAATTAAATTTGTTGCGGGTCCCAAGACAATTAAAATCATATCCCGGGACTGCCTGAGGGTCAAACCTCGGTGTCATTTATGGAGACCATTGTGAATCCTGGCTTACAGGAGTTACAATGGTGGGAATGTGTGGTGGGATTAGTCCCAAAAAAAAAAAAAAAAAAACAATATTATAAATAGGCTACTAATAGAATAGGCTGCGAAACTACTGCACCGATTTCAAAAATTCACCAATGGAAAGCTGTAATATCAGGCAGCAACATAGGCTATATTTTATCACGAAAAAAAAAGAAAAAGGCTATATTTTATCACGGTATCCCCACGGGATTGGGAACTGTGCGGATAAGGCGACTGAAACTAAAGCGAAGCGAGTGCGGGTTGCTAATTGAGCGTAAAGCTAAGATACCGAGACGTGCAAGCATTTTTATTTCACCTACGTAAATATTCTTCTTCACCATCATCATTTAGCCAATTGCCGTCCACTGCCGGACGTGGGCCTCCCTTATGTTTCGCCACCAAAATCCTCTGCCCCCTGTATCCAACAATATCCAGCAATCTCCACCAGGTCGTTGGTCCACCTTGGAGCGTATTTAACTGTAAATATTCCTACTCCATATACATTCGAAGTGTTACTGATCTGGCATAATTATACGGGACCAATCATTGTTTCCTAACAATAGTTTTTATCGGCACTGGATATCTGTGCATCACAGAAGGAACCACAAATAGAATGCAGTACTTAGTATGTAGTTGTGTAGTTTTTGAATGATCACTATTGTAATTATTATAATTTATGACATTGGTATGTATTTTTTGTAATTATCTTTATTATTTTGCTTTTGTGATTATTATTATTTATTAGTGTTATTATTGCTTATTATTGACTTGTTTTTTTTTTTTTTGAATATTGTTTGTATTATTATTAATTGCTATGGATACCTACACGGTCCGAAATAAATCATTATTATTATTATTATTATTGTAAGTTTCATCGCCATTATTCATTAAGTATGCCATAATTAAAACCGCAATTCGCTATGCCTTCTCCAGCACGATCGCTGTTTGGCATGAATAACTGACACAAATATATATTAGACTGTCATCTGAAGAGACTCCCGGCTGTGTAAAGACAACGTACAAATAGATAACTCACCGGGCCATGAAATTCAAGGAATTTATTTCGGTGTCCTAATCAAGACAGTTCAGGGTATGATTTTACGACACCCGTGGGAAATTAAGTATTTTTGAATGAGCCTTGCAGCTTCACTGCACAGATGGAGTAGTGGTTAAGATAGCGGCCTACAGCGCCAGTGTCGGGGGTTCGAATCCCACGCGGGACAACACTTTGTGCGATCCACAAATTATTGTTCCGAGTCTGGATGTAATTTGTGTCCGTTAATTATATGTTTGTAAAGTTTGAACAAACAGCTCATCACATCATTTGGGAGTGCATTCTCTGGCGCAACGACCGGAACGTCATGTTAGATAATATGCATGTCACGTCTGGGGTAGTATACTATTCGGATCTTGTAGCAACTCGAGAAAATTTTCGTGCGTTTAGGCGCTTTTGCCATACCTATTACTGTAATCAAACCTAAAGCTCACAAATAGGTCCATTAAGCTTTGTCCAATCCGTGGTGCTGTACCGCTGCGTTTCACGTAGTTGTACAAACTCTTATTTACTGGCTTATCAGCCAACTTTGCTTCATGTCTCCCGCTTTGCATAGGAGGGAAGTGGAATCTTTCCAACTCCTCCTGTTTTCTTTTCTAATTAAATTTGTTGCGGGTCCCAAGACAATTAAAAGCGATTCCCGGGACTTCCTGAGGGTCAAACCTCAGTGTCTTATACGGAGACCTTTGTGGATCCTGACTTACAGGAGTTACAGTGGTGGGAATGTGTGGTGGGATTAGTCCCATTAAAAAAAAAAAAAAATGTTTGTAAAGTCCCCCGCAATACAAGGATTATTTCCTTAGTGCAGGGTGTTGTCTTAAATAAATAAATAGGGCGGCCGTGGCTAAGTTCGATTGTTTAGTACTTTATTTATCAAATAAATCAACAAAGTTCTACTCTTTACTAAAAATCCACAACAAACGCGCGAACTTTTAAAAAAAAGTATATAGTAAGCTGCAGATATATAAAAAGTTTAGCCCTGTTATTTCTCATGATTTCTATATACATACTTAGCAATCATCACACGTACTCACAGTTCTTTCCAGCGGTTCTAGTACAACGAGAGATGGAACAGTGCCAAAGCAATTAAATCTTCAAGCCGTACGCGAGGGATTCTCTGCCACTCTCGCGACGCTCAGGGTTGTCATAATATATTGAATCCCAAGAAGCTACCTACAAGATACTAGACATTATCTAATTATATATTTAAACTAGCTGACCCAACAGAGGTTGTTCTGTTCAAATAAGCGCCACTTACCGGGTCCAATTGCGAATCTAAACCATTCTCGAATCCCCTTGAACATGTACAAAAAATTTCATCAACATCGGTCCAGCCGTTTAGGAGGAGTTCAGTGACATACACACGTAGACAAGAAAATTATATCATCATTTTATCATTTCAGCATATTGCCGTCCACTGCTGGACTTAGGCCTCCCTCATATTAGGCCACAATGTGCGGTCCTGTGCCGCCTGCATCCAAAACGCCCAGCAACTTTCACTAGGTCATTGGTCCACCTAGGGGCGTCCTACACTACGTCGTCCGATACGTGGTCGCCACTCGAAAAACTTTCTTCCTCAGCGGTTGCCGGTTCGTCGAGCGATGTGGCCTGCCCGTTGCCACTTCAGCAATACACTTCACTTCATTATATGTAAAGATGTAAATATTAATTTGTAAAAATTAGCGACTATTCATTGGATTTACAGTCAATATGTGATCTACTTATGGGGACGACCAAGACAAAGAAACATCGTCTGCTTAGATGGTTCGTATAGGGTTTTACTTCGAGTTTTTCTTCCCTTGTAGACATTTTTTTCTGTTTATGTTGCTTAATTATATACATTAGACACTCGTAGGTAAAACTGAGGAGGTAATGTCTTCTATCTTTAAATCTTAGTACGTCACCGATCATGTCGTCAACATTGTATCAACTAATATGAACTACAAGATTAAATGAACTTATAAGATTAAATCAAGTGCATATTGACTCTATAATTTGTTTCATTTAATTGAAGCCGTATAAATAAATTTCGAATACCATGTTTACGTTATTCACGGGGCAAAACATTGGCAACCCTAAGTGACCCTCGTATACCCTTTTCCGCTAGTACTAAATTGCTCTCGTTACTTGCACTTTTTAGGACAACTGTAAAAGTTTACGATCTTGCAAATAAACATTTGGACATGTAAATTTTTCTACACTGTGTACCAACTGTTCTATACTTATAACTTTGAATAAATATAATTATTAAAACAATTTATAAAATGGAGATGATAGCAGTGACGGATATGTATGCTGAACCTTGATCAGATTTCAATTAAAATGAGGAATCTGTACTCTGTCTCTCTCTGTTTTTAAATCTGAATATGTACTTATCTCTCCGCGTGGTGGTGGAGTAAGAATATAATTCACCACTCCCTCTCTTACTTGTGGATGTCAAAAAAGACGACTAAGGGATATGATATGCGAGACAAGGAAAATTCGACATAAGTATGCCAATGAGCAGAGCAATATAATAATTATCTCTTCCATTGTGGAGGAAGCGCGAACCCAACAATGGGACTAATGTGTGCTAAGAGTCACCAAAAAAAGATATATCCTTATATTAAATGATAATTTATTATTAATTGGATATACGTATACTCATTTTTGAAGTTTTAATTGTAATATATTTTATACACATTAAATATTAATGTCTTTTTTTTTTTTTTTGGGTGGGTCGCGGTCGGCGCGCCTCCGCACCACTCCGTCCGGGGCGACAGAGGGGCTTAAGCACGCAACTCCCGCAACCCACCCGAAAACCACCTCGCCTTCGTCATTGGGCCGACCACCGGAGCAGGTTTACTTGTCGTCAGTGGTCGGCCCGACGGAATACCCCCTACGCGGGGTACCCTCCCATCGCCCACCCGCGGCCTCGGCTAGGGCGGCATGAGGCGCAGATAGTTGCGCCTGCGCCGCCCCAGTCGCCGGCGGCGGATCTCCTCATCGAGGCTGCGCTCCACGCGCAGACGATCCGCCGCCTCCTTCTGCGAGATCACTGTCTCGCAGAAGGCTGCGACCGCGTCCAAATATTAATGTCTACGAACAGTATTACTGAGTAAGTAATATCAGACAACGTGACCATCGCGCAATCCTTGATGATTTGAAATTAAAATCTTATGTGTTCCAAATCGAAACACTTATTTTCATGACAGAACAGGATACATAATTAAATAGGTGTGTTGCTGAATATATGTGTCATGTAGAGAGGATATAATTTAGTTAATTTAGGTGCTTAAATTTTTGTGTCTGTACAAAATGAAAAATTGATTCTATATAATAATAGTAGACATGGCCTTCTGCAACTGCTTTTTTTTGGGGTTGGTCTACGGTCAGCACAGCTGCCACCGACAGAGGGGCGGAGCGCACAGCCCCGTAGCCCACCCGTGACACGTCGCCTTCTTCGTTGGGCCGACCACCGGTGCAGGGTGACTTGTCGTAAGTGGTCGGCCCGACGGAATACCCCTTGAGAAGTACCCTTTCCTCGACCGATAACCGCCCCTCGGGGAGGACGTCGCTCTTCGTCGCGCGGTCGGCCTCTCAGTAAGTGACAGACTCACACAACTCTCCAGTCCAGTCATTCGCGGCCTCGGCTAAGGCGGCATTAGGTGCAGGTAATCGCGCCTGTACCGCCGCAGTCGCCGGAGGCGGTTTGCGTCGTTGAGGAGGAGTTCCTCGCGCAGAAGGCTGTGACCGCGTCTCCGTAGCTGCCACCGTGTCCCAGTTGCCTTCTACAACTGCTAGGTTTATTTTAAGGTTTATTATTCTTACCGTAATGTTTATTGTGTGTGTGCCCTTCCTTACGATGCTAATAGTAAAGAAAAATTGGTGATATAGTGTATTCCATTATCGCCCCACGCACTATTATCATCTATGATTCTATTATTAGCCATCACTGCCTGATAAGTTAGTGGGCGTACTGTTATAATAAGCGTAACAACACAGTATCACGCATTCAGGAGCTCAACGGAACCTACATGTGTCTTAAGTTTGATTGCAATAGTATGTATGGTAGAAACCCCCGAACATCCCGAAATTATTTCGAGTTACTGCACGGTCCGTGTAGTGTCTATATTTTTCGAGACGATTTGTAATCTGTAAAATAAGGTCGCGTTTGTTACGCGAGAGAAGAATGTGCTGTGCTGTTTATTCATATTTGTGGTCAAATGTAGAACATTTACATAATAGTGAGTATGCGAATTAAAAAGATGATAATTTATTTTTGAAATTAGGCACCATTGCCAATATATTTTTAGAATTACCATTGCAATTACCATTGCAATTACAATCGCAAATTAAAAAGAAAGAAAATGGATGTGTACTTATGTACGCTTGAGAAGTTATGCTTTATTGACGTAACAAGACAAAATCTTTCTAAAAATGTTATCTTTCTAATATAGTTTCTAAAAAATTCATCATTTGCCTTATCCCACGTTTGTAGAAAAAACAACACTAATAAAATGGGTAAAGCTATATAATACATTAAAATTTTTATTATAACGCATTACCTAGTTGACATTTGTGACGGTGCCGGTGTGCGCATGCAGTGTAAAAAATGTTGACTAGCTAACTTCGAGGTGTCTGTTTTTCGTGACAATGTGCTCACATTTTAAAAAATTACTCTCATCATTTTCTCTAACGCGCCAAAAGATGTATAATTTTAATAAATAATTTTATGAAATTATGCCACACTGTCATGTCCAGCTGTGATCTCTGAAGAGATACAGAAGAAAATATAACAATAACGTTACCTAACTTACGTTAATTTCTATAAAGTTTTATATAATCAATGATAACTTCTCCGTGTAGTGACGGAGTAAGAATACAATTCATCACCACTTATTTTACCCGTGGGTGTCGTAAAAGACGACTAAGAGATTAAATATGCATATAACATCTATGCAAGAAAAGGAACACTTGAAATGATACCCTACATCAACCCGTCTGACCACTGTGGTATAGTAGGTCAATATCCTTCCAATTGTGGAGGAGGCTAGAGCCCAACAGTGGGACGTATATGGGCTGAAATGATGATGATGATGACAGTATCGATATTGTGTATTGATTAAATTGAATACCATATAAATTTCAATTCAAGTGCGTTTAGATTTCTAATAATGTAAAAGTTTTCAGTGTTTATTTCCTTAACACTTATAGACGTAATGTTTTCGTTAGCATATTGAAGAGATATATTATTCATTGATCTAGTTATGAAGGAAGCATTACTTTCCTACTTTAGAACACGTAGACAATAATTTAAATCGAAGCAAACGTGAATTATTATGTTTTCTACACTTTGAAAGTATTCTATACTCTGAAAGATCTCCCCAAAAAATAGTATCATCATCATCATCATCCCAGCCCACATATGTCCCACTATTGGGCTCGGGCCTCCTCCACAATGGGAGGGAATTTGACCTGCTATACCATGCTGGTCAGACATGTTGGTATAGGCTTTTATATTGAGTTTTCCTTCTCTTACACAGATGTTATGTGCATATTATATCCCATAGTCGTCTTATACGACATCCACAGGCAAGATAGGGAGTGGTGAATTGTATTCTTACTCCGTCACTACACGGAAAAAATTGTTTATCTTAAGTGAATTTCTAAGTGCCTTAACATTTAGCATCATGTTCCATAATCCATTAACTATCTTAGCATAAGTAGTCGCACGTGCAACTTCTACGATGAATACACTAGTCTTAAAAGTTCAAGAAATTGTTCAATATCTGTTTATACATTTCCTGTATGGACTAATGATTATCATATATGCTTTTCACTGCTGGGCTTAGACATCATCCATGGTGAGACGAGAGACGGATTGGCACAGATTTCTATTTAGAGTTTTTAGTAAGTGCACTGATAACATCTCCTTTTATCAGAGCTACGTAAGCACCGCGGTTAAAATATTATTTAAATTCACCTGTTAATTTCAAACTTTAATTATCAGACATTCATGAAATATTGCTTTTACAGCTGGTTTAATGTTATCAATGTTCAGTGATATGCCGTAAGAACAGTTCCGGTAAACTATTTGATAATAATGTTAAGTCGCCACGTTACCCCATTGACATTTAATACTGTAGAAAACCGACAAGAAAATTACTCTTGCTTGAAATAGAAAACACAAAGCTCGCGAAGCTATTACAAGCAATTATCCACGTTTGTAACTACTCGCCAAGACCGGAAATCATGTGTCATTGAAATCACAAATGTAGGCAATCTTGATTTGCTAGAAACGTCCCACGCCTAGATTCCCATATGTCCTTAGTTGAAGTTTTGAAATTGAAAATCTTTGTGTTGAATATTCTATATTTTTGTCCATTCCACACGATTGTAAGTAAAACTATTTTACGGATTTTATTGCATTTGTATTTGATTTTTGATTGCCCGACGTTTCTAATACTTTACAACGTTCATGATCACAGGTGTCCGGCGTAAAATGGTTCTATTTACATAATTTATACTCATGTATACATCAGAAATCATGACACAACACGAGTTAAACACTGTAGTCAAATTTATAGATACTAGTGGTCCCTAAGTGGTCAAAACTCGACCATAATTAATTTAAATTTATCTTTCTGCTACATAATTTCCTTTTTAAATATACTCATATGTATATTGAGCAGGCTGGTGGATTATTGTAGCCATATTATCCCTTTTTTGAGGCTGGTGGATTACTAAAAAGGGAAAAAGGGCAGGATATGAGTATCTGAGATATAGATCTTCGTTAATACTAAGGAAAAAATTAACAAATGTAAATCAAAAATAACAACAATCAATGATTTTTATATATTAATTATTTATAATAGTCGAGCTACTTATTCGCTTGATAAACGGTATATGTTGCTTAGACAACACATACAGAAATACACATAGTTTAATTAATTCTGGATATAAATTATAAACAGAAATATTATGACATACCTAACAGGTCAACAAATATAACTAATTTACAGTTAGCTGTCAGCAGCTAGTTTCAAGAGTTAGTATTCAATAAAACCTACCACTGAATTGTGGTACCTATCACAATTTCAGACTATGAATGCGAATAATATCCAAGATGAAAAAAAATACTAATTTAAATCAAAAATTCTACGGTCAGTTAAAACATCTCTATCTCTGATCAAGAATCCAACATTATGCATCAATATCAAGCATTAGACGTCTTTTACCGGCAAGGCAATACAAAATCTTAGCAATCTATACTGGGTTGCTGGTAATGTGTATTCTTATCCTGATTTCACACCTACAAAACCACCAACTTATGTTTCTAAAAAGATGTAGGTATGTTGAAGTTTGAGAACGAAGCGTACCAGCATCGTTACCCGCTTGTTACGTCATCGCCGGTCGATAGCAACGGCGCACCCTGCGGCCGGTCGCAAATACTTCACGACAAAATCTCTTACTTTCAATGCTTTTTCAAATAATTCGTCTGGTTGAAATTTAAAAATTATTTGACGTTATTTTATAATGATATTTTTGTATCTACAAAAATCGGTTTATAGATTATGTTTAAGTTTCAGTATTTGTATAAGAATGATTTGATTTTTTTTTCATTGGTAATATATAATCAAATCTCACTATTAGGCAAAAAAACTCGTAATGAGACGTTTTAAGCACATAATAAGACGAACATTCATCTAATATGCGAGTTATGCAAGGCCGACGTGTTGGTGTAGGATTTTGATTACTTTATTTACTTTTTGAATCGCAATGTGGTCGCATTCCGATCCGATGAGGTGATAGTATAATAGATTTGTTAGGTTTCAATTAATAAATGGTCATCATCATAATTGCAGCTAACAAATTGTCCCACTGTTGAGCTTGAGCCTCGTCCACAATGGAAGGGCAATTGACCTACTATACCACGCTCCTCAGAAGTGTTAATATAAGCTCTAATTTCAAGTTTTCATTTTCTTGCATCGATGTTATATTCATATTAATGCCTTAGTCGTTGTTTATGACACCCACGGGTAAGAGAAGGGTTGTTGAATTGTATTCTTACTCCGTCACCACACAGAAATATAATAATTACCTTCTGTTTAATAATTACTGACCAAAAACTATATATTTTATATATAATTATTTTCATTATATAATTACAATATATATTTTACTTTCACTTTTAAACTTAATTTAGTTTATTTCCAAAATTGCAATTAAACAATGGGCACATAATAACAATGGGTGGGGAATTTGACTTAGTTTAGAATTATTAATACCTAATAATTCTAAACTAAGTCAAATTCCCCGTGTAATAAAGTGACTTAAGAATAATATCTAGACGATTATTATTCTCCTTCCGACTAGTGCAGGTGTTGACGGGGCATGGGAGCTTCGCCAAATACCTGCACAAGGTCGTAAGGAGGGAGAGTACACCGTCCTGCCACCACTGCGATTGCGACGAGGACACGGCGCAACATATGCTCGAGGCCTGCGCCGCTTGGGCCACGTAGCGCCGTGAACTCGTCGCAATCATCGGTGCGGACCTGACGCTGCCGGCCATCGCTAGGGCGATGGTCGACAGCGTCGGAAATTGGGACGCGGTCGCAGCCTTCTGCGAGACAGTGATCTCGCAGAAGGAGGTGGCGGATCGCCTGCGCGAGGAGCGCAGCCTCGATGAGGAGATCCGCCGCCGGCGAATGGGGCGGCGCAGGCGCAACTACCTGCGCCTCATGCCGCCCTAGCCGAGGCCGCGGGTGACGTGACCGGGGATTAGTCCGTCACCCGCCGAGAGGCCGACCGCGTGAGGAAAGACCGACGTCCTCCCTGAGGGGGGAGCCGTCGGTCGATGGAAGCGTACCCCAAGTAGGGGGTATTCCGTCGGGCCGACCACTGACGACAAGTTAACTCTGCTCCGGTGGTCGGCCCAACGACGAAGGCGACGTGGTTTTCGGGTGGGTTGCGGGAGTTGCGTGCTTAAGCCCCTCTGTCGTCCCGGACGGAGTGGTGCGGAGGCGCGCCGACCGCAGCCCACCCACGAAAAAAAAAAGATGATTATTATTAAGCTACTTGTTCCACCCACATCGGTTATATTTTTTTTTTTTTTTTTGAAAAATATACTTAGATATAAAAGGGAGTTTCGGAGAATATTTAGATATAAATTACAGACTTATGAAATATGACTTTTTAATATCCTATCGATATCAAAAGCATATGAACTGCTTATATAAAATTAAAAAAAAATTGTAAAATGAAAATTGTAAAATTGTTTAATGAAATATTAAAAAAAAAAGATTATTATTTGAGTGAAAAATAATAAAAGAGGAAGTACAAAGAATCGCCAGTTATCTTTACATTTATATTTTATTCAAAAGTACGTCTTTACCAAACCTCTTTAAATGTGTTAAGAATATCTTTAAAACTTCGGGATCTTCCCGTCCACCTATTGCTGAGGGGGTGAGATATCCTTATATTCATTCATCTAAGCCTGACAGATTGTAGTCAGCTACTAATTGCAGCACCGACGAATACCTGGCCTCGATTTGTTTTAGTACCAGCCCTTTTTCAAGAAATATGAGAGTGGAATATATGTGTGTGTGTCACCGTCTGAGGCTGCTGCTATAAGCTAGTTCTGTTCTAACTTCTGCTAGCTAGTTCTTATTGCTCATAGTTTAGACTAGTGGTGGGCAAACTTTTTTAATGGCGGGCCACAAAGTTTAAGAAATTCTAGAGGAGGGCCCAGCTATAGAAAAAATGCATTTTGTATTAAAGCTTTTTATAAATAAAATACCTTTTACTTTTACGCCTTGTTAGGCGTGTGAGACATATGAAATTGTTTTTGATTTTCCATAATAGTTTAGCTTCACCGATAGGTGAATAGAATGGAATTTTTCCAATAAATAAACTAATACCTGTGATAGACTGCCGAGATAATTATAATTATGGCTAGTTAATTATGAGATAATGAAATCTTTTCCATTATAAGCGTCACATTTTATTTTTCGTCCAAAATGCTGACTAGAATATTTAGGATGGATGGACCCTCGGCGGGTCGGAGTTGGCCCGCGGGCCGTACTTTGCCCATCACTGGTTTAGACAGATTTACGGCAGCGCGTTTGAGTTATGAAATGTGTTGACCACCCCATGACTTGGGGTACATCTCTTGCAAGGCGTGAGGCTAGTGATTATCTCCAGTTGAGAACTGAAGATGATTACTGTGCTATTCGCACCGATATACAATAAATATACCATCTTCACAAAGAAGTAGTATTGGCATAATGTGCAAAAATTTATAATTTGATAAAATATTGATGAATGATATAAGAACATTTATTTTCAAGCATATGTATTGTCTCATTTCAACATTAGTGAAAAATATTAGCTAATCGATGGAAATAATAAAATAAAAATAAGTTTAGAAATTATCTTTATCCGTGTAGTGACGGAGTAAGAATACAATTCACCACTCTCTATGTTGCCCGTGGATGTCGTAAAAGACGACTTAGGGATATAATATGCATATAACAAGAGAAGGAAAACTCGAAATAAAACCCTATACCAACCAGTCTGACCAGCATGGTATAGTTAGGTTAATTTTCCTCCTATTATGGAGGAGGCTCGAGCCCAGCAGTTTATAAAGTGAAATGATAATGATAAACTTTAGAAAAAAGGTCCCATTAAATTTATGTTAATTATAAATTACTGAAGTTCGTAACAAAATTTCGGAGTATTATCACAATTAAACCTTCTTTCTCTTTTTCAGGTAAGTTTGTATTTCATAATTCTGACTCCGGATACAAGAAGTCTTTAAGAAATAAAAATTACGAGAGCAGTTTTAGCAGGTAAAGCTATTAATTTCCTTTAATGCCTTAATCGTTTTTTTTTTTTCACAATAACTTGTTGGCAGCAATGAAGTGATTCAGTAAGAATACAATACATCACCTCTATCTTTTCCGAGGCTATCATAAAAGAAAATTAAGGTACGTTAACAGACAACTAAGACCATGAGTGACGAAAACTCGAAAAGTTAAATGACGTATTAGTATAAGGCTTCTGAGCGACGGATAAATTTTAATATAAGTAACATATGGTACCTACTTAGCTTATATAATTTAGGTTAGGTATACCTATACCGTCCACTGTTCTAAATAACAAAAGCATTTTAGAAATATGTTTTCTTAAAATTCTATTCTAATTTTATTTAACTATTTGTCAAAACAATACATAAAGTTGCGCTTGTGCTGTTTAAGTTTCACTGCCACTCTTCTAAAGACCAAATCTCCATCAGACTACAACGGTATTACTGTGGAATATATTTTAAGGAAATAATCAATCACTATTCCATTTTACTAATGGAATGCTTTGGTATGTATATTCGGATGTCCCGGGGTTGTTATCTACAGATCGTATTTTTTCACTGAATCTCTTCAGTTCTGTTTGAGCAGATTTGATAACTACATGATTTTTTAGCAGAATCAGTTTTCGAAATATTTATTTACGTATTTCAATAAGGCCGAGAATTTCAACCAAAAAGAAAAACATATTCCATATTTTATAATCATATTATTAGTTATGAAAAAGTTCAGTAACGTTACAAAACTTTTTTTACCCTTATTAAGCCGTAAGTTTTTATCGGAACAGCTTTTCCATCCGATAAATTTCAAGGAGCCGGGGTTGTGAAGCATTAGAAAATTATAAAAAATACCTAACTTACAGGGCCACTAGTTTTATAATAATTATTTATTTATAATTATGACAAATATATTTTTTGGTTTATAATTAACAATATTACGCTAAAAATAGATAAAAATATATACCGAGGAATTTATTTTTCTCATATTCCGTACCCAGGTTAGATGTGATTTCAGAATATATAATTTTCTTGACACACAAACAACTTTAATATAACACTGAAATTACAATTAAAGGGTTCCCCGTGCAATAAACATGTTCTAAATTCTAAAATAATAAAAAAAGTTAAATTGAAGGAGTTCTCCTAACAAGAAACAAAACTTTTGAGGTCTTTTTATTTTATGAAATATTTAAAATAGTACATAGTTGTAAATCTTTTCAAATGGTAAGAAACCCTTTATGAGCGAATTCAACTCGCAATTGGCTCAAGCCAGAACTGCGATGTAAATATGTCTTCTATAAATATGCACGCTTAAATAAAAATTAAATAAATTCAACGTTAAAATCGAGGGTCTCTTTTGTTAGGTATCGATATTCGCAATATAGTGACAGCTTCTATGGTGAAAGTGTCAGAGTTCCTACCTTATTTCATAAATTTTGTCTCTATTCTTTATATTTACATATGTATAAAAGGTTTGGGTGACTGATGTTGAGCCGAAATGATTGAATCTAGAAACATGAATTTCGGACCGTAATTTCTTTTAGTGACTTAGTATCCACTAAGATAGTATTTTAAAAAATTCAACCCCAAAGCAGGTGAAATGCAATGAAAATAAAAGCTTATATTGTGCAATTATATTTTTACTTGATTCCTTATCAAGTTAAAAATCAGTATAAAAAGACTCCCTGCTAATTAAATAATTCTGAAATCAACCCTTCACAGGACATATTCTTCCCTAATGAATAATGAATTTTGTTTGATATTTTTTCAGCATATGTGTAATGAATTGATAAAACACCAATAATTAATTAACTGTACAGATGGCATAATAATTAAAATACCGACCTACCACATACTTGTGCGATCGATAAATTGGACAATAATTGTGCGATCAATAAATTGTTGTTGTGAGTTTGAGTGTAATTTGTATTCGTTACTGACTTATATGTTTGTGAAGTCCCCTATAATTCCTTATGATTATTTCCTTAATACAAGGTGTTGTCTTAAAAAATGAAAATCTAATTTAATGGAGTAGTTATGCTAGTCGGTTAAGATAAAATGGGTTTTCACACAGCCATAGAACTCTATTTGTTTGTTCCAAAGTAAATTCCGACCGCAGTCTCGTAAATTTTTCACTGGCAGTTGTGTATAACGAGATTCTATACTGACATATGTACGTAAAGCTTTATTATATAAGAGAAACGGATCATAAGAGGCGAAATACATAGTTTGTGGGGTGAGGCAGGACGGAATCATCTCGCTCTTTGCGATAGTGTATAGAGCTATTTCCCAAAGCGACCATACCCTATTAGAATTTTTGCCAGCAAGAGAGGATTCTGGACAGCCGGAAAGAGAGGATTTCGAACATTTTCACCTTCAAGTCCCACAGAAAAGTTCCAACTAACGCACTCACTGTCTCGGTCAACAGCATACGGTAACCGCTTATGGTCCCTAAGCACTATGGCTTCTGTGGCCGGCACAAGAAAGCCTTACCGGGTTGAGAGCCCTCAGCGCTCACCCATATTCTGGGCAAAGCTGTGAAGCTATCTGCAGCTAACAGCTATATACAAAAAAAAATAAGAAAGCCTTAAGACGAATGGTCAAGAAACTTGATAAAAATGCTCCCGACCACTTCTTCATCATCACTCGTCGATTACTTGGCCCAAATATTTCATCTGACTCTCGAACCTGACGGAGACTGCTGGGGACGGTGATTGAGGCGCTGAGGGCTACACCGGGATTACGGGATCCATGAAGTAGGATAGCACTGTTTCGGGCCACTCTAAGTGGCAGCGCGATCTTCTGAAATACCTACTTCATGCCGAGAATGTTAAAGCGTATCGCCTCTTCAAATTAACCCCAACCCTGGAGGTTACCTCGCAACACTCAATTGTAGCCAATGTATCACATAGACGGGCATAAGATCAACTTCAACGGGGCACCGTACGACAAATTCCTCTGCACACTTCACGCAGTGAACATTACACCGCTCCAAATAGTCTGCCACCAGCCACCTTAGGTACAGAGGCACGCCATGATAATAAAACGCGACCCTAATGTAGTTGAATGGAAAACTATTACATGTCGGTAGTTGTTGACATCCAAAAACACCATCAACAACATCCCAGAAATTCTTATCAATAAATTGTATATTCAGACGTAAATAAAGAAAGATTTACTGAAATTTTAAATGTAGTTTTAGTGTGATGTACATGCCCATAATTTATATGGAATAAAACTTAAATTCAACAATCTATTATGCTTGCGGGTTTTGCAAAATATGACTAAAGCATTTGAAAAATAACATTTCAGAAGAAGGAAAAGATAAAAACCAACTTATATCAATTCGTATGCCTAACGTAATATGCTATATTACGTTAGGCATACGAATTGATATAAGACATTTGTGCCCGAAAATTGAACGTATTTTTTTTTTTATGGGTGGGCTGCGGTTGCGCGCCTCCGCACCACTCCGTCCGGGGCGACAGAGGGGCTTAAGCACGCAACTCCCGCAACCCACCCGAAAACCACGTCGCCTTCGTCGTTGGGCCGACCACCGGAGCAGGGTTACTTGACATCAGTGGTCGGCCCGACGGAATACCCCCTATTGGGGTACCCCCCCCATCAACCGACGTCCCCTCATCGGGGAGGACGTCGGTCTTTCCTCACGCGGTCGGCCTCTCGGCCTAGCGATGGCCGGCAGCGTCAGGTCCGCACCGATGATTGCGACGAGTTCACGGCGCTACGTGGCCCAAGCGGCGCAGGCCTCGAGCGTATGTTGCGCCGTGTCCTCGTCGCAATCGCAGTGGTGGCAGGACGGTGTACTCTCCCTCCTTACGACCTTGTGCAGGTATTTGGCGAAGCACCCATGCCCCGTCAAAACCTGCATTAGTCGGAAGGAGAGCACCCCGTGTCGCCTCGCCAACCACTGCATCAGCACCGGCCGGAAGGCCTCCACGGTTCGCACCCCGAACCGAGGCAAAATAGAACGTATACCTATACACTGAGTAGTATCATCATTATCACCTCGTATACGTTCCAATACTGAGCTGTAGACTCCCTGTAGTGAGAATTATGAGATAGGTAATAATTTAATTTCACATTTCCTTCTATTATATTAATTTTATTTGTTTGTTTCTCTTCGACGTCTTTTACGATCACCCACGGAAGAGGAAAGTGTGGTGACAATCGTATTCTTACTCCTTCACCACGCGCATGGAGAGCTATATAAACATTCAAATATTTTTCATTTATTAAACACTGAGCCCCAATATATTGTTTCTATAAAATCAATATAATAATGATATTATTAAGCTCTATTATTTTACGTCGCGTGTATAGCGACAAAGCGTTCTCTTGATGTAAGTAACACAATAATTATGTTACAAATAAATGTCCTCTAGAGGCTCTTAAGCTCAGTACTGGTTAAATTGTTAACGAAATCACTTTAGTATTTGTTTTTACTTCTCAGAACGTATTTTAGCTCATATTATGACCTATTGCTGGTATGAACCTCTATTAGGAAAAATAATTGGTGTAATAAATCACACTGCTTACGGGGTTCGAGCCCTTTATTTCTATTTGTTATTCTCTTAACATTATTACTTATTATTGTATGTTTTGGTGAAGTTAGACATTTTCATTGTATTAACCGCGAGTGGCGCGGTTTCATCATTTCAGATTATCCGAGCCTCCTCCATAATAGAAGGAAAATTGACCTACTATACCACGCTGGTGTTGATATAAGGTTTCATTTCAAGCTTTCCTTCTCTTGCATAGACATTATATGAATATTTAATCCCATAGTCATCTTTTACGACACCCTTGGGTAACAAAGCGGATGGTAAATTGTATTTTTACTCCGTCAATCGAAAAAGTATTTACATAATCGAAGTAATTCATAATCTTTAGATGTGATGTTTCATCTGGGCAAGGAAGCTAAAAATCAACACATTTATAACTTTTGAGTCCCACATAATAAGATGCTGACGTATTTATTGCCTTTCTGTCACAACAGCACAGTGCCAGACCATATGCTGCTATTAAGAATTTCCTATCGGAACAACCCAGTAGCCAGCCTACTGCTTTGTATTTGTTTGCTTATGCAACAAGACCAATGACCATATTTAGAAGTCCGTTTATTGTTTATAAGGTAGCGCTACGTTATGTAGTTATTTTTAATTTTAATGTTCATTTTGTTGCAAAGCTTAACAAATATAAATTTTTATGCTAACATTTAAAATTATAATAACGTAAACATGTAAACCAAACTGTTTAAAAGTTGGTGACTTTTCATAAAATCTTTATAAACGATGAAAATTCATTATTGAACAAACCAGCGTTCCTGCAGTTTACACTGTACATTGTGCCCAACACCAGAATATATTGTGTGGCTTGGACATAAAATTCACATCAGCTATTATAATATACATCCATTCATGCTTTGACTTCAAAGCATTTTCTTAATATCATTATGTATTTTACCAAGAGGTACTTAAACCTCTTATTTCAAAATGATTATCATACAAATTTAGCAGCGAAAATTCTTAGATGTGCGTGTTCAATTTAATTATAAATATATAAAAATTCTAAGTAATCGCTATAAACTACTCTAACTAATGACTCTAATCTAATTCATCATGACTATTCTACTTTCATCCCAATTACTTAAGATCGATGAAATTTGTACTCTTATCATTGCACAAGTTGCCAAAGCTTGGGCAAGTTCGTTTTCTAAAGTACCCACAAGTAGGTAATACCCGACGGCTGTACGCGGGGGTCATCCGGTCGATGGCCCTGTACAGCGCATCGGTGTGGGCGGGGTCCATGACCGTCCGACTTAGGGCCCTTCTGTAGCGACCACAGAGGGTCATGGCGGTCAGGGCCATCCGCGGATACCGCACGGTGGCCACGGAGGCAGCGTGCCTATTGGCCGGGACTCCCCCGTGGGACCTGGAGGCGGAGATGCTCGCCGGACTATATCGGCGGGTGACGGGGGTGCGAGCGGAGGGCGGTGTGGTCTCGTTAAGGGATCTCACCGCCTGGCGCGTCGACGCCCGCCGAGACGTCATTGCCCGTTGGGCAGTTCGGCTGGAGAGGCCTCGGTTCGGGGTGCGAACCGTGGAGGCCTTCCGGCCGGTGCTGATGCAGTGGTTGGAAAGGCGGCACGGGGTGCTCTCCTTCCGACTGGTGCAGGTTTTGACGGGGCATGGGTGCTTCGCCAAATACCTACACAAGGTCGTTAGGAGGGAGAGTACACCGTCCTGCCACCACTGCGATTGCGACGAGGACACGGCACGCCATACGCTCGAGGCCTGCGGGGCTTGGGCAGTGCAGCGCTGTGAACTCGTCGCAATCATCGGTACGGACCTGACGCTTTTTTTTTTTTTTATTGCAAACGGTGGCAAACGAGCAAACAGTACACCTGATGGTAAGTGTTGCTGCCGCTCATGGACCTTTACAAGGCCGTTGCCTACCGCAAGAAAGCGAAGGGAGTGTGAATGCGTGCATTGAGGCTCGGTGATACCAAGGGCACCACCAAAACCCTCCACACGCAATCACCCTCAGAAAATTGGGCTTCCGGCTCTCTCGCTCACCGAACGAAGCGCAGTAACAAATTGCTACTGCTCAGACGTCGATTTTCTGCGAGAGCATGGTACTGCCCCGGACGGACCGGCCCGCGGCTGTAGACAGATAACTGTCCACAGTGTGGTCCTACCACTCCTAACGGCCGGCTATCGCTAGGGCGATGGTCGACAGCGTCGGGAATTGGGACGCGGTCGCAGCCTTCTGCGAGACAGTGATCTCGCGGAAGGAGGCGGCGGATCGCCTGCGCGAGGAGCACAGCCTCGATGAGGAGATCCGCCGCCGGCGACTGGGGCGGCGTAGGCGCAACTATCTGCGCCTCATGCCGCCCTAGCCGAGGCCGCGGGTGACGTGACCAGGGATTAGTCCGTCACCCGCCGAGAGGCCGACCGCGTGAGGAAAGACCGACGTCCTCCCCGAGGGGGGGGGGACGTCGGTCGATGGGAGGGTATCCCAATAGGGGGTATTCCGTCAAGACGACAAGTTAACGCTGCTCCAGTGATCGGCTCAACGACGAAGGCGACGTGGTTTTTGGGTGGGTCGCGGGAGTTGCGTGCTTAAGCCCCTCTGTCGCCCCGGAAGGAGTGGTGCGGAGGCGCGCTGACCGCGACCCACCCACAACAAAAAAAAAAAAAAAAAGTAGGTAATATAAGGATGTAAGGATTACGTAGTTTTCACTTTTTTTGGCTAAATCCAAAGCTGATAGAACTTTGCTAGTAGTTTCAGTCCAGTGTGTCCATACTATTAGTACCTTTACAGCGTATTGCAGTCAATTAGTAACAACTGATGATGATATTTTTAAAAGAATACCAAATTTGATCACAACTACTCTCAACTAAAGTTCTAGAACTTTGCCTAGGATTTGTGAGGGGGTTTTTACGATTTACAACTATTGATTGAGGGTCAGACTAATCCAAAATCCCATTATAAAAGAAGAAGTAATACATATTTTTCTTGCCGATTTTGAACTATATGAAAATGGTCAATGCTAATGCCCCATTGAGTATATTGCGTCTACATGAAGTGTGAGCGGATTCACATTTTGACGTGCTTAATTTATCTTTTAAACATTTTCTACCGAGTAGTCTTGATTGTCAGCTTTTTACATAATTTGATATGATATACACATTTATAAAATTATATATAAAGAAAATATTTGTCGGTCAATTTCTTACCATCACAAAGTTATACTTGAGCTTTCAAGTATAACTTGTATACTTTACTTTTTTACTTAACAAGTATTTATTTGTATTAAATTTTTTAGTAAATAATATGTAAAAGATTTTAACTGTTTGCCATTAAATAAAGTGATTCGACTTCAGCAGCGACTATGACAGTTAGCTATTTCAACTAAAAAGAATATTTCTTTTTGTTTTATTAATGCAAATTATAGGTAATCAACACTTAAATAGAATATAAATTACACATGTCTTTGTATTTATATGAATATCTATTTATTTCTATACAACAAAAACAGCTGACATATTCGTAAGTTCGCAATTTGTTTCCTAAATAGAATAATAGCAGTGCCCCATCTGTTGCGAGGTGTTTTATTTACGAACTAAACATATTTTATCTCAAATACCTTAGGTTTGTTCTTCAACTAGACTGGAATACCATTTTATGTCTACAGTTATTAATCTAAACATGGGCCATAGTGTAGAAATGTATCACAGTAAATATGTATATTACGATAATACTAAATGTAGGCCTTTAAAATATATCATTAAAATAAAAGGTACATATATTTTGAACATATATAATAAAAAAATAAGTAAAAATAAGTAATAATGAGTAAAGGATCAACATGAAACATGCAAGGTCAGACAGATTGTGTCAGGCTGTTGTTTTTCCCTTAAAAAATTGTTTTGATTTTGGTAGAAAGTATGACCGTTGATTTGTCTTTTATTATATAGACTATTTTTATGAAAGTTGTTTTCGATGTGGCAACTTCCTGAGACTCTTGAACAAATCGGATGCCGGGATATTTGTGCAAAACCTGTAACATCCTCTTACCTATGTAGTCGTGCGATACGAAGAACATTTTCATTTTCCGTTGGCTTTTTTGTTGATTGTCGTTGATATAATATTTGCTATAATTATTACGCCTTGCTTAGGCTATCTATACCAATAAATAAAATTGGAGTGTCTGTTTGTAATGTCAAAATAATAGGCTTTTTTCATGCTCACACGGTTATTTGCACGACACCTATGCCTAAAATAGCAATTAAAAAATTTTTGTCTGTCTGTCTGTTTGTTCCGGATAATCTTCAAAACGGCTGGACCGATTTCAAAAATTCTTTCACCAATGGAAAGCTATAATATCAGGGCGTAAACTAGGCTATATTTTATTCCGGTATTCCCACGGGAACGGGAACTACGCGGGTACAACGACTATAACCTATAACCGAAGCGAAGCGAGGGCGGGTTGCTAGTTATACATAAAGTTATGTAATATGTAGCTATGAGTGTCAAATAAAATGCATAATAGTATATAATGATAAATCATGGTTTAGAATCACTTGAAACGGGGGACTGCTCGTTTGCTAAATGTTTGCCCTTGCAGACTACTATGCTGTGATGCTAAATAAAATCGTTGAGCTTCTTACATGCAGGTTATAACGTTTCAGAAATTTTTAATTAGTATTTACTAACAGATACCTACTATGAAGGTACTTTGATACATCCTTTACTTTTCTATGATCGTTGTAAAAACGCAAAGAAATTAATATTATAGAAATACGTAAACGACACAGAACAACCAATGCATTTTTTTTTCAACAATTTCCAGCAGTGTACTAAATGCCGGCATCCGAGCTCCTTATTGCTTTGTTCTCTGTGATTAGTAAATTGTTGACAAAAATTTACAAATACATATAACTTTGTCTAGCTCTATGGTGGCGAGTGCTCTACTTTGAAAAAATATCGAGATTCCTTTGTTTTTATGAGTCACCTTCAATATGGCATTTGGTTAGAGAATGTGATAACATTTACGTCCATTGATCACCTATCTACATATTATAAATATAATATCTTACATGATTTCGAATTATTGAATTTTCTGAAAGATGAATGGATGCAAATACTTAAATTTTCGACCAATATTTGCAACGAAGAATGCGATGACATTTTTTCTAATTTTTCTTTAATGCAAAACCAATCAAAAGCTTTCGGTGTGGTGACGGAGTAAGAATACAAAAGCAAGAAAGAAATGTATTCTTAATACAATTTTCTATAAAATTGTATTCTTAATATAATTGTGTATAAAATTGTATTCATAATACAATTATTTCACTCGTGAGTGTCGTAAAAGACGACTGAGGGATTATAATACTGGCTGGTAACATCTATAGCAAGAGAAGGAAATCTCGAAATGGAACCCTATGCCAACCCGTCTTACTAGCGTGGTATGGTAGGTCAATTTCTCTCCCATTGTGGAGACAGCTCGAGCCCAGCAGTGGGACACATATGAATTGTGATGACGATGATCAGTGCAAAATTGTATCGATCAATAATAATCAGCATAAATTCTTGAGAAACCGTAATTGACAATCAATCTAATTTTGCTTTATCTTCAAAGTTATACAGTCCTCAATTAAATAAAACAATTTTACTGATTTTATCGTGTTTGTATTTGATTTTGGTCACGGGCGGATTAACCAGTCCGCCAAAAATCCAAAACCACCCGAACTATAAATGCTGCAGTGTTCGAAACGTCGGGCAATCAGAAATCAAATACAAACGCTACAAATATAAAATCCGTAAAGTAATTTTATTTAAATTCAATTAACTAAATGAAACAATTTTTCGACCGTATGTATGAACATACGAAATCGCCATATTTAGTATTTAAATATTCATTTTCATCACCATATGACAGCCTACCGCCGTCCACTGGTGTTCTTCTCTCACATATGAAAGGATAGTTCCGTGATCGCCACGCTTGGTTGGAGAGTTGACGATTACAGTGAAGTATTATAAGTTTCCCAGCAAATAACTGCCAACCCTCTTCTTAGACAATTTTTACAATTCACAAGCGACAATTGTATTCTTATATCATGGCCAAATGGAGAGCGAATGGGATAAATACTGTTGATTACTTAAAAGTTTGTTTCACAGTAATCATAATAAATCCCAATAAGGACTTAACGGAAACTATAAACGACAGGCTCAAGAATGACATTGCTTAGTGACATAACTAAAAATTAATATAGTTTACTAAAATTACATATGTATATTAATATACTTATTATAAAATACATGTGCAATTATTACAATGAAAATATTTTACTCTTTTTTTTATTTAAAAAGACAATTATGCGAAGATGATTTTAAACTACTCAAACAATGAAATAGGACTGGGTACATGGCGCTGCAGGCTGTACAAAGGATTTTTTTTTAAGTCTACGCACAGCATCTATTAGTTTAGCTTGTAAATAATTAATTATTATAATGTATAATAATGATTTCTGAAAATTAGTGATTTATAATAATGAGTGCTGTGTGGTAGCGGCTTCGAATACTAGCAACCCTTGCTTTACTCGTGGGTGTCGTAAAAGACGACTAAGAGCCCTAGATTGACCCGGACCAACTCCATCTGGTACCATTTGGGTCAACGATTACATTCCCAAGGAGGGTTGACGTCAGGCAGACGGCCGGTCATAAAAGTCATTGCCGAAACTTTTTGCAATATGTCAAAACAGATGACACATTGCGTCGACCCCAATAAATTGGGATAAGAGCAAGATGATGATGTATAATAATGATTTCTGACTATGCTATAATATGCATAAAACATCTATACAAAAGAAGGCAAACTCGAAATAAAACCTTATACCAACCTGCCTGACCAGCATGGTATAGTAAGGTCAATTTCCCTCCTATTGTGGAGGAGCCTCGAGCCCAACAGTGGGACGCGAAAATGAGCTGAAAAGATGATGAAAATGATGAATGATTTCTGATGTTTACGCGAATATTACACATTGTAATTAAAATTACTTTACGAATTTCATCGCGTTTATATTTGACTTTTGATTGCCCGAAGTTTTGAACACTTAGCAGCGTTCATGGTCACGGGCGGACTAAGATGTCTCACGTCCAACATGTCATCGTTATTACAGAGGTTTATAATTATCTACCCTCTATAGAAATTAGTTATTAAATTTAGAGCCACATTCTGGTACAAATTTATTGCCAGTATAAAAAGAAAATGATTCTATATGAAAAATGTATATTTTTTATAGTTAGTAATTAAACATTAAATTTGTAGTGATTATTATGACAATTTAATAATTTAAAACCTAACTAATCTAATATACTGCCACAGAAAGATCCGGCAAGAAAGAGACATAATGCTAAATTTATATGTATTATTTTTTTAAAGGCAAGTTACTTTGTCGTGTATAATAAATTAAATAATTACCCACAACATAAGTAGATTTACAAAAATGGATTTTCTTTTTCATAATTCACCTATATTTTTAGCATCGGATAAACGCCAAAAGTCTGACAGCTTCCTCAATCTGTATGGTAATGCTTACTTAAACTTTGATCAAGTCTTTACATGACATTTTTACAAATTTACATATTTTCAAATTAAGGCGTAAATCAATTTCATATATATGCGGCTTAAATTGCTATAGAGATTAATTGAAATCTGTTCATTTTTATTTACATAAAACTGCAACATACCGCTGCACAAGCTTTTTTAAACATTAGAAGTTTATATAAAACTAGCTGACCCAACAGAAGTTGTTCGGTTCAAATCTAAAAAAATGATAAAAGGAATTCTTCTTAAACTCGATCGCAGCGCCACCTACCTGGTCCAATTGTAAATCCAAACCATTCTCGAATCCCCTTGAACACACTCAAAAAATTTCATCAACATCGGTCCAGCCGTTTAGAAGGAGTCCTGTGACATACAAACGTACACAAGAATTATATATACAAAGATTAAGAAAATTATTGCTTATAAAATATATGAAAATAAGATCCTTAAGGGCTTCAACTAACTCGCTACATATATAGGCAGGTATTATTATTTTTCTTTAATATTTTATAGTCTTAAACATTTATCAATTAATGAATAGTTACTAGTAAGATCATCATCATCACAGCCCACATACGTCCCACTGTTGGGCTCGGGCCTCCTTCACAATGGGAGGGAATTTGACCTACTATACTATGCCGGTCAAACATATTGGTATAGGGTTCCATTTCGAGTTTTCCTTCTCTTGCACAGATATTATATGCATATTACCTATATCCTATAGTCGTCTTTTACGACATCCACGGGTAAAATAGTGAAGTGTATTCTTACTCCGTCACACGAAAAACTAGTAAAATACATTAAGATTTAAGTAAAATAATTTAAATGTAATTTATATTCATAGTCCCTCGTTGTTTAGCAAGCCTATTCCAAAGTACCAAATAACGTTACAAACTGCCTGCTTGCCATTCAGGAAATCTTATCGGCCATAATAATTGGAATGAGAATTCAAACCTTAATGATCGACAGACGTATAGATACGCCGCTAAGTTAACGAGATTATCTACATTTTTTAAAACACAGCAACTCAAATTCAGAAATAAATCCTTGTGTCGCAAGGGACTTTATAAATACAAAATTAATGGACACAAATAAAATCCAGAATAATAATTTGTGGGTCGCACAAAGAATTGTCCTGCGAAGCAATCGAATCTACGACACGCTGCATGAGAAGTTGCTTTTGATCACTAAACCAACTGTGTTGTCAACGTTAGATAAATAGGAATTGGATTGTATTTGATCTTTTACATCTTTGTAATATTTACCTATGTTATACTAAATGTCATAATAACACAAGCATTCCAACACACTTTACCCCAGGCCATCATCTTGAATTTTAGTTTCAGTAACAAGAACAAAACCAATAAAAACTGCAATATGTCTATGTGTATGGTTGCATTAGTGTCGATCGTGTCATTCAACAATGGCAAGTATTAGAGAAATATGTTATTAACGCGTGAGGGATGATCCAGGTCGGTGAGCTCCCTCATCAGCGAGGCGAGGAGACAATCGTCTCGGGCTTCGGTCGGGTGGGCAGCGTTCGCTCGCTACTCGCTCCGCTTCCGCAACTAGCGGGTTGAGCGGGCGAGCGGGTCGCACGCACCAGTCCTCTTCTAACCGCGAGTGAGCGCGCTGCTTCCGCGGCGCTCTCTTTTCCAGGCACATGCCTACGAAATGTCATCTACCTACATTTCACGATAACGTCCGATTAGAAATTAACACCGCCGAATAGCACGTTCAGTGCACAGCGACGGTCGATAATTTAAACACTTAACTGGTGTTTTTTTTTTTGACGCGAAGTTTTTTCAAGTAAGATTTTATGTGTACGATTACATATATGGAATGTGTAGCTAAATACATAACCTTGGCTAAAGAATATCGTTTTGTTTTTGTGAGTTTTCTTAGTTTTATAACTAGTAATTCTGGTGTTTGTGTGTTGTTTACTGCGTTTAATTTAACTTTTCATTCGCGATTATAGCAGGAAATAATTGTTAACGTAACAGTCGCCTGCATTTTTTTTGTTACAAATTAATGTGTCGATAAGTATGCTCACTTACTTGAATTCAATTGTGACGTATAGAATCCGGTTTTTGTTTACGGATTTGATGCTGATACTGACCTTGCTGGTAAGAGAATATGATAGTATGTGTCGGCGTGGATGCAAAACCTTCACTTTTTCTTATAATTAGCTAATTGCCATATAGGTAATAATACAATTTAATATCAAATGCAAAACATCATATACAAAGGTTTTTTTTATTACACTTAGAGTTCGTATCTCATTAAGTACGTATACTATTGACAACATTGTAATTAGTTAAATTATACCTACGCTAAAAATTAATTATATAGTTACCACTCAGAGTAGATACAGTCATTAATTAAACGTCACAATGGAACGTTTTATGTTATCTTTGCACATTTTTATTATTATAACAAAAGCACAGTTAATGTTACAATACAATAAAATGTTACCGCTACTCGGTATACATTTAAAACAATTAGATATGTAGGTACTAACGTTCTCCATAGAAATTAAAATACGTATTTTAGAACCAACAAGTTCCTCCTACAATAGGTACTAACTGATAAAGACAACAAGTTGCATTTTATAGCAGAATAACAGAAAACATGCTATTGCATAATTAGTGATTACATACATTTCAACAAACATTATTATTCTCGTAAATAATAGCTACATATACCTAGTACGAAACACAAAGCGTTATTTAGCAATAATAAAATGTGGCAGTGACAAATAGCTACAATGATATCTTTGCGACAGTGCGGACACGGTGCGTAATACGGAAAGGACGCAAAATTCGTTAATTGGTAATTAAGAAACATGGCCAATTTAAAATATCTATCTGTCATCGTTATGGAAATATTAACAAGAGTAATAAATACCAATACTAACAATACATTAATCTTGTTTAGTAGATTCGGTTAAAGTGCTTCTTTACTAGGTATAAGCTTCCTTTAATATGGGAGCGATACAAGTCGATTTAAACAACGTGCTTGCTGGCCTAGGGTTTTGCTTCAAGTTTTCCTCCTAAATACAAGAGATGGAAACGTTATCTGCTTACGTCCATTGTTCGTCACATACGATAATAACGCAAAAGGAAATACATTTATAATCCACTGTATTTCTACTACTTGGTCTTACATGCAAATAATGGGTACATAGATATGTAATAAAGGATAATAAAGTTACTGGAAATAAAAAAAATATATCTGGTTGACCGAGCTTCGCTCGATATATTTTTTTTTTGTATTTTTGCCGAACTTATTTAGATATAAATATTACCAAAAAATAAAATGATGAAATAATGAAAAAAATATCAAAAATTACAAAAAGAGAATAATAATAACACCGAGATTCGATTCCACGCTGTTTGAATGCCAAAACAAAACAAAAAAAAAACGGACAACTTCCCAACCGAGCTATGGTCACTCTTGACGGGGACAGCGAAATTTGAATTCTTTCTTTCTTCTTTTGGCCCCGAAACCTCTAGTATGCTAAATTTCATAAAAATCGTTGGTACAAAAATTGTTCGTTTAAAGATATAAGATAAGATAATGATTTTTTTTAAGGATTTTAATACTAATAATCATTAAGATTTAATGTTTTCTATAATATTATAAAGATTTCATTGACCAAAAATTAAAGTTTATTTTAAGCAGAAAATACTTATATTTAAATGTTATGTATTTTTAAGTAGCATAATAATATATGCGTAGTATAACAAACTACGTTTATTTCTTATTTATGGGATAGTTAATCCGGGTAATGGATTATTTTTTGTTATCCAACCTGGTTATAATGTAGATTTTAATACATAATGTGCAAAGTAAAAACTGACAGTAAGTGCAAGTATTGAATAAATACAATAACTCAAATAGGTATAGCACTTCTTAATTAACATGTGTAAATATAATAAGTATGGATAGATACTAATTTTGTGAGTCAGACGAGCTGAGCTTGGCATACACTTACTGGCGCACAGACTCACACACACACGCGCAATATGAAATATGATATTTTAGGCTCTACTAGCATAAACAGTCGCATTCAACTGGTATTGAGGTCACTTGTTTTAATCCAAAATATCCGGACTGTAAAACTGATCGTTACGTATGACTTCAGCGAACTTTTATCAAAAAATATTTGGTAACAGTTCGGCATTTAGATCTGTACCTGGTAAATAAAACATCTTGCGTTTCTCCGTTCCCTATTTTTTATCTGGCAATTTATAGATTTAGCCAAATAAATTCGTGTATCGTGGGGAGAGTTACAATCACATTATTAGTAAATAAAAATGAGACTCAAGACTAATATTTTATGGTTGCACTAAGAACTGTCCAGTATAGGTATCGAACCAACGATACTATGTTTTGCTTGCTTGCTTGAAGGAAGAGAAAATATAGGTCAATCTTTTTTGCTTAGCATCCACCTTCCTTGTCATATTATTTATTATCTTCATATTCATAATTACAGTTCATAATAATCAGTTACTTTACTAAGTGCCACCTACAGCGGATTTTACTTTACCAGTAGAGGAATCCTGTGTACGATACAAAAAATCAAACAATGATTGTCGCATTTAAGCCATGGAGCTCAAAGGTGATGAGGGAAATCGCTAGAATTATCCCATTGTCAGTTCTTCCTTTACTTATCAGTTATACGACCACAACCTCCGCCAGGCTGTCGTATCGTCTACTAAGTGGAGAACGCCAGAGAATCTTTGCTAGCGAAACAAAGAATACAATATCCCCCTTAGACCTTAATGTGCCAGTGTCGCGGGCTCGAATCCCACGCAGGACAATACTTTGTGCGATCGACAAATTGTTATTCTAAGTCTGAATGTAATTTGAAACCGTTTATTATATGTTTGTAAAGTCCCGCGCGTCGTTTCTCTACGTGATAAAAGCCGGAACACAGAAATCCGTAGAAGAACGGGTGTAACCAACATAGCCCGCAGAATTAGCACGTTGAAATGGCAATGGGCAGGCCACATCGCTCGTCGAACTGACAACCGTTGGGGAAGAAAGGTTCTTGAGTGGCGACCACGAATCGGACGGCGCAGCGTAGGACGACCTCCCCACTAGGTGGGCTGATGATATTCTCGAAGTCGCAGGGAACCGTTGAATGCAAGTGGCGCAGGACCGTTCCGAGTGGCATTCTCGTGGGGAGGCCTATGTCCAGCAGTAGACGTCTGTAGGCTGATGGATGGAAAGTCCCACGCGATACAAGGATTATTTCCTTAGTATCTTTCTTTGTCTATCCGCTTGTCTTTCTTTAAAAAAATATATAAATTTTATCACGCATGGACGATACTAACGAGTATTTTTCATGTTGTGACGTACTAATAATCATCTCATCATCTCAGCCCACATACGTCCCACTGATGGGCTCGGGCCTCCTTCATAATGGAAGGGTAATTGACCTACTATACCACGCTGGTCAGACGTGTTGGTATAGGGTTTTATTTCGAGCTTTCCTTCTCTCGCATAGATGTTATATGCGTTTTATATCCCTTAGTCGTCTCGTACGATCACCCACGGGTAAGATAGGGGGTGGCGAATTGTATTCTTACTCCGTCACCACACGGAAGACGTACTAATAATAAAACTTGAAAAAAAAAGAAACTAAATCAAACGTCTGGAACCCATATTTAGTTTAGTACGCCAATATATCTGCCAATAAGGAGGCAAATGGCCTGCTGTAGAATAAATCAGGGCTGCAACTGAAAACGTAATATTACTTTAAAAAAATAATAATGTTATAGGCAGTTCTGGCTAGAATTTTGAAACATTCGATACGCTCTTGATTATAAAACAGAGAATGCTATTTAACTTGTTCTCTTTATCCACGCAAAGTCAGGGCAGCTAAGTCTATATACACAATAAACGAAGCAGTAACCGGTATCAGTAATGCCATGACATAAACAAATGTCAAAAATATAATAAAGGAAAAAATAATAAAACAAAGTTAAATTCACATCAATCATGTGTGTGTTTATTTAAGAAAGGTGTGCGACAAAAAAGCGATCAATTTGCAAAGCACACAAAGGATAGATGGACTGCGTGAAAGAGGTTTGCCTCGAGTAAGCATATGAGAACCAGGGTGGAAAAATACAGAGTAAGAATAGAATAAATTGCCAGCATTAATAGTCGGTGTTGCTATATGATTGATTTCTATCCATTAGTCTATCGATGTCCACATTTAGATAGGCCTACGAAGGTTGATGCCATAATACTCGGCAGGCGAGTTATTGATGGCAGTTTTCCAGAAGGGTATTTGAGCTCTTTCCTTGTGGTGTAAGAATACAAATCACCACTCCTCGCATCATCATCTTGCCCGTGGCTGTCATAAAAGACGACTAAGGGATGTAATACGTATGTAACATCTATGCAAGAGAAGGAAAATTCGAAATAAAACCCTATACCAACCTGTCTAACCAGCATGTTATAGTAAGGTCAATCTCCCTCCTATTTTGGAGGAGGCTTGAGCCCAACAGTGGAATGTATATGAGCTGAAATGATGACGATGATGAGTTGAGCTCACACTCTTGGGGTTCTTTGAGTCCATTTTTAGCACTATTATGTCAAGCTAAGGGATGGTGAAACCTTGTATTCTTAACGCATGACCGTTTGGGGAGATGATTGATTAGATTGACAGTCGTCGTCATCATAATCATCTCGGTTCATAAACGTCCCACTGCTGGCTCTAGCCTCTTCCACTATAGGAAAGAGACTGGCCTTATATCGTGCTGGTCAGACAGGTTGGTATAGGGGATGTCGGGTTTTCTTTCTCTTGTACAGATGTTATATTCTTACTATATCCCTTAGTCGTGTTTTAAAACGTCCACGGGTAGGATGGGGAATGGTGAACTGTACACTTATTCGTCACCGCACGGAAATTGACATTAAGTAATAATAAATGAGTTTATAGGTACATAACTAGTGCCCAAATTCATGTAGTGACTAACTTGAATTGACTAGATAATCATAAGCGGATAATATCATGGCAAGGGAATTATAAAAAAAATCTTTCGTCATAAAACTATACTAAACTGTTAAGACATTATGACATAGGCCAATTTCCGCACAATTGTATTTTTGTTTTTATTTTTATAAATAAAAAGCAACTCCCTACACTAAGGAAATAATCCTTGTGTTGCGGGGTACTTTACAAACATATAATTAACGTACACAAATTACTAGTACATCCAATTCCAATCAAAACAAAAAGATGCAGTAAAATTTTTGGGTATGTTTGCCTTGAATTATATGTATGTATTTGTATTTCTTTGGCCGCGTGGCGACGGTTTGAGAATACATGTGTCGCCACCCCTTACTTGCCCGTGGGAGTCGTAAAAATCGGCTGAGGGTTCACCAGGAGAGTGGGCAGCAGCTCTCTCCTGGGAAACGTAAAACATCCATACTGCGATCGCCAACCCGCCTGCCAAGCGTGGCGATTACGGCAATATCCCCTTTTTAAAAATGGCGTACAACAAAAAAATGGCCCCCAGTCACGGCGGCTCCGGTACCCTACGGGCTCATTTTGGTGGCGGGCCCAGTAGTGGTGGAGCGGGGGGTGCGAGGAATCTCCGGCAGCGATCCGGCTACCAACAAAAACGACCCTTGGCCCTGGTAACACACAACATTCGGACACTCAGGACTGACGAGAGGGTCATCGAGCTGGAAGAGGAATTGAGCAAAATCCGCTGGGACATTGTAGGATTATCAGAAGTGCGAAGAGAGGGCGAGGGCACGATAATCCTCCAGTCTGGAAACTTGCTCTTCTACCGGGAGGGCGATCACCCGTCCCAAGGTGGTATAGGGTTTATCGTTCGTAAGTCTCTCATAGACAACGTGGAGAGGATCGAGAGTGTGTCGACAAGGGTAGCGTACCTTATACTCAGAATTACCAAGAGGTATTCGCTGAAGGTTATACAGGTATACGCACCGACCTCGACATACTCCGACGACGAGGTGGAGGCATTTTACGAGGACATCTCGAAAGCCATACACGCGTCCAAAACCCACTTCACGGTGGTTATGGGAGACTTCAACGCGAAACTAGGCAAAGGGAGTGATGATGAGTTGAGAGTGGGGAAACATGGATATGGACAGAGAAACCAGAGGGGCCAGAAACTGGCTGATTTTCTGGAGAAGGAAAGCCTTTTTATGATGAATTCCTTCTTCAGGAAGCAGCCACAAAGGAAATGGACCTGGATTAGCCCCGATGGTTCAACAAAAAACGAGATAGACTTCATCTTGTCAGACAAACGACAGATATTCAATGATGTCTCAGTGATCAGCAGAATTAAAACTGGGAGCGATCACCGGATGGTACGAGGCACATTGAATATCCATACAAAAGTCGAGCGGTCACGCTTGATGAAGTCTACACTCCGACCTACATCTGTCCAATACCAGAACCTCGAAAACTTTCAACTCGAACTACATAATCGCTTCCAATGTCTGGACGAGTGCGAATCTCCGAACGATATGAACAACAGGTTCGTGGAAACTGTCCACGCGGTTGGGTCGAAATTTTTCAAGGCTCCGCGTTAATAGACCTAAAAAACTTTCTGACCAGACTCTCGAGCTCATGGAGCGGAGAAAAGATATGACGGTGCAGTCTGCAGCCGATTGGTCCAAACATAGGCAGCTAAATAGACAGATCTCCAGGTCTGTGCGTCGCGATATTCGCCGATTTAATACGTTCCGTATTAAAGAAGCGATAGAGCGGAATCGTGGCTCGAAAGTGTTCGCACAAGATCTGTCTATTGGGAAAAGCCAAATGACTAAGCTGAAGACCGATGACGGCACTGTCATTTCATCCCAAAGTGAGATCTTGGGAGAGGTCGAAAGGTTCTATGGACAGTTATACAAATCATCCCGAAATCCTGTTGTCGGCTTGGTCCAAGATCCCAGATCCAAGCTAACTCGGCACTATACCGAAGAAATCCCGGACATCAGCTTGTACGAGATTAGAATGGCTCTCAAACAACTACGTAACGGTAAGACACCGGGAGATGACGGAATTACGGCAGAGCTTTTGAAGGCGGGCGGCAAGCCGGTATTAATAGCCCTTCAGAAGCTATTTAATTCCGTTATCCTCGGGGGCGACGTTCCAGAGTCGTGGACCAGGAGTGCGGTGGTGCTGTTCTTCAAGAAGGGTGACAAAGCTCTTTTAAAGAACTACAGACCCATCTCACTCCTGAGCCATGTTTATAAGTTGTTTTCGAGGGTCATTACCAATCGACTCACGCGCAAGCTCGATGACTTACAGCCGCCCGAACAAGCCGGCTTCCGAAAAGGCTATAGCACCATAGACCATATCCTCACGCTTCGGCAGATTATACAAAAGACCGAGGAGTATAATCGGCCCCTGTGCTTAGCGTTTGTGGACTATGAGAAAGCCTTTGATTCAGTCGAAACTTGGGCGGTGCTGCAGTCCCTTCAGCGGTGCCAAATCGACCATCGCTATATCGAAGTGCTGAAGTGTTTGTATAGGAACGCCACAATGTCAGTCCGTATCCGGGATAAGAGTACGAAACCGATCCAGTTGCAGAAAGGCGTGAGACAGGGAGATGTCATCTCTCCGAAACTGTTCACCACTGCACTGGAAGATGTCTTCAAGCTCTTAGACTGGACTGGACTCGGCATCAACATTAACGGCGAATACATCACTCACCTTCGATTCGCAGACGATATCGTCGTTATGGCAGAATCCATGGAGGACCTTGGCACTATGCTCAATGATCTCAGCAGGATATCCCAACTAGTGGGTCTACGAATGAACATGGACAAGACGAAAGTCATGTCAAATACCCATGTCATTCCTGTACCGGTCCTAGTTAGCAATGCGATTCTCGAAGTTGTCAATCACTATGTTTACCTAGGACAAACAGTCCAGTTAGGTAGATCCAATTTCGAGAAAGAGATCAGCCGACGAATCCAACTCGGTTGGGCAGCGTTCGGGAAACTTAAGAGGATCTTCTCGTCCAACATACCTCAGTGTCTGAAAACACAGGTCTACGACCAGTGTGTTAACACACACTGATGATGTGATGACTTACGGCACGGAAACGTGGTCCCTAAATGTAGGCCTCATATCAAGGCTCAAAGTCGCTCAGCGTGCTATGGAACGGGCTATGCTCGGGATTTCTCTGCGAGATAGAATCCGGAATACAGAAATCCGCAGAAGAACGGGTGTAACCGACATAGCACGAAGAATTAGCACGCTGAAGTGGCAATGGGCAGGCCACATCGCTCGACGAACCGACAACCGCTGGGGAAGAAAGGTTCTCGAATGGCGACCACGCATCGGACGACGCAGTGTAGGACGCCCCCCCACTAGGTGGACCGACGACCTAGTGAAAGTTGCTGGGCGTCGTTGGATGCAGGCGGCACAGGACCGCACATTGTGGCGCAATATGAGGGAGGCCTACGTCCAGCAGTGGACGGCAATAGGCTGAAATGATGATGATTCGTATTTCTACGTTTGTATGGTATTGAAGGTATACTAAGAGTCTAATGCAATAAGTTAATTGTAAATGGAAACTAAAACGAGTTTCAAAATAAACGGTGACCCCGTTTTGTTTTGTTCATCATCATCATCATCATTCATCATTTCAGCCTATTGCCGTCCACTGCTGGACGTAGGCCTCCTTCGTGTTACGCCACAATGTGCGGTCCTGTGCCGCCTGCATCCAATGACGCCCAGCAACTTTCACTAGGTCGTCGGTCCATCTGGGGGCGTCCGTCGTGCGTCATCCGATACGTGGTCGCCACTCGAAAACCTTTCTTCCCCAGCGGTTGTCGGTTCGTCGAGCGATGTGGCCTGCCCATTGCCGTTTTAGTGTGCTAATTATTCGTGCTATGTCGGTTCTTCTACGGATTTCCGTATCCCGGATTCTATCTCGCAGAGAAATCCCGAGCATAGCCCGATCCATAGCACGCTGAGCGACTTTGAACCTTGTTATGAGGCCTACATTTAGGGACCACGTTTTCGTGCCGTAAGTCATCACCGGTAACACACACTGGTCGTAGACCTATGTTTTCAGACACTGTAGTATGTTGGACGAGAAGATCCTCTTAAGTTTTCCGAACGTTTGTTTTGTTACATAATGCCAATGTCAAAAAAGGAATTTCTTCGCTGATCCATTGGCGATCATGATATTCATGGTTTGGATCTTAATATCGTGCAAACATTGTGTCTCTGACAGTTTTTAATGGGAATGGTTTCCAAACAATACTATATTGGAGTAATATGGCATATCATTTATTGGAGAGGTTACTGTTATAATCGCTATAATATATTATGTAAATGGGTCGGCGATCGCAGCGAGTTGTTACACGTTTCCCAGGAGAACGCTGCTGCACATTGCCGTGGTAATCCCTCACATGATATTCATGTCGCCCAATTAATTGGACTCTTTAAGTTAAAGTGTATTCTTATCCCGACGCCACACCTAACTAGAAAATAAAAATATGTTTACAACGAAATGGCATGGCAGTAACCACTCATTATCTTCTAACAACAAATAAGTTTTTAAAATATTAGCGGATTAAAAATAGCATTTGAAAAAAATCTTTTAAACTTATTTCGAAGACGCAGATACGATACTAAATCAAATATTTAATTGATTATTAAATAAGTTTGAGGCCGTTATAACTTTTTCGTAAAATATTTCATTTTTATTTTTCAGTCTTGAAATATGTTGACAGGTTAGATACGGTATTTTAAATCTGCCTTTCGGTAATCGGATGGGCTATACTTGTTAATTAAAATAATTTACAAATACGTTTATACCTATTTCAACTGAAATTTTTAACTAGACAAATCCTCCTTTCTTGGCAGCGATATTATCTCATGATTAATAGTCGTCTCGTCAATGCTTTGTCTCCTATTGTTTGCAAGATAAAAAATAATATCTGGATAACCGCTTAGCTTGGTTTTTTGGGTAAATTTCTTTTCTTTTTTGCAAATTGGCTTATATATTAAGATTTCTGTACGGTGACGAAGTAAGAATACAATTCACGACACCCTTTGATGTCCGTGGGTGTCGTAGAAAACGGTAAATGGATTATAATATGTATACAACATTTATGTAAGCTTCTCTAAGAGAATACCATGTAGAATGGTCCTATACCACATGCATCGAATGGTGCGCGAGCGGTATTTACTGTTATTTAGGCAATATACTTTGAAAACTTACAATACTTTAATATTTTCTCTAACTAAATTTAAGTTTTAAATACTCTACACACTGTCAAATTTACAAACGTAATCTACAATTGCATACTTGGCTTGCGGTATCATCATCATCATTTCAGCTCATATACGTCCCACTGTTGGGCTCGAGCCTCCTTCATTGTAAGAGGAAAATTGATCTATGACCACGCTGGTCAGACTTGTTTTGTTTCGAGTTTTCTTTCTCTTGCATATATGTTGGTCGTCTTTTATGACACCCACAGACCAGGGTCGTTATAAACGCCGTTACGCGAATAGAATTTATATTCTAAATTATTAAACTCATCATCATCATTACAGCTCATATACGTCCCACTACTGGGCTCGGGCGTCCTCCATAATAGGAGGGAAATTGACTACTCTACCACACTGGTCAGATGTGTTGTTAAAGAATTTATTTCGAGTTTTACTTCTCTTGCATATACGTTATATTCATATTTATATCCCTTAGTCGTCTTTTACGACACCCACGGTCAAGAGAGAGGGGTGGTGAATTGTATTCTTACTCCGTCACCACATGAAAAAAAAATTAAACTCAATATAATTTAATTTATCATCTTACTTTTAATATTTCAAACTCATTAATAACAAAGAAGTGTAGTGTTTATGTTCGATTCCACTTTTCACAGTTTTAATATCGTGCTTTGACTCTCTGAATAAATAGTCTATGAATGAAATATGAGAAATGTCATTTTAAAATATATTCTCGCTTCAACAATTTGAAGTTATTTTTTTCTCTAATTATGAAATAACTTTAACGGTTACTTCATAATAATTACAATCAAGCCATGAGGCTATTAAGTAATTTAAATTTAACTTAATTTGCTAAGACTTACAAAGTAAAGAATGTGTCCATGTGGCACTTTTCTTATAGTCTCCAATACTAATAAAATATACTTTGTTGTTGTGTTCTTTAAGGACAGCACTTAAGAAGTTAATAATAAAGTGATATAAAATTTTAATATTAAGTTCATATTACATAGCAAAACCGAATACTACTTATCCTAAGCCCTGCGCCTTATGCCGTCCTAGCAGACTGCAGGTGACCGGACCGGGGATTTAGTCTGGCATCCGCGGTGAGGTTGGCCTCGCGACGGCGATCGGCATCCCTGGGGGACGTCGATGGAAGAGGGTACTCTCTCAGGGTGGAATACCCTGAGAGAGTACCCTCTCCCATCCACGAGTCCACGAGTGTTATGTGCAGACGAGGAGTGTCATCGGTAGATATCCCGTCCCATTTTAAGATTAAATTTCTCCACAAGCCCCTACGTGTTGAATCCATATCCACATGTAAGCCTTTCAAAGTACCAGGTATCTTTTCTGTTAGTAATATCATTTCCCTGTGGTGACAGAATAAGAATACAATTCACCACCCCCTCCCTTGCTCGTAGGTAGACGTAGACGACTAAAGGATTAAATATGCATAAAATATATGAAAGAGGTGATGTCGAAATGAAAACCTATGCCAGCACACCTGCCCAGCATGGTATAGCAGGTTAATTTCCCTCCTATTGTGGAGGAGGCTCATGCGTAACAGTGGGACATATATGAGCTGAAATTATGATGATGAATATCAGTAATATGGTGTATAACCTATATGTTAGTGTGTGTGTTAATAATATTTCCGTCAAAACAACATTTTCATTTGAATCGTTGGTCAAGTTAAAGTCTCACAGTTAATAAAATCCGATATGACAATAATTGTGAAAATGTGACACAAAACAATTTTAGGCTTGTAATAAACTTAGTTTTATTTTTCAATGTTTACTATCTTGTTCTTTCAATCATATATCTTGTCTGTAACATTAATTATAGGCTTGAAATTGAGGGATTCTTTCGTTCGTTATAGATACTTCAGTATAATTCACTGTTTTGCCGAAAACTCTTTTATCACATAGACTTTGTAATTATTATTTTTTGTCGCAATATTACTTACATTTTATAAAAACAAACTGGAAGAACTGTGTGTCAAATCGCAAAGGGTGATTTCTTACATATATGTTATTTAAACCTAAAAATGGTACGTTAATACTTTTAAAACCATACGTTTTTATGGCCAAGTCAATCTGTTTATTTAAAACCTAAAAGATCTTTAATATTGATATGGTCACTATAAGAAGTTGTTAGGTTAGCTAATTACATAATAAGTTAAGACAGTAAGTGCTCTTAAGTAGAGACTGAATAAATTAACCAACTTGATATTACATGGATCTCACAACATTTTATAGTAGAAGAATTGAGTTGCGAGGCTTGATTTTTTTCACAAGTTGTGATTTTGATGGCATTAATTTATTTCGTTTCCAGTGTCCTTTGATTAAAAAAGGTTTATTTGTTTGAGAGATAAACATCGTGTATTCCATTTGCATACCAATAATAAAATAGTGTCAAACACTATTTTAACAATATTATTTTTTGTGAAATGTCTTGGAACCAATATTTTACATTTAATTTATTAATAGCAAACTAACTTTCCTGTAGTGACGCAGTAAGAATACAATTCATCACTCCCTATCTTGTCCGTGGATATTGTAAAAGACATCTAATATACATTTAAAATTTATGTGATGGAAACATAACTCGAAATAAAACCATAGGGTTTTATTTCGAGTTATGTTTCCATCACATATCACATACCAACATGCCTACCACTGACGACAAGTCACGTCTGCTCCGGTGGTCGGCCCAACAACGAGGTGACGTGGGTACGGGTGGGTTATGGGCCCGCGCGCCGTCCTTTCATCGCCCCGGACGGACTGGACCGCGCATGCGCTTACCATAGCCCACCTATAAAAAAAAATACCAACATGCCTGACCAGCATGGTATAGTAGGTCAATATCCCTCCTATTGGGGAGGCGTCTCGAACCCAGTAGTGGGACGTTTATGAGCTGAGACGACTAAACTAATTTGCCTATATGCAATTATAAATGGCCGGCCGGACCAGTGTGTCCACACTCGTAAAAAATGGACGTTTGTACAGTAGCATTTTGCTATAGTGCTTCTTGCGGTGCAGGCCAAAGCCGGAGTCCTATAATACCTTTACGGCACCTGGCTTTATTGCTACTGTAAAGGGCCATGAGCGGCAGTTTCCACTTACCATAATGTGGGCTGCCTGCTCGCCTATCATCTAGACCACAAAAAATAACCTTTCATATTAGTGAAATACTAGTTGTGCTACCTCAATTATAGGAATACTAATAGAAAAATAAAAATCATGGTAATACTTTTGAGAACACAAGACTTGCGTCGTATTGTGATTTAGTTTTGTAACTTTTAATAATGATTCGAATACATAAATAGTTCGCAACGAAAATGACTTCATAGGGTGTTATTATGTTTCGCGCTCTATATTATTTTTGCATTGCAAAACATGAAATAGAATAAACTAATGAGATAACAACGATTTTCTTTTTTTTTGGTTTGATTATAACGATGATTAGCAACCCGCCCTCGCTTCGCTTCGGTTATAGGTTATAGTCGTTTTACCCGCGTAGTTCCCGTTCCCGTGGGAATATCGTGATAAAATATAGCCTAGTTTACGCCCTAATATTATAGCTTTTCATTGGTGAAAGAATTTTTGAAATCGGTCCAGCCGTTTTGAAGATTACCCGGAACAAACAGACAGACAGACAGACAGACAGATAGACAGACAGACAGATAGATAGACAGACAGATAGACAGACAGACAGACAGACAAAAATTTTTTAATTGCTATTTTAGGCATAGGTGTCGTGCCGTGTGAGCATGAAAAAAGCCTATTATTTTGACATTACAAACAGACACTCCAATTTTATTTATTGGTATAGATGAGAGATTATTATTTAAATAATTAGTATTAAACATTGATTTAAAACTAATAGATTTAACAAAATGATTGAAAATAAAAAAGGAAGCCGAGCTCAGGACGCTAGGCAGATGTGAAACAGCGATATTATTTTCTACAAGTAGGTATATATATGCATAAAAGAACAGATTACGACAGGAACTCTGTATATGACATATTCAATAAACGTTTATTTTTATTAGTATACACTATAGGTATGTGTTTTCTTTTTTTGGAGCTCAATAGATGGCGTTGTACAAAATTCTAAAACAAGTTATGGTTTCGTAATACAAATGTACATATCGAAGCGTGGCGTTAACCCCACGCCAACGATCAGGTTCATATAGATATCCTCGGCTATAGATGTTTCACACGTTGTTTTTCGCGTAATACAGTGCAACCTTAATTATTATTTCCCATCAAACGACTTCAATTGTTTTACGAAAAAAACGTGTCGGAACCTGTCGCGACTGAATCACATACTATGGGACTAAGGGTCATATAGAGGTATTTACACTTTTTTTTAATAGTTGAAAATTCGTTATAAAGAGGATGTTCGTAAAAAATTTGTAATGTAAAGGTATTATTTACACTGACTCTTATGGACAATTCAAGGGGATTAGAAAAACTTTGTTAAATCGAGGAAGTCGTTAAATTGAGGTTCGTAATATTAAGGTTGCACTGTATAACAGCAGCCTACTTTCGGATACAGCATATTCTGTTTGGTCATGATCAGTCTGTACAATAGTAGGATAAGTACCTCTAATAAGTCAAGGAATCGGTTTAGTTACCCGCTTAATTGGCGGTTTTGGTGCAACACGCCACTGTTATCTCACTCCAGATGCTTTGGAAGGCCTGTGGCTGGATAACCTGTTAATAAAATAGACTAATCGCTGCCGAATGACGTCACTTTATTAGCCTCTCTGGTGTTTTCTGTTCAGTGATTTGGGAATATAATCTAAGTTAAGGGTACGTAGTGAGATTCAAATACACATGCATATAACTTTGGGGTGCATAAAGAATCTTAAGGCTATGTGATTCGTGAACTAAGATAACTACAATAATGATTACCAAATTTAATCATTCTTTGAATTTGTTTACAATTACAGTAATACGCCGGACTTACGTGATAGGTGGGACCGAACGATAATCCCGTAAGACGAATTCGCGTAAGTCGGGGTTTAATTTTACCTAAAATAAATATGTACAAAAAAAAATGATTATTTGGAACTTCTTCAAAGAAGTTTTAAATAATGTTATTAATTAAATATTAAATGAAAAATAATTGTCATTTTCTGAATAAAAAAAGGAAATTTAAGGTCGGAGCACGTTATTAAAAAACCGCGTATCTTCGAATTCGCGTAAAACGGGGTAGCGTAAGTCGGGGTATTACTGTATATTCATCTTTAGACTATATACTAGCCAGTTCAATAATAATAGGATTATTTGAATATTTGCATTTAAAACTCGTCCTCGTAAACTCCATTTAGCCACAAATAAAGTCATCAATCTTAAAGAGACTTAAGTAAAATCAACGCCCTCAATTTATTTCTTTTATTAATCTATACTGCCGTCAGATGTATGTTTTGTTACAACATACGGCTTCCGAGTGCTCCTTCAATTAAGGATTAAAATTTATAAAACCTATGGCCTGCTGTATTATTTAAATCAGCATGTTAGACTATACATGTTAGATTAACTGACGGATTAGGTACAACAGCATGTTTCTTTTTTTGTTTTTATTGGAAATGGTGCTAAACAAGCAAACAGTACACCTGATGGTAAGTGTTGCTGCCGTTCATGGACCAAGCCTGCAGCCTTGCGTTGATTTTCTGCGAGAGTGTGGTACTACCCCGGATGGACCGGCTCGCGGCTGCAGACACACAAGAGTCAATAGTATAGTTCTACTATAGCAGAAGTTTAAATGCCTAAATGATTGTGTGTTATGTTGCTAATAAACAAAATAAGAAAAGACCTTAATGAAAAATAATTGAAAGTTGCACTAGTGACGGAAACGTTAAAGACTAAAAGACTGTCGTCCTATGGACATGTAATGAGACGGGATTCATTCAGTCTCATTTACATGTCTATCTTCTTTCAATCATCTTACTTACAAGTAATGTTAAATTTTAAGTATGAATATTGCAGGCTTGAGTGCTAAGTGAAGACCAAATAAGAGATGCATGGATTGCGTAAATATGATGGATAGCAAACAGTCAAACAGAGATAAAATTTGATAGGATTGTATGAAAAAAATAGATATTGCTTTGTCCCCAAGTATTAAGTATTTGAAATAAGAACAAGGTTATGAGGATGGTAATGCTTACTGCCAGAGTGCTGAGTGAATATTAAAACGTACAAATCAAGATAGGTTAATATTCAAAATGGCTGCTATTTCCTCACTAATTTGGTAAGTCCTAACAGCTATGATAAAAAATAAATCCCTGTCGAAAAGCTAGTGTTATTAGCTTTATATAAACGTTGGTAAAATTCAGTCTTTAAATACGATGCGACTGGAATAGATCCACATGGCCTTTCGATGACATGCATACTATCTCGTAAAATAGTCGAGTTACTTTGATGATGTCGAACAAAATTAGGTATTTACCTACGTGATACAGAATTTACGTGGATATTTACGCTTTACTTTTCATTTTGTCGAGCTAGCACATATGTCAGGAACTATAATAGTTATTTCGGTTAACATTAGACACACGTATATTCATATTGCCCCTTCTAACGATTAATTTCTAAATCACTAGTTCTTTAGATTTTTTCACAAAATTTACATTTGTATTCACCTTTCAGAATGCAAACATTGCTCAAATATAAAAGTTAGTGTAAAATTTTTAGCATTTTTTTAAGAATTTGAGATTTAACTTTGAAATGAAAAAACAGGTAGACACAGATGAGATTTTTAATAATAGGTTTTAGGTATATTTGTCGTGTTTTAATTGAATGCATTTCTAATGCTTGTAACCAAATACAACCATATGTAAAATTAAAAATTTGAATAACCCCTGACACAAACTATAATAATACAATAAAAGTATTACGTTCTCTTCAACAGGAATTCTTAATTAATTGTCATTTAACGATTGTACTGGCATACGTAAAGCAACTAATCGAGTAATTGTACGCCATTGCATCACTTTAGAAAAGAGCTGATACTCTTACACTGCTGGACCGATATTAAGCAGATATAACTAAGAACCACCGCAAGAAAAGTGGCTTTCAAAAGCAAAAAAACCACATCGAAATCGGTCCATCCGTTTTAGAGCTGCGATGCCACAGATGGATACACATACAGAGATAGACAGACATCGAGGTCAAACTTATAACTTGCAAGAACTTTACTTATTAAAGTAATATATTTCTCGATACGATTTGTCTGCTGAAAGTTTTCCAGGAGTTGGGATCTCTGGAGACCATCCAGGTTGTAGTACCAGGTCAACGTGACCGTATTGCATGACCATAACCTGCAAACGTGTACTGGCATGCGTAAAACAACTAATCGAGTAATCGTACGAAATTACAGGCGAAAATTATTTGAAAAAATAAAAAAACCGCATTGCAATCCGTCCATCCATTTCAGAGTTACGATGCCACACACAGACACAGAGACAGATATAGACTTCAAACTTTTAACACTCCTCTTTTTCCATTGGCAGTTAAAAAAATAATAAAACTTTTTTTTAATAAATATAATATTTTGATAAGTTTAATATTTCGATGGTCTAGCCATATTAATGAGTTGTATTAACTTAGATTTATTTTCAAGGATTAGTGGGTGCGCAGATCTGCAAAATTTTGCTGAGTTGAAGGGCTTCAACGCCCATAAATCTAAACGAAATGTTCATAAACTATAAGGGTTTTCCAAAAAAGACTTAAGCTAATGCCACTTGAAAATCAAAAATTGATACCTTAATATTCTGTATACAAATCACAAATTTACTGTAGTTATTTCTCGTTCTATTTCATCAAGGACTCCTAACTAACCACAAGATTTATGTACTTTCTGTTTCTTCTTTATACTATTAATGTTTATTTTATTTTGTATTCTATATGTCTTTATTAAATAATTTGTTTCTTTTACTTAAGCTATTCTATGTGATAATTATGGTACACTACTGGAAAAATTAGGGGATCAAAAAAAATTTCTAAATTTTTGGGCAATTTTCAACAGGCCGTAACTTCGAGAAAAATGGTCGTACAGTAAATAAAAAAAAAAGGAAATTGTAGCTCCAAGCGTCTAGTTTTTGGATTAGAACTTTAAAATTTTGTAACCGCCGCGGTTTTTGAGTAATCGAAGAAGAACCAGCAACAAAAAAAAATCAAAATTTTTAGTTTTGTTTTTGGTCTATGGGCGTAGAAAAAAAAATTCCAACTTAACTAGTAGGTATATCTATCAGATAATTTGTTTATTCTAATCCAAAAACTAGATACTTGGTGCTACAATTTCCTTTTCTTTTATTTCCTGTACGATCATTTCTCTCGAAGTTACGACCTGTTGAAAATTGCCCAAAAATTTGGAATTTTTTTTGATCCCTTAATTTTTCCAGTAGTATATTTTTTACAAACTAGAATATGATATAGCATAGTATTAATTTATTTTATTCTTAATTTAATGTTACTGTTTCAAATATTACTGTTTAACTTTTTTTAAATATATTTGTTTTGCATATATTGTTGCATCCGCGACTTGATTGTACGGGCCCATCACAATATCAGCGGTGTAGTATCATGTTTACTGTACCATAAGCTGAGATGGGTACCATATTTTGGCCTCACTTCTTCGACTCCATGTTTTTAGTTAGTAGTTCTTATTTCTTTCGTTGGTGTCTATATTGTGTGAGGTTTACAAAATAAAATTTCTTTCTTTCTTATATTTGCATGACGAATATTAAAGTCGTAGAACCATGTTTAAAATAATATTGGGTATGATAAAAATGTCTTTTTATCAAAAAGATTATTTCATTATCTCATTATCCGTTAAAATAGGACAGTATGTACTATTTTGCATTGTTTTGATTTTACAATGTTAAACAGTTAGACTACATAAACAGCAACAATGTTATCATAATAATCATATTATGATAACACCATTTCTACTGGCATTATAGTATGTAAATCAATAAAATATAAATACACTGTCGAAGTCACAATTATTTTATATGCATTAGTCGTTATGTATTTTTTTTGACGTGATAACATCTTATAAATAGATTAACGCCTGCTTCACGCACGAAAATGCATCACTCGTGTCACGTATCCACCTAAGCAGACCGTGCAAGCGAGTGCGCGGAACAAGTGATAAAGAAGCACGATCGACCTAAGCACAGTGTAGTCATCTATCCAGTAATGTATCTCGGCCGTAACCTTGAATTAAATGCCTAAACGTAAACATGTGATAGGGCTGCCTGCCTCCAGCATTTTAATTACATTTACCTACTTTGTGTTTCCATTTAGGTTTGTATATACTTTTCTTATATAAACAAATAAAATACTTTGTGAATTGAATATGAAGTGTTCAATAAGAATGCGTGTTGATTTTTGATTGGTAGTTTTAATTAAAAAAAAACATGTTTATGTTTAAACAAACAAATCGGTCTATAAATTTAAATTATCTAGTGACAGACAGACGGTCAAATAATTTTTTACTAGTACTATTCATACACATAGTACAATAAACATATATTATTAATAATAAAATACCACGTCTTTACTTTGAATTATATAAACTAACAAAACAAAACACATTATGAGTTTTAACACAAGCATACCGTAACATGATTCATGAACCGCCTATAACTACCTATTTCACTCGTGTCAATCACTTTATTCACTTTATTTATTAATCCAGACAACTTTTTTTCGGGAGATAAAAGGAAATTAAAACGACACACATTATGTACTTACCTACCAGTAAGTAAAATTATTTTATAATCTTACCTTTCAGAGTTTCCAGGTAATCTAAAAAAAGTTATCTCTGGATTCGTTATTGATGAATTCATGCAACCAAAAATAGCACCATATACTAGTGGTGGTCGTTGAATAAACGAACAGTTTTTTTCGACTGTTTCTTTGCCGTGAACTAATAAACCAGTTTATAGTTGACTGATAAACATGTTTACGTATGAACGGCTTTGCGAAACGGTCGTCGTATCAACGAATGACACGAACGCGACGACTTGCAACTATTCGAAAGCGCCCGAATCGGCCCGAACTTGGAAGGCGAGATGCGCGCGCGCTCGCACGGCTCGCTACGCTTTTTACCCGCCCCGCAAACCTCACCGCCCGTAGGCGCGAGTCGAGCCGAAATCATAACGCATAGATAGATTGATTGCAATTCATTGAACTCTGCTATCATGTGATGGGACTACCATTACATATTGAAGCGTCAATGTATATTGTACAATTAAACTGTTGTCTAATAAAATTCGTTGAAGTTTTGTTGTCCTTTACCAATGGACGATCAACGTACGTCATAATATAAACTAAACGTCTCGTCTTGTCTAAGCGTCTACGACGTAAACTAGTCGAAAATTAGACTGTTTATTCAACTAGTTTACCATCGACGATAAACGGTCTCGTTGCGTCGACTGTAAAATCGTCGACGACCCACTACTACCATATACCCTACTTGTCATATTAAATATGTGTATAATTATGTATTTTAGTGAAAAATTCGCGCAGTTATTGTTAAAAAACCAACACACCGTTGTTTCGTCACTGCAGCACAGTCGCGACTGTCTACATGCCGAGCACATGCCGAGATCGAGGCGCGTAGGTATAGCTCGCGTTTCGTCCGTTTGTATGAAGTTGGATTACTGGTGGATTATATTACCGTGACCTAAGCGTGACGCTTTACAGGCAACCAATAGTTATCAATAAATTGTTACTTCTAATTAATCTGTATAATTCAAGTAAAAAAATATTTGAATTAACAATTTGCAAATTACAAATTGCAAATAAATGTTAATTAACCGACTTCTAAAAAAGGATGAGATTCTCAATTCGGATGTTTGTATTTTTTTATGTTTATTCGCGCATAACTCTGTCGCTTTGTCGATTTAAAATTTATTTTTTATCGGGTCTTCCTAAATGGTCCCATGAAAATTTTATCGAAATCGGACAAGCGGTTTTTGAAACATCGACAAAAATCTAAAAATTTATCTATATTGTCTACATACATCAGAAGTCGATTAAAAACCCAGGCGAGTGGTATTGAGAAATACTTAAAAATTGTAGATTATAGCGTCTATCCGGTCAGCTAGTATAACGTAAATATAAAACGAAGTAAAATTAATAATAAATTGAACAGATTATTTATATGAAATAATTAGTGTGATAAAAATTATATGTGATTGAGGAGAGAAGAAGATAATATCATTAAAATAAAAGCAATTTCAAAATTGACTTCTCAAACTAACCTATTTCGGCCACACGGTACAACTGGCGCATTTCTCTCCTATTGTTGAGAAGATTTATCTACAAACTAGTGCGTTCTATTTAGTGGGAAAGTATATATTGAAGTACATTGTACTTCATCTACTACATTGTACTACATCATACCTAATACGCCTGTAACAACTAGGTCTACGAAATAAAACTAATTACACGGGTTTTGTCATGTTTAATTTTATTATTACTAATCACTACGTCGTTGGAATAGTGGTTACACATTCGACGTTTCGACTAATTTCATATAAAACCTGTATTGAGAATGAAATATGCACATCAATTCTAAAACCAATAGGTATTGGCTGTCTAACACTGTAATACATCCCTAATCAAGAATTGTCTAAGGTGTTTACAAACAATAGGGTAGGAAAAACTAAATAATTTGCGATTCATCGATCAGTCTGCTCCACTCTATCATATTTGCCGCATTACGATAGAGCGAACCTCACAGTACAGGGCTAGAGTCTCCTCCACGATAAGGAAATTAACCTAGCATATATACTGGTTATATAGGGTTTAATTTCGAGTTTTTAATGTATAATCTTAATGACTAAGGTTTTGTAACAATTATGGACCCATTGTAAATAAAACTACTTTTACGGATTATATCGCGTTTGTATTTGATTTATGATTGCCCATCCAGATGCCCAGGGCAATCATAAATCAAATACAAACGCGATATAATCCGTAAAAGTAGTTTTATTTACAATGTGTAGTGCTCGCGTAAACATCAGATATCATTAATTATGGACCCTTTAGAACACGGCAACAATGTATATATTACTATATATATAAAATGAATCTGTTTTTCCCTTGGTCATCGCACCACGCATGAACGGATGCAACGATTTCGCTAATTTTTTGTCGTTGTCTTTATTATTGTCAGGAGAAGATTCTTACGAAAGAAAAAAATAAGAAAGTTGAGCAGAACATTAGAAAATTTAAGAAAACCTAACAACCATATAAATTTTACACGATTGTTATAGTCCATAAAATATAGCTTGATCTCTGTGACAGATGGCAACAAAACCAACGAATTACGTTTGAACGAGCGACATGTTTACAATTTCATTTTGTGTCAAATATATTTTCATTCTTTACGTGCCAGTTTTATTGCAACTGAATCGCAATATATTATAAATATAAAAATATTAATATTCATGCCTAAAATGTACCTCGTAAGTACTGAAATACCTAGTAAACATTTTATACATAAATGACGCTTACGCACGTACACGGTTGTACTGGACTGAAAATAAAAAAGGGATGGGACAGTCGGTATACGTAAATCGATAACCGATCTTTATTAAATTATTCATAAAATAAATAAACCCAATACAGTACCTATATAATGCTTTCAACATATTTTTTAAAATTACAACAGACAGGTATATTATAAAATACATAAATTGAATTAATCATACATTAATAAACTACTTTTTGTCTCAGGGTAAACGATAATATTATGTACTCATTATTGTCACTAAACTAGACATATTTATAAAACAGTCGAAATTAATCGATTGATCTAACGACTGTCCCTATTTTAGCAAAAAATGATAAATTTTATAGCAGTAACGCTCCAGTGATGACGATAATAGTGACCTAGTCCTTGATTGTCTAGACCTTTTGGAATAATTAAAACAGTCAAAAAACAGTTTTGTTTGAAATAAATTCAAAAATATTTTCATTGATTGTATTTTAATTATAATAGAAAATCACAATTATAAAAATAAAGAGGTTTATCGATAAAAAAAACTACGGACTTCATCGTAAGCGTGACAGCACTAGGGACAACTGTCACAGAGATCATCCTATATTTTATGGACTATAGTTGTTTGACATGACGGCCAGTCGTTTGAAATAAATGTCAGCTATCGACAATGCGTGCTGCAAATATCGTTTAATATAGATTGGTTGTTTAATATACAATTAATTTATCATTTCGTTTGACTTATACAGTAAGTTTTTAAGAAATGTTTATTCGTCACGCTTACATTTAAAGTTTAATTTAATATAGAGATTTCGGTAGCTTTTATTATACTGCTTTTATTGATTTGATATAAAAAAATATAATAGAATATTGTTTAATTTTAGTAGATTGTTTTTAAAAATTGCAGCAATCAATCGTACAAACGTACGTCGCAGAACGTTATTGCAGTTAAAGTCGTACAAGAGCACGTCAAACACGGAATGAAGTTAAAACGAATCGATGGAATTGTAATCAACCGTATGGAAGTTTTGCTTTTAACCCTTATCGAGATGCATTTAATTATAACGTGATAATCAATTAGATTTGACACTAAATTGTTGCTTTGGCATATTTTTTTATTAATTATACGAATTCGTATTCATAGTTAAGACATAACAACGTCTGTCGGGTCAGCTAGTTATCTATACTAATATTATAAAGAGGTAAAATTTGTAAGTTTGTATGTAACGAATAAACTCAAAAAGTACTGGACCGATTTTAAAAATTCTTTCACCATTGGAAAGCTATAATATCAGGGAGTAACATAGGCTATATTTTATCCCGGTATTCCCACGGGAACGGGAACTACGCGCGTAAGGCGACTGAATCCGAAGCGAAGCGAGGGCGGATTGCTAGTAATAGTATATAATTAATTCTCCTGTACCTGTTTGTCACATAACTCCTAAACGGCTCGATGGATTTGGATAAAATTTTGAAAGTGTATTTGTATGAATCCTTGGAGAGCTTGAAAATATAATTGGACACGGTAGGTGGTGCTTTCATTGTGTCGATAAAAATAAGCGAAAATTAAAATTAACATTTTTTTTTTTATTTTCATTTGCAATGAAATTAATAGTATACAGTAAGATATTAAAAATATGACTCAACAAATAATCAATACATTAAAAGTTTAATCGTTAAATTCATAATCATTATCTCAGCTCGTACTTGTCCTGCTCTCGGACAACGACTCGAACCTGGCTCAAGCTGGGCTCGAGTTCCATAACTGAAGGCAAATTGACCTAGCGTACAATAGTGATTAAACGGGTTGGTAGGTTACCGAGAACACTTTTAATCGAGACACAGATAAATTTAATCTATTGTTTCTCTTTAGCATAAATTGAGTATTTACATCTTCTCTTTTTACATAAACATCCTTGTTTCCTTATTAGTAGTTTCATTTTACGTATCAAAATATACGGCAAAAGGCGTCAATATACGTCTTGCTACGTATAACAACTTCTTAAATGCGGTATAGCACGATTAAGTATCACAGCCTGGATGAGTAATCCAGGACAAGGCCAAATAACGGCCAAATACGTCACGATAATCTTCACTCAAGGCCTTAAGCCAAATCGCTGAACACGATACAACTTTTGAGGCGAGGCAGGGAGACAGTATTCTGTTGTCACGTTGACGGAATTACAAAGAGGTTCTGCTAAACTCAAATTAGATTGAAGAATAATTCAGCTACGGATTATGGTTTAATTTTTGCTTACAATAATGATAAATTAATGTTCAAATTTTTTTGGTAATGTTGTTAAATTTTCTTATACGATTATTGTTATGCAATCTCAACTGTTACTAAAATAAAAGCTTTAGGCGCCACAGGAATTTTTTGGAATCAAAGTAACGCTTTTAAACGAAAATTATATTCAGTATCAATAAACAAATATGTATATTAAGAACATTATCATTACGGAAAATAAAACTTACCGTACATTTTATTAGGTATAATACAGAACATTATATTAAAACTAGCAGCGTCCTGCGGTTTTACCCGCATAGTTACCCTTCCCGTAAGAATATCGAGATAAATTATAGCCTATATGTTATTCTGATATGTAAGCTGTACTATTGTGAAATTTCATCAAAATCCTTTCAGTAGTTTTGCGTGAAAGATCAGCAAACTTATTCACTTGCATACAAACTTTCGCGTTTATAATATTAGTAGGATGATATCAAATTAATAAGCTGCCAGCTCATTCTCTTATACACAATTACATGTAAACATAGTCAGTCCCACACCTTTCTGATAATAATCATGACATACATACACATTACAGTACAATGGTTATACGGCGATATGAAATCGCTTATCATCATCGCCCTATTCCCCTAAACAAATTTCTAAATTCAATAGGTATAATATCGCTAATTATCGTGAGTTAAAATGGACATGTAACAAAATACCTAATCGTAGAACCGATCTGTTGAGGACCCACTAGTGATATATATAGTAAGACATATATTTATTTAAACAATGTTACCATTTCAAAGATTAAAGCAATTTCGTACGCCATTTGACAGATCGTTTCGAAGCCCATTATCTTGCTCCATGAGGAGTCTGATTAACACTTGCAAAACAAATGTTCTTCTACTAATGTATAATAATATAAAATATATCAATGGCATTTGTTTGTTCTAAGACACCATATATGTGTATGGGCCTTATACTACTTAGTACATATGTAATATGGCCATATGTCCTGTTGTGAATAGGACAGTATCGTTTTTGGGTTGTATGTCCAGTTGTCTCCAGCCGTACAAAAATGTCCAGTCTTTGAAAACAGAACACTATTTTTTGAGTTTTATGTCCATAGTTTTACCTATTCCTATAAAATTTTTCACTTACCCCCTTTTTTAGTTTTTAATTGCATATTTATTTATGCCTATATCTGCAAGTGTTCCATTCTGACATAAAAAATAACGGGACATTATTCAAACGTCCCATTTTGACGTAACAAAATATGGTCACGTTATATGAGGTACACTAAAACTGATGTTATTTATGTCACCCATCACGAAAAAAATATTTGATAAAGCTGCTGTACTAATTTACAATGAACAGCTCAAAGCAAACTCAAACAAAGCTCTTAATTATAGCAGTATGAGTATTCTATTACTATACCAATACTGCCAATTACCATTGACTGTTCATATCCATGTAAATACGACCACAGCAAATAATATTCAATGTGATTATTGTTATTATTTTATTCCAGCTCGTCGGTCCAATAGCTCAGCTCGATAAAACTCTTCATTGATTTTATAGCATACTCGTGGCAAGTTAAGCGTGCAATAATCGCCGGCAATTTCTGTCGATTTTGGACCCATTTTATTTTAGCTAGCATATTTAATGGTAAATTTTTCAATTTATTTAAATGTATATTGTAACATTTTACTTAAGTCCCAGCACATGCCTATAGTATTAAATGTATGATAACAATAGAGTTGCTAGAAGTTAGTATGACCAATAGCGACTAGACCTGCAACTAAAATATTCCCAATTTTAGTTAACCAAAGAGGAGCTGTGATTTGATTTAAATAGAGGCTTTCTTTTTTTGGAAAATACATAAAAATTAGATCAGTGCTAATTTCATCGTCGAACAATTTATTTTTCGAAGAATTTGATATCTTTACTTAATTTGATATTTTACTCTTGAATAGGTATAAATAGTATTTAGTTAATAATAAGTTGAATAAATTTGCATAATGAATGGAATTTAAATATTCATATAACATTTATGAAAGAGAAGGAAAACTATGAATGAAACCCTATACTAACACGTCTGATCAGCGTGGTTGAGAAGATCAATATCCCTCATATTGTGGGGGATACTCGAGGCCAATAGTGTATACGCTAAAATAATGATTAAGTTGAATATAATATATAAATAATAAATAAAATATATATAAATAAAAGTTCCTACAGATGTATGATCATACATCTAAAATGATTTCTGTGGTTATTTAAATATAACAGTCTAAATTTGCGGTATGCCTTATGTTCAATATTTGCGGGCCGACCACTGACGTCAAGTCACCCTGCTCCAGTGGTCGGCCCAACGACGAAGGCGACGTGGTGTTCGGGTGGGTTGTGGGTGTGCGTGCTTACGCCCCTCTGACACCCCGGACGGAGTGGTGCGAGGAGTGCGCCGACCGTAACCCACACCCAAAAAACGAAATTGCAATATTTTATAAAATAAATAAATGAATCTCAAATTTGATAATTCATCTAAGATTTATGCAAAATAAAGTAAACGTAATGTGATCTGATGTTTACGCGAGTATTACATATTGTAAATAAAACTACTGTATGGATTTTATAGCGTTTGTATTTCATTGTTGATTGTCCGACGTTTCGAACACTGCAGCGTTCATGGTCCGCCCGTGACTATGAATGCTACTAAGTGTTCGAAACGTCGGACAACCGACAATCAAATACAATTGCGATAAAATCCGTAAAGTAGTTTTATTTACAATAAAGTAAACGTTTTATAAATTCTAACGTTATAAATATGCTGTAAAGGGATATTTGAAATTTGAAGTAATCAGATATTCACTTCCTAGCAAATACCAAAATTACAAACTGTGATATTTCTGAGCCCCTAAAATACTTTAATCTTTGCGGTGTCATTAAACACCCAAAACATTCACAGAGATTACACAGATCCAAATAATTTGATGAGTGACCAATAATTTGGGTTCGGGTCATTTTACTCTAATTACATAGCTATCATAACACTAATTGTGCCCGTATCTTCACCAGCGTAAATTAATTATATAATATTTTTACTTTAAGTACCACCTTTTTTTATTATATGACGCCTTTTATTTTAAAATAATATCCACACATAATACTTTAACGACTACTTAATTTCGTCATTGCTACATTCGCCTAGTAAATTTAGGCCTGTTCGCCTAGTTAATTGTAAGTCAAACATCTGTAAGATAATTATACTGAATTCCTCGTGTATCACTAGAAAAATTTTATTGTAAATTAACTTTGAGTGTTTTTGTAATGGTTATTTTTGTGTAATAAATATATTATTATTATTATTATTAAAGCGTTACGTCTCGACATTACTATTTTGCGAACGTTTATTTATGGTTGTAGTTCGGTCTATGTTTATGATTCTTCTGTAAGTGTATATGTGACTGAACTCCTATGCAAGGGTTGGATCGATTACGATGAAATGTTTTAGATAAAGATAAAAGATAAAACTATTTTATTGACACTTAGCTTAAGTTTAGATATTACAGTAAGAATAAAGGTTTTATAAGAAAATTAAAAAAATAGCTAAACTTAACTGTAAATACAACACAAAGAAGAAAAAAAAAATATGATAAGTGCCAATGAGGTTCCATTCAGCAATAATGCTACAGTGCAATAGTGTTTTGTATGTCTCAATCAATTAATAAAAATTATATTCAAGAACAATTTAGATTGACAATTGAACACGATAGGTGGCGTTGCTATCGGTATGTCACATGTACATTTGATTTGCAAATGACAACAAAATTTAAAGCGTTACTTTTTATTTCCTAACTAGAAAGTATATAAAGTTATAATTTACACATTTTTATGGAGTTATACCAACTTCTTTTGACGCGTTAAGGAAAAATGATGAGAGTAGTAATTTTTACGTTGTGCGCGCATTACGTGACGAAAAACCAACACGCTTGAAGTTAGCTAATCAACATTTTTAGATAATGCATTATAATAAAATTTTCAATGTATTATATACTTTTTTTTTGTATTATTATAGTGCCGTTTTTTCGACAAAGGTAGGGATAACGAGAAGTATAAAATTTTAGAAAGGTTATTGTCTGGTTAAACCAAAGGCATATAATTCCTTACATGCGTATATAAGAAGACGCACACACGTACATGTCTTTCTTAAATTTACATTTTGCATATTTTAAATACGTATGTTCAAAAATTATGACTTAAACCTAAATACGTTTTTACATTTGAGTCGAATTCATCATCATCATCTTAGCTCGTATACGTCCCACGACCAAGATTGAGGATGGTTCTTAAGCTGTTTAGCCGCCTAAGCTGCCGGCCCAGACCACCGAGTAAGGCCAGCGGCCTTATTTTGCAATAATCTTGCCGGTGGTATCCATAAACATTACCCGGTGGCATGCCTCCGCTTATTAAGTGTGCTATGTGCTATGGCTAAATTGTCCGACACGCAACTACTAAAGCCACCCGGTCTACCCGTCGGCGCTAACCCGTATGGTACGTGCCGCTGGGCAGACGGCCTCGGTATATAGACAGCCTTACTCCATCACCACATGGAAATTTAAAATAACTTATTTAATACGGTGTTCCTATTCCGGGTAAGGCAAAGTGTGCCTGGTACGATATTATATTATGCCTTTCTTATTAATAAGGTAATAGAAAAGTTTTATTAAAACTGACTAATATTTTCTAAGCTTTTCTAAGCTTAGAAAATACGTACACTGTTGAACATAAACAAACCTTCCCATGTGGGTAGATGATGAGAGGAACTTAGTAGATAGAACGTCGATTGTGGTTGGTGTTATTGGTTTCCTAATAAACTGTTGTTTCAACTTGTCTCCTCACCAGCAAACTGGTGTCTCTAACCAGGTGGATATCTGGTTGCACCTGATTCAACAGCTGATTTGTGACAACGAAAAAGTGACGGATCTTAGAAAATTGAACTTAATTCGTTCAAACCATAGAACAAACAAACTGTCCAATTTTATTATAGTTATTTAGAATATAGAAATTATTCCTGTTTTCTTGAACGTAATGCATAACTCGCAACGGCGGGCGTTGGGAAATATAGCGTATAAATAAGAATTGTTCTTTGTAATGGCAAAAACCGCTGAATAAATTAATATGTCCAAGCCATAGCTTTATAAAATTAATATATATATCTAAAGGTTAAATATTTACTTAACCTTTAATTTGAAAGAAATTCTTGCTATATAGGCAGAATTAATTCTTGGAAAACAACGCCTTCCTGTTTTTTGGATAACAAGCACGATATGAGAGAATCACATTGATCTTGAAACTTATTGTTTAATTTTCAAATAACTTCAAGTATTTTATTTACTACTAGCAATCCGCCCTCGCTTCGCTTCGGATTCAGTCGCCTTACGCGCGTAGTTCCCGTTCCCGTGGGAATACCGGGATAAAATATAGTCTATGTTACTCCCGGATATTATAGCTTTCCAATGGTGAAAGAATTTTTAAAATCGGTCCAGTACTTCTTGAGTTTATTCGTTACATACAAAAATACAAATCTTGCCTCTTTATAATATTAGTGTAGATGTATGTATTTTTTTTTTTTATTAAATTGACATTTTAATAAATCAGGTATCAACGTCGATAATCAATATGGGCCTCTCGTCAAGAGTGACGACACTGTAATCACTATGTTTGGTAATTATTTCCGCATTTAACATTCGCTATTTTAAGATGCCTGTGAGAGCATTGTTGCCAATTGCGCGAGAGCGACGCCTCGATGGCGCAAGTCGCCGCCGCGCCGTGGCGAAAGGGTAACCCGTCTGGACCGCCTGGTCACTAATGATAAGGCCCCCGAGAGTTTTCAGCTCGAATCACACAATCGTTTCAAACACCTGAAAGAATAAACAATAAGAGTAACAGGTTATATAATTTATATATATATATATCATACGTATATCATTATCATGAAAGAATCCCTGGAAGACCTTGGCACCATGCTCAATTGCAAAATTGCGTCGAATCCAATTCGGCTGGACAGCGTTCGGAAAACTTAAGAAGATCTTCTTGTCCAGTATTCCGCAATATATGAAAGTTTATAACTAGTGTCAGCCTTATAAAAAGGCTCAATGTCGCTCATTGTACTATGGACAGGGCTCGGTATATCTCTATATGATTGAATTCGGCAAACGGAAATCCGTAGCAGAACGAGTGTAACCGACAACACGCAGAATTACCACGTTAAAATGGCAATGGGCAGGCCACATCGCGCGACGAAACGATAACCGTTGCGGGCGGAAAGGTTCTCGAGTCGCGACCACGAATGAAACGTCGCCGCGTAAGACGACCCCTTACTAGGTGGACTGACATCTTGAAAGTCGCAGGTAATTGTTGGATGCAAGGGGCACAGGACCATTCCGAGTGGCATTTTTATGGAAAGGCCTATGTCTAACATGGTTAGATAAATTTCTCCCTTGATCTCATCGCCATACTAGTGTTCTCTAGACAACTTTTATTATCATCATCATCACTTCAGTTCACATAAGTCCCACTATTGGGCTCGAGCCTCCTCTACATTAGGTGGGAAACTGATCTTACTGTAGCATACTGGTCCGACAGGTTGGTTTAGGGTTTTATTTAGAGAATTCCTTCTGTTACATAGATTGTCTATGCGTATTATATCCCTTAGTCGTCTTTTACTACATCCACAGGCAAGATAGAAAGTGGTGATTTGTGTGTCACCACACGGAAAGTTTTATTATACCCGCGGTAAAGTAGAGGTTTGTGACATTTCAATTCCTTCGCCATACAGATATTTTGGTACAAAAAAAAATCTTGTGCGCAGGTCGATGATTCTTCGGAATTCTCATAATGTACGACATTGAGAGGGTAAATATCTTACATTATATGATTATAGTCCTTAAACCTATTTTTATTATATATTTATTGCCTCAAATTGCCATAAAGGCTGCTTGTCACGTGCTCAATAATGGCCATAATCCTAAACTCCTCGGACGCAAGCTACTAATCCTGAGTATTTTAGGATTTCTCGTTTAATATTGGACCCGGATCACATCTCTGGGTTTACCATAAAGTCCTTGTTTCAGTTTAAGTTATGTTGTGGTTTGAAGTAAAACATCATAATATTTCTATTTTGAGGCTACTAAAGAACCTAATTCCATTGTCTGACATGCGTATATTTTTTTAAGAAAATGCAAATGTGTTACTTACTATCGCTCTTTATGATGACGGATTAGGAACACAATGCATCCCTACCCGTTACTTCCTTGTGGGAGTGATAAGTACTAGCTAAGGGGTCGTCAAAAAAATGGATAAAAATACTCTTTTGGGTAACTTACAACAATCAATTGCGATAGCCAACATACCTATCAAGCATTACGATTATGGTATTATCCTCCTTGTGGAGAGCCTTATGTCGAAGAGTGGATGTCGAGAGGCTGTCGATAGGCGATCGATAGGTATTGTAATTTTGTTACCTTATAAGGCACTCTAAAAAATTAAAATCTTTCGTCAAAGTTTTACCTATTTAGATAAACTAGCAACTTATTATTTTTTATGGTTAATTCAAATCTACTTAGTCTTTTTATTAATTCATAATTTTAACATTAACCAATGTTAAAGTTATATTTAAAATCTGCGCTGTTCATTTATTATTACGTGTGTGTTGAATTTAAAAGTTAAAATAATAATACATATATTAGGTATAATTAAATTATCATAAAAATGATCAACATAACACGTAAAGTTCTATAAGGTATCTTTGTATGGAGTTAGTCCGTCACCCGCCGCGAGGCCGACCGCATGAGGAAAGATCGACGTCCTCCCCGAGGAGGGGACGTCGGTCAACGGGAGGGTACCCCAAATAGGGGGTTTGCCGTCGGGCCGACCACTGATGACAAGTAACCCTATTCCGGTGGTCAGCCCAACGACGAAGGCGACGTGGTGTTCGGGTGGGTTGCGGGTGTGCGTACTTACGCCCCTCTGTCGCCCCGGACAGAGTGGTGCGAGGAGTGCGCCGACAGCAGCCCACCCCAAAAGAAATAAAAGGTATCTTTGTTTTTACATACAAAACTATATCTATAAAATTTATTGATATTTGTTCTTTTACATGTTATTTTTTTTTTGTTCGGGTCTGAGGAGAACCATCAATATTTCCAGGGTAAATAGTGGTTTTCAAGGGTGGTGTAATCCAGTAATTTTTGTTTTTCCTTTTTCTTTACATCACATCTCATAGTTATATTTAAGAATAAATTCTTGCGTTGCGGATACTTCGATAACATACAAATAACAGACGTAACTTCCACTCAGACTCAGAAGGGATATTCGAGGATTCGACCCTCACTACGATAGCCTACTCCAGTATTTGTACGGTTATCAGTTTTACTATGTAATTACTTTTTCTCCCCTTGACTTTTGTCCCATGAAACACCAACTCGTACGGTTATCAGTTTTATTATGTAACTAGCAACCCGCCCTCGCTTCGGTTTTAGTCGTTTTACCCGCGTAGTTCCCGTTCTGGTGGGAATACCGGGATAAAATTTAGTGTAGTTTACGCCCTGATATTATAGCTTCCCATTGGTGAAAGAATTTTTTAAATCGGTCCAGCCGTTTTGAAAATTACCCGGAACAAACAGACAGACAGACAAAAATTTTTTAATCGCTATTTTAGGCATAGGTGTCGTGCCAATAACCGTGTGAGCATGAAAATAGTCTATTATTTTGACATTACAAACAGACACACCAATTTTATTTATTGGTATAGATTACTTTTTCACCTCTTGACTTTTGTCCCATGAAACACCAACTCTTATAAAGCTTTACCAATTTTGCTATGATTAAAACGATAGTTTTTCTAACATGCTAATATAGATATACTGATATCCTTAATTATGACAAAATGGTCTCACAATGTTTATTAATGATAACAACCAGCCCTCGCTTCGCTTCGGTTTAATTCGTCTTATACGTGTAGTGCCATTTCCCGTGGGAATATCGGGATAAATTATAGCCTATGTTACTCCCTGATATTATAGCTATCCAATGGCGAAAGAATTTTTAAATCGTTCCAGTAGTTTCGGTGCCTATTCAATACAAACATTCAAATCTTTCCTCTTTATAATATTAGTATAGATAGTATAGATACAACAAAACAATATTTTTGGAATAAATAAAAGATAAGAGAGGATAGAAAGTGTGACTTTAAAATTGTTGCATTTTTATTGACCAGAACCCTTCACAGGTATATGTTTATATCCCTTTATAAAACGGTTTTCTCCCTTATACCGCGTATAAAATTATCTTAATGCTTACCTTGCCATTAAATACATTCAACATTCACACCGTTGTTACACGCTAATGGTTATCCGATACCGTGGGAATGGTCAGTTTGCCTATATTCTCTTGGGTACAACAATCACCCTCTCGTTATGGCCGGATAGCGCCTTTATGATTATTCCATTTATGTTTAATCTAAAGTAAGGCTTACTATACTAAGATAATGAATATGTAATATTATACAGCAGTTATGCTATGCTTATATCTATACTCAATGTATACAAATAAATAAAATTGAACTGTCTGTTTGTAATGTCAAAATACTGGACTTTTTTCATGCTCACCGGATATTTGCTCGACACCTATGCCTAAAATTTAGTTTAAAAATGTTCTGTCTGTCTGTCTGTATGTTTATTATCAAATTCAAATCATTTATTATGCATAAACCCCGAGAGGACACTTACATATTGTCAGCATTACAATTTCCAAAGAAAATATACTACCTCCGGATTGGCGGTAGGATTTGTTGGAGGTAATCTTCAAAACGGTTGGACCGATTTTGATAATATTTTACTACCAGGTAGCTGTCTATATGAGGAGTAACTTAGGCTATTTTATCCCGCTATTCCCATGGGAACTATGCGGGTAAGGCGACTGAAACCGAAGCGAAGCAAGGACGGATTGCTAGTAATACCTATATATGTATTTGTAATAAATTACAGTAGTTATTCGTTTAAACTATTCTTGGTTATTTTTATACCCTGAAAGGGGTAAAGCCCGTGCTTTACCCATGTATAAATACATCCACATCTCATCACACATTCTGAAGTGACTCATAATAGAGGGCGATGCTGTTAGCCAGGTACTTAACCTAATGTATTATTATGACTGTGTGGACAATGTTGCCATAAGTGTTTCCTAAACTCTAGCAGTCGTTGGTAAAAACAGGTTTTAGTAGGCTAAACAGTACTTGTCATTTTAGTATGATAAAAATAATATTTTCATTGAAAATTTAAGCAACAAGCATGTATATGTTTCTATAACAATTCAACTAAGGTTTAATGTATAAACCGTGTTATCTAAATAAGCAGAATCTAATAATATCTACTTCAAAGGAAATTCTATATCATAGAATACTTAAGTATATATCAGTACGTATCGCTACGCAACTGTTGGTAATTCAATTTATATAAAAAACTAGATGACCCAGTAAACTTCGTATCACTTACATTTATTTATATACACGCATATTATAGAGTATCATTTGTGCACGTCACGGATTAAGCATTGTATTTAAAATACTTATGTCAACAAATAAGTACTGACCTACAATTTATTATTCAGTCATTACCAGTTGTGATACATTGATCAATTCATAGGTACCTATAAAAATACTTCAAAGGACAATACAGCGCTTATCGAGCATCTGAGCAATGAGCATTCGAAGGAAGGGAAGCTAGCGCCCCTGCTGACGCCGGTATGGTCTTCAAACTCGGCTACGGCTTACAGGACAATCGTGTTTCTGGACGAAGCTATTGGAGAGAAGATTGGCCCCAACTCGTCTGACTACCACTTCAATTTCCAGAAGAGGTATTCGATGACCACCCCATTAATCCGAAATAATAAAAAGAATTTAGCGGGGTTTGCCTTGGGGTACATAAAATAAATTACGACCTATTTTCAGACCTACCGAATTTACATAAAAAAAAATTCATAAAAATCGGTGGAGCCGTTTCGGAGAAGCCCGGTTACTTAACACAGTTAGATTATTTCATTATTCATGAGTAGGTACATTCCACGTCCCAAATCACATTATTCTTACATTGACTGAACAGCTCCGCCTTCTGTAAAACATATTACAAAAATGAATGTTAGTATTCTATCATTGGGATTATGCAAATATGAATGATCGTATCAACAGGGCCGTTTACTCCGTAAATTTGTTATATCCAAGTCGATCTAAGAATAGGAAAGCGGAATTATGTATGCAAAAATATGAACAATTCTTTTAGATTCGAAGCATTTACTGACGCTTCTTACCTGGAATGCGTTATGGTATGTTGTGACGGCATAACGCGCTGTATCTATATATATAAAAATTAATTGCTGTTCGTTAGTCTCGCTAAAACTCGAGAACGGCTGGACCGATTTTGCTAATTTTGGTCTTGAATTATTTGTGAAAGTCCAGGAAGGTTTATAAAGTGAGTAAATATGGAAAATTGCGAGTAAAATACTAAAAAAAAACAATTTTATTTTTTTCCCATACGAACTAATCTTACGTGTCAAACATTTGACGTCTCAGCCCATACACCTCCAACTGTTGGGCTCGCACCTCCTCCACTATGGGAGGGAAATCAACCTACTATACCACGCTGATCAGATGTTAATATAGGGATTTGTTTCGAGTTTGCTTTCTCTTTCCTTAGTCGTCATTTACGACACACACGGCTTCTTACTCCGTCACCGCTCGGATAATACTAAAACTAAACTGATAAATACTAAAACAAACAATTACGAAAAAAGGCGGTACGAAGTTCGCCGGGTCAGCTAGTCAAAAATATTTATTTAATTTGTTTTAAATTTATAAATCTACTTATTTTGCTTACTAATTTTTGACTAGACGGTTTCAGTTAGTTTAACTAGCTTAATGTAAACCTCTTAGTTCGCTTTTACGATACTAATGAGCAATGGTTAATGTTAATTGTAACCAGCAATAAAGCATAATAAATACAAATATGTATGTTAAATATAAACAGATTGACTGCACAGTTGGCGTAGTGGTAAAGATACCGACCTGCAGTGCCAGTGTCAGGGGTTCGAATTCCATACAGGACAATACTTTGTGCGATCCACAAATTGTTGTTCCGAGTCTAGATGTAATTTGTGTCCGTTAGTTATATTTTTGTAAAGTCCCGCGCAATACAATGATTATTTTGTTAATTCAGGGGTGCAGTCTTTTGAAAGGGTACGGGTAAGGTAAGGGTACCCGAAAGGGTATGCCGCTGGGCTGGCCACGGACGACAAGGAACGCGGAACCGGTGGTCGGTCCAATGGCGAAGGAGAGGGTTTACGGTGGCATGTAGGGTTACGCGCCGGCCTTTCATCGCCCTGGATGGAATGGACGGCGTGCGCGCTGACCGTAGCCCACAAAAAAAAAAGGTGGTCCTTTAAAAAAACCGGAATGATCCTCTCATAAATGCAGATTTAGCTAATTTAGTTTCTATATAGATGGATTGGGGATAATTATTACACACGACAAAATTTATTAGATAGGCCTGCATTGAATTTATCCTTATTGCTTTAAGGTCAAAATGTGATCTTGTAAAACAATAATAAAATAAACAAATTCTGTAGGGATCTTCCTATTTGGTATTCCATTATATTGCCTTCGCATTTGTATCTGACAAAATTACAGCTATTGACGGCTTTCCATTTCAGAACTCAATTTATAAGCAAATTTTGTAGCATTTCAAAGCATGTCCTAATATAATAATTAAATGCCATAAATTTAATGTTAATACCATAAATTTAATGTTTAAGAATAACTAACGAAAAACAATTTAATTTTTTCATATCTGGGGGTACGCAGTGCCCCCGCCAAGTCGAGCAAAAAAAAAGTCGGGCAAAACGCAAAACTGCCGTAACTTCGTTGTTAATAAAACCAGAAACCTGAATTTTTAGTAACCTAGCAGGTCTTGCATACACATTGTGTATTTCAAATTTCATTCAATTTGAACCAATAGTTTAAGAATTATAACTAGTCAAAATTTCGTAATTTTGTCACTCACTGACTGACTGACCGATCATCAATATTAAAGTGGCACTTCTAGGCGACATAGAAGCTTCCAATTTAGAATACAATTAGTGTTTAGTGTATAAATGAAGGAAAAATTATGAAACATTATAATTATCATCCAGTTTCCGAGATACACTAACTACATAAATAATTTTGTAAACCCATATAAATATATAGAGAGAAAGAAAGAAAAGAAAGAAAGAAAGAAAAATAATTTATTACTCTTTTACGAAAGGAACACCTACAAGAACATAATAATAAAAGTACAATAAGATAAAAACTATAACTAACAAAAAAAAGAAAAAGAGAAACAACGAAAATAACAAAAATTACATAAAGATCTGGTCTCCTTCGCAAAAGAGCAAAGGGATAGCTGCTCAGCATAATGCTGAGGTATCTACTCAGTAAATACCACAACGCTGATATTCTGCAGCGTCCTGCGACGTTCGTCAGCGATGTACACGTAGCAGAGTATAAAAGACATTGACGAATTATAAGTATCTCTTTACAAATAATATATTGCAATATTGCAATAATAACAAATATAACAATAATCTAACTTAAAAAACATATATAAAAATAATAACAAAATAAAGGATAAGATCGTCTTAAAATTACGTAAATGAACCAAGAAAAAATTAAAAAAAAAGAAAAAAGATATATATTTTAATCTGTGGCATTACCTGTGATGTGATTTTGCTCTATCTGTAAGCAAATATTTACTCGTATATCTGTATATTATTATCAGATTTGTTAGCTGTATAAGTGTAGTTATAATTAATGGTCGACAATTATAATGATTAGTGAAAGTTATAAGGCAAATCAAATGTGACTTTTAAATATGTGTGGTGAAAATATTATCAACGTAATGTGGCTAATTATTGACAAGCCGTATTACACGATTGACCAAGAGAACCCCATTTGTGGCAGCACACTGCTGGATGTATCGAATCATTGCTACCATGCTAAGGATATAAAGGTATATAGGGTTGCAAAGTTACATTTGCAGTTAATGAAGTGTAACTTTGTAAAAAATAAGAATGTATTCTTGTCGCTATCATTGCTTCTCTATGGGAATCGTAACAAGCGGCTAAAGACTGCGCAGATGACGTAGTGGTTAAGATACCAACGCACCGCGCTAGTGTTGCGGGTTCGAATCCCATGCAAGACAACACCTTGTACGATCCACAAATTGTTATTCTGAGTCTGAATGTAATTTGTATCGGTTAATTATATGTTCTTTCCGCAATTCACCACTCTCCATCTTGCCCGTGGATATCGTATAAGACGACTATGGGATATAATATGCACATACCATATGTGCAAGAGAAGGCAAACTCGAAATGAAACCCTATATCAACATGTCTGACCAACATGGTATAGTGGGTTAAATTCCCTCCCATTATGGAGGAGGCCCGAGCGCAACAGTGGGACATATGAGGGCTGCGATGATGATGCGATGTTGAATTATATGTGTGTAAAGTCCCCCACAATATAAGGATTATTATTCCCTTAGTGCAAGGCGTGGTCATTTAAAAAAAAAGATTCAACAGGAAGAAGAGTGGGCAACAGCTCTCGCCGGGGAAATGTATGATATCTCACTGCGAAACCAACCCGCCTACCAAACGTGGCGACTACGTCATTATTCCTCATAAGGCGAAGAAAAATGAGCTCTAGTCATGGCAACCCTTTAGCGTCATTGGATGCAGGTGCCACAGTACCGCACTTAATGGGGAAGCATGAGGGGGTCTATGTTCTACAGTGGATGGCGATAGGCTGAATGATGATTGGCATAATAGGTGTAGACCGATACTTAGTTATAATTATGTTCAAAGATAACTTGTAAAATGGTCAATCAACGGCATGAAAAAGCAAGAGTGGGACATGTCTTATGAAATTGTACCAAAATTTCCTAAAGTATTACGCAAACTAAATTGCCTGAAATTTACCTGAAAAAAGAACGCCATCATTAGGCTCGATTGCCATCAAAGCGGAGGGGAGACTAGAGATGTGTTTCAAAAAACAATCAAATTTCTTTATTTCTACATCTCTCCGTTTAGATAGAAATGGTTGAAGCGGAAAGGAGAGATGTCTCATTTTTCAGAGAGTGTGCTCTAAGAAAATCCTTTGTTGGTATTCAAGAAGTAGAAGGTACCGAAAAGGCAAATAAGTAGGTCTATCTACAAAAAGAAATGAGATACCATCAAAAACAAGACTGTAAAAAAAAGCCAAGCCTTGCAACTCAATTCTTCTACCATAAAAATTTGTGAGATCCATGTTATACCAAGTCGGTTAACTCATTCAGTCCCTGCTGAAGCACCTTTCTTCTTAAGTTATTATGTAAATAGTTAACCTAACAACTTTTTATAGTGACTATATCAATATTAAAGATATTTTATGTTTTAAACAAATAGATTGACTTGGCAATCGCACTATGTTTAGTACAATTTAATATAATATGTATTACTTGTGAGGTGTGTTTTTATGCGATTTCGAATTTCGTATTATCCTCTTTTTTCTTCCCATCTTCACTTGAGTGCAAATCCTCTCCATTCTTCTTCTTCGGCAGCCCATAACCGTTCCACATTAGAACGGGTGTCCATCGGGTGTCCTAGAATGGAAGAGTAATGGATTATTTGCCAATAATCAGTTCATGCGGATTAATATAGGGTTATATTTCGATTTTTCAATCTCTAGTATTATTAAATGATTACATTCTTTATTCTAATTTAAATTGATATATTTCTTGTACCACACCCATGGCCAGAGTTTGTGGTTTATTCTATCACTAAACACACGCGACAATACTCTACGAAAATATGAACAAGAAAAGATCACTTCGAATACTTTCATAAACTGTTAAGCGTCCCTCTCCACTTTTTAAGCTGACCCCAGAAGATGTTATCTCCAAAATTCACATTCAGTGACCTTCAGAGTACCCTAATCTGGAATTTAAGACTCTCCTCAATATATATTGCTAAAGAGGTATGCTAAGAACATAACAAACTGCCTACTCTTAAAACTAATAGGCATTATGGTTTATATATATGTATGATTGATTACTTGAAAACCCGGAAATACTTCAAATAGAGAGAACGGTTAATATTTTCACTCATTATTCGTTTCACCGGTCAAAAAGATTTATTTTTAAATATCCCTGACGTGAACTTTACATTCATGTACTGTAAATATAAATTTACAGCGTAGTAAACATATAACAAGGTTTTACGTACAAAACATTTTGCTATTGTAACCATACGCCAAAATGAGGAGCTCAATACTATCGCAATAAATCACCATATTATATATATGTAGTTTATATTGAGTTAGCTCAATGTTTGCACTGATTTTATATTTGAGTGAGGCAAAATAATTTAAAAACTTAGCAAATCAAAAGGTGAAAGTCTTGTTAAAGATAATTAAGAGACGTAAAGAAAAATCACGTTCATCATCATTACTGCTTACATATGTGACTGCACAGATGCCCAGATGCACAGATGGCGTAGTGGTTAAGATAGCGACCTACAGCGCCAGTGTCGGGGGTTCGAATCCCACGCGGGACAACACTTTGTGCGATCCACAAATTGTTGTTCTGAGTCTGGATGTAATTTGTGTCCGTTAATTGTATGTTTGTAAAGTCCCCCGCAATACAAGGATTATTTCCTTAGTGCAGGTGTTGTCTTAAATAAATAAAAAAAAAAAAAAAAAAATTGTATATATCCCACTGTTGGGCTCGAGTCTCCTCCACAATTGAAAGGAATTTAACCTACTATAACCAGGCTGGTCAGACGGGTTGGTATAGGATTTTTTATCGAGTTTGCCTTCTCTTGCTAAAGGTTATCTACGTATTATAATTCCTTAGTCATCTTTTACCTCACCCACGGGCAAGAAATGGGAGGTGAATTGTATTCTTACTCTGTCACCACGCAAAAAATCACTTTAGCAGACGAAAATCTGAAGTAGTAGTACTTTTGCTCCCATTGTGTTCCGACTTTGTACTTTACTTCATATTGTGAAAGAGGTCTGATTTTTCAATGGTGGGATCTACAGAGGGCCTGAAGAAGTGAGTGCAAGTAAGATACGTGCATAGAAAACCTCGTATGTCAAGTATTTCATTAAAAATAAACAGAAAATACTTATAATTCATCATGATGATTATCCGTAATTACAAATAAGCTGTTAGATTCGAATCTGAGACAGTGTGTGGCGGTATGTCGGTCTCTATACTTAAATATCGCTGCTTTCAAAATTGAAGGTTTTCAGTATAATCTATTAATGTACTTGAAATGTTTTAGATAGTAAGATTTCGTTCCAGTAAAAGGAATCAATATAAAAGTGGTAATCATTCACTGAACATTTTATTTCAAAGCGTGTTCCAAATAAATGATCAAGGATACAACTACGGCAATATATTTGATAGAATACCGTAAGTAAATAATTCATGTACGAGTTATATTTTATTTATCAAATTGTGATTTGACAAACAGTGATGCAAATATAAAATGTAAAGGTACCGTTTTGTCAAACAACGTTGTATTATTTTATGTCACCAAAGTTGAAGGCCATTAGCCAACCTTAATGTTGAAGAGCATTGACGGTTAATATTTTTATTTCGGCGAAGTATCGGGCTTTCTTACCCTTGGGTTTGAAGATTAAAAAATATGTAGGTATAAGCATATTGTTGATGTCAGGCATATCAGCCAACATAGTTGGATAATTTCCCGTGGGTACCTCTTTCTTACGTTCGTGTAATTTTGTTTGATTTATTTAAAACTAGCTGCTCGATGCGGCTTTAGAGCGGCCGCAGACATACAATTGTAAGTTGACCGACTAAATCGCAAGTAGGTGTATTAGGTGTAGTTACTTATGCTAGCCCGCACATCTTCTCCAACTAAATCGTCCAACTAATTAATTGGACACCGATCGTATCAGAATCACGATTCCCTTCCGATTACACACAATTAAAAAGTTGTCCAACTATCGGCCAACTGCTTGTTAGCACGGTTATCCTATGCAAGTTCGCACACTATCCAACTTAGTTGGACAGTTGTACGGCAAGATTCAAGATGACCACATGCGTGCGCGTGATTTCCCCACGCTCGCATCTTGATCGACGGGTACGATGTCTGTCTCCCGATCACTTGTTGCAAACGAAAAAGTAGAAGAGCTCATAGAGGAAGTTCAAAAAGGCCAGTATTGTACAAAAAAGACTTGAAACAATTTGTCAGGGTAATATCTGAGTTAATAATGCAATTTATGATGCTTCCCATATTGTAATTTGTTATTTAATATGGCATGCACCCAAAATGTTCTCTTTTATTTTCGTCTTCTTTTTATTAATAGAGCAGTTAAAAGGTTTTTTCCCGCATTTTCACGCACACGCACCGCGCTGGCAATACTGGCACCGACTAAATCGGTTAAGTCTGCGGCGTCTGTAAATGTACGCAATTTAGTCGTACGATAGTCGTCCAACTTGCAATTGTATGTCTGCGGGCACCCTTACGCCCAAAAAATTCGCGATTGAATTTTATAAAGATAATTTTGATTCTGTGTATTGTCAATTCTAGGTCAATTCTAGAGATGTTTAGACATCTCATGGATGTCAATTAAATTATTTTAGTGCTTAAGTTATTTAGTTTGTTAAAAGCATACTAAAATAGCTGAATCCTCTTCTCTTTTCAGAGGCGTTTGTTTAGACATAGAAATTGACATTGCTGAGTTTAAAATAACTACACAAAGTTTTAACTGAATTTAATGAACGATGCGCGAGTTCATTAACAGTGACACATAAACGTTTATTTTTATATATAACTAGTTGTAACTGCCGCTTATGTGAGCTCCAGTTATTATTTTACCCATGTGGTCATGTTTTTGTGAATTCGCTTTCCTGTATATCTATTCGGGTGGAATTTTGTAATTCATTATGAACTAACTTCCAGATGAGCTAGATAGTTGAAATTTAGACCACAGCTTGGAAGTGAATGACAGTGCGTGTACATGTGAAAAATAAGCAGAAGAACGAAAAGTAGACAAAAGCCGAGCCGTTTTGAGTCCATTTTAAAAACATTATACTTTTTTTTAATATAAGTTTGTTACTCTGATTTATATTCTATTTTTATTGTAATTGTTACTAATTACTATTTCGGTTACTTTGAAACCACCCGCGCAGATGGTTTTATACCAATAAAATAATCTATTAGGACCAGATAGGTGGTGCTAAGTTCGAATTCAAGGTATTCTATTATTTTTTCCTCACATTGTACAAAACAACGTCTGTTGATTCAGCCTACTAATACTAAGATAATTAAGACATCAACGATGATGTAATTAGGATAATTATTTTATATGTGAAAGAAATGTAAGCACACATTGAGACATTGAGTATGGTAATATATATATATAAACCGATGTGGTTTACGCATGGACTCGGACGTGCTGCCAATATTTGTAAACAAATTGAAACATGGCTAAAGCACGTAGCAACACACATTGGTTATTTATGAGTCCCTCACAAACACAAATTGCAACTGTGTGAATAATTATTATACCGATAATACCCGTTCAATATTTGTACACACTCCAAATTATAATATGACGATTTTGCTAACATACCTACTCGTGATATCAGTTGTGGACAAGGATATTTTGCTCGTATTTACAGGCTTTATCTAGAGTCCTTATCATTTGTAGTAGGTACTAGTTAAGTGTTTACTTATAATATGTTTAACTAATTCTGGAATGTATTTGTTTATTTGGAACACATTAGACTTTATTGGACTAACATTGGTATATCGTGTCATAGACCTTTCGTGGTGCTCTCCGAGGCATGGATAAAGAAATTTAATGCAAATTATATGAAACAAGCAATTACAATATTCGAAATATGCAGATATTTTGAATAGATAATTTGAAATGACCTTAAATAGTATGTGTCACGTTCCGCCGCCAGCGACTTGAGCGGCGGAGGCGCAAAGTACTTACGCCTGATGCCGCTCTATCCAAGGTTGCGGGTGACTAGACCGGGGAATCGTCCATCACTTGCAGAGAGGCTGACCGCGTGAAGGCGACACTCCGGGAGGAGCACGGTACCTGAAAAGCAATATCGCCGGGTGAAAGGGAAGGCATAGGGTGGGTTATGGAGCTACGCCTCACCTACCTACGTCGGCTAGTACAAAGTGGACGGCGTATGTACTGACCATAACCGGCGCAAAAAAAAAGTAGGTACCATGTGCCACAATTTAGACACAAAATTTTTTTCTCTAAGAAATTTGTTTCTCTACGAAAGTATTGTTTTGGGAACAAGAACAGTATATATCAGGATCAAATAAGAAATGAGAGTTGTTTACTATATGCACGTGTGCAACAGATATTGTGTAAGTCAGCAAATCATACGTCAGGCAACGGAAATGTTTCGAAAGTTTGAAGACAATTTTGCACGAATGCAACAATTTCGCACGAAAGCAACAATTTTGCAAAGTAATTATTTTCTATATAGACAGCAGATTGAACATAAATATTGACATTTTTATTGTTATGTGTTCCCTGTAATTTTCCATACGTAAATTCCAAATATATGAAAATGGAAAAATATAAGATGACTTTCAATTGCTACCATAGAAACTGGCGTGACGTAAACAATTCTAATAAAGATACATAAAATTGACATACAAATTTGCTGGTCAATTTCAAAGAAGCCGCTTTACAAATTACAAATTAGAAACAAATGGGAGGACCAAGCTTTCGAAATTCATTTCCTTTTACTTTTAGGTCAGTTTTTGACACGCTTATCTTTTTTACATTAATTTATATTACACTCAGATTTAGTTCATGTAACATTTTAATTTCCATGTAACAGAAAACGAATTAGGTTGCCTAAAAAACCCAATAATTAGTTACCCAAGTATCAAATCTACAATCTTATGGTTAATAATCAAATTATCTATCAGTAAATAAAAACACAGCCATGGATTAGCTAACGCATCTTCTTTTTGCTCTTCCCTTAATGTATATGGAGTTATAGCACCATATCTATTTCCTTCAATACAAGCAGAAGAAAAGCAAGTGTTTTAGATAGTTTTATCCAAATATTATGACCAGCCGCCTATTTGACACAACTCAAGGAGGGTTGAAGTTGAGCGTAATCGGTGACCGTGAAAGTTGGAATTAGCACATTTCGATATAAAACTTAGTCGGCTTTTACGGCACCCAATAACAATGTTAGGGTCGCCCGCAAATATTACTAGCTAGCAAATATTACAGCATATAAGCAAGCAAACATGAAATTTTAATTTTAATTAAAACAGTTTATGCACTACGAGGTAATGTTAAATACATTCTATATACTTCAAATAATTTCACGTCCTCTTTAGGAGAAAAAAATATTCTATTGTCAATATACATGTCACGCAAAAACGATTGACGTCAAAGGAAGCAATCGGACACGTTGTTCTCCAGTGAGATGAATATGAAGCAAAAAAATCTGCACAGGACAGTTGCTTACGTAGCTGTAGTAACCCATTATCAAAGGTTCACCTCACGTACCCTTACTTTGATATTGGCTTTAATCTATATTCTATAGATACCAACATCGTCATCACGCTCCTCTTATTCCAATTATTTGGGATCCATACAATATTACATATTGCAATTCTTTCATAGTGCATATTGTAAAAGTTTTTGACGATATTTTTATGACCGAGCGTCTGCCTGACGTCAACCCTCCTTGGGAATGCAATTGTTGACCTGACCTGGCCCGATACAGGCACATTTAGTCGTCTTTATTGACACCCACAAGCAATGCCTTGCGTTGATAGTAGTTGTACCCCTACCATACAGCTTTGTTAGATCCCTATACATAGTAATAACGTTTTGTGAAAATAATTCTTGCACGTATAGAATTGTACGCCGATAACCCTCTCAATGTAGACTAGGCTTACACTTGATAGTGAGACATCCTTACTAATATTATAAATGCGAAAGTAAGTGTGTTTGTTTGTTACGCTTTCACGCTTAAACCACAGAACCGATTTCAAAAATTATATCACCAATAGAAATCTATAATATCAGGTAGTAATATAGGCTATATTTTATCCCGGTATTCCTAAGGGAACGGGAACTACGCGGGTAGGGCGACTGAAACCGAAGCGAAGCGAGGGCGGATTGCCAGTAGAAATATAATAACTAGAAAGAAACAAGGAATTGTTATATTAACTAACATTTGGGTTCATTTTAATTGTGGCAATATTTGAACAACCTTGGTTCTTTATATTGGATCTGCGAAAATCGCTTTCACATCATCAGATTGCGTGTGCAGATATAATGCTGTTAGCTTAGAATAATAACATATACAAGGTAAGTTCACGCACAAAAAGTGAGGCATTTCAATTGGAGCCTAATGGAGCTTACGCCGGAACCGTTCCGTAATGTACAAGTCATTGTACTGCACGAACGTAGGCAACTCTTAAAAAATAAATAGGTAATTATGACGGTTGGTGCATTCAAATGGTGTCACAACACATTTGAAAAACTTAAAAAGGTTTTTAACATTACTTTTAAAATTATTTCGACGATTTATGTTAATAAAAACAAAATTTGATTTCATAATTTTTATAGTGGTTTGCGTGTATACGTGTGTAATCGTCTGCGCGTCATTAGTATTTTTAGATTCAAATTTTTAAAGTTCGAAGTACTGACACTATCCTTCTATACGTTATTATTCTAAGGCTGTTAGATTAAATCTCACAATTATTTAGTTTAAAGGTCTCAAATTGCCTTTGTATACTTGCTACAGGTGCTTAAATTAGCTGTCACAGTATATTTCGATACTAGTCTTTGTACTATGTATTATCAGCTAAATAATCTATGTATATACCTACTTTTTATATTTTAAAAAATCTATACTAATATTATAAAGATGAAAGGTTTGTATGTGTGTTTGTAACGAATAGGCTCCGAAACTACTGGACCGATTTCAAAAATTCTTTCACCAATGGAAAGCTATAATATCAGGGAGTAACATAGCTATATTAAATCCCGGTATTCCAACGGGAACTACGCGGGTAAGGTGTCTGAAACCGAAGCGAAGCGAGGGCGAGTTGCTAGTTATCAATATGTATAAAGTTTTTCGAAGGTGCGTTTTAATTTTAAGTACTATTTAATAAAAAAGTCCAAAAAGAAATAAGTATTAACAGTTATTTTACATTTAGTTGGTGTATTTTAGGTAGCTATCCTTTTCAGTATTGCTGACAGTTAATTAATTATACTGACGTTCTGCCACAGAATAAATTTTAGGTTCTGGTAACAAATGAAGGCTATAAAATTAGCCGCTATTGAGATTTTCACTTTAAATTAATGTGTTATGTTAAATATCTGCTCTATTAATTGCACACTAACTTACACTTACATTATCTACAGTCAGGCAGCCTGGTATTTAAAATATATTAAAATACGAATAAAAGTGATTCATTTTTGGAGCGATGCTCTTATAAGATAAAACAAGACCGTAAGTAGCAATTCGCCATTCCTATAGTAGATACAAAAGGAAGATGAAATAGCTTTCTGGAGCAAAATGACAATAAATATTAAATAATAAGAATATTAACAAAATCATAAACTTATATTTAATTCCATATCTATACAGTACATTTTATTATATTTACAATATATTTTCCGTGTGGTGACGGAATAAAAATACAATTTATCACTCCCTGTCCTAAAGGTGGATATGGTAAAATACGACTAAGGGATATAATATGCACACAACATCTATTGTGTCTCGTGATCGGGTGCCGCTTGTGGGATCTGGTCCAGCCATAATCGTTTGAATTATATTGTCTTGCGGTTCGAAGAGCATCACACAGGAACTAGTGCTTACAAAACATGTACCCAATTGTTTATCTAGTAAGAAGAAAAAAAAAAATTAAAAATAATAGACAAGCCCGCTGAGTTTCTTGCCGGATCTTCTCAGTAACGGTCGCGTTCCGATCCGGTGGTAGTATATTTTTTTGGAAATTGTAAACCTGACAATATGTAACTGCCCTCTCGGGGTTTATGCATAATAAATAATTTGAATTTATTCCAGAGAAGGAAAACTCGGAATAAAACCCTAGACCAACAGGTCTGACCAGCAAACCTAGTATAATAGGTCAAATTCTTCCCATTGTTGAGGAGGCCCGAGTCCAATGTTAAGTTTTTGTTAAACAAAATATCTATGCAACAGATATAAATATTATCGTCCTTCCACTATACATATATCCTTATTAATATTATAAATGCGAAAGTAAGTTTGTTTGTTACGCTTTGACGCTTAAATCACTGAACCGATTTCAAAAATTCTTTCACCAATGGAAAGCTATAATATCAGAGAGTAACATAGACTATATATTATTTTATCCCGGTATTCTCCCGTAGTTCCCGTGTGAATACTGAAATAAAATATAGCCGAAGTTAGTCCTTATATAGACAGCTATATGGTAGTTAAATATTATCAAAATCGGTCCAGCCGTTTTGAAGATCACCCCAAACAAACAAACAGACAAACAATTTAAACTGTATTTTAGGCATAGATGTCGTGCAAATAACCATATGAGCATGAAAAAAGCCTAGTATTTTGACATTACAAAGAGACACTTCAATTTTATTTATTTGTATAGATGTTAACACATTATATAGGAACGCACAATATACATATATTAATTAGCACGCTTGCGATCAAGATGACGGATGATAATTATTATGACAACGAAATATAAGTTATTTTACGTAAATGGTGTCATTACGTACTTATGATATACGATCTACGACAACCTGAAATACAGATCATTCATTCTGTTATTACTACGCATTTATTTCTTGCATTTGTTTAAATTAGTGTGTAATATCTCTCCAAGGGTATAAACAGTCGCAAACTGCCGATCACAAGGGATTGCGTTTAATCTTGGGTTGAATTTTTCTGACAGAAATGTTTAATGGCAATGCGAAATCTGCAAATGTTACTGACAATTAGTTCCTTTAACATTTAATCTTTCTCAAATGTGTACAAGATAAAAGTAAAAACTAAAACCCAACTACGACAAAACACGAGTTATCAGATAAATACGAATAAATTCACGGGCAAATGCCAATATTTGAAATGCACAAATAACGGCCTTTCCATTGATACGTAACACGACATATTTGTCTCAAATTTATTTTTTAACACAGTACTTTAAGACCTATAGAGGGCGCCGTATTAGATTCATTGACACATCATGTAGCCTATAACTAGCGGACCATCTAGACGCTTCTAACGATACCTCGTTTGTTCGGTTCTAATAAGTAGTTGAGGAGCTATGAGGGAACAGATGAACATATTTACATACATAGCCCGTCAAAATCATAACCCTCCGTAGTCGGGTAAAAAGTTTAAAAATTTCAATGTTTTAGTCTTCAAGTAACACTTAAAGATTATCTTATAATGTATCTTATAATGTATGCTATGATGTTGATTAATGGGTAATTCTCATTTTTGAAAAAATAAGTGTGACTATAATTTTACTAATCTGTTGTACTTATATATCGGGATTATAAATTGCGATATTAATAAATAGATAAAAGACTATAAGTTCATACAATAAACATGTGAAATAATTGAATAGTTAATTTTTAATTAAATGTTAAATCGTCAAAATTGTCCCTTCCGTGGATGTGATCACTCTGACTTTGTAAGGAAAAAAAATAATAACTTAAATTTCTTATTCATTACTATAAAAAAGCAATACCAATATTAACAAAAGTAAATTTACTCATTAAATTTTAAATAAATAATACCTATAACTATACAATATGCTTCATCTATTCAAAAATAAAATTGTGATCAATTTTTTTGCCACTTCCATGGATGAGTGTCACATCGTCGTTTATTAAAAAAGTATTTTGCGAGTAACGAAACGCGACGCGAGTATAGAAAAAGAAGCCATGCGCCATTTTGATTCAGCTGTCATTTGCTACCGGAGTTGTAACTGCTAAGAAATATAATTAAATAGTTTTCTATTCTCAAAACTCGTCAAGCATAAGTGGTCACAACTGTGTTCATTGTCAAAGGTATGTATAATTCAAATATGAAGCTTGGTTTTATGATTTATTTGCGTTTATGTGTCACAATTACTATGCTAAAATTTGAATTTTGTCGTGTGATGTGGAGGTTATGTTTTTGAGAGTTAAATGAAAAAATGTCACTTCCATGGACGTCACTTCAATGGATCCGTGGATGAAAATCTGTCCATGGATGTGACCATTGGCCCATGGAAGTGACAATTGCTTAGATCCGCGTGCGAATGACAATTGCATAGATATGGGTGCTTTTTGCAGCATGCTTAATTTATTTTAATTTTAGATGGCGAAACCTAAAAAGCGTCCAAAAACTGCGGAAGAGATACGTCAACAAAAACGAGAGTGTGAACGTAAACGAAGAGCACGTGTTAAAGCTGATCCTTCTTTGTATGAAGCTAGTAAAAAAAAGATAGAGCACGATATGCAGACAAAAAACAAGAGCTACAAGTAAAGCTTGTTTGCGACATGACGCCGAGGGAACATCGGAATCAACGCAAAGAGTGGAGAGATCGCAAAGCCAGAAGTCGATTGAAAGAAAGGCGTAATAAAAGCCTACTTAATCACTTAAGAGAAAATACTCCTGAGACAACTGACGACGAAGTAGCAGGTAGTCGTCGGGAATCACCGTCAGTGTCAGTTGATTTTTCTGAGGAAAATATGGCACGTCCTGAGTCTGGTTGCGCTCATAATTCCTTTACACGGTCGTCCAGATCGACACCTTTATTAGTAGAAGATAGTCCAAGTTCTTCACGATGTTCTCCAAGCCGAAAGAAAGAAAAAGGTTCTAAAGTTGCACGGACAAACCGTGACAAAACTAATTTAATAATAAATAAACAAAAACAACAACTGAAAATTTTGAAGCAGAAAGTACGTACTTTAAAAGTCAAATTATTACGAGCAGTTAACAGAAACGGAAATGCGGTTACTAAGAAAAAAAGCCCTGTTAAACTAACTTTGAATAAAATATCAAAGGTGAAGACACTACGTTCTGAAGTCGCAAAATTCTTGGAAAGAGATGACAATAGTAAAATGTGTCCTGGTAAAAAAGACTGTATAGTCAAAAACAAAATAAAAAAGTAAAAGAGATATCTCTCAGATACCATGCTGAACCTTTACCAGAAATTCCAAGTGGAACAGAAATCGGTTAAAATTAGCCTTGCAACTTTTTGTAGATTGAAAAATTGAAATTGAATTGAAAAATTACCGATAGAGACTCATGCCTTTGTGTAGTTCACGAAAATACACAGTTAATGTTCGAAAAACTAAAATATCTTAATATTATTTCCAATCACAATTTGCGGGAGCTTTGTAAATCGGTAGTTTGTAACATAAATTCAGAGGCGTGTATGTTACGCAAATGTGAGATATGTAAGATTAAAGTTCCGAAAATAAATTTATTTGACGACTCTAATGAAATAACCTACAAGTTATGGACAGTAAAAAAAGAAAACAGATTCATACATGGCAAGGAAAAAGAAATACGCAGAACTGTGAAAACTGAAGTTGATAATAATAACATATCGAGAAAAACGCTAATTTTGAAATTTCTAGTAGCTTTGGATAAATTTCTGGTACACCAATATTACATTACTCACCAATACACAGCCACTACTTCATTGAAGACTAGTCTTAAAGTAGGAGAAATTTTCATGCAAGTGGACTTTGCAGAAAATTACGTCGGCAAGTATTCTGACGAAATACAAGCTGTACATTTTGGTGCGTCAAAGTAACAGATAAGTCTGCACACCGGCGTTTATTACTACAAATGCCCTGATACCCAAGAGCTGAAAAGTAAAGCTTTTTGCACTTTTTCGGAATGTTTGCGCCATGACGCCTGCGCAGTTTTCGCCCACCTACAAAAACTTCTTGACCAAATTCTTCATCCTATGCAAATAGAAACAATGCATGTCTTGAGCGACGGACCAACTGCGCAATATAGAAACAAGAAGGCATTTTATTTATTTACCCAATACTTAACGCAGCGACATGGGCTACGATTTGCTACGTGGAATTTTAGTGAAGCTGGACATGGCAAAGGGCCCATGGATGGTGTAGGAGCGGTTGTTAAATGTACAGCAGATCGTATAGTTGCTCAAGGCCAAGATGTTCCCGATCTTGATACACTGATCAAATCGTTAGAAACAAATATAACCAATGTCATAAATTCTGTTGTGACCGAGGAACATATACAGGAAATAGACAAGCTATTGTCTGAACAAGGAAAAAGTATTCCTGAAACTTTAAAAATTCATCAGATTACCTGGGACGCAACAAACCCAAGAAGGATTTATCTGCGAAAGTTAACATGTACCATTTGTAAACCTGGTGAAAAATGCCCTCATTATTCATTGACGAAAGGTTTTTTTGATTTCAACAGTAGTCCACGTTTGATCACTAATCCAGAACCTAGTGCTGAACCACTGATTTTGCAGAATTGCCAAGATGTTCCAGTGCTTGATATTCGTGAAAACAACCATTCAAGTTCTGATTCAAACTGTGTTCATGTGCACACAATTGGAGCAAATGAAAACCAACTTGGCAATACAAAATCTGCTGTTTTAAAGGAGGGATTGTGGTTAGTTGCAAGATTTTTGTCAAAGAAAACAGAGAATCATTTTATTGGTCAAATTATTGGATTTGATGATGAAGAACCGAAAGTGAAATTTACAAAAAAGACAAGAGTTACCAAAGAATTTACTACTTTCCTTTGGATAGAACCTGATGATATATTCCCTATTCCACGTGATGATATAATGACTGTTTTAACCGAACCTACACCAGGCAGGCGCGGCAAATTATTGTTTAATAATGTTGATCTCAAAAAATACAAAAATATTCAATAGTTTACATTAAATGTAACTAAGAGTAACATTAAATTAATGTACGACATTTATAGGGAATGACTATGGGATAAGAAATTTGGAACCTTCCAGAATAGAAAAAAATGATTAAATATTAATTTCTTTACATTTCTCGAATAGTTTTTCATGTTGACTAGAATTATTCCTTAAAATATCGTCCACTAGTTTAATTTTATCATACAAAAAAATACTAGTTATAGTTCTAGTTATATGTTGTAGTTGATTAAGATTTAGTTGTTATTTTTACATATTTTATTACAGTTACCCATTACCTAGTCTGGGTATGACATTGATAATTATACTTACTAATTAATATTTCTAGACAAGTGATAATATTGAAACTCAGTTCCTGTTATTTGATTATAATTCTGGGTAAGCACCAATTAAGACTGAATTTTCGAAGTTGATTTTGTCGTTATTTCCCTTGTTATGCAAGCAAAGTTAATACAATAAAGTTGATTTACAACTGATACAATGGTATATTTATTATTTACAGCCAGCATACAACCAGCCATGTATCACTTCCAAGGATTAATTTAATATTGAGTATGTCACTTCCATAGATGTGAGGTCACTACCATGCAAGACATTTTTTTTCAAACCCTTATAAATAACTATAAAAAGTGCTGCAAGCTTGGAGAACAATTTTTTTTGGAAGAACTAGACCGAGACTACCAGAATCCATCATCACTTTTATCTAAAAGACGTTTACACTTTGTTATCAGTTTTTTTAATCAAAAATGAGAATTACCCTAATAAGACAATAGAAACTTGAGTAATAGATCTTTCGAGTAATAGATGAATAGAATTCATCATGATTTTATCAGAGCCCCCTCTCTTGATTCCAGTATATGCGTCTATATTTTTGTTATTTTTGTTTTTGTTTGTTATTTGTTAAACAGTGTTCGTTACCTTATCCAAAGAATCACCACTTCGGGATATTAGCGAACTGTTACACAATATAAACAATAAACATATATCTATACTTATAATTACCTAAAATAATGCAAGAGAGAGGTATAAATAACTCGTGGAATATTTGTATTAAATTTATATACACGCATACGATTACTTTACTTTAAATCTGAACTGAATCTGTTTGCTATAAAAATTGAATAGCCAATATAAATCGCTTGATATAAACATCCGCGCGCTGTTTCCTCAGCAAACCGATACTCCTTTGTTTGCATAACTGATTCCATGCAAACCCAACCAAATATTTAATTTTATTTCATAAAAATATCGGACCGCACCTTTAGATTGTATGGAACTTTTGAATGTTCAAAACTATTAGTAAAATGTGTCCATCATCTCAAACAAGTATCGTATAATGAGAAAATACAAATTCTGTGTGACATAGTCTAGTATAGGAAACAAGTCATCATTTTCAAAATCGTTCCACTGTTGGGCTCGATCCTCCTCCACTCCATAGAAGGGTAACTGACTCACTATACCACGCTGGTCAGACGTGTTGGTACAGGGTTTTATTTCAAGTTTGCCCTCTCTAGCTCTATGCTAGATATAAATAAAATGTCATCCGTATGGTGACGGAGTAAGAATACAATTCACCACTCTCTATCTTGCCCGTGGATGTCGTAAGAGACGACTAAGGGAAATAATACGCATACAAAATCTATGCAAGAGAAGGACTCGAAACAAAACCCTGTCTGACCAGCATGGTATAGTAAAGTCAACTTCACTCCTGTTATGGAGGAGGTTCGAGCCCAGTAGTTGGACATAGATAAGCTGAAATGATGATAATGATGATGATGCATATTTAATTCCTTAGGCGTCTTTTACGACACCCATGGGCAAGAGAGGGGCTTGTGAATTGTATGCTTACTCCGTCACCACATGGAAAACTCCGTTACCACACGAAAGTAAATAGTATTATTTATGAAGAATAATTAATTAAAATTCTACATTACCTATAATAAACACTAATTGTTATAATTATTATCACAGCTCATAAACACGTTCCATCGCTGGACACGATCTTCTACCAGAATAGCAGGCAAATTAATTTACTACAAGACTTAGGTCGTACGAATTGGTTTAGGTAATGAGGTTTTATTTCGAGGTTTTCTTCTCTTACATAGATGTATAATGATGCTACTTACTTGCACTTTTCATTTGTCTTTTACGACACTAACGGAAAAGGAGCAGATGGTAACAGATTATATGCTTACTGGAACACTACATACATGGTTAGTAGTCTTCTTCTTCGTTAGTTCATCTTCCATCTTTAGCTCCATTATTTATGTACTAATTTTATATAGCGCCGCAAACTAGCCTTTCATGTGTCCGATGCAAGCCTCTATAATATGTGCAAAAATGTTCTATAAATAAAATATACAATGTCTACAAAATAAATCTGTAACAGGTATTGTCAACAGGTATTACGTATGCTATTAATCACCGTACATAATTCAAAACTTGGACCTGATTTGGTAATTTCTGCTATCCGCCAAATCTGTCCTGCACCTGGTCACTGCACTTGTTACAGCAGTAATTTAACTCACTATCGTTCGTTGTTTTGAGGAGTCACGCCTATTGTATATTAATCAATCGCTTTCCAAGATCAAGTGAGACATATATATAAATATTTATTGATGTGTTGGACGTTGTATCGATAACCTTGTATCTTATATGGTTATTTTATTTACTCTTCAGGGATAAATAATATTACAAATAATACCTTTTCTTCGTTTTATGTGTACACACTTACACCCCAAGTAATTGGGATAAGAGCAAGATGATGATGATGATGAAGACACTTTTAAAATTCTGTTATTTAAAAAAATATTGGTTCTATATTTAATATTTTTTTACATATAAGTTATCACTGTCCTTATTTAATTATATTACAGAAAGAGATTTAAAAGAAATCAGAGTAATAAATATAGTGAAAGCGAGAGTAAATGAAAATAGATAATATGAATGTTTTGCCATTGTAAATAAATAATATATTAAGATGAATACAGCAGTTTTCAAAATCTAGACATTGGCCTTTATTTTATTTATTGCACTATAAATGAGTATCAACCCGTAAATGTCCACTATTGAACGTAGGCCCTTCAACAAGAATACCACGCAGAATGGCCCTATGCCACTTGCAGGCAACGGTTCCCTGTGCCTTTCAGAATCTCGTCAATTCACCTAGTAGAGGGTGGCCTTACGCGGCGCGATCCAGTTCGTGGTTGCCACTCAAGAAACGATTGTCGGTTCGACGAGCGAGCTCGTCCCTGATACCTACTGTTAAACTTGGAGAGGTAGATCCTTGTTCTTAAACACTGCAGAATATGATAAATATACATAATCGAGAACAACAACGCCAGAATATAAAATTGATTGAGGTACGTATGAACACTAGGTATATAAAAGCAAATAGGATACCGTAAAAAACATACTGGTTTACATGTAACCGTCATTAAAATTCAATTAATTTCTCTTGCCTTTGTCAAGATTGTCGTGGATATAAAAGATATAATCAAACAGGATGCTTTCTTAAAAAAGCATCTAGTTCCCTTTACATGTAACCATCATTATAATTCTGTTAATTTCACTTGCTTTTGTTGTAATGCAAGGTTGTGGTGGATATAAATTGTAAATTTAATATGAACCACAAATGTATTCGGTTAATTACGTATAGTGACTGTATAACGTCAGTTCCAGATTTTATCGTTCAACATAATGAGCTCTCACACTAAAAGCAACTTTAATTAGTGATGTCACACTTATATCTCCTTTCCTTGTTGGATGTCATAATTGTGATATTCGCTATTCGCTATTACTTGTTATGATTTAGCACTTCGTCACAAGGTTCTAATTATATATCGCTAAGGTAATGTGCCAATGACGACAGCGCTGAAGTCCATGAAACAAATAGATTCACAATTAGATATGCGTCAAGGAAGTTAATGTGCCATGGATTTAACTTTGATAAAAATATTATATTAATTCCATTAAACGAAACTTTATTACTATTTTTGCTTTTTACTCTGTACTAATTTAAGTACACTTTATATACCTTTCATTGTAATTAGAGGCCTGGTTTTTTGAGAACGCAATACCAATAAGTTGTTGTAAAATATGTTGATATTGAACAAACAATCTAGCTAGCTAAAGCCAGTTAAGAAAATAGGTCACTCAAAGAATTCTACTTGTTCGGGTAGCGAATTAAGAAAAATATTTTTCCTCAAATCGGTATTTTAGTGAAAAATTATTTTCTTAATTCTATTTTTAATGTGAGTGACGAAATAAATATTTATATTTTTACCGTATAACATACTTCAAAAATGAAACTCAAAGTTACGGAATAACTTGAAAATGGAGGATCGAAATTTCTGTGCATGATAAAACCTGGAACATGAAGGTAAATATGTGAAATTAAGATCTCAGTAAAGATATTAAGCAATCGATCTCGGCTGTCGTGATCATCTATTTTACCATTATACCCATTAGTCCAAATATAAGTAAAAGTGTCCAAATATAAATTTATCATCAAAATGTAGTTAGCCCTTGAGATGGCATACGCTCTGTCAAAAAATTATATTTTATAAAATCTTGGTCGGGTAGAAACCCGATCATGAGTATAATAAGTCCTAGATATTGGGTCCTTAAAAATGTGTTAAAAATGTGTGTATGCCATGATATAAAATCATTTAGCCTGTATTTTAATACTACTAGTCAAATAGTCTCACTATTTGACTAGTAGTATTAAAAATAGTTACATAAAAATAACATTAGGAAATCATGGAAATTTAATAATTATGAAAATGTAATTTACCCTTTCTAAAGTTTATCTGTTCTGTAGTAAAACTGAATACATATGTTAATATTAATCGTAAATCCTCGTGTGGCAATGAGATAGAATACCATTGTTGTCATTCCTTACTTGCCCATGAGAATTGTAAGAATCGGTTAAGGGTTTCACCAGGAGAGTGGGCAGCAGCTATTTCCTGGGAAACCTTATAACACCTACTGCGATCGCCAACTTATCTGCCAAGTGTGGCGATTATGACATTATTCTCCATAGAAAATTATATGGATGCAAATATAGAAACGGACCCCAATCACAGCAGTTCCGCTTTTCTATAGGCCCATGGTAGCGGGCTCGTTGATAGCAGGTCAGCGAGTGCTAAGAATTCCCGATCGCGTTCCGGCTATGCAGCATAGGACAAATTCCTACTAGCTGAGCTGACGATATCTTAAAATGACGTAGGCAACTGTTGGATGCAAGTGGCGCAGGACCATTCCGAGTGAAGTCGCCACCTTTTTTTTGTGTAAATAAGTACATTGGTTAATGAAGTTAGAAAAAAAGCACATTGTTTCAAAATAAAGTACGATTTACTTTACTTCATAATTTTGGTCAAAAACATAATTTTAGCAACTTTTATCTTATAATTATTGTAAATAAACATCTGCACTGCATCTTTGCCCTATTCGTTTAAGTGAAACTAAATAAGTAATTAATTTTTATTGTATATCACTTGCAAATCTCTCCCTTTGAATGCTGCCATGGCAGAAATTGCCATTAAATATATAAGTAATTTATCCAAGTTTAAAAAAAATGTCTTTAGCCTGCATATTGAGAAATCAGTTCATGCGAAATAAAGTATTTTCGTGTACTTTATTACTTACATAAAGTATAAAGTACAATTAATAGAAATAACTTACAATACTTTATAATAAAGTACGGGTGGCAACCCTAATGCTGAGTGGCATTCTTGTAGGGAGGTCTATCGCCAACAGTTGATGTCTATGAACCGATGGCTGGATGGCGAATGCACTCGTTAATAAACAACATTAAAAAAAATGTTCTCTATTTCCTTCTATTGTGACATCACAGCTTGTAGAGTCAATTACGTTAGCGTGTCACATTGTTATTAAACAAGTTTTATTTTCTCGGCTACCACGTGTTTTCTGCATAATGGTGATTTTTTTGCGGCCTATTCTTTGTATTATCATGGCGTAGTCTCATGTCAATTTTGTGGTCATTGTTTACACCGAATGTTATTACCGTATTGAGAATATTATGTATTACCAACCTATTCTCCGTGTGGTGACGAGTAAGAATACAATACCATCAAAAACAAAACTTGTAAAAAAAAGCCAAGCCTCGCAACTGAGTTCTTCTACCATAAAAAGTTGTGAGATCCACGTTATACCAAGTCGATTTACTCATTCAGTCCCTGCTTAAGGGACCTTGCTTCTTAAGTTATTACGTAAATTGCTAATCTAACAACTTTTTATAGTGACTATATCAATATTAAAGATCTTTTGTCTTAAATAAACAGAATGATTTGGCAATAGCATGAAAACACAATGTACCTCACAAGTAATACATATTATATTAAATTGTACTAAACATAGTGCGATTAAATAAGGAGGGTTGACGTCAGGACGTCAACCCTCCTTATAACTGTCATTTTTGACTGGACATCCGGTATCAGATGGAGTTGACCCAGGTACATGTAAAGCTCTTAGTTTACAACACCCACAAAGGTTGCTAGTATTTGTTGGTATATTGAAGTCAATCAATTCGTCAATTATTTGTTAATTAATAATTAATTATATGTGGATGGATAACAAATTTTCTATAGGTTGATATTTTTTAAGACTTGTTTTTACTCCGTACTAAGGAATAAAACCTTGCGTTAGTTGAAAATTTACAAACATTAACGGACACCCCAAATAATAATAATACCCAGACTCGGAACAATCATTTGTGGATCGCACAAAGAATTGTCCTACATAAGGATAGAACTCACGCCACTCGCTACGAGAGATCACTCATTAAAAAACAAAACCCTCTGTCCAACTAATAAATTCAGTGTGCATTTAATTATATTGAATAACCAAATACCCAAGTATTGAAGCACCATAATGAAAACGCAGCGAGATATTTTTTGCGATTCTCACAACAATCTACGGCCGGACCGAGGGTACTGGTTACGGTCATGCATTTGTCTGCTATCCGCAACAGACTTTATTAACTATTTTGGGCACCACTTCATTCTTCATTATGCGAGTTTGGGACAGGCCACCGTGTTTGTTTTGCTTAACTTCTCTGGCAAATTTATATCTTGAGTATATCGTAAAACCTCAACCAGCAAAACATCAACCAACGTACAAGTGAAAAACAAATGATTAAGGTAACAAAAATTTAAATTTAAAAGAAATACACTTTTAATAACCAGAAATTCTAATGCAGCAATACTCCTAAAATATTGACAATAGTTTTCCTTTTATTTTGCAAGCGTAAAATTAAGAGAAATCTTTGGAATTTCCAATTTTAAGAGGGTCAAAAGTATTTCATTGAATTGTCGTTATTCCGTAAACGGATAGTTCGGAATTTATCAATAAATCGGCAAATTCATATTAGAATATAATTCTGGCAAATATAATAAATAACAACATGTACAATTAGATTCTGTGCTGTTTGGTAGCGGCTACTAATACGAGTAACCTTACATTGTTCGCGGATGTCGTAAAAGGGGACTAAGATCTTTACATAGACCAGGGTCAGCTCCATCTGGTGCCGTCTGGTCAACAACTACATTTCCAAGGAGGGTTAATGTCAACCAGATTGATCATAAATATATTACGAACTAGCAACTCGCCCCCTTGGGAATACCGGGATAAAGTATATCCTATATTACTCAGGGATAATGTAGCATTGTAATGGTGAAAGAATTATTGAAATCTGTCTAGTAGTTTTTGAGTTTATTCATTACAAACATACACACACATAAAAATACAATATTTTTCTCTTTATAGTATTAGTGTAGATAACTTTCACAATATATACAATGAAAGAAAAGTATATATTGAGTAAATCTCAAGTATTTGTGGTAGAAGCAGATTGATGATGATAATAACAATGTTTTGATTTTGCACGTAATTTCTGTCACCATTTTATCATCAATTCAGTCCACATAGATAGCACTGTGGGGCTTAGCTCCTCTATAATAGAAGGGACATTAGATCTACTACAGGTCAGACGTGTTGGTATAGGGTTTTATTTTGAGTTTTCCTTCTTTTGTATAGTTGTTATTCGCATATTTAATACCGCAGCCGTCTTTTACGACACTCATGGGTAAGAATACAGTTCACTATCCCTTTCTTACTAGGTAGACTGACGAAATCTTAAAAGTCGCAGCGAACCGTTGGACAAGTGGCGTAAGACCGTTCCGAGTGGCATTCTCGTGGGTAGGCCAATGTCCAGTACTGGACGTCAATAGGGTGATAGATGGATGGATGGATCCTTTTCTTGTCTGTGGGTATCATAAAAGTTGGGATATAATGTTCTATGTAAAAGAAGGAAAATTCGAAAAACTTAACCAGCGTGGTATTGTAGGTCAATTTCCTTTCCATTAAGGAGGAGCGCAGCAGTGGCACTTATATGTGCTGAGATGATGGAGATAAATTGCTTTTGTAAGTTGTAACTAAAAAATCTATAGAGAATCTTATGAGTCTGCATGAGTAGCAGGTTGATTGAAATTTGACTTTAAGATGTGAAACGATAGCCCTCGCATTAGAGATATTAATAATTTTTTTTTTTTCATAAATCTATCCTTTTTAACGAAAATAACAGCATTAAATATTTTGGTACACATTTCTATCGACAAAGTAAAAGAAACCGTTATTATAACAATTAAATTTGTTTTATTTACTTTACATTTAAACTAGTTCAAGAGGGCCTGATGATTTAATTTAATTATGATATTTAGTTGAGTAGTATTAGTAGAGATATTGTACTAACTGACCCAACATTGTTCTGTTCAAATAAGCGCCACCTACCGGGTTCAATTGTGAATCTAAACAATTCTTGAATCCCCTTGAACATGAACAAAAAATTTCATCAACATCGGTCCAGTGGTTTAGGAAGAGTTCAGTGACAAACACACGTACGCTAGAAATTTATATATAAGATAAAAGATAAACACTTGCAAATTTTGTTTACATCAAGCGGTCATCTGACATTGCTTATGAATTTTAAATTGCAAAGATGCGCGAGTTATAAAAATCACACGAAAATTATAGCAGAGATTTGTAAGACTTGCTTAGTTAATACGTGCCAATTCGCTACTCTTTTAACATACTATGAATATGAATGACGCGTTACAAGGTTGTCATAACAATAATGGACAGCCATAAAACTGTTAATATGAAGTACATGTTCATAGTAATATCTAGTAAGTATGCAATAGACAAAAGATGTTCCCTAGTCAGTAATAAAATTAAACGAGGGTTCATGTCGTACCTACTGTAGCGTGTGAATGAACCAAATGATGTCCACGTTTTGAACGTCAAAATGACCTTAAAGCTTTATCTATGTGATTATCTCATATAATACTTACAAATATGATTTCATAAAGATGTCAAAATTATTAGTTATTAGAGTAATAAAAGTAGCAGTCATTATTGTATTTAAACTTATAAAATTTTTCTTCATAAAATACTCCGCAGTGTCTGAAAACAACGACGTCCTCCCTGAGGGGGGGGACATCGGTCGAGGAGAGGGTACTCCTCAAGGGGTATTCCTTCAGGCTGACCACTGACGACAAGTCATCCTGTACCGGTAGTCGGCCCAACGACGAAGGCGACGTGTCATGAGTGGGTTACGGGTGTACGTGCTTACGACCCTCTGTTGCCCCGGACGGAGCCGGGCGACGGGTGCGTCGACCGTAGCCCACTCCCCAAAAAAAGAAAAAGGGTCTGAAAATAAAGGTTTAAAATCGGTGGGTATTACCAGCGATGGCATATCTATGATACGGGAACGTGGTATCTCAATTTGGGCCTCATAACAAGGCTCAAAGTCGCTCAACGTGCTAAATAGAGGAAGGAATCATACGTTGATGTCGTCAAACAGCTTCTCAAAGTACTCGTCATTAACGTGTCAATAGAGTGCACAAAGAGACGAAATCTCTATGCCACTGTAACAATTCTAATCTATACTAATATTATAAAGAGGAAAGATTTGTTTGTTTGTATTGAATAGGCTCCGAAACTACTGGACCGAGTTCAAAATTCTTTCACCAATGTAAAGCCATAATATCAGAGAGTAACATAGGCTATATTTTATCCCGGTATTCCCATGGCAACGAGAACTACGCGGGTAAGGCGACTGAAACCGAAGCGAAGCGAGCTAGTCCCTTAATAATATTGGAGTTCTCGACAATTTAAGCAACGGGTCTTTGCAGGGAGTCAAGTTGATCAAGCTAATATTTAGGCGCACACGCCCAGAACTATTCCCCACGTGTGAACGAATCGGAACGAAACCTGTATTTTGTCGTTAAGTCACGCTCGGCTCTATTCAGAATGCCCAGCGACTTGCTCAATAATTTGGCTTTGTTCTCTAAATGATTCTCAAACTGGACTTTGTTGGATTTTTCAATGCCGAGAATTCCAATAATGTCGGCGATTTGGAGTGTTAGTCCTTGACACTGAGGTATCATCTCAAAGGAACGAGCATACTTGAACCTATCTTCATGGGGTTGCAGTGTACTACTGTACTAAGTTCCATTTTCTTCATTCCCAAGCCTGGTCCAAAGGCGTTCATACTCAAGTTGAGCCCTCTATTCCTCTATCATACTCCGAGAGACTTTCTTCGCCCGATATATCGCTCAGCACAAATCCCATACCATCCGCATACTTCATATGTTTTATCTTAAAAAAGTCAATTATTTCATTTAAATTCATACGTATTTTTTTTTTTGGGGGTGGGCTGCGGTCGGCGCGCTCCTCGCACCACTCCGTCCGGGGTGACAGAGGGGCGTAAGCACGTAACACCCGCAACCCACCCGAAAACCACGTCGCCTTCGTCGTTGGGCCGACCACCGGAGCAGGGTTACTTGACATCAGTGGTCGGCCCGACGGAATACCCCCTATTGGGGTACCCTCCCATCGACCGACATCCCCCCATCGGGGAGGACGTCCGTCTTTCCTCACGCGGTCGGCCTCTCGGCGGCTGACGGACTAATCCCCGGTCACGTCACCCGCAAATTCATACGTATAGACGTGACATTTATGCTTTTGGTATACTTCAATAAATAAACTGTTAGGAGAAAGTTATATTATAAAACCCGTTTCGCTGAGGTATCATTTAGGCAATTGTCATCTGATTATAAAGAAGGCTTAAGTAAAATTCTATAATATTATTGGCAAGAAAACGTAGAAAGTTGTTAAATAATAAATTCATATTAAACGTATAAAAGAATACACATTTAATGAAATACTCCACTACAGTTTGTAATGTTATATTGTCTTTGTTCCTAAAACAGGCTAACAGGTCAGGCACGTCTGGCCTGTCGAAAACAGCTTAATCTTCAAATTTCATCTTTTCAAATACGTAATACTTATGCTTATTAGGCACCATTTCACAGTAGATAAATTGCCTTAAAGATTCTCTGTGCCAGAGTTCATGGCACGCAGTTCAATTTATAGATCTTACAGTCGGCGCGTCCTTAGGGAATTGATAGTCATTTCACAACATTCAAAAGCAAAATTTCTTGAATATTTTTAACATAAATTATTTTCATGCTGAAATATAAAATACTTAACTAAATTAATGTATATACAACTTAATGGGTTTTGACTATTCTATGTTTATGTCGCTTTATTTATTAACTTATAATAAATCATCATCTCAGCCCATTTACGTCCCACCATTGAGCTCGGATCTCCTCCACTATAAGAGGGAAATAGATATATTATACCACACTGATCAGACATGTCGGCATAGGATTTTCTTTCGGTTTTTCCTTCTCTTGCTATTTTGTATGCACATTATAGGCCTTAGCCGTCCTTCACTACACACACGAGGAAAAGAGGGGGTGGTGAATTTTATTCTAACTTCATGAGCACACGGGAAATAATAAGTAACTACCTGACCCAACAGACGTTGTTCTGTTCAAATAAAATAAAAGGAATTCTCCTTGAAATCGGGTCCAATTGTGAATCTAAACCATTCTCGAACCCACTTGAACACATACATACAAAAGGTTACATTACAAAAGTTTATATAGTTGTTGTTTTCCTAAATTTTCTAATTTTCTGCGCAACATTCTTAATTTTTTTTTCGTAAAAGCCCTTTTTGTAGTATTAGAAAACTTAAAAAAAGATAGATGGAATCAGTAAAGTCCTTAAAATGTTATTGTCCTACCCGAACAGCGCCACCTACCGGGTCCAATTGTGAATCTAAATCATTCTCGAATCCCCTTGAACATGCACAAATAATTTCATCAATATCGGTCCGACCGTTTAGGAGGAGTTCAGTGACATACGTACACAAGAAATTTATAGATAAAGATAATATAATTATAATAAATAGTCTCATATATGCTCAAAGAAAACTTGTCGTTAGTAAAGTATTTAGATTTTTTTTTTTATTGCAATCGGTGGCAAACGAGCAAACAGTACACCTGATGGTAAGTGTTGCTGCCGCTCATGGACCTTTACAAGGCCGTTGCCTACCGCGAAGAAAGCGAAGGGAGTGTGAATCTATATCTGCTAGAAGTGCCTCTTTAATATTGATGATCGGTCAGTAAGTCAGTGAGTGACAAAATTACGAAATTTTGACTAGTTATAATTCTTAAACTATTGGTTCAAATTGAATGAAATTTGAAGTACACGATGTGTATACAATGCCTGCTGGGTTACTAAAAATTCAGGTTTCTAGCTTTATTAACAACGAAGTTATAGGGGGTCGAAAATGGCCTGAATTGCTTCGAGAAAAGTATGTTACGGCAGTGTTGGGTTTTGCCCGACTTTTTTTTGCTCGACTTGACGGGGGCACTGCCGTGCCCCCAGATAATTTAGTTTCTATAGTTTTGCCACGGTTATGATTTCTTTTATTTGTCCACATTATGTTATACATAAGTGGAAACTGTTTAGCTATTGTTACGTGCATTTGTTTTTATTTTACCTGTATTTTTAAAAGCTGTATGTTTGCCTTAATAAATAAATAAATAAAATAAATATCTGTAAATTTATAATTTTTTGAAAATATTCCTAAATAAATAATGCTGTCAGGGTTAGTTGTCGATTTAATTTTACTAATAGTTTTCTTTATTATCTTACTAGCAACCCCACTTCGCTTCGCGTTCAGCCTTACCCGCGTAGTTACTGTTCCCGTGAGCATACCCGGGATAAAATATAGCCCATGTTACTCCCTGATATTAAGTTTTCCACTGGTGAAAGAATTTTTTAAATTGGTTTGGTGGTTTAAGCGTGAAAGCGTAACAGACCAACAAACAAACATACTTTCGCATTCATAATATTAGTAAGGATTCATAACAAATAAAGAGAAGCAATTACTTTTTGTGTTAAAATGATTAATTTGCATAAATAATTAATATTCATAATAAAATATACAATTTGAATACGTTGTAGATGAAATTATGTTTTGTAATATTAATAATTCAAAATACCACCGCTCATATTATTACTACGAATGGAGCAATAGCTATTTACAATCAGCGGCCAAGAGGCTGCGGCCAATTAAAATACGGTAACCTAAACTTTTTCAAGTTCTTTTTACATTTTTCGATGAAATTAATTATACTTTTCACATTGTGAGTAGAATTGTTACGAAAAAATAAATATACTTACATTTGGCATTACTGTCCGTCCGTAACATATTCCTATATTTGGGACTAAAAATAGTCAAATGTTCCACCATCTATACGCGGTTTGGCATAGGATATTATGGCGGGAGTATATTTTCTTGTAGTCATGTTTTTTTTTTTTTTTTTTTTTATGCAAACGGTGGCAAACGAGCAAACAGTACACCTGATGGTAAGTGTTGCTGCCGCTCATGGACCTTTACAAGGCCGTTGCCTACCGCGAAGGGAGTGTGAATGCGTGCATTGAGGCTCGGTGATACCAAGGGCACCACCAAAACCCTCCACACGCAATCACCCTCAGAAAGTTGGGCTTCCGGCTCTCTCGCTCACCGAACGAACGAAGCGCAGTAACAAATTGCTACTACTCAGACGTCGATTTTCTGCGAGAGCATGGTACTGCCCCGGACGGACCGGCCCGCGGCTGTAGACAGATAACTGTCGACAGTGTGGTCCTACCACTCCTTCCTTGTTAATTGCTTTATTTCTTAATTGCCTTTAGAATACACAATGTGGTTAAACGGAATGGAATGTGGTTAAATGATTTAAATTACAAAAAAGTTATTCTATTCAATTTGCCCCTATTACTCAGTGGTTAATCTTTATTCACACTACACCGCGTAGGTGATATCTTATCGTGCACAGTTGTTGACATACCGCCCGCCAGTTAAATTGATTATGCGCGGTATTACATATTTTACGGCTAATTTAATCAGAATTATCAGAAAAGCTTTTCAGGCAATTAGCACACAACCAAAAAACGTCAAAATGATATAATAATAATCATCATAATCTCGGTACATATACATACGTCCTACTGCTGGGCTCGAGCCTCCTCCACAATAGGAGGGAAAAAGGAAATAGAGTTTTGTTTCGAGTTGTTCTTCTCTTGCGTAGATGATATATGCATCCCTTAGTTTTATTTTACGAAACCCACGGGCAAGATAGGGGTGATTTGTATTCTTACTCCGTCATCATACGGAATAATATAGGTAGGTTCTTAATTGTATTCGAATTCATATGATCAGCAAATATCGACTTCAAAGATTATTTATCTTTGTCGTCCAATTTTAGGCTATATAGAAGATTTTTAAGAGAAAACTTCCTGGAATTCTGACTTGTAAAGCTTCATCACAAGCCATCTCTGTTGATGATGATACCCGCTATCCAGTAAACGCTTCTCATTTTTCGATATCAGTCTTATAAAGGTGGTGAGTCAATAGACGGTTCAATATTCAAGTTCAGAGCTAAATTGTGACTATGAAAACAAGTTGAATTTTGAATTAATTATAATATAAATGTCTCACCACACTAAAATACCGACATAATTTTCAAAACAATTTCAAAGTCCTAACTATTTCGAGATGTTTTAATAGCGGTCATAATCCACATACCACCTAAATGGGCTAGGTGTCTGTTGAAAACCGTTGCCAAGTTTTCTGATCATGTAAGCTCAGTTTTAGTAGGTATACATTGTAATAGAGCATAATAAGTATGATGGCTACGTTTCTGTTTTATTTATTAATGTTTAGCTTGCGTGTTACGAACTATCATAATGTTAGTTAACTATCGTTCAATCAAAGAATCGTCATTCATCATCATTTCAGCTCATATACGTCTCACTGTTGGGCTCGAGCCTCCTCCACTATAGGAGGGAGATTGACCTTAATATATCATGCTGGTCAGACAGGTTGGTACCTATAGGGTTTTGTTTCGAGTTTTCTTTCTCTTCTATAGATGTTTTATGCATATTGTATCCCTTAGTCGTCTTTTACGACATTCATGGGCAAAATAGAGAGTGATGAATTGTATTCTCACTTCGTCACCATATGGAAATAAGTATTTGAAATTATAAATTATATAGTACGAATATATTAATGATATTACTAGTACAGTACCCAAGAGGAAAGACTACATAAATAAATATCCAAATAATATGTTCGATTTTTTTAGTTATTGAAACTACGCACAGTTATTAAACTATAAACAGTTTCCTTTAACTTTTTTTTTAGGGTCGGCTACGGTCAACGCATCTGTCGCCCGCCTCCGTCCGAAGCGACAGAGGGGTGGCGCGCACAGCCCCGTAACCCACCCGTGACACGTCGCCTTTATGGTTGGGCTGACCACCGGTGCAGGGTGACTTGTCGTCAGTGGTTGGCCCGACGGAATACCCCGCGAGGAGTACCCTCTCCTCGACCGTCCCAACGAGGAGGAAGTTGGTCTTCGTCGCGCGATCGGCTTCTTGGCGGGTGACGGACTAACTCCCCGGTCCAGTCACCCGCAGTTTCCTTTAACCTAATATAAATTATGAAGCCTTTTACGCCAAATTCTTTGTATTTGATGGCACAAATAAAAGGTAATTCTCAGATACGTATATCGTCATACTCTTTTCTAGTATAAATTTTATTTTGAAGTGAAACTTCTTTAGGCATGTTAGAGCGACATCATCGTCGCTATGGCGTCACAGTAAAACATTCGAATGACACCTTTAGGTATGCTTGGCTCTTTTCGATTTAGCCCAACAGATCCACGTGTTTCACGCGTTCACACATCTACTGATTACAGCTGATCGTAACCATTTTTAACCTCCGACGCAAAAAGAGGAAAGAGGGAACCGATTTCAATGCAGGTTTTTCATTTGAAAGCCAGTTTCCTTGCGGTGGTTCTTACCTATGTTTGGTTACGATATTAACAGTGAGAGTAAGAGTATCAGCTCTTTTCCAAAATGGTGTAATGGCGTATGATACTTGATTAAATGCTTTATGCATGCCAGTATAATCATTAAATGACAATTAATTCATAATTCCTGTTGAAGAGAACGTAATAGTTTTTTTTTTTTATTATTTTATGTCCTGGGTTATTTTGTGATTTTACTTATAGATACGCCCAGTTTATTGTTCATTATAAAAATAAAGAATGCATTTAATAAACGGCATATAATCGCCAAATTATCGATTATATGAGTGATTTCTCAACGGTAAATTGATAATTAAAAATTGACTAAACATTACAGCAATATTTTATACAAAAGTTTCTCGTCGTATGTCCGACACGCACTATTCTTTTTTTGACGTTGTACTTCTCTTGACGCGTTGGAAAAAATTATGAGAATAAATAATTTTGAACAACTGACACCCTTTTTTTCTTTTCGGCGTAGGATACGGTCAGTGCACCCGCCGCCCGGCTCCTAGCACGCCGCCTTTGTCGTTGGACCGACCACCAGTGTATAGTTCCTTGACTTCAGTGGTTGGCCCGACGGAATACCCCGAGGGAGTACCCTCTCCCATCGACGTCCCCTTCCCGGGACGCCGATCGCCATCACGAGGCTAGCCTCTCCACGGGTGCCGGATTCCCGGTTCGTGGCCACGGACAGACTGTGGATTTAATTCAATTTCTAGTGATTTCGGACGATGTCGACTTTTTTGCTAGCTGTTCTATTATAATGTTGAAAAATAAAATGTTTTTAATGTTTCATGCATGTATAATTTAGTCAGCCGACCACTGACGTCAAGTCACCCTGCGCCGGTGGTCGATCCAACGACGAAGGCGACGTGTCGCGGGTGGGTTACGGGTATGCGTGCTTACGCCCCTCTGTCGCCCCGGACGGAGTGGTGCGAGGAGTGCGCCGACCGTAACCCACCACAAAAAAAAATGCATGCACATCTTGGTGTAAATTCTACAATCAAAATATTTATCATTCTCTCGGGCCTTTATGATTTATTCCCCTATCGTAAAAAAGCCAATAAAATTATAAGTACTTTAATGCAAAACTATTTTTTATTACAAGTATTACACAGTTTATTTCTATAATAAATCCAAACGACCTTATCAAATCAAGCCTTGAACTTTACTGGAACAATGTACAGCACAAGCGTGTATGCTCAGTTAACCGGGACCGATCCTAATAACACACATTAAGCACACAGACAAAACGGTTATTAGACAGTTAAATGACGATAAGAAACTAAATCTTCTATATTACTACATATTTACGATTTTTATAAGGGGTTTTTTTTTTTTTTTTGGGCGTGGGTTGCGTTCGGCGCGCTCCTCGCACCACTCCGTCCGGGGCGACAGAGGGGCGTAAGCACGCACACCCGCAACCCACCCACGTGCACGTCGCCTTCGTCGTTGGGCCGACCACCGGAGCAGAGTTACTTGTCATCAGTGGTGGACGAATTTTATAAGGGTAAGAGGCCAAGATTAAAACGCAATAAAATTTGTAAATACCATTGGTTTTCATATATGTAATACTCTCGTATTAGTGGTAGGACTACATTGTTGACAGTTGTCTGTCTGTCTACAGCTGAGGGTTGGTCCGTCTGGGATAGTACCACACTCTCGCAGAAAATCGACGTCTGAGTAGTAGCAATTTGTTACTGCGCTTCGTTCAGCGAGAGAACCGGCAGCCCAACCTTCTGGTGGTGTTTCCGTGTGGTGGGTTTTGGTGATGAATTTATTTTCACCGAATCTCATTGCACGCATTCACACTCCCTTCAGTTTCTTCACGGTAGGCAGTGGCCTAGCAAAGGTCCATGAGCGGCAACAACACTTACCATCAGGTGTACTGTTTGCTCGTTTGCCACTGTTTGCAATAAAAAAATAACTATTCATACTAGTTGTTGCAATCTACACAGTAAATAGCTGGTGAGTACGTTGATTTGATAGTTTGTTTGCATTGATACATTAATACAGCTATTATTAGATATAGATGCAGAAATAATTATATTAGCATATTAATACAAATCAGCTGGGCTACTTTTGATCTATACCAATAAATAAAATTGGAGTGTCTGTTTGTAATGTCAAAATAATAGGCTTTTTTCATGCTCACACGGTTATTTGCACGACACCTATGCCTAAAATAGCAATTAAAAAATGTTTGTCTGTCTGTCTGTCTGTTTGTTCCGGGTAATCTTCAAAACGGCTGGATCGATTTCAAAAATTCTGTCACCAATGGAAAGCTATAATATCAGGGCGTAAACTAGGCTATATTTTGTCCCGGTATTCCCACGGGAACGGGAACTACGCGGGTAAAACGACTATAACCTATAACTGAAATTTTGATTGGGATCAAATTTGGTTCCTACTGCTTTTTATTTGTAAAACTGTTTTTTAGTTGTGTTTTATTCTAGCGTACCAATTAGAATCAATATTAATGTTTTTCTTCCTAGTTTATTAATCACATCATTATTTTAATATACATCCCACTGCTGGGCTCGAGCCTCCTCCGTAATAGGGGGGGGGGGGAGCATTGACCTATTGTACCACGCTGGTCAAATTGGTCGCTATAGGGTTTTATTTCGAGTTTTCCTTCTCTTGCAGACGTTATATGTACATTAAATCTCTTAGTCGTCTTTTACGACATCCACGGGCAAGAAAGGGAATGATGAATTGTATTCTTACTCCGTCACCACACGGAATTAATTATATAATATAAATATATAGTTATAAACAGTAAATTTCTGTTAATAACCTGAAATTTAAAAGTCTATATGTTAACATGCGCGGCCCGCCCTGGCTTCGCACAGAGAGTAGAGTATGGTGGTTTTAGGTTTTTTCTGTCGTAGTATGTATTTATAAGGTGATAAAATATTATAATAGGCCGTACCGCTATTATATGTAGTCAAATTCAAACTAAACAATCAGAATTAAAACAAACCTATTCAATAATGCATTACTTACATTAGCTTAGCAAAGATTGACGAAAAAATATTCAATAATAATAGACATGTCGGATTACAAGGGGAACCGGATTAGACAGGAGCCGGATTACCGCGGTTCCACTGTAATCCGTAACGAACGCAACGATTACCCAGCATTTCTCGAATTGAACCAAGTTGGTATAGAACTCTTTCTTGCTCAACTTTATTTTGATGTTTAATATTCAGGATAATAATAATTACATAAAACCTGTACCTCACATTTCCCTCTTTACAGGCCATATCCCAATCCAATACCGGACTACTTATTATTTCACAATCTGGTAATTGGTCAACGTGATGATCAGACGAATAGTACAGGGATTTTTACGGGGTTTTCTTCTTCTTTAGTGATTTTATCTGCTTACATCGCATAATCATCTTATATGCTAACAGAGATAAAGCGGTGGTGATATATTTTATTCTTCCCCTTTATTATAAATAAATCATTTACGATCATACTAGTAACTTAATCAATTTGATACAATATACGAATAAACATGATTTCGTATTTCAACATTTTCGCCGTCATAAATTAAACTTAGTCTAACGTTATCTGTACATGTGTACAAATAACGTTAGACTAAGTCTAATTTATGACGGCGATATCCGTCAATAAGGATAGTCTTGAGTTGGATACTTGCTCGAACAAAAATGTTATTAGATATTGCCGCCAGGCAATTCTTAATAGTAAAGCCAGCCAGACGGTGTCCAATAGGCAATTGTTTGGGCCTCTACTTCGTAAATTAATAACTTATAAGGTGAAATTTGAGCATTGCGGATGGTAATTTGTGATAAAATAAAAATAATTTTGGATATATTAATTAGTATTTTATAATTTTGCCATCAATCAAACTTTTTCTATTAGACAATACTCGAGATCCGGATAGATTTTGAAATTAAGTCGGATAAGTTAATTTTAAAAGCCGGCCGGTAAACGAGCATCAGACCGGATACCGGATTTTAAAAAAAATACGACAATATTTTGAAGCATCATTATTTGATTTACACATAAAAGAATCATTATTTTTATTACAGAACATAAAAACTGTACTGCTACTGCACTAAGGGCAAGTTATAATGAATAAATACCAATTTCTGTGGGTTAAGAGACAACAAATGATTTACCTTGTCTTTCATATTAGACCAGTTTCTGAAAAAAAGTCTTTCGCTATATATACTACCGGGCACTGAAAGATAAACTCCAGCAAACTGTTTTTAGTTTGTGTTTTCTACAACATTAGATGATAACCACATACAAGGATAAACGATCGATCACTAAAATGCACTTAATTCGAAGCGCAAAAATCAAAATTTCCCGTGTAATCGCGTTATATCCTTGATCATAGTATTGAATATTCTTGTTTTCAATCGCTACAACATTAAATCAATTCCAAAAATGCCGTGTCAATGAGGCTTCGAAATATGGGCAACGCTTCTCTTTTGGTATTTTGACTAGTGATGAAAATGAATTGCTACTGGAGGAGTCTTCGCAAGACATCTTCATAAAATCCAATAGATTTCTCGCGTGTTTCCTCCGCTATTTACTTTAATTTTGTATGTAAATAATGTTGCTAATCGGCTATGTTCCACCGGATATCCAGCACTCTTGTTTTTGTTTAACCGGATATTCGGTACTTGGTATCCGACGAAGAATCTATTCGTTTCAACTCAAAACACCACTTTTCGCTAGTAAATATATGATTGCATCTCTGGGAACTTTACAAATATCGAACCGTGGCTCTCAATACAAGAGGTCGATACCCAAAGTACGACGCCGTCTGTACAGTCAATATACAACAACATACATTAATACACTACCTTACACTAACTTATATTAATACAACTGCTGATCGTAAAATTCTAGTTTCAGAACCTGCTTCGGAAAAATGCGCGGTACTGGTTACTCATAGATTTTGTGAATGTTCAATAATTTTCATAATATCATTTAAAGCCATTGTTGTAAACCTGAAGTTTGGAACTATGCCCAATTAAAAACGATAAGTCTGCCCTTTATTACATAGAACTGACAATTACAAAGCGAAATATGCATGTGTTACGCTTCTGTTTAAACTAATTAATGTAATGAGTGTATGTATTGTACGGTTTTAATTAAATTAAATAAATAAATAGCACATTGAATCCTAACATGTAGTATCAGACATACCTTGAGATTTTAGCTGTAATCGGTTTTCTACGCGCTTAATTTCTAATGGTATTAGCCTGTAAATACTTCAGCTGATGCCGATAACGCTATACTTTAATCAATAATACTTCTATTATGAGCTGAAAAGTGAAAATAATGTGCAATATACGAACATGACTGATCAGCATGATATAGTAGGTCAAATTTCCCTTCCATTATGGAGGAGGCCTGAGCCCAACAGTGGGACGTATACCTATGGGCTAAGATGATGATGATGAGTATATCAATTACACTTTTAATTAATTTGCAATATAATTTAACAATGAATGAAGTTATTAAAAAGTTGATCATCCTACTACCTTTATCCTCATATATAGCTAGCCAAAGAGCATTTCTTCCTCCTCTAACATAGGGATAAGAAGAGTAAAACAAGCTGTACTAGATTCTAGATACGATATATAGCAGATCGCCTTTTGGGCAACGAATCCATAGACCACATAGCACTTAGTGGAATTAATACTGGTCGGTGCTCTTATACATGTACAATGTAGAAGTTGATAATATAAAATCATTATACTTAAATGTAGTTAAAATTGAAATTCATTTTGTATTGGTATCTATACCAATAAATAAAATTGGAGTGTCTGTTTGTAATGTCAAAATAATAGGCTTTTTTCATGGTCACACGGTTATTTGCACGACACCTATGCCTAAAATAGCAATTTAAAAATTTCTATCTGTCTGTCTGTTTGTTCCGGGTAATCTTCAAAACGGCTGGACCGATTTCAAAAATTTTTTCACCAATGTAAAGCTATAATATCAGGGCGTAAACTAGGCTATATTTTATCCCGGTATTCCCACGGGAACAGGAACTACGCGGGTAAAACGACTATAACCTATAACCGAAGCGAAGCGAGGGCGGGTTGCTAGTAGGTAAATATAATTTATTTCATATAAGCTTTAATCGTCATTTGTGCGCACAAATATTAAGGTCGTCGCAAATTTCTTTCGCACAAAAAACAGTTGTCCGTGTGGTGACGGAGTAAGAATACAATTCACCACTCCCTATCTTGCCCGTGGATGTCGTATAAGACGACTATGGGATATAATGTGCACATAACATCTGTGCAAGAGAAGGAAAACTCGAAATGAAACCCTATACCAACATGTCTGACCAGCATGGTATAGTAGGTCCAATTCCCTCCCATTGTGGAGGAGGCCCGAGCCCAACAGTGGGACGTATGTGGGCTGCGATGATGATGATAATGATGAAAAAACAGTAACAGAAAATTGTAAGAGCGAGGCATGTGGGCCCTTAAAATGTAAAACTGAACAAAAGTGGATGCCTTTTGGATTCCTTTTATATATAAATACTAGCTGGCTGCCTTACCCCAAACTTTTTTTGTGATAATTTGAATATTAGGCAAATTTGGATTCCAAATAAAGTTCTAAATCTAACAACAACACTATATAGGAGTACAATTGTAACTAAAATCATTTTACGAACATAGTTATTACTATAAAACGGTTCGTCTACCATAAAACGGTCATTTTTTGGTTGTTTTTGAAGTTATATTAAGAACTATATATGTATATATAGTACTAGCTGACCCAACAGACGTTGTTCTGTTCAAATAAAGATATCCAGATATCGCCATCTGTTAGAATCTTTTGGAGTTAACAGATAATTGTGACTGTCAATTAATTATAGACAAATAATTTGTAATAAAATAAAATTGCGACTATAATTAAAGATCTAAGCTATCCTATGTTTCAAGTTGGAGAAAACTGCACACGGTGTGCAAATTTGATTAAAATCGGTTAAGTAGTTTAGGAGTCCATAGCGGACAAACTTCGTGACAGGAGATTTATATATATTAAGATAAGAATAGCGCGTTAAAGACCAATGATGAAAGTTAATTTTTACGATGCGTGCGCACTCCGTCACGAAAAACCAACACCCTGAAGTTAGCTAGTCAATTTTTTTCACGATTCGCGCGCACATCGTCATAAATGTCAACTAGATAATGCGTTGTAATAAAACTTTCAATGTATGTAATGTATTACCTTTTTTTCTATTATTAGTATCGTTTTGTCTACAATCGCAGCATAACGCGAAGAATAATTTTTTTAAAAAGAGTTTTATCTTGTTACGCCAAAGCCCTATAACTTATGTGCGTACATAAGTATACACACACTTTTTTTTTCTATTTTATTGGATATCTTCCTCTTTTTTTTCTTCAAACCTTATATGTAGATACTTCTCATGTTTGATTTAAGGCTCCATCCATAAAGGTAGGGAAAGCTATTTATTTGTACTACACTGGTTAAGCAGGTTATTATAGGGTTTTATTTCGTGTTGCCTTTTATCTTCTTGTATTCGCAAATTTTAATTTTGATATTCAAAATTGCGTCAAGTAAAACCAATAATCATAATCATATTTAGGTTAGTGGCCTGGATATGTCTCTTATAGTGCCAAGGCCCATGAGCGCAACGGCGGATCCAGGGGGGGGGGTCATGATGGTCATGACCCCCCCCCTGAGCTGGTTCCAGGACTTAAGTGAACTACTAATTGAACGTAATGATTTTATTTATATATTTTATCATCTTACAGATTTTATGTAACTACATACCTTCAATATTTAATTAATTCAATCATACAAAGTTATAATATAACTAGCAACCTGCCCTCGCTTTGCTTCGGTTTTAGTCGTTTTACCCGCGTAGTTCCCGTTCCCTTGGGAATACGGGGATAAAATATAGCCTAGTTTACGCCCTGATATTATAGCTTCCCATTGGTGAAGGAATTTTTGAAATCGTTCCAGCCGTTTTGAAGATTACCCGGTACAGACAGACAGACAAAAATTTTTTAATCGCTATTTTAGGCTTAGGTGTCGTGCAAATAACCGTGTGAGCATGAAAAAAGTCTATTATTTTGACATTACAAACAGACACTCCAATTTTATTTATTGGTATAGATGGCTAAACTACCTGTCAGTGTAGCGACAGCAGAAAGGTCTTTCTCTACGTTGCGCAGAATTAAATCGTGGATAAGATCTTCAATGGTTGAAGATCGCCTAGCCGGACTGACACTTCTCCACGTTCATAAAAACGTACCCATTGACGTAAATGACGTAATAACGCGTTTCGGGAGAAGACGTAAAAGAAAAAATTATTTTGCTATTTAAATATATGTATTTTGTCTGTTTCTATTTTGTTTGTTGGAAACCCTTGTCGTACCACCCCTTCACTTTTGCGGAGTTTTGCGTCATACCCCTCGACATACTTCTAACTGTTATGACAAATCATTCACCATGGTTATGGAATATAAATAGGCTGTCTCATTCCGTGCATGATAGTGCTTCTCTGGATGTCTTCAAGAGAAGATGGCAATATGTATATGTACAAGTTATCAAGTGTTAAGTTTTTCAAGTGTACAATAAAGAATAAATATTTTTAAGTACAGTACTTACGTACATTAATAAAATGCCAACTTTTTACTTGTATCTATTGTTATCAAAATTAAATTATAAGTTCTTGACTTGACCACGACTATGTGACCCCCTCCTGGCGCCAAAGCTGGATCCGCCCTTGCATGAGCGGCATTATGATTAACCATCAGGTGTACCGACCGCTTGCTCCTTTACCATCATATGCACTAAAAAAGAAGGTTTTTTATTTTTTTTTGTGTGACATTATTTTTTTTTTGTGTGAGCGCTGAGGGACTCAACCCGTAAAAAAGAAGCGAAAGGTGGATGTATATATAAAGGTGGACCTACATTTACTACTGCGAGGATAAAAACGTGACTGAATAAATTGATTAATCACATTAATGCCCACCTAGACGGTTATAAGGACCACCACATGTAGCATTAAGCAAAATAGTTTCGCTTATTGCACGGCCGCCATAAAGTTCTCTATATACGATACAGTTTATTGTTCACTGCTCATTGTAAATTCCGCTAGCGAGCTCCTAATTTATCAGAGGGTTCCGTAATAGTCTATTGTATACATTTTCATTAGGCTTGCCCTTAAAGTAGGTAGATAATAAATACACTCCGGCATTGATATTGTGGATTTAATCTTTTGAATACCGTTATTTTTTCATTTTAATATTATTAACTTATATTTCGTAAGACATAATAAATATTAGTAAGTTTGTAGGTACTAATCTGGTTTCAAAACTATTTTTACAGATAGATGTCTTCTCGTGACCATGAATGCTTGAGAATATTCGAAACATCGAGAAAATAACAATTAAAATTAACAGTAGGTATATGGTCCACCCGTAACTAATGAGTGCTGAATTGTTCAAAACTTCGGCAAAGTAAAAATCAAATACAAACGCGACAAAATTTTATTCTAAACCTTTTTAAAATTTTACCTTTATTTTTTTTCTTTAAGCCTTAGTTTGTTACGCTTTCACGCTTAAACCACTGAACCGATTTCAAAAATTCTTTCACGAATGGAAAGCTATAATATCAGGGAGTAACATAGGCTATATTTTATCCCGGTATTCCCACGGGAACGGGAACTACGCCGCGGGTAAAGCAACTGAAACCGAAGCGAAGCGAGGGCGGGTTGCTAGTTATAAAATAAAGCTTAAAAATAACGAACAATATTTTTTGTTATTTTGGGCATCTATCAACATAATTCCTAAATATCGTGACTACAAATCGGTCCGTCGAAAGTAACATTTAATTATATCACGATCGTATATTACATTATTGTTATTAACGTAATGTGCAGAATAAATCTAACAAAAATAGATCATAAATAAACTAATGTGTGTAAAAAATGTAATCTATCCGTGTGTTGATGGAATAAGAATACAATTCACCACTCCCTATTAAGATACCGTGGATGTCGTACAAGACGTCTAAGGGATATAATACGCATATAACATATATGCAAGAGAAGGAAAACTCGAAATAAAGGCCTATACCAACCTGTCTGACCAGCATGGTTTAGCAAGGTCAATTTCCCTTCTATTATGGAGAAGGCTCGAGCCCAGCAGTACGACGTACATATATGGGCCGAAATGATGATGAATGATGAAACTAATGTTCTTCTTCCTTTACTTCTCAAATGCTGTTTTACTTCGAGTTTGCCGTCCATTGTAGTAATGTAGGTAATATTTTTGAAGTCCCTTAGTATTGGAAGGAAAAATTGGTAACGTATACATTTAGTTTGACACTGCATATATAGGTATACTTAACTACAAATATTTACACGTAGGTTAATATTTTAAAAGGCATTGCAAATTGTATATGTCTGTACTATATAAATATTTAATTTCTATAGAATAAGACGAGTTAAATTTAAAAAATTTGTCTGTCTGTAATTCTGTATATTTGCACACAAAAACTACAGAATTGAATGCATTTTTAAGAAATATTTATTTTTAAACGTGGCGTGATCCAAAATAAAAAATAATAGTAAATCTCAAAATGTTTCTATTTGTTTTTTATTTAAAAAAACAACATAATACCCCGAGGAACTAATAATAATAACGAACCATTGCGGGTTCAACAATTTGCGGACCGCGCGCACAAAGTATTGCCCCACGTGGAAATCGAAGCCGGAATATTAATGAATATCTAAGTTGTCAACAATAACCAAGCAGCGTGGAGTCCTTTGCTGGATTCGAGCCTACTCCTGGATAGGAGTGCAATTGACCTACTATCCCACGCTAGTCAGACGATTTGGTATAGGGTTTTATTTTCCGTCGGGCCGACCACTGACGTCAAGTCACTCTGTTCCGGTGGTCGCCCAAAGACGAAGGCGACATGCATCGCGGGTGGGTTGCGGGTGTGCGTGCTTAGGCCCCTCTGTCGCCCCGGGCGGAGTGGTGCGAGGAGTGCGCCGACCGCAACCCACCCCCAAAAAAAAAATTGTGTTTTATTTCGAGTTTTCCTTCTCTTGCATAAGATATATTATATTCGTGTCATATCCCTTAGTCATCGTTTACGTCACCCACGGGAAAGCTAGGAGGGGTGGTGAATATTATTCTTACTCTGTCATCACACGGAAATAGTTGTAAATACAATAATGCTTATAAATACAACGCCTGTCAATATAATCATAGCAACTTGATAGACTGGTGTTCGTGCCAGTTGACTGTCAGGCACTATGCACACGCAAAGGCCATAATCTCGGATTAATAGCACTACGAGGTTGCCCCCAACCGTTGTTTATTACCTTTCCGCCTTTCTTGAGTACGCGAAATGATCAATGTTAAGGCCAAATTAGGTAAAAGCTCTTATAAGCTTCGAATCTTCTCAATCCGAGCTAGCGTCTAGTTTGATCTAATCCTACCTTAGAAATGAATGAGTTGATGAAAATGTTTAAATATTATAGTATATAAATATATTTTGTATCTTACTTAAACTTAAAACATACTACATTCGAAGTCCTTACTTTTAAATAACAATTTGGCATTCGTTGTAGATTTACCCACGATAAATGAAATGACAAATTCGTGTATTAATCCTTACTAATATTATAAATGGGAAAGTAAGGATGTTTGTTTGTTACGCTTTCACGCTTAAACCACCGAACCGATTTCAAAAATTTTAAGCTATAATATCGGGGAGTATATAGGCTATATTTTATCCCGGTATTCCCATGGGAACAGGAACAACGCCGCGGGTAAGGTGACTGAAACCGAAGCGAAGCGAGAGCGGGTTGCTAGTAAGTTTATAATTTGCTTAATTTGTTAACACACTCTGAACTTGACTGTGGTTACGAATGATAACAAACCTAACATTAGCCGTGAGCCTCATAAAAAATTACTGGTGAAGAGATGTAACCAGGTAACATCACTGATTCACTGCAACACTAATACGGAATACTCAAAATAGGACCACATGTTAATCGAGAGTATTAACGAATTACATATAATTTGTGTGATGACGAGCAACTTTTCCGTGTGGTGACGGAGTAAGAATACAATTCACCTCACCTTATCTTGCCCGCGGATGTCGTAAATGACGACTAAGGGATATATAATATCTGTGCAAGAGAAGGAAAACTCGAAATGAAACCCTATATCAACATGTCTAACCAGTAGAACAGTCTGTCAGAACATGGTATAGTCAAATTCCTTCCAATTGTGGAGGAGGCCCGAGTCCAACAGTGGGACGTATGTGGACTGCGATGATGATGATGATGATGATGCACATAAAATGGAATTAACACTTTAGATTACGTTAACGTAATATGATGACATATCTCTACCTATTGTTTTATTTTGAATATTCTTGCCATCTATTAACTTTCTTCAAACATTATACATATACTACACTTACGAAAAAGCATTGGTGACGTCACATCTATACCAATAAATAAAATTGGAGTGTCTGTTTGTAATGTCAAAATAATAGCCTTTTTTCATGCTTACACGGTTATTTGCACAACACCTATGCCTAAAATACAGATTAAAAAATTTTTGTCTGTTTGTTCCGGGTAATCTTCAAAACGGCTGGACTAATTTCAAAAATTCTTTCACCAATGGAAAGCTATAATATCAGCGCGTAAACTAGGCTATATTTTATCCTGGTATTCCCACGGGAACGGGAACTACGCGGGTAAAACGACTAAAACTGAAGCGAAGCGAGGGCGGGTTGCTAGTTATAAATACATCTATTTTACAGATTTTCATCAATCCATACTTATAAATGCGAAAGTAAGTTTATTTGTTATACTTTCACGCTTAAACCACCGAACCGATTTCAAAAATTCTTACACCAATGGAAAGCTACAATATCTGGGAGTAACATAGGCTATGTTTTATCCGCGGTATTCCCACGGGAACGGGCACTACGCGGGTAAGATGACTGAAACCGAAGCGAAGCGAGGGCGGGTTGCTAGTTAAATATAAACGGGATAAAATCCATAAAAATAGTTTTATTTATAATATGTAATACTCACGTAGGCTGTAGCGCGAAGAGCAAAAAGTTACTAATATCACAACGGGCTTCAGAAACACGCCCAACGGTTATAATTTATACCGAGATTCAGAAAAATGATTTGTGTATCCCAATCTTACAAAATACAATTTACCACCCTCTCTCATGCCCGTGGTTGTCGTATGAGATAGAGATATAATATGCGTATAATATCTATGCAAGAGAAGGAAAACTCGAAACAAAACCCTATAGCAACATGTCTGACCTGCGTGGTATAGTAGGTTAAAATCCTCCTCATAGTGGAGGAAGCCCGAGCCCAACAGTGGGACGTGTATGGGCTGAGATGATGATGATGATGATGACGACTCTTACTCAAGGAGTCGAACCATAACGCTCGGCAAGAAGTTGATTCGAATTCTATTCCTACACGTATACGTATATTCTTATTCACACGAATTAAGTTCTTAAAACATATAAAATATGCTCCACAGTTGTGTCCTTGCATGATGGGTTTATACATAACGTGACTAGAAGGTCAAAGCTACGAGTGCTACGGTTTTATAACCTTTACTTGTACACCCAGTGCACCCATAGCTCGTACTTTCAAATTATTTTATCAATACTATCGACAAAATACTAAACGTACTTAGCTACATGGGTATAAGCCGGGCCACTTGAGCAATTCAATCAGATAAGCTTTAACACGCAATTGTTTTATTTATTTCGATCAAAGTGAATAATAAACGAAAGGCTTTTGCTCATAAATCACACCGTAAACTTTTATTCGATTATGTCCTAGTATGGTGAGCATGTAATATTTTTTCTTAAACATACATATACGTATTTACATACCATTAGACGCGTGATTTCTTTACATAATCTTTTGTAAATTCTTCTAAACATTTTTTGAAAAATGACTTGCTGTCCTAGACAGTCAAAAGGCTTAACGTAGGATTTTGTTTCAAGGATCTCGTTCTTCACAATCCCCTGTGATAATTTATGTTCTTAGCCTGTTAGTCAAGAAGGTATGTAACTATCGTTAGTAGTTTATTGTGTTAGAATCATGTATTAACCAAAAAGTAAAATTATTCTCAATAGCAAGCGCTTGAAATTTTTTTTATTGCCAATGGAGCAAAGGTGCAAGCAGCACACCTGATGGTAAGTGACTCTGCCGCACATGGACCCCAATACTAGAAGCACAGCTAGGGCGTTGCCTACCGTGAAGAAAATACTCTGCTTAAACCTCGTTTTAAGAAGGACATGTCATAGCGCTCGGAAAACACAGCTGCGGGTAATTTATTTCAGAGCCTGCACGTACGTGGGAGAAATGATCGCTGGAAACGTACAGTTGAAAACCATAACGTTTCCAGGTGAAATGAATCAACTCTGCTACGGCGTGGAATGATACGTTTGTAAAACGGTGACGGTGCTAGCAAATCAAACATGTTCAGGAAAGACGCAATTTACTCGTCAAGAATGTAGGACTATAATCTACATGACGATGTGAAAAACGCATCCATATGACACGTATGCGTACCCCTTTGGGAAAGAGCCACTGGGTTGAGAGCCTCAGCGTTCACCCATAGTCAGGGCTAAACTGTGAAAGCCATCTGCGGCTAACAGCTATAACACACACACACACAACAAACCTTCGGAAAAAACATTCTACGTAAAGAAACAGATATGAATATTATTACAGTTATTTATTTTACTGTCTGTTCCATACGGCTTTGCGTGCACAAATTATTTACATATTTATTGCTGTTATTTTGTGTGAGTAGTCACCTTGTCCTGTAAATAAATTTTGCGCCACATTATCAAACAACGCAAAGTAATAAATGTACTATATATGATCCTCCATAACAATTTCATGTGAATTTATTATCCCAGCAATTATTATAACGACGGATTAAGTATAACAATGAGTGAAATTAATTGCTGATCTCTTATTTTTGCTAAAAGTTACCTATTAATTAACATTTACTGTCACTGCTTTGCTCGTAATCGTCCCAGACCTTTTCTACTATAATACTAATTTTGTAAAGTTAAAATGTTTAGTCATCAAACGACCAATTATTTTTAAGGTTTGCCGTGAATTTTAGAACGTATATTATCATCATTATCTCAGTCGATATCCGTCCCACTGTTGGGCTCGAGCCTTCTCCATTGTGGAAGGGAACTTGACCTTTTATACCACGCGATCACACGTATTTGGGTTTATATTTCGAATTTTACTTCTCTTGCATCAATGTTATTTGAATATTTTATCTCTTATAGTTTAGTCTTTTTCAACACCCAAGGGGAAGAGATGCGGTGATGAATTGTATTCTTACTTCGTCACCACATGGACATATAAGTATAGGGTGTATATCTGGCAAATACGATAAATTTTTACGACAAAGAAGAAAAAAAAATATAGACGAATTGAGAACCTCCTTTTTGAAGTCGGTTAAAAATTAACTGCCGTTCATATGCTTGCAATACGTCACAAAAGCGGACCGGAAGCGGTATTATAATAACTTAAAATAAAACTTATCACGATAAGTATGACGCGATATATTTTCTAGATCCAGCTTATATTTACTGGTTTAGAAACAAATTTTTCAGTTATGTCATAGTAATATAGATTTCAAAGCATTATTAAAATATACCAATGTCACAGAATAAAAACTAACTCTTAAGATGTAAGAACTAATCCTTTGATTGTTTAAATAAAAATACAAGAACATTATCCGACTAGTTGAATAAGTCTAAGATTATGAAAAGGCATATGAAAAGGCTATATGAAAAGGCAAGCAAGTATTTTTATATATTTATTTTCTATTGTTCTTTTTTTATACAATATTTTAAAAGTTAACTTGTTATTGATTAATTTCTTTATATTTATTAGAAACTATTGGTGACAGCGTTATAGTATATTAATGCAGCGGCCAGCAAAAGAGGCATTGGTGGACGCACCTGAAAATTACATATTAAGTTCCTCAATGCTTAGTTAATTCTTTTTTTTCTCATTATCAAATATGTTTCTTTTCAAGCCAGTTCGAGATTTAAATAAAACTACGATATGTTGCCTCCTTGGTTACCATGTATTGGAGTAACAAATCGTTCCATTTTTAAAATACACGATAGATATGAATTTACATATATATTTATTTGGCCGCTAAAACACACTAAAATGTGGATTTTCTTATGCCTCCTCTACACTACTCGCGAAGTACTCTAGAAAATTTGGTTGAAATCCGAAGTACGACACCACACACTCGTTCAACTTCGCGTTGAGCTCATTCGCTCTGTGGTGTCGATAGCCTGCGCACGTTTGTAATGGACGCTCAAGTAGAAACTGCCGTAGCAATGTGCATGCATATTTATCAAAAAACAACATAATTTGCTCCTTAATCATCAGTCGCCGGCAGTACAGCAGCACACACGGCGTTTGAATGAGTACCAATGAGTACTTAAGTCGGCCGAGTAGTGTAGAGAGGTACTTCGTGAACGCACTTCGTGCAACTTCGGGCCCTTTGACTTGGGCGCAAAAACCGACTATAAATGGAAGTCGCTCGAAGCGAAGTAAAGTTTGACGAGATAAGGCGAAATGCCTCTCTACACTATCGTATTCGTCTAACATCGTTCAACTTCGCGAGTAGTATAGAGGAGGCATTACATTTCTTGCCGGTCGCTGCTCGCGCAGTACAGCAAGTTCGATTTATCTTGAAGAAGTTTGTCAAAATAATGTTCAAATTTCTAAATATGTTTGAGAAAATATTATTTTTATTGTAAATTACCTCATAATACCATATGTTGCTTTGAGCACAAAAAATATTATCAAAGACCTAGAATAGAAATTACAAAAAGATAATTAGTCAGATATTCGTCTCGTCTCAGCTTATATACAGCCCACTGCTGATCTTAGGCCTCCTCCATAAAGGAGGAGGCCTAAATCCTAAGTCCTACGAGGCCTACGAGAGAAGTTGACCTACTATGTATGCTTCGCAGGTCGGTACTATTAGCATAAAATTTGTCAAGTTTTCCTTATCTTAAAAATCTGATGTATTTATTATTATTATTTTTTTTTTTATTGCAAACGGTGGCAAACGAGCAAACAGTACACCTGATTGTAAGTGTTGCTGCCGCTCATGGACTTTTACAAGGCCGTTGCCTACCGCGAAGAAAGCGAAGGGAGTGTGAATGCGTGCATTGAGGCTCGGTGATACCAAGGGCACCACCAAAACCCTCCACACGCAATCACCCTCAGAAAGTTGGACTTCCGGCTCTCTCGCTCACCGAACGAAGCGCAGTAACAAATTACTACTACTCAGACGTCGATTTTCTGCGAGAGCATGGTACTGCCCCGGACGGACCGGCCCGCGGCTGTAGACAGATAATTGTCGACAGTGTGGTCCTACCACTCCTAAATCACTCCTTATTATCTTGCAGATCTGCGTATTGTATCTCGTAGTCGTATTTTACGACACCCAGAGGCACGAATTGTAGAATAGTCCGTCACCACATGAAAAAATAATTCGGATACTCTAAAACAAATTTGTTTATAATATATATATTATCATACAAAACCATAATATAAATATAATCTAACCATTTATGTGTTTCATTTTATAGTGTTTACTGTATGTATTAAATATTCATAGTCTAACGTCTCAATATAATCGGTTAAATGAATGAAAAATAAGAATGTCTTACACCGTAACATTTTTAGATATGGCTGCCTCAAAATATTTGAATAATTCTTTCGCCATGAGTCTTTATTAGTATGCATCATTAAATACGTCCTCGAAGTGCGTCAAGAGTCAAATATTTAAATCAAACTATACTCCTCTACTAATAGATTATGCCTCTATTCGTGTTTGGGTGCTGTTTATGGGATTTCGTCCACACATGTCCTCCTTTAAATGAGGTTTAAGAAGAGCATTTTCTTCACGGTAGTCAACGGCCTAGCTGTGACCCTGGTATTACAAAGGTCCATGCGTGTCAGTATCACTTACTATCAGGTGTGCTGTTTGTTCGATTGCCACCATCGGCATTAAAAAAAAGAGACATAATCTGGTGCAATCATTATCATGACCCTGCTTCTATCCCAATTCCTTGTGGTCGATACAATATGTACGCTCCTAGTAGTACATTGGAAAAGTTATTGGCAATAATTATATGATCGGTCGCCTGTCAAGCCTCGGGAATGTAGTTGTTGACTTAATATTTTTAATACCTAAAAAATGTACACACATTCGCATTTATGATATCAAGTTTTGCCTGGCCTATATAGTCTCATGTCCTATTATATCTGAAGGATTAAGCGCAATATTCGTGTGTAGAGTAGTAGTTTTTTATTATCGTTTGAGAGAAAACGAATTATTATTAAGTAACTCTTACAATTGCAAGCACCAAACTATGACATTTTTAGAAAAAATTCTCGAAAATTAAGTAAATCTACAAGGTTTCTTATTTATTATTATTTAATTCTATGTTTTTGCTATTAAACCGGCAATGTAATAAGTGTATTGAATATTTATATTAAGTCATTTTGAATATGCGTATACTTTCCAATTATTGGCCATCAAATCATCACGTCAGTATAATAAACAAAGAACTTGCGAGAATACAAAACTGTCCATAATGTCGTTGGCTTACTTACGTCACGTGTTTGACATCTTGTGTTTGAGTATTCATGGCCATAAATTGAATATTTTTTGTACTGAGCTGTCCCAAATTCGCGTCTATTGAATTTCAGTAGAGCTTAGGGGTCAATTTCTGAGATATCGTCGATCAAAACTGTCTCCTTTTTTTAATAATATGTCCTATATTTCTCATAAAATATTTGTTATTACGGACTAACAATTTTTTTACACTATTGTCCCTAACCAAGAAAGAGTAAACAAAAGTAAAATATACTCATTAAATTTTTTTTTGCTGGCTTTGGAGCGGACGCACGCCGTCCATCCCGTCCGGGGTGACAAGAAGGCCCCGCGCAACCCTATAACCCGTTGTATTTCTTTCCGTTCGCCATTGGGCCGGCCGACCGACTGGTATCGAATCCATGACGTTCGTGGCTAGCCCGGCGGGATACCCTTTCGGGTATCCTCCCGGATGGCCTTAGTGGCGTCGCCTTCACACGGTCCGCCTCTCAACGGGTGACGGTCTATTCCTTGGTCCAATCACCCGCGGCTTCGGCTAAGGTGGCGTCAAATGTAGGTACTCTTGCCTGCGCCGCCCAAGTCCCGGCGGCGAATCATGTCGCCATAGAGAAGTTCCTTTCACAGTTAAGTATGATCCGCCGCCTTCTTCCGTAAGATGGCTATCTCACAGAAGACGGCGACCGCGTCTCAGTTCCTAACGCTGTCGAGAATCCGCGAATTAGGAAATGGCGGTTGGAGTTCACAGTGCTGCCCCGCTCAAGCGTCACGTACCTCGTGCGTGGGTTGCGCCGCGTCTTGCCAATTTTTCAGATACTAGTTCAATATCAATCGTAAGCCATTTATGATTTTTTATTACAACAAGCAGAAATGTCGAATCATAACAATCTAGGAAGTATTACGATCTCAAAAGGCAAGAAAGATCCTAATGAAACTGTAAATTACAAGTTTATGTTTAACGTCAACAATTTCTAATAAATAAGTTTAAAATATGTTAAAATTGTTACAGTACTTTTCAACAAACACAATTTATATTAATCTGGCCACGGAAGCATGAGTGGGTGACATCGTCCCAAGAATTAAGACAATTTCCTTTAATTAAACGGGATTTTCTTCAGTCACATTTCACATAAGGTTTACCTAATCTCTAATTTAAAGTATGTACATATATAGATATACATACTCATGTTTAAAAAACATGTTTACGAATACATTCGTTCTGAAATTACTTTTTATTAGTTGACGCAATAATGTGAGAGACGTCGACCACAAAAAATTTTCTACGGATTTTCAGAAGAAATTATCAATAGAAAGTTTTGAATCTGGAATTGTGTGTATTGGAATGGCTTAATCTTAGAATAATAACGTATAGAAGGTAAGTTCACGCTCAAAAAGTGAGGCATTTCAATTGGAGCCTAATGGAGCTTACGCCGGAACCGTTCCGTAATGTACAAGTCATTGTACTGCACGTACGTACGCAACTCTTAAAAAATAAATTGATAATTATGACAGTTTGTGCATTCAAATGGTGTCACAACACATTTGAAAAACTTAAAAAGGTTTTTAACATTACTTTTAAAAGTATTTCGACGATTTATGTTAATAAAAACAAAATCTGATTTCATAATTTGTATAATGGTTTGCGTGTGTACGTGTGTAATCATCTGCGCGCCATTAGTATTTTTAGATTCAAATTTTGAAAGTTCGAAGTATTGACACTATCCTTCTATACGTTATTATTCTAAGGGCTTAATATTACATAGTAATGGAAATGCTTAGCCTTAGTTTATTTCACCGATATCGGTGCGAGACAAAAACTACCTAGGATAAGTAGGATGCTAATCATCCTCCTTATCCCAATCACTTGACATCGATTGTATTGTATCATCTCTGTGATTAAGTGCTTTGAGTTTTTTAATATTATCCTTAATGCATTTTACCCATCTCTTCTTTACCATAATTCTTTGGATAAAAAACTAAATTTGTTTATTAAGATTACTAGTGCGATATTTTAAAAGACACTTGTGTAGATGTGAAGATTTCGTAACAGCAACAAAATATTCCTCTCACATTCACCACCCGTCTCGTTACGTGCTTAGATTTTTCTCAAAAAAAAAACTCAACTTTATATACGCTAAAGTATAGCTTAAAGTAAATTATAAGGTTTTGGTAACATTCTTATAAAATAAAGCCCAGGCAAATGCGACTTCGATGTTAAAAGGCTATGTCAAAAATTTATAAATTTGAGTACTCGTGAATAAATCAACCTAAAAGTTATAAGTAATTTTATATTTCATTCAACATAATATTTAATAAAATTGAAAAATATTATGGTAAGAATTTAATCTTAAGTGTAACCTTCTTTAATTAAGATGTTATACGTTTACATATATTTGTTTTATAATTAACGGCATAAATTTCCTAGAAGACGTTAAATTAAAGAATGATTTTTTGGTGAAATGAGTTAGAAATACTTACGACTGAGTATTCTAGGAAATAAGTAAAAAACTGTATACCATGCTGTCCTTTAAAAAAAACTGTATGCCGTGTTTTGGCTATAGTTAGTAAAAACGAATAGGAAGTGGCAACAGTAATAAAAAATTAAAAAATAACTCAAAATAAAACTGTACAGCAATATGATCTAATATAAAGATGTGATATCTGAAGTTTGGCGACAAATTACTTAGCACTGGAACATTATAGGTAAATAATAAAAGCACTAGTGGTCACTTCAAAGAGTGAAACATTTACTGGGTGAGACCTATAGGTCTTACCCACTACTGTCCGAGGTATTATAAGGCAACGTCGTTCCCTATAGGGAACCACGTTGCCTTATAATAGCTCGGACAGTAGAGCAATTAATGATATGATCTGATTCTTATTTAATCCCCATCGAAAAAGTTAGGCTTAACACTAGCCAAAATGACAGTGAAATATTTATTCTTATAAAGCTGACTATTGTCCATATAAGTATTTAAGTTAGTGATAAATTTGTTTTTCTGAAAATACATCTATATGTTTATCTATTTCAAAAAAATTCGGGGTCATATCGGGGCCAGGTGTTAGGCAAACAGCCAACAGATGTCACAATTGTTCCGGTCATCTTTATTTATCTACATTTTATATTTTTTTAGTGTACACAATAATGAAAACAAAATTTGGATATAAATAAGACTCAGTCCTGACAAGAACATAAAAGTGTTTCTATAGCCAACACTAGGTTCGTCGTCAAATGAGCTCAGTATACTTTAAACAAATATACTTAATTACCTCTATTGATTACTTGAGACTGGTATATAAAGCCACGATAATAATTTACCACTTATTCATTGAATCCATGCCTTTGTAATAAAATAGGCGAAAGAGCATATTAGAATATGTATTACACTTATGTTCTTTTAAGCCGCTTCAGGCAATAAGATGCAAATCTATTAAGATCATATATCGTTTCAGATTTTATGCTACTTTATGGGATTAATCCCACCACTCATTCCCACTCCTGTAAGCCAAGATCCACAGTAGTCTCCGTATAAAACACCGAATTTTGACCCTCCCAGGGGAGTTGGAAAGATTCCACTACCTTCCTATGCAAAGCGGGAGATATGAAGCAAAGTAGGCTAATAAGCCAGTAGATTTAACAGAGCTTAAGGGATCTATATGTGAGCTTTATCATTGGTTGTAACAGTAGATATGGCAATAATACCTGAACGCACGGAATTTTTCTCGAGGTGCTACAAGGTCGATATAGTATACAACCACAGACGTGACTTGCAGACTGTCTAACATAAGGTGCCGTTCGTTACACCAGAGAATGGATGTGGTGAGCCGTTTGTTCAAAAGTTTGTTCAAGTCTGAGGTCGAACATTGACAAAATGGTGGAGCTACTAGTTTAAAATAGAATAATTTGCTTCTAAAATTACCATGGCCTGTGAGGAATTGGGCTACATAATGGTCAATTGCCAGGCAAGTTTTCTCTAAAGGTTCACGAACAGATGGAAAGAATAGATATAGATGACGAGCCTTTGTTGATGAATCCCACCTTTCCTGCCATTCGATCAGGAGCTCATCATACACTACGGATTGCAACGCAAAAAGTCTAGTAATGTTATTACGATTTGGGTGGTAAAAGAAAATCGTTAATCATGTTTTCCCTAATGGAATAATACAATGATGCACGTCTTTGTATCACCAAGTCGACCGGTAGTACACCTGCAAGTACCGGCAAGGTTTCGGTACTAACTGTTCATTATGCCTTACATAGAAATATTAGCGCTAATCGTTGACTCTGTAGTAATTTACGCCGAGCCGCGTCTATGGTGGCACGATCAGGCTGGTCCACCATAACAGATACAACTCACATATGTTGCTGCATATATAATTTTAAGAGTATTAAAAACGAATCCACTGCTAAACTTGTTATATAAATCCAACCTCATACTATGCATTTAATTGTAGCAGCAATAAGGCATCGTATTATAGATATATTATTATGTTTTCTTTCTCTTCGTATTGAATACTGATAATCTATTATCCTCGGTATCAAAAGCAATTTATCGTATTTCAGTCAGGGCATTTAACAAAGCAATATTTTTACATTGATACACGATATATTATACATTTTAAATATGCAGCAGAAATAAAAATGTCAAACTGATATAAAATTTATATTTAGTTCGGGCATTAGTAAGCGGATATAGCGGCAGGGCTTCTCCGACAGAATACACACTCTTTTGTTATTCATGCAATGTCAAACAGTTGTAAAGATTCCCGTCACCTTCACTTTATAATAGTAACGACACAGTGAAGGTTATGCAAATCCTATTCAAAAAATGTTTCTATATCCGTTATAGACTTTAAAAACGTCCAACCAATGTGCCCCAAACCCGTTTTATTAGAAAGGAAATAATGCGAAGATGTTGTAGCAGGCTACGAAAACAATGCTCTAGGGTTCAGTAGGTGACGCTATGATCATTTCAAGGAATTCTATTTTCATTTTATTTTTAATTTATACAGAACAGCGTCTATTAGATCAGCTAGTAAAATGTTAATATTATTAATACTTGGCAAACATACAAACGTATAAAATGTTACGATCATAAATAGTAACTATTACTTAAAGTTAGGCTAGAAATCGAATAATACAGAAAATAGAACATTTGGTGGCAAATTATTATCAAATCAACGATCGAAATATTTTTTTAATTTTTGAAGTCAATGAACGCGACGTTCTCTTTGTTGACTTCCGCATGTGAATTTCTATTCATGTAAAATCATCGAAAATTTTTAAGAAGCTCTAATAATCGATTTAAAGATTTCAAAAGTATCTACAATAGGTATATTCTCATTACGCTTAATAGGAGTGCTTGAAGCGTCCATGGAAGATGCGTTGATGCTTGACTGTTAACCCTCATATAGTAATAGTAACTTATTGAAATAAATATTATTAAGAAACTCTATGTCATCAATTTTTTGTAATATAAGCGATTGCTTCAAAATGCATTAAATAACACTTTTACAACATTATTTTGTAATAACGTTAAATAAGCGAATAAAACGTACTGTTAGTTGAGGTTATATTTAGCTCTGCATTCCATACAAAAAAATATATACAAATTGGAGTACATCTAAAATGCCATTTTTGTTTTTAGGAAAATACCGCAAATCGAATTTATAATATTATTCCTTGGATATTGATAGACATATCATTTTTGAATATCTACAATACGTTTAGAGAAAAAGGAAAACTTTCAAGGAATATGGTATGAGACGGTTGGTTGCAAGTATTGATAGTGATGAGTGGTCGCCATCAACTCCGTGTACCGGAGTTGCGCGTGAGTAGTGCGCCAGCGGAAGAAGAGGACGACCAGCCGGCCACTACGTTACCGCCGTTTGCACTCACTCTTGCCTCCATTCCAAGACGAAGGCATTCGTGGATATGTGGGTAAGTATTATATAATATGTATAAATGAGGCATAATTGTATATATTTGTATTTTTTAAAGATGCTTTCGACAGTTTTAGTCTGGTCAAGCCAATCCAAAATCGTGTAGAGCGATGGATGAAAGTGCATGTAGCCCTCTAACATGTCGTATTATATCACTCTGTTTCCATTTCAACTGACCAGCGATACCGAATTCCTTGTGACGAAGAATATTGTCTATATTCTGCACTAATGAACTAATTAACCACTACGCCATACAGTCATTATGTGAATATTTATTTAGTACATCTCGGGCATGATTCTGGAATGGTTGGAAATGTATTTACTGGATATACAGGTATTTCTATCATCATCATCATCATCATCTCAGCCCACATACGTCCCACTGTTGGGCTCGGGCCTCCTCCATAATGGAAGGGTAATTGACCTACTATACCACGCTGGTCAGACGTGTTGGTATAGGGTTTTATTTCGAGTTTTCCTTCTCTCGCATAGATGTTATATGCGTTTTATATCCCTTAGTCGTCTCGTACGATCACCCACGGGTAAGATAGGGGGTGGTGAATTGTATTCTTACTCCGTCACCAAACGGACTAACTTAAAAATTAAACTCCCGTCGGACAAGTATAGGACAATATATAGTATAGGAAGTGCACTACCACTTAGGGCTGTTGATAAAATATCGATATTATTATTTAAAATATCGATACTTATCATCGAATTTTTTTTTGACGATATATCGATAGTTCGATACTAAAAAGTAAATATCGAGGGTCGATATTTATTTGAATAAATATGTTGTTTTATCGTTTTTTGTAAAATATTTATTCTACAAAATCACCGTAAACTTAATTTACTGTAAAAATTGCCGGCATGAAATTGATGATAGGCTATCGCTTACGCCTAGAATTTAGCTAAAAAAACCACATCACGGAAACCCTGCAAAAATGAACCTAAAAAGTGGTCATGCGGCAAAATATCGATACATCGTTTTTTATTTCCATATATCGAACTCCAATGTGCTGTGTGGTAGCGGCTTCGAATACTACCAACCCTTTTTTTTTTTTTTTTTTTGTTCACGCTGTGGAAATGCATTTACGCACTGTCCCCCGCCAGTGACGGACGGGGGGGGCGTGTGGGACTCACCGACCACATCCGCGGCCGGAATACCCACTAAAACCACAGCGGCCCCTTCCGCGCTTTTACGGGGTGCCGGAGAGGTCGTCTGATGACATTCAATCCCCGACACCCCAACGCATGGCCGTCTGGCCACGTCCTGTCATTACTGTTCAGGGCGGTGGGAGTAGGTGGGCATATTGTCGCCTCCTCCTCCCGGGTCGCCGGCGACGAAGCGAGTCAGCAGACGCAAGCGCCTCGCGTTCCCGCTCCGCCACTTCCTTCCTTGATATGATGGCCTCACAAAATGAGGCCATCGACGACCAGCACCTGTCGCTGCCAAGCATCTTTGCGATAACGGTCGGCAGCGACAGGTCCGCTCCAAGTACCGCCGACAGGTCGTGGCGCTGAGACCCCCAGGCGGGGCATATCTCTAATGTGTGACGCGCATCATCAGTTGGCGCGCCACACTCATGACATCCGGGGGTCTCTTCTCTTCTAATCATATGCAGGTACTTACCGAAGACCCCGTGTCCGGTAAGCACCTGCACCATCCTAAATGTTAGGTTGCCGTGCTTCCTTGTGAGCCAGCGGTGGAGATGCGGCGCAACCGCTTCCACAGTACCCCGCCCTGCTACGGGGGACTCCAGGTCTTCCCTCCACCGCCGGATAACCTCCTTTCGGGCCACTTCTTGTGCTCTGCCCAGTCTCCTTGCAGAGACTTGCTCGCCGTTGGCCCGCGCTGTTGCACGGAGCTGGTAGACCTCCGCCAACGCCTCAGCCACAAGTGGCCAAGGCGGATCGCCTGCCAGTAGCGTCGCCGCAGTCCAAGACACTGTACGATAACCCCTGATAGTTCTCACCGCCATGACTCTCTGCGGTCGACGCAGGAGGGCCTTGTTGCGGGCGGTGAGGGACTCCGACCAGATAGGGGCACCATACAGCGCCATGGACCGCAGGATTCCAGCGTAGAGACGCCGACAGGACGACCCAGGACCGCCAGTATTTGGCAGAAGCCTTCCCAACGCCGCGGCTGACTTGGTGAGCCTAGGGACGAGCTGGGCAAAGTGTGGCCCGAAATTCCATTTGCTATCGAGGTGCAGGCCCAGATATTTCATCTGGGCCCGCACCGGCACGGCAACCCCAGACACACTGATATGTGCTCCTCGGGGGGGACCTCGACGTGGGCCATGAAATAGGAGGGCCTCAGTTTTGTTTAGCGAGACCCTCAGACCCAGCATGCCAATCCGATCTACGACGAGTGCTACTCCCTCCTGTGCCAATCGGGCAGCCCCCTGGAAGTCAGCCCTCCTCACCGTGATGAGGGTGTCGTCTGCGTAGCAGATAACCCCCATCCCGGGAAGGAGCCGACCCCGCAGAAGCCAGTCGAACCCAACGTTCCACAGGACTGGACCCAGCACCGAGCCCTGTGGAACGCCGCACTCCACCCGATGGCGATGAATGCACCCGTCGCCCCCCTCCCAGAGCACGTGCCTTCCCTCAAGGTACGCCACCAACAGCCTCCGGAGGTACAAAGGCACTCCATGATACCGGAGCGCCTCCCTCAACGTCTCGTGTGGGAGGCTGTTGAAGGCGTTCTTTATGTCGAGTGAAACTGCCAGGAGAACTTCCTTTTTGGCCACTACTTCGGTGGCCAAGGACTTCAGGGCGGCCAGCGCATCAATTGTTGAACGGCCGCCTCTGAATCCGTATTGCCTCTCTGACAGCCCCGGCCCAACTTCCTCGAGGTGCTGGACGAGACGATCCGCCAATACTTTTTCGAACAATTTAGCCGTCTCATCCAGCAACACCAGTGGCCTGTATGCGGATGGCGAGTCAACTGGGCGACCCTCCTTCGGCAGCAGACATAATTTTCCGCACTTCCATTGCTCCGGGAACTGCCCGGACCTCAAACACGCGTTGAGCAGCTCCCGTAGCTGATCCTCAAGATACTCTGCGGCGACACCGAGGACGACTCCCGGGACGCCGTCTGGACCAGGCGCCTTCCTCTTCCCGCGAAGACGGGAGAGAGCCGCTGTCATTTCAGAGTCGGTGATGGGTGGGATTGGAGAGTCCATTTCCAGCACCGACTGAGGAGCCATTCTAGGGGGAACGTGTCCCACTGAACGGGGGAACAGCTCCCCCATTAGCCCCGACAAGAAACCCGGTTCCATCGATTCGATGATGGGGGCGCCACAAGCGCGGAGCTTGTTCCGCGCTCGCTGATATGTGCGCCCCCATGGATCTCTGTCGAGGCCTGCAAGCAGCTCCTCTTGAGCCCTCTCCTTCGCCTGGCTGATGGCCAGCTGCAGAGTCTTCTTCTTTGTCTTGTACTCAGTCCGCAGCTGACCCTCTAGGATGTCGTCCCGGTTGCCCCTTTGACGGTGTCGGATGTAGGCACGCCGCGCCCGGTTAGAGGCCACCCGGAGATTCTCAATCTCGAGTGCGCGGCACAGCCACACATGCAGCCGACTTATGTCCATTACTGCCGCATCGGAAGCAAAGTTCGGAGCGGTCAATAGTGGACGGACACAAAGGTGCCGTGTGCCCCAATTCCAGGCACCGGAAGCACCTCAAAGGGAGGTTCTCCAATACCTGGATGCCAGCAGAGCTCCAGCCGACGAGGAGCCTTCCTGCATCCATGAGTATTTTAGCAGCAGCGACAGGACAGCGCACCTTCTCCATGCCCATGCCGCGAGGTCCACGCTGGATTTGTCCAACTTGGACCTCTGCGCCATCACAACCACATGTGCGGACTACTGCCGCACGCACCTTCTCTTCGGTGGCGGAGTCATCCATCCCGGTCACCCGGATGTCAGCACGTTTGACGGGGCGGACAACATCAGCCATACCCGCCAGTGCTGTGCGCAAATTAGTCGCTAACTGATCAGCAACTTCCATCGTCTGGGACTTGGGTAATTGCAGGACCCTAGCCCCAGTAACAGAGCGCCTAACTTTAAGGCCCTCCTTAATCCCCATCTCTTGGAGATTGACTGCCTGTTCGGCGCGAATCATCGCATCAGCGTAGGTGACCCCCTTTTGTTCAGCTTCCGGCTGTAATTTCAAGATTACAGCCGGGGAGCGCGGGACAGCAAGCGCCGACTTTAATTTTTTTGGCGCTAAGACAGTTGGGACGATGGCCGTGAAGGGCGCAACAGCTGCGGAGGCTGTCGGAGAGGCAGACTTTTTCTTCCCTTTCCTCACAACAGTTGCCCAGCTGTTCGTAGCTGTGGACTGAATAGGAGGGTTGACTGCCGAAGTGCTAGGCGTTGGCTGGACAGGAGGTACCAATGTGGCCGTACCAACCGTTGCTAAGGCTACTGCAGACCCTGTGATCTTCCTTTTGTCGGCAGCTAAAGGCGGACGGTTACCTTAGCAGGCAGAAGACGATCTTCTAATCCCGCCAGCCGAGCATTTACCATCTCGCCGACCGACCTCACAATAGAGGATCTCAGTTCCTCTATTGTGTCCACTCCTATCGCAGACGAAGAAGCCCTCATTTCTGAAAATTCACGGCGGTATGCCTTCAGCTCCGCCTTGAGGGATTCTATCTCCTGGCGCTGCCTGCTATTTTCCGTTCTCAATCGGCGTGTATCTTCCGCTTCCGACTTCGAACACAAAGCTTCAATGATACCTTGCATTTCTGCTGCTGAGTCTCTAAGCTTCTTAATAAAAGGACCCTGGAGGTGACCGGATTTCCTTGTAACCTCCAGGATTATTGCCGCGTTGCGGCCCCCACGAGCACGCATCTCCTCCGGCCCTATGGTAGAGAGATTCTCTATGAGAGGGCACTCCGAAGCCGAGGTATCCGCTGAGTCCAATCCTGGCGCTGTAACATCTTTGCGGAAGGCACGACTTCGAAGCACACGCTCATATTCAACTTCATAGGCCTCAGTGTCTCTATTTTTGAGATCCACCTTGGCACGTGTGAGTCCCACATTGTGGCCCCTTGGTACTGCCTTACCCCTACGCGAGGTATTGATTTTGGATATAGGTTCGATCTCGGTATCGGAACCCAAATCCTGCCGTCCAGAGTGAGAAGTCTTCATATAAAGACGCTTCCTCCCCGTGGGGGTGATATCCGTTTCCCCCGTGTCACATTCGACAGCCGAGGGTGTATCCGTTTCTCCTTCAGTCGCCGTCCATTTTTAAATCTCAATGATTTAATAAAGTGGCTAAAACGCGATATGAGAGTTTTCCAATAATATTAGAGCGTCTGAATCGCGATATTAGAGTTTTCCAATACTATTAGAGCTTCTGAATCGCGATATTAAAATTTTTTGATGCTGTTACATATACAGCCCGGCCACGACCAGAAATCTCCACGACTCACTCCAATCCACTAGTGGTTGGGGCGGTAAACTACGTCCCATCAAAAATATCCGCGGTCCGACGACCCCGTCATCTCCTTGAAGAAGGGGATGATGCCATCACGATCGCCCAAGAAAGGGCCTACACAGCTCGCGCAGCGATAACACATAAAACTGCGCGGTATCGGCCTCGCCGACGAGGTCGAAAACCGCGCCGCGTAAAAATCATTAATCTAAACGTGGCCACGCCCACTTTGCTTTCAGCGACGCCCCGAGCCGAGGTCCGTTCCCCACAGGGGGAGCCCTCGGGCGATGTTCGCTTAACTTACTTACCGGGTTGAGAGCCTTCCGCTCGCCCATTGCCCGCGTTAAGCTGTCAAGGTCATCTGCGACCAACAGCTAAATACACACAAAAAAAAAAAAAAAAAAAAAAAGACCAGAAATCTGGTCGCAACTTTTTGAACACCGCTCGAATGCCTCCACAATATGGTAGCAGTCCCGGTGCCCAAGCGACCCCTGCCCCTTCCCGCCCCGACGATGACCCGACAAGACAACCAAACGACCTGACAAGACAATTAAACGACAAGACAATTAAACGACACGACAAGAAAGCGACAACGATGTTAAAGACCGACCTAAGCCAGCAATCCATCTAATGCACACGTCCGACCTGCACGAGTGCTAACTCCTATCTCCCGAATACTACCAACCCTTGCTTTGCTCGTGCGTGTCGTAAAAGACGACTAAGAGCCCTAGATTGACCCGGACCAACTCCATCTGGTACCATTTGGGTCAACGATTACATTCCCAAGGAGGGTTGACGTCAGGCAGGCGGCCGGTCATAAAATTCAACATTTCTATACATCTCATAATTTTTTTAGACATGCTGTGTGCTATTGGTTTAGGATTTAAATTCGAGTTTGCCCGATCTTGCCCGTGGATGTAGTAAAAGCCGACTAAGGGATATAATAGGCGCATAACACCCGTGTAAGAGAAGGAAAACTCGAAATGAAACTCTATACCAACATGATTATTGGGTGGGGTCCCTGACCGTCCGTCTTAGGACCCTGTGGCGACCACAGAGGGTCATGGCGATCAGAGTCGTACGGGGTTACCGCACGGTGGCGACGGAGGCAGCGTGCCTCCTGGCCGGAACTCCCCCGTGGGACCTGGAGGCGGAGATGCTCGCCGACATTTATCGGCGGGTGTCGGAGACGCGCGCCCGCGGTGGCATGGTCTCCATCAAAGAGATCACCGCCTGGCGGGTCGACGCCCGCCGAGAAGTCATTGCCCGTTGGGCAGTCCGGCTGGAGAGTCCTCGGTACGGTGTCAGGACCGTCGAGGCCCACCGGCCGGTGCTGATGGAGTGGTTGGAGCGGACGCACGGGGTGCTTTCCTTCCGATTGGTGCACGTGCTGATGGAGCACGGTTGCTTCGGGAAGTACCTGCACAAGATTGTCAGGAGGGAAAGCACACCGTCCTGCCACCACTGCAGTTGCGACGAGGACACGGCGCAGCACACGCTCGAGGAGTGCAGTTGCGACGAGGACACGGCGCAGCACACGCTCGAGGAGTGTGCTGCATGGGAGGGGGATCGCCGTGAACTCGTCGCAATTATCGGTGCCGACTTGGCGCTGCCGACCATCGCCAGGGAGATGCTCGTCAGCGTCAGGAACTGGGACGCGGTCGCCGCCTTCTGTGAGGCCGTTATCTCACGGAAGGAGGCGGCGGATCGTGTGCGAGTAGAGATGCTATTCGGCGACACGTTCCGCCGCCGGCGACTCGGGCGGCGCAGGCGCGAGTATCTGCGCCTAATGCCGCCCTAGCCGAGGCCGCGGTTGATCGGACCGGGGAATTGTCCGTCACCCGCAGAGAGGCTGACCGCGCGATGGCGACCGACGTCCCAGTACGTCGAGAGGTGAGAGGTTACCCGAAAGGGTATTCCGTCGGGCCGACCATTGATGACAAGTCACATCTGCTCTGGTGGTCGGCCCAACAACGAGGTGACGTGGGTACGGGCCGCGCGCCGTCCTTTTATCGCCCCGGATAGAAGGGGCCGCGCGTGCGCTTACCATAGGCCACCCATAAAAAAAAAACACTCCCATTGTAGAGGAGGCCTGAACCCAACAGTGGGACGTATATGGGGTGCGATGATGATGATGATGATTCGTCTTTATCACCACCCACGGGACACCTACGGAAAAGAGAGAGAGTAGTTTGGTGCGTTGTATACGTAATCCCTTACCACATTGAAAGCTTGTCACCATCATCATAATTTCAACTCCTATACGTCTCACTGTTGAACTAGAGACCAGTTTGGAATAGTAGGTCAATTTCCCTCCTATTATGGAGAGACTACTACAACCACGCTGGTCGAACGGGTTATATGATTTTATGTCGAATTTGCCTTCACTTACATAGATGTTATATGCATATCCCTTAGTTGTTGTATTCTTACTCCTTCATCACACGAAAATATTGCTTACTTACTATAAAAACAGTGAGAAAAATAACTTGCGAGCGAAACTGCGTTGCCTAGTTAGTATAATTGAAATTAACATAAAGATTTGCATCAACATAACACGTACATATTATGAGCACCTGAGACAACGTTTACGTGATAGAAATACAGATAGCGCGTGATAAAGTGGATAGATACAATAGTGACAGGAAAATCGTATACCTGCGCCATTGGAAACGTAAAATAATTTAATCTATACTAATATTATAAAGAGGTAAAATTTGTAAGTTTGTATGCAGGGGGTAATCTCTGGAACTCATAATCTAATTCTAATTTTATTTTAACTGGCAGAAAGCTACATTATTCCTGAGTGCTATAGGCTATAAATTGTTTCTATAACATGTATATTAACCGAGCTATCACAACTTTTGTCTGGCAAGTCGGAAAAAAATACCTCGTAAAACAGAATTATTTGCGTGCGCTGCCTAAACAGTTGCTTAAAATTAAAAAGAATGTATGGCTACCTGGTTCATCTTAATTATTTCTACAAAAAAGTCAGCGATACCATATCTCTATCTTTTATATTTTATCTTTTATACTTCTATTATTGCATTAAAAAATTTTTTTTTCGGCATTGTTACGTTTGGTTGATTATTTGAGCAACAAAATATTAATTCTTATGACAATAAATTATTTCAGTATCACAGGAACATCATACAGATAAGATTTGCCATTTACAGTATATCAATTGGTCATACAGTTTCGGAGATAATATAAAATTACTAAAACGCAAAATGACCCTAGCATAACTTTCATTGTGCAGACGTTTTACCTATTTGCCCATAGATGGCGTTCTGCAATGACGTCATTTTTCTGAATCGCGGTGTTAAGACTTTCCGTGGATTGATGACCCTCTCGAATTATTATGCCCACGTTGTCGTTAGTTGGAGTTCTAAAAATTACATGTCAGTTGGTTATTGGTTTCGGTTGTTTCGTTCGCATGGTTGTTGTTGTTGATAGATACCTCATAATCGAAAATATCGTAATTTCGTTGTACGTTTGTTTTGTATGTTCGTAGTTTCGTACTTCGTTCTATCGTAATAATCGACACGAGTTATTCGATATTACGATTGTTTTGTTTTGTAAAGGCGGACGGTGTTCGAGTCGCTCTCCCTTTGTTCATAATTGTTTTCAAGTCTGTGCGTGGTTTGTTGTACTGGATATAGAGATAATCCGCACATAAGCGGATCACGAAGTGGACAGTTAGAAAGAATGAAAGAAATACGTACGTAAAATGTTATACTACTTTGACGTAACAAGATAGAAATCTTTCTAAAAATGATTGTAAAAATTTTATCCATCGCGATATCCTAAGTTAATAGAAAAAAAGCCGGCTAAGTGCGAGTCACAGTCGGGCACGAAGGATTCCGTACCATCCATACTAATATCCATACTAATATTATAAATGCGAAAGTAAGGATGTTTGTTTGTTTGTTTATTTGTTTGTTTGTTTGTTTGTTTGTTACGCTTTCACGCTTAAACCACTGAAGCGATTTCAAAAATTCTTTCACCAATGGAAAGCTATAATATCAGGGAGGAACATAGGCTATATTTCATCCCGGTATTCCCACGGGAACGGGAACTACGCGGGTAAGGCGACTGAAACCGAAGCGAAGCGAGGGCGGGTTGCTAGTCTTAAATAAAATATTCATCTCAGGCACCATCATATCTGAAAATTTATTTAATAATTGCGCTATATTTTCTATGTAGTGACAGAGTAAGAATACAATTTAGGACTCGTTATCTTACCCGTAAAATAACGGGTCCCGACTAAGAGATATAATATGCATGTAACATGTATGCAAGATAAGGTAAACTCTAAATAAAAGCCTATACCAAACCATCTCACCAGCGTGGAATAGTTGGTCTATTCCTCTCCTATAGAGAACCCAAGAGTGATAGATATTGTTATATGTGTTTTTAGCATACACTCATTTTACAAGTTCATTACATAACCAATCAAAGTATGTATTTCGCCTATCCACCCACTCAGAATTGCTTGAAATTGACCCCAGCAACACAGAATTAGTTATTTGACCGGGTCAAGATGCCCCGTGGGTCAAGTTGACACACATTTTAATACAAATTCATCGCCAGTCCAAAAAGAAAATGATTCTATATAAAAAGAGAATGTTAATTTTGTCCAGTTATTATTAAACATTAAATTTATGGTAATTAATATAGTGTTAACTTTATTATTTTAATCTAACAAACCTAATAACGGTGGCAGCCACCATACTGAGAAAGATCCGGCAAGAAAACTCAGAGGACATAATACTAATTACAGACTTTTAAAAGTCGGGAAATTCAAAATCAAATACAAACACGATTAAGTCCTTAAAAATTGTTTTATTTCAAATGGAGACACTGTTTAAGAGTTGGGTTTACCTTTTTTTTTCAGTGACGTTATCTGCTATTACCGCTTAATCGATTTTTCGAATACCCGCAGGCAAGGGATGGGTAGTGACCATTGTATTGTAACTCTCTCTCACCCCAGTTATTTTACTTTGTCTTTTATATTTGGCAAGTATATTTTTTGTATAATTTAGGTACATAACTTGATGACAAAATTAGATACTGGATAATAAGTTATTCATTATCAGCATTAGAAACACTCAAAGATTAGTTTCGGTAGTGTAACAATGTAGTTTGAGCGTAATATATTTATTGAATGGATATTTTCAGCGGTGAGTGGCTATCTGTAAGACAAATATTAGTTAATATTCATGACGGTGGCCCGTCCCAATCATTTGCACAACAATAGCCGACCACGTAAACGCTCATCCTAGATAACCTCGACTATTGTGCATAGATCACTGTCTAAACTGTTTTTGTATTCTATTATTCCGTCGACACTTTCGCTGAAACTGTCCCATGAATCATTGCATTGTTGTCGCTGTCTGCTCCACAAATTTTCTTGCCCACAAGAGCTTTGTAACTTTTATATTTGCTATTTTCTTTATTAATAGCTGTACTTGTAACTACATTTGCATGATATTCTTCGTACAGAACTTAATAGTTTGTCGTATTTAAATGCAACGGTACCCCATATACGGTTGAGGGGAAGGTGGTTTAAGAATACGACATGTCACCGTCCTTTATTTACTCTTGGGAAACCCATTGGGTAGCCCATTAGGAAACCCCTGTAAAAGCAATAGTATCGGCAGCAGCACTCTACTGGAAAATGTATAATACTAACTGCTTTCGTTAACGCGCCTATCACGCGATTGTTTGAGTATTCTTCCACCTGTGTCCAATCATCATCATCATCTCAGCCCACATACGTCCCACTGTTGGGCTCGGGCCACCTTCATAATGGAAGGGTAATTGACCTACTATACCACGCTGGTCAGACGTGTTGGTATAGGGTTTTATTTCGAGTTTTCCTTCTCTCGCATAGATGTTATATGCGTTTTATAAGGGATATGAAACGCATATAACATCTATGCGAGTCGTCTCGTACGATCACCCACAGGTAAGATAGGGGGTGGCGAATTGTATTCTTACTCCGTCACCACACGGAAGATCTGTGTCCAATAGTGGACAGCAATTAACCAATTAATGGATGAACGGAAATACACATTATCGATGGAAGTGTTTTAACTACATTACCCTCTAGCCCGAGTATATCGTAAAAGATTACTAATAAAATACAATATGTACGTCTTTATTAGAGATGGAAAACTCGAAGTAAGACCCTATACCAACCCGTTTGACCAGCATGGTATAGTAAGTCAATATCCCTCCTGTTGTGAAGGAAGCTCGAGCCCAACAGTGGGACACATTGACAGCAAGGGTAGTTGGACCATCGTTAAGGAACATGTGTGAAGTTTGCAATATGTTTGGTATTTCTTATGAATTATAAGCGGACCGTAATAAGACTAGCGGAAATGCCTTTCTTTCCCGGTATTAGTCGGTTTGTCGAATGATGTGGCCTGCCCATTGCTACTCCGGCATGTCAATTCTTCGTGTGATTTTTAGTGTGATGCGTATTGTAAAGTCAAATAAGTAACATTTCAGTATGATACTAGGTGAAACTTGAATATAAAACTGTATATCTAGGGATACGCTGCCGCCTATCAGCAGGTGGTATGTTCCCCGACATATTTTTATTTAATGAAATATTAAATTTTTGGTATATTAGTTATAATTTGCCTAAAAATAAGTTGATTATGAGATGTAAAACGATTATGAAATATTAAAATCATTTATCATTTAGGCATTTGGAAATAAATAAATTAAAAAAATATCATTAAAAGTGCATTACAGGAATGGTGGATTTAGGATTTTTTAGATCAAATTTGGTAAGTATTATTACGCCTTAAGCTCACTTTAGTAATTATTATCCTGTTAATGTTATTGTATTGGAGAAAGATTCTTTATTATTAGAGATATATTTTGTACTTTAATAATCTAAAAAAAATAAAGTAGAGCAACTAAACTTACAAAACAAATAATGACAGTATTTTATTTATCTATAGCATCTTTTACAAATACATATAATGTTAGATTAAACAGCTTTGCGATCAAAGAATGAAATATATTTGCTGTCGAAATCAGATTAATGTCTTTTGTGAGTGTCCTTATGTTATGATGAAAATGTCACTGCCAAAACGCAATATTTTATGAAATGCTTTTAGCGCAATTTAAATAGAAAGCTTTTATCATCATTTTTAAGTTGTATTATCATACTCTATAATTTCTCTTTGTAACGTTAGTGCAAGTTAAGGACGAAATAATAATTCAGCTATTTTTGAACCCTATATAAAAGTTTATGCATCATAATAGCGATATCATTTTTATTATGCGTTCTAATAAAATACAAATGTTGATCAAAATAGGATTGTAATTCATCAATTTATTCTATTTTTATTCAAAATTTTAAATAACAATTTCAAGTAATGGTCTTGCTATTAACATTATTAAAGTTTGATCCTTTTCTCTCGATTTAAGAGAAATCCGAAATAAACTAAATCTCGTTAACCTTATAAAATCAGCCGATACTCAAAAAAGCTTTGCTAAAGTTGCTCTGCAGGTAATGAACCCTTTCAAAACTCAACTCGCAATTTCCCAATACATTACAATACCTTGTTGCTGTTTTATTGCAGATTTACGTTCTACCCTTACTAGATTCACGTTTTTTATTGTAAGCTATTTGGTTTTCTCTCCAAATTATAACGATTGCAGAGTAAACATTGCACTATCTTTGTTAGATAGCATAATGTATGATAGGATTTAAATACATTCTATGTTGCATGTACTCTGTGTGGTACAGTTTAAACAGAAAATATGTCATCACTTCTTTTGTAGTTGGAGAAGCTTTGTTTCTATATCCCTACCGTGGACGCCCGACCGACCGACATACATTGGATGGGTGTGCCACACTCAAGGTCTTTACGTCTCGGTCTATATCGAGTAGCGATTACATCGGCAATTAGGTTGCTTTTTTTTTTGGGGGTGGGTTGCAGTCGGCGCGCTCCTCGCACCACTCCGTCCGGGGCGACAGAGGGGCGCAAGCACATACACCCACAACCCACCCACGATGCACGTCGCCTTCGTCGTTGGGCCGACCACCGGAGCAGGGTTAACTTGTCATCAGTGGTCGGCTCGACGGAATACCTACGGTATTGGAATATTTGGGGTACCCTCCCATCGACCGACGTCCCCCCCTCGGGGAGGACGTCGGTCGATGGGAGACCGACGTCCCCCCCTCGGGGAGGACGTCGGTCTTTCCTCACGCGGTCGGTCTCTCGGCGGGTGACGGACTAATCCCCGGTCACGTCACGCGCGGCCTCGGCTAGGGCAGCATGAGGCGAAGGTACTCGCGCCTACGCCGCCCCAGTCGCCGGCGCCGGATCGCCTCATCGAGGCTGCGCTCCTCGCGCAGGCGATCCGCTGCCTCCTTCTGCAAGATCACTGCCTCGCAGAAGGCTGCGACCGCGTCCCAGTTCCTGACGCTGTCGACCATTGCCCTGGCGATAGTCGGCAGCGTCAGGTCAGCACCGATGATTGCGACGAGTTCACTACGCTGCTCTGCCCAAGCGGCGCAGGCCTCGAGCGTATGCTGCACCGTGTCCTCGTCGCAATCGCAGTAGTGGCAGGTCGGTGTACTAACAACCTTGTGCAGGTATTTGGCGAAGCACCCATGCCCCGTCAACACCTGCACTAGTCGGAAGGAGAGCACCCCGTGCTGCCTTTCCAACCACTGCATCAGCACCGGCCGGAAGGCGTCCACGATTCGCACCCCGAACCGAGGCCTCTCCAGCCGGACTGCCCAAAGGGCAATGACGTCTCGGCGGGCGTCGACGCGCCAGTCGGTAAGCTCCCTTAAAGAGACCACACCGCCCCCCGCTCGCACCCCTGACAGCCGCCGATACAAACCGGCGAGAATTTCCGCCTCCAGGAATGACAGACTATTGAATGCGTTGGCGATGTCCAGGGACACTATCAACAGCACTCCCCCGCCAGTGAGGGCCTCAGTCGCCACGGCCTCAGGCGCAACAGAGCCACCATCGTCGAACGACCCCGCCTAAACCCAAACTGGGCGTCCGACAGATCCGGCCCCATGGCGACAGGGTGCCGCTCGATGCGGGCAGCTAGCACCCTCTCTAGTAGCTTGCCCGCATCGTCGAACAGCACTATGGGCCTGTAGACCGAGGACGACTCGGGAGACCGTTCCGGCTTCGGCAGGAGCACCAGCCTTCTCTCCTTCCAGCACCCAGGGAGCCGTCCGGACGCAAAACAAGCGTCGAACAGCCCCCTGAGACGGGGACCCAGGTATTCGAGGACCAGGGCCAACACGGTTGGGAATACCGTCGCACCCGGGGGCGGCGGATTTGCCGTGCATGCGCGCCACCGCCACCTCCATCTCGGGTTCCGTGATGGGCGGAACACTGCCATCGTCGGCCTGCCGGTCAGTGTCTGGCGGAGCTATGACCGGGGGTGTGTGTTCCGCCCACCGTGGGAACAGGTCCTCGACGACACGGGTGAGAAGGCCGGGCTGGAGAGTCTCGGTGAGGGGGGGGGCCCGCGCGTGGAGCTTACTCCCGTCACGCGATAGGAGCGACCCCAGGGGTCACGGTCGAGACCATCCAGCATCTCCTACCTACTGACGTCCTTGGTGGAACGGACGGCCAGCCTGAAGGCCGACCGCGCATTGCGGTAGCACTCGTAAAGCTGGACCTTCCGCTCCACGTCGCGATGGTGCTGCCGGCTGCGGGTGAAGGCCCTCCGGGCGCGAATACACGCGGATCCGCCAACTCCCGGGACCACCAGTGGACAGCCCTCCTCGAGGCAGACGCCGTACCCGGGGCATGGCCGCATCGCAGATCTGCGTCAACGCACTGCGGATGCGGTCAGCCTCGGCGTCCACCCCGACCAACTGGTGGGCACAGGACATCCACGAGTGAACGATGACTGCCTCCGCCAGCAAGTCCCGGTCTAAGCGATCCACAGCCCATCGCGGGAACGCGGGACGTCCGTCCGCCCTGTGACCCCTGCCGGGCGTCGGGAGGGTCCGGGACACCTCCATCCGGATATACCGGTGGTCCGATAGGGTCTCAACCTCCTCCACGACGCGCCAGCTCCCCACGCGTGCGGCGACCTCGGGGATAGCGAACGAAAGGTCCATTGTCGTCCCGCCCCGCTGTCGCACGCACGTATGCACCGAGCCCCTGTTCAGCAAACAGAGGCCCAATACCGCCACCCACTCCTCGACCGCCCGTCCTTCCGTCTTGGCGGACCCCCACGCCACGGACTTGGCGTTAAAGTCCCCCAGGACGAAGATCTGGCGCGATGCCAATCGCAGCAACGAGTCCAACCAACCAACTCCATGATGGGTGAGGGAGGCCTCGAAATCAGTCACACTCCGGTTAGGGGAGAGATAGACTCCGGAGAGCGTAATCTTCCCCCAGTCCGCCGCGACGTATCCGACGCCCCTGTCCCTAAGGGTCAGAGATGACGAAGGCCACGACGTGGAGGCGATGATTGCCACGGTGCCGTCGGTGCTACCTAGCCAGTTAGGCTGCTCAGGCATCACGCACGGCTCCGCGGCTACGGCTACTCCTATCAACCACTCCGCCATGCCTTGCAAGAACACGTCCTGCGCACCGGGGCAGTGATTGAGTTTGGCTTAGAGGAGACGAATGGATTCGGGGTCCATTAATGGTCCGTATCCATCGTCACCTCCTACGCGCTAACGGGCGATCGGGCCGCGCTCGTCGCAGGGACTGGCCCGGTCGATAGGCCGCCCCGCCCCTTTGGGGCCGATGGCGGGGGTCTGCAGTCCCCAGGGCCCATGCGGTGCTTGGCAGGCCTATTGCCCGCCACACACGCGGGGCAGTGGGGCACCGCACTGCACGACGCCGCCTGGTATCAAGCCTGACCGCAACGGAAGCATAGCCCGCTGCAATCAAAGCAGTTCCTGCATGTCGGCCGGGTATGCCCGACCGCCTTGGACTTGTAACACCTCACGGGCCGGGACTCTAGCACGGTTACCCGCGCCGAACTCCAGCCCACGAGGAGCCTGCCTGAGTCGGCCAATTGCTTGACCGACTCCACTGGGCACTGCACCCAAACAGCACCGAGGCAATTAGGTTGCTGGAAATGTTACTAACTTTAACTACCACAAGACCCATTTTTCGTCATTGGAGACAAAAATAATGTTCAAAACACCGTACAATGCCTTTGAAAATTAATATATTTGCAATATTTAAATAACTTATGATATCTGATGTTTATGTGAATATTACACATTATAAATAAAATTTATCGCGTTTGTATTTGATTTTTGACTGCCCGACGTTTCGAATACTTTACAGCATTTATGGTCACGGACAGACTGTACTGTCCGCCCATGACCGTGAACGTAAAATAATTTTGTTTAAATGACTAAATCAAAGATATTTTATTTAATAAATCATCATCATCACAGCCCACATACGTCCCACTGTTGGGCTCGGGCCTCCTTCACAATGGGAGGGAATTTAACCTACTATACCGTGCTGATCAGACATGTTGATATAGGGTTTCATTTCGAGTTTTCCTTCCTTTGCACAGATCCTATATGCATATTATATCCTTTAGTCGTATTTTACGACATCCACGCTCAAGATAAGGAGGATATATAATAAATATAAAAAGATAATTCATGTTATGAACTTTTAACAGCTACAAGCTAATTATTTGCTAATTTAGAGATAAGTATTTGGTCAAGGCCCAGTATCAAATTATACTAAGATGAGGAGGTGGGAATCTGTGTCAGTGGGCTGTCTATATATTATGTGGGTACTTAACTTTTAATTCACTTACCTGGTTTCCCACCTCCAGTTCCTTTTACGACTTTACGTCTACTTTGTTATTGCTACAACATATTCAATTGTCTTTTCCGTATTTCAACAGCCCGAGAGCCTCCATCTCTTTAATGTGTTTACTTATTTCATTAATTTTATACCCCAAAAACTTCCATGCAATAAAGTTTATTTTAATGCCGACTAAATTACATCTGAGATCGTAAATGTTGTTTTGTTTATTGTCGACGTTGCAAAGAACCGCCTGTGTAAATGTACGCTTTCAGTATCAGTATTTTCTTATCTTGTGGTATAAAGCGTTTGAGATGTCTACTTTTCAGAATTTATAAAAACTATAATTCTCGTTTTATGAACGAGTGATAATATAATTCGCCAGCAATTTATCTCCCATGGTTGTTATAAAAACTGTCTGTGTCGAAATATAAGCAGATGGGATCACTGGAGTTGAAGGTAGCTCAAAATATCAAACCAACTGGCCAGCGTGGAATAATAATCATATGTATTAAGGTAGGTAGCCATGTAGCCTATTACTGTCGAATAGTTTAATAATGGGATTTAGTCTCAGCTCACATACGTCATAATATTGACCTATTTTCCTATGCTGGTCAGACGGATTATTGGTATAGGTATTTATTACATTATTTCAAATGCTCTTCCACATATGTTATATGCTTATTATAACTCTTAGTCACCTTTTACCATATTTTTATTCCGCCACCACACAGAAAAAATGGTGCTTATATGAGCTGAAATATCCAAAGTATATCGCATACTATTAGAGTATGTGATGTAATTAATATACGATTTATTTGATATTAACATGTTCGCAAATCCTACACTATCTTACTTTATCTGTCATGCATCATTGTATTGAACTATACTAGTGAGAAGATATTTTTAATGAAGTTATCTATACGTGAAGCAAAAACGTTTTTACGAAAATTACGCGGATGGACAAGTATGAAATTTGGCACAGTTGAAGAATATATTGAAGCGAAGTGAACAAAACTAAAAGTTAATATAATAATGCATTAGAAATACATTAAATTAATAAAAACATGACGCACATTACTATACAATCCACAAACACGCATATATACACTTTTATTTATTTATTTATTTATACTTTATTGCACACCTATGTTAACACATTTATAATAATAATTCTAAGTGGAAAAAGTACAATGGGCGGCCTTATCGCTAAAAGCGATTTCTACCAGGCAACCTTTGGATGGAAACATGTAAGGAAAGAGCGGTAGTTGTAGGTGTACTGCTTAACTATGTATATAATATATAAATAACACATACATATGATATATACATACAAACACATATATAAGTATATACATACACATACATGCATACATATAAATAAAATAAATATACCAAATATATTTATATAACGCGGTTAGTAGTTCAAAATGTGAAGTTTATTAAAGTAACTAGCAACCCGCTCTCGCTTCGCTTCGGTTATAGGTTATAGTCGTTTTACCCGCGTAGTTCCCGTTCCCGTGGGAACACCGGGATAAAATATAGCCTAGTTTACGCCCTGATATTATAGCTTTCCATTGGTGAAAGAATTTTTGAAATCGGTCGAGCCGTTTTGAATATTACCCGGAACAAACAGACAGACAGACAAAAATTTTTTTATTGCTATTTTAGGCATAGGTGTCGTGCAAATAACTGTGTGAGCATGAAAAAAGCCTATTACTCGTATTTTGACATTACAAACAGACACTCCAATTTTATTTATTGGTATAGATGAACAGAATTTAGGATATAATAAGGTACCTACATAGCAAATACTAACTGATCAATTCTAGATAATAATTTTTAAGCTTTATTCTAAATGTGGCTAGTGTCTTTGAACATTTTATATCTAGCGGAAGTTCATTCCACAGACGTACTGCCGTGACTGTGAACGATTTCTCGGCGAATGATGTAAAATGCAGCGGCATTTTCAGTTTCATGTTATCTGATGACCTCAAATTTCTATTATGCGTATCATGAAGATATTGAAAACGAGCTTTAAGATAGGAAGGAGTGGAAGAAATAAATAATACACTGTATAATAGAGAAAGAATATGAGAGTTGCGACGAAGACGTATAGGTAACCATTTGAGCTGCTGGCGAAACTGTGTAACATGGTCATATTTGCGTAACCCAAATATGAATCTAATTGCAAGTTTTTGGAGACGCTCGAGCTTGTCTAGTTGATATTCAGCAAGATCCAAGTAGCTAACATCAGCGTAGTCTAAAATGGATAATAATAGACAATTAGCAAGAGTAATTTTGGTGGCAGTGGGCAAGAAATTTTGAAGCCTTTTCAAAACGCCCGCAGAGGCAAACACTTTTCTGCTTACCTCTTGTAATTGTGGACCCCAACTTAAATTAGCATCAATAATTATTCCCAAATCCTTAACCTGATCACTGATCGGAATAGTTGTGCCATCAAAGAGGACTTGGGGTAATTGAGAGTAATCGATTCTAGATAGACTTTTGTTTATGATTAGTCTCTGGTCGAACTGGATATCAAACAATCATAATTATGATAACAATGTCTAATATACACGGTGACATTTATGTCGTCTTACAAAAGCAGGTCAATTAAAGTATCCAGTATCTACTATTCATTCATACAATTAAAAGGTTAAAAACAATATGTAATAGCATATTTTTTAATAAAAGTTATTATAAATAATTACTAATTAAAATAGTAAGGAAACAGCTTGTAGCGAGCGCATAGGTACTCAACACAGCTGATGTAGTATGTAGGTACTACGACCACTTGACCGCGGCGCCAATCGGGCATCGCAAAGGATACCTGTTAGGTATCTAGCATAGGGAATTACGCTTTGTAAAAGCCGTCCACGTGGACTTCATACCTATGATTGGCTAACGAAATTGCGCATGATTGCTTTTGTTTAAAATGTAAACATGATAAACAGACTGTTAAAAATATTAACTTTATTTTATTTTATTATTTTTTTATAACTGCCACTATTGTGTTAACTGCACTATGTTTAGTACAATTTAATATAATATGTATTACTTGTGAGGTACATTGTGTTTTCATGCGATTGCCAAGTCATTCTGTTTATTTAAAACATAAAACTTCTTTAATATTGATATAATCACTATAAGAAGTTGTTAGGTTAGCTATTTACATAATAACTTAAAAAGAAAGGTCCCTTAAGCAGGGACTGGATGAGTTAATCGACTTGGAATAACATAGATCTCACAACTTTTTATGGTTGAAGAACTCAGTTGCAAGGCTTGGCTTTTTTTTACAAGTTTTGTTTTTGATGGTATATATTAATTACCACCTTTTGCCCGCGACTTCGTTCGCGTAAAAGTCATGTATGGTAGGGGTTAACATAGATAGCTGTGCATAATGTTCAAGGTTCTATAGGCCCATCATGTTGCTGATTGATGTAGGTAAGCTAGTATAGACTGCCGCAGTCTGCTGCATCGCCAATCCCCATTAGCCAGATTGGCTCCGGTTTTTGTAAGACAGTCGTGGCCTAGATGCCTGAGAGCCGGGGAAACGGAAGTTATTAGAGGAGGTTATAGGCTTGGCTATAATTCGCGTCGAGGCGGTGATCCAGTGACTTGCGCTGTGGCTTCCAGTTGTCTTAATTAAAACGAATACTTTGCTGCTGCTGCTGCGACTTTCATAAAAACTTTCGCACCCCTTTTCACTAATTTAGGGTATTAATTTCCAAAAATCCTTTATATATATATAGAAAAAATCAACACCCTGCTTTTACCCAATTACTTGGGGTTGACTTAATATCCTCCTCCGTCCATATATATATATACAGGGTGTATCAGGTTATGGGACAACTGTTCGAGTATGTTGTAGTTTAACGGTCATAGATTGTAATTAGAATGTACATTACACAAAAAACAATATAACATAAAAATTATAGTGATTTCAAAAAATGTGTCTAAGAGTCTATGCCTTAAATGTTACATATTATGTAGGCATGTACAGACAGAATACATGTAGGCATGTAAAGCTTCGACAGTATAATTTCATTCATTTATTATACCTAGAATTGCGCAAACGCTTCAATGACATGTAGGTACAACGGCAAGCGGTCAACGGCCATAGGCCGATCAGCTGTTTTAAAGCGAAGTTTGTCTTGCTTATGTGAACGTAATCATTGATTTATTCAATTTCTAATGAATATTTAACAAAGTATGAATATGTTGCGTATTAAGTATCGTTGACTTTATACATTTCAATCAGATTTACACGAAAAAGCGATGACAAAATTGAAAACATTACATGTCTCTAATTTCTTAACGAATCGATATTTTTCGTTCAATTTTTTTTTTTTTTTTATTGAGTTCCTACCACCATTGCCTAGCTCCCTTTTGACCAGTTGCCCCAGAACCTAATACAACCTGTATATATGAAAATTGTGTAGCAGAAAAATTATTTAAATGAATTATGTTCGAATTCCAACCATTCAGCGGCAACTAGATAATATCTCCTTAGCCGAGGCCGCGGGTGACGTGACCGGGGATTAGTCCGTCACCCGCCGAGAGGCCGACCGCGTGAGGAAAGACCGACGTCCCCCCCGAGGGGGGGACGTCGGTCGATGGGAGGGTACCCCAATAGGGGGTATTCCGTCGGGCCGACCACTGACGACAAGTTAACGCTGCTCCAGTGGTCGGCCCAACGACGAAGGCGACGTGGGCTTCGGGTGGGTCGCGGGAGTTGCGTGCTCAAGCCCCTCTGTCGCCCCGGACGGAGTGGTGCGGAGGCGCGCCGACCGCGGCCCACCCACAAAAAAAAAAAAAAAACTAGATAATATCTAAATTGTTAATATATACAAGGATAAGGCCTTTTGAAGGGTATTTAAAATTTAGTACTTTTGAGATTTATAACCTCCATTTCAAGTGGCTTTTTAAGGAAGTACTCATCTGTCTATGTAGGTTGCATTGTCTTCGTATTAGTAAGACCGTTATTGTGACGGTTTTAGTCAAATTCTTTTCTTATAGAAAATGTTAAATATTTTTTTTTCTTGATGAACGCGATAGTAAAAAAACGCAGAAAGGTGATGGTATCTATAAAGTGGGTTTTATTTGTCAGTCAGTTAATTTTAAATGTAAATCTAAAATTTGGTCATAACTTTTATTCATATACAACATTTCAACAGAGTAAATTTTTATTTTTCACATTTGTCACTATTCTTGACGCCTGTCTGCACTTTTAAAGTGATGATAGTCATAAAATATTTATGAAGACAAATACTACATTTTTTGGCAAAACTTACTTGTCAGTATTTCTACAACTAACGAGTATTTTAAAATCAACTTTAATAAAATTGCAATGTTTAAGGACAAAGCGCGTTTAATAAACCTAACGTATTCTAAAGAATTAGTTGAATAGTTTGAATAGCTTAACGAATACAAAGTTAAATAAGTGTCAGGGCTTTCAAAAAAATCATTCATATAGTTATACATCGTTCTATACCGTCTGTATTTAACGACTCCCTGCGAGTTTTACTACGTTAACAGCCTAGCTAACGGGAAACCATTCGACATTTTATGGTCCAATTGCTATATTGACTATGTTTGTAGTATATATAAAATAGTCGAAAAACTATATCGATATATGAAAACAACATAACAGTTTTTGATATTGACGGAGCCACAAATATTTAAAATTTAATAACTACGCAGAGAAAGCTTTTTTATATAGAATCATTTTCGTCTTACACTGGCAATAAATTTGTATCAAAATGTGGGTCAATATTTAATAACTAATTTCTGTATCGGGTAGATAATTATAAATTTCCGGCAGTAACGATGACTTGTTGGACGTGAGACATCTTACTTAGTCCGCCCGTGACCATGAACGCTACAAAATGTTCAAAACGTCGGGTAATAAAAAATCAAATACAAACGCAATAAAAACCGTAAAGTAGTTTTATTTAAAAATACGCAGAGAAAGTTATACAAATAAAGTTTCATCAATTTTGCTTTCTCAACACTAATGTGCGTCGACCCTAAACAAACACCATTTTGCGAGAAAGGGATCGAATATACCTCCACTAAAAAGAGCTTGTAACGTTTTTGTGCATATTTCTTAAATTTTCTTGCATTATAGAAAATATAAATAGCAATTTAATATTTTGATAATAGTCAAATACTCAAAAACACCAGGCATAATATTTTATTAAAAAATTTGATAAAAGTCTCAGCAACTCAATTTATTTACATTAATGCGTAGAGAAGAAAAAGAATGCAAAGAATTCATAATAATTACCAATAGAATAGACCTATAACTTCTTATTCTTGTCACATTGTTTGCCCTTCTGTATGGTAACGGAGTAAGAATACAATCCACCACTCCCTATCCTGCCCGTTGTTGTCGTATAAGACGACTAAGGGATATAATAAGCATATAACTTCTGAGCAAGAAAAGGAAAACTTGAAACAAAACCCTATTCTAACATATCTGACCAGCGTGGAACAGCAGATCAATAACCCTCCCATTATGGAGGAGGCCTGAGCCGAACAGTGGGACATATATAGACTAAGATGATGATGATTGCTTGCCTAGAGTCTCGTCATAATGGAAGGAAATTTGACACTAACCAGATAGAATGCATAGGGTTTTATGTCTAGTTTTTTATTTCTCTCATCGATGTTATTTATATATCTTAGTTGTCTTTTAGAACATTCACGGGCAAAAAAGTGTGTAGTGAATTGTATTTTTACTTCATCACTACACAATTCATCATAAAAAATTAAAATATCGATAATATTATGTAGCAATAATAGATTACTAGCAACCAACTCTCGCTTCGCTTCGGTTTCAGTGGCATTACCCGCGTAGTGCCCATTCCCGTGGGAATACCGAGATAAATTATAGCCTATGTTATTCCCTGATTTTATAGCTTTCGATCGGTGAAAGAGTTTTTGAAATCGGTTCGGTGGTTTAAGCGTGAAAGTGTAACAAATTAAAAAAACTTACTTTCGCATTTATAATATTGGTAAGGATACTCGTATTAGTATAATAACATCTATACCATTACCTTTACCATTATCCCAATTTTTTCAGGATCGCTATAGCATGTCATCTTCCTCTAAGATAGAAAACAATAAAATTTTCTGCGTATTTTGGCAAAATTTTACGATAGGCTGTATGCCTGATGTAAATTCTCTTTGGACATTCTATTCTTGATCACAAAATACCAGATAATGTTAGCACGGGTAAGGCCAGAGATCTTAGTAGGCTTTAAGACGTGTTGCTAGTATTTCTAGCTGCTACCATATGGCATAATAAAGTCAATAACTAATGTATTATAATTAAGGAATCCACATATGTACAGCGGTTGAAATATAAATTACAGGTAGACGCTTATTAAATGTGAAGTATGAGAATATTCAAAGATGTGGTTTAAGACGCGACATATTTGAAACTCTGCCACGAGTTATTCTCGTACTTGGTCGCGCGTAAACACCATCACGTAGACGATTTATTATTTTATCTTATATTATTAATAAACTAATGAACAATTATAGTTCCAGAGTTTCTGGGGCTTGATGATTTAAATTAAATATAAGCTTTAAAGTAAATGTCAATTTTATTCAATGAATATTTTAAATCACAATATAGCCACTGAACTGCCGCTCTACATAGATCCTATGAAATTTGCGATACTTTGAGTTAAAGAAGGAAATTAAAAATTATTACCGATGTTTACCAACCTGTATAACATATATTATAATAAAACTAATTTTCTAGATATTTTACTGAATATGTTTTTGTTTGTTTTCTATACTGACATCTGAATTCATATCCGCATTCATGATTACGAGGAAACTAAGGTTATTAATGTTTAATATATCACCGTTATTACCGACATTTGTGTTAATCCACTGCAGCTTTAGATATTATTTTTAACCAACTTCAAAAAGGGCCTCATCTTCAATTCTGTGTTTTTTAACGTTTATTATATGTGATTTCTCGGTTAAATGATTCCTATTGTAACCAAGTCGGTCTGCGAAGTAATTAGATAGAAAAAAGAACATAATCAGGCACTACTTTAAAAAAACATAAATAGATTTACGACCGATGATAAGACATATTGATAAATTTCAAAGCGACGCCGATTCGAGAAGACTACAGTCTACAGGCGAAATTATTCGGCCAGAGGTCAGCCCGAATAATTTTTCTCACGACAAAAAAGATTTTGCATATAATCACTACTTAACTTGGCACTGACATCAAATATATTACTACATGGTTTTTTGTACTGCATTTAGTGCGTTTTATGTATTTTGAAGAGGTGTCACTCTTTTTTATGTTTTAAGTAAATTATATTTATTTGAATAACATTTTGATGCAGTATCAATTAATATAGTTTCTTATTTATTAATATTATTCAATATTACGAAATTATTATATGTTATCTCAGATTCCTGAAACACTTGTTGGTACCGCTATGTAGTTCACTGCGCAGAACATCATAGCATTTTATAGAAATATTCTATAAAGTGTAATAATATCAAAGAGCGAAAGAAACAAAGTCAAAGATTCTGAATGAAGTTCATTGTGTTAACTTGTTTTAAAGGAAAAACTAATATTTAACTGTCGTAATAAATATTGTTTATTATATTAAAATATATTATATATTTAGTGTGAAAAATTATACGTAGCAAAGATTTTATAAAAACAAGAAAACTAATAAATAAACTACGCATACTTTACTCATTACGAATCATTGCTATATAGACACTAGAGATCAATTTTAGGAAATAAAGTCAGTATTTTTGTACAATATGTATGAGTCACATACAGTGACAGTGAAAAATTTAAGCCTATATTTTTAAATGTCATATTATAGTAAGAAAAACAAGAACAAGTCATCGGTATGGCGACAATGCGCTGATGTGATCCTAGCTCTAACGCTACGATTACGGTTTACACGCAAAGCCGCACCCGCAGTTTCCACCGCGCTGCGCCCAATATAAACGTTGATTGAAATTAAAATATAACGAGAAAGTTTGTGCGAGAGTATATATTAATAAAGATATGCTTCAATCGTTTAAAATTGCGCACTTGTTTGTGACCTCGCCGAAGTGCACTTTGCGTGGACATATGTGACGTGAAACTGTGATCGTAATCATTTTAATGATTATAAATAAAATATTGTGATTAATTGTGATTTGCGCGGGGTAACGTAGCAAAACAACATTTAATTCATCATCATCATCATTTTAGCTCATACGCATCCCAGTGTTGGGCTCGAGCCTCCTCCACAATAGGGGGAAAATTGACATCACTATACCATGCAGATCAGAGAGTTTGGTATAGAGTTTTATTTCGAGTTTTTCTTCTCTTGCATAGATGTTATGTGCGTATTATATTCCTTAGTCGTCTTTTACGACATCCACGGGCAAAATAGGGAGTGGTGATTCGTTTTCTAACTCCGTTACCACACGGACAAACATTTAATTATTTTTTCATAATTCAATAATGTTTTGTAAAACTATTTTCGTGTTCTCGTGTCCCATATATTATTATAAATGACCATGAATATAAATATACCTAACACATAAATAATGAAAAATACAGCTTCTATAATATTCATTATAACTCTATATTGATAAATTTGTTACTTTTCTTAAGTAATTTGTAAATACTATTATTAATTAATTTTCTTCCAATTGTGGAAAAGGCCCTAGCCCAAAAGTGGGACGTATGTAAGCCAAGATGATTAGGATTATAACATATTATAATATATACGTATATGCAAATAGCTTATTTCGGATAACATTATAAATAGTTCTTATTTAAAATAAAATTTCAGCGGTTTTTATATACTTTAGTTCTTACAGTTACTTTAAAGGTTGTAAGATAGCTATTGCATATTTTAGTAAACCGAATTTTGACCAAATTCCTTAAAATCTGATTTTGTTATTAGTATTAATGATGCCCACATCTTGGTTCACGTTCATGTAGATTTTGTCAATCAAATTTTCTCTCCCTTGAGAACAACAATTTCTACGTGATTGAAAGATAACTTATTAGTCTTTTCTCTATCTGTGATAATATATGCAAAATGTCAAGATGATTCGTTAATTTAAGGTGTAAAAGCGTAAAAAACAAACGCAATCACATTTATACATACATAACCTTAACTAATATTATATAGTTAGTGTTAGCTATAGTTTATTATATTTTTATCCGTCAAAGGACAGCTTTTTCTATAAATATCTTTATACTCTACAGGATTCTCCTCAGGCTTGTCTTAAGTATTTCTTAATAGGTGAAGAGAGTCAGACAGTGATAGAATTAAGTAAGCTCTACCTTTTTCATCATTTCAACCCATACACGTCCCACTCTTGGGCTCGGGCCTCCTTCACTATTGGGAGTAAAATTGACCTACTGTACTACGCTGGTCAGACGTGTTATAGGGGCTTGTTTCGAGTTTTCTTCTCTTGCAAAAATATTATGCGCCTGTTACATCCTTTAACGACACCCACGGGCAAGAGAAGGGGTGGTGAATTATATTCTTACTCCGTCACCACACGGATACTTTTATCATATGATTGTCATTGACATTAGGTTATTTAATTTTAACAAAACGAACTCTTGAAAAGAAGTAAAATTCAAACTTCCTTTATTTCTTATCGAAACAGACTAATAATATATGCCTTATTAATGTAAATAACAGCTTGTTTTATTAATGTTAAAATTTCATACTGAGAGTTGTGTCTTATCTGCGTCACAAAGTAAAAGTTTTTATTATAAATTTTATAATTGGTAAGATTGTCCTGCGAAAAATCAAGTATAGCGGGACCTCTTCATTGTAGTAATCGTATAGAATGTAGAGTTCTTCACTAATTTGTTATTGTAGTAAGCTATGATATCAAATTAACTACTTTTTTTTTGTGGGTGTACTGCGGTCGGCGCGCCTCCGCACCACTCCGTCCGGGGCGACAGAGGGGCTTAAGCACGCAACTCCCGCAACCCACCCGAAAACCACGTCGCCTTCGTCCTTGGGCCGACCACCGGAGCAGGGTTACTTGACATCAGTGGTCGGCCCGACGGAATACCCCCTATTGGGGTACCCTCCCATCGACCGACGTCCCCCACTCGGGGAGGACGTCGGTCTTTAGTCACGCGGTCGGCCTCTCGGCGGGTGACGGACTAATCCCCGGTCACGTCACCCGCATCAAATTATCTACTACATAATGGTTGTGAAACGAATGAAAGTACTGGCGTAATTAATATATTAGTTATTTTTACACTAAAAATACTCTCATCATCTATATTCTATATAAATAATTAAAATTGAAGTGTCTGACTGTAATGTTAAAATACTGGGATAATTTCATGCTCACACGGTTATGTGAACGACACCTATGCCTAAAATAGTTAAAAATTTTTTTGTCTGTCTGTCTATTTATCTGTCTATTTGTTTGTTTTAGATAATCTTCAAAACGGCTGGACTGATTTTGATAATATTTTACTACCAGGTAGCTGTCTATATAAAGAGTAACTTAGGCTTATGTATAATATATCCCGGTATTCCCACGGGAACGGCAACTATGCGGGCAATTGAAACCAAAGAGCGAATTGCTAGTGTAAAATATAATTAATTTATTTACGGCCTGGCCTACCTGATGATAAGTATAAAACGCTACCTATGTATTTCAATAGGGTAAAGCTTAGTGAAGTGTTATGTGCCCCATTTAAAAACGAGGTTAAAAAACAGCGACTGAAAAAACCACAGCAATAGGTACTTCATTTCAGACCACTTATTTAATTTTTAATTACATTTAAATATCAAAAATACTTATATTAATTCTGATAACATTATATTTGCACAATTAATGTTTAAAGATGAATGAATCCTCTTAACATTTATTTTACATTAATTGTATATTAACCACATAATTTACTGTTAAATGAAATAAATTAGAAGACAGAAAAATTTAGCATTTTAATACCGTAGCATAAATCCTTCTAATTCATCCGATTTTGGGTTCAGTACACAAAGGGTAACAACGGAATTCTATTACTAAGACTTCGCTGTCTGTCACCAAGCTGTATCTCAAGAACTGCGATAGCTAGACAGTTGAAATTTTAACATATTATGTACTTCTGTTGCTGCTATAACAACAAATATTAAAAACAAAATAAAATAAATATTTAAAGGGGGGGCTCCCATATAACAAACGCGATTTTTTTGCCCTTTTTATAGATAATGGTTTTTTATAATCTTTGTTATTATAAATTGCATTACTTACCGTCAGTTTTCTAATTTAACGAATTTCGACAGAGTATCAATTTTTTCCGTGTTGTGAGTAAGAATACAATTCAGCAATTCCCTCTCTCGCCCGTGGATGTCGTAAAAAGGAACTAAGGGTTATGCAGATAACATCTATGCAAGAGAAGGAATACTCGCCATAAAACTCTACACCAATAAATTTGGAGGATCTCTATTATACCAGCGCGGTATAATTGAACAATTTCCCTCCCATTGTCGAGGAAGCCCGAGCCTAATGTAGGGCTGAGTTGATGATGAGATGATAATCAATTTTTTTGTGGAGCGATCAGGACCTGGCCTCTGCAATAAAAAGTTGTAGCGTTTGTGAAAAGTATATTTTAAGTATCTTTATATATAAATTTCTTGTGTGCGTATGTCACTGAACTCCTCCTAAACGGCTGGACGGATGTTGATTTCTTTTTTGTTATGAGTGTTCAAATGGATTCGACAATTTAGATTCACAATTGGACCCGGTAAGTGGGGCTGCTGTCGATTTCAAGGAGAATTCCTTTTATTTTATTTGAACAGGACGACGTCTGTTGGGTCAACTAGTATAAATATAATATAGCTAAGAAGCCTAGATGAAACGTTAGGATGAGGTAGTAACGGTTGTGATTACAGGCCGATTGCTTGCTTAATGAGTGCTTTCCAAGGCATGTACATATACAGGACATTTTATGTACATTCAGACACGCATAATTGTCATTAGGACCTTTAACCTTCCCATTTTTAGTCTTTTAAATTTAGAATTCATCATCATCATCATCATCGCAGCCCACATACGTCCCACTATTGGGCTTGGGCCTCCTCTACAATGGAAGTGAATTTGACTTACTATACCATGCTGGTCAGGCATGTTGGTTTTTTTTTTTTTTTTTTTTTTTTTTTGGGTGGGCTATGGTAAGCGCACGCGCGGTCCTGTCCGTCCGGGGTGATGAAAGGACGGCGCGCGGGCCCATAACCCACCCGTACCCACGTCACCTCGTTATTTGTTGGGCCGACCACCGGAGCAGATGTGACTTGTCATCAGTGGTCGGCCCGACGGAATACCCTTTCGGGTAACCTCACGTCTCGACGTACTGGGACGTCGGTCGCCATCGCGCGGTCAGCCTCTCTGCGGGTGATGGACAATTCCCCGGTCCGATCACCCGCGGCCTCAGCTAGGGCGGCATTAGGCGCAGATACTCGCGCCTGCGCCGCCCCAGTCGCCAGCGGCGGAACGTGTCGCCGAATAGGAGCTCTACTCGCACACGATCCGCCGCCTCCTTCCGTGAGATTACGGTCTCACAGAAGGCGGCGACCGCGTCCCAGTTCCTGACGCTGTCGAGCATCTCCCTGGCGATGGTCGGCAGCGCCAGGTCGGCACCGATAATCGCGACGAGTTCACGGCGCTCCCTTTCCCACGCAGTACACTCCTCGAGCGTGTGCTGCGCCGTGTCCTCGTCGCAAATGCAGTAGTGGCAGGACGGTGTGCTCTCCCTCCTGACAATCTTGTGCAGGTACTTCCCAAAACACCCGTGCCCCGTCAGCACCTGCACAAGTCGGAAGGAAAGCACCCCGTGCGTCCGCTCCAACCACTCCATCAGCACCGGCCGGAAGGCCTCGACGGTCCTGACACCGTACCGAGGACTCTCCAGCCGGACTGCCCAACGGGCAATGACTCCTCGGCGGGCGTCGACCCGCCAGGCGGTGATCTCCTGCAAGGAGACCATACCGCCGCGGGCGCGCGTCTCCGACACCCGCCGATAAATGTCGGCGAGCATCTCCGCCTCCAGGTCCCACGGGGGAGTTCCGGCCAGGAGGCACGCTGCCTCCGTCGCCACGGTGCGGTAACCCCGTATGGCCCTGATCGCCATGACCCTCTGTGGTCGCCACAGGAGGGCCCTAAGACGGACGGTCAGGGACCCCGCCCACACCGGTGCGCCATACAGGGCCATCGACCGGATCACCCCCGTGTACAGCTGTCGGCACGTAGCACTGGGTCCACCCACATTCGGCATCAGCCGCGAAAGGGCGGACGCCGCGCCGACAAGCCGGGGAACAAGTCGATGGAGATGCTCCCGGAACCAAAAATGCCCGTCGAGCACCAGGCCCAAGTACTTCATGTGGGCCTGGATGCTGATGGTGACCGACTTCACGGTGATCGAAGCGCCGGCGGGAGGCCCGGCGGTACGGAGGCCATGGAACAAAAGGGCCTCCGTCTTTTCCAGGGCTACACTCAACCCCAGCGCTTCGATCCGCCTGACAATCTCCTCGGTGCCGAGAGTTGCCAGGCGTGCCGCCTCCTCTAGTGTCCCACCCCGGGCTGTGACGAGTGTATCGTCGGCGTAGCAAATTACGCCCAGCCCGGGTGGGAGACTTCCTCTCAACGCCCAGTCGTAGCCGATGTTCCACAGGGTCGGACCCAGAACCGACCCCTGTGGGACACCGCACGTCATGGGCGTTCGCACAACGTCCCCTACTCGGTTAACGTAGAGGACGCTGCGCCCCTCCAAGTAGTCTGCCACCAGCCGCCTGAGGTACACGGGCACCCCGTGATACTTCAGTCCCTCCCTGATGCAGCTGAATGGCAGACTGTTGAAGGCATTGGCGATGTCCAGGGACACCGCCAACAGGACTCCTCTGCCGGTGACGGCCTCCGCTACCACGGCCTTCAGGCGCAGCAGGGCCGCGATCGTCGAACGCCCTCTCCGAAAACCAAACTGGGCGTCCGACAGATCGGGCCCGACCCCGACGAGGTGCCGCTCGATGCGGGCAGCCAACACCCTCTCTAGCAGCTTACCTGCATCATCGAGCAGCACGATGGGCCTGTAGGCCGAGGCCGACTCGGGAGACCGTCCCGGCTTCGGCAGGAGAACCAGCCTCCCCTCTTTCCAGCACCCAGGGAACTGCCCGGACGTCAAACAAGCGTCGAACAGTCCCCTGAGGCGTGGTCCCAGGTGCTCGAGGACCAGGGCCAGCACACGGTTCGGAATACCGTCGGGCCCGGGGGCGGTGGATTTGACTCGCATACGCGCCACCGCCGCTCCCATTTCCGGCTCCGTGATGGGCGGAGCACTTTCATCTTCGGCCTCCCGGTCGCTGTCCGGCGAAGCCATGACCGGGGGCGTGTGCTCCGCCCGCCGTGGAAAGAGGTCCCCGACAACTCTGGTGAGGAGGCTGGGCTGGAGAGTCTCGGTGAGGGGGGGGGCCCCGCCCGCGGAGCTTGTTCAGCGCCGTGAGGTAGGGGCGACCCCAGGGGTCACGCTCGAGACTGTCCAGCATCTCCCGCCGACTAACGTCCTTGGCGGTACGGACGGCCAGCCTGAAGGCAGACCGCGCACTGCGGTAAGCCTCGTACAGCTGGCCCTCCCGCTCAGCGTCGCGGTGACGCGCTCGGCTGCGGGTGTAGGCCCTCCGGGCACGTATGCACGCGGCCCGAAGGTCCGCCAATTCTCGGGACCACCAGGGGACCACACTCTTCGGGGGCAGACGCCGCACACGGGGCATGGCCGCATCGCAGATTTGCGTTAATGCACAGCGGATGCGGCCAGCCTCGGCATCCACCCCGTCCGCCTGGGGCGGTGAGGACAGCCACGACTGAACGATGGCTGCCTCCGCCAACAGGTCCCGATCCAATCGACCCACAGCCCACCGCGGAAACGCGGGAGCTCCGTCCGCCATGTGACCCCTGCTGGGCTGCAGGAGGGTCCGGGAGACCTCTATCCGGATGTATCGATGGTCGGATAGGGTCTCAACCTCCTCCTGGACGCACCAGCTCCTCACACGTGCTGCGACATTAGGGCTAGCAAACGACAAGTCCACTATCGACCCGCCCTGCTGCCGCACGCACGTTTGCACCGAGCCCCTGTTCAGCAAACAGAGGCCCAGTGCCGCCGCCCACTCTTCGACCGCCCGCCCACGGTCATTCGTCCTGGGGGACCCCCACGCCGTGGACTTGGCGTTGTAGTCCCCCAGAACGAAGATTTGGCGCGGTGCCAGTCGCCGTATCGAGGCCCCCAGGATGGTGAGGAAGGCCCCGAAATCCGTCGCACTCCTGTTAGGGGAGAAGTAAACACCAAATAGCGTAACCTCTCCCCATTCCGCCGCGACATACCCGTCGCCCCTGTCCTTGAGCAACAAAGGCGGGGAATGCCACGACATGGAGGCGACGATTGCCACAGAGCCGTCACTGCTGCCCAGCCAATTAGGCCGGTCAGGCACCACGTACGGCTCCGCGGCTACGGCTGCACCGATCAACCACTCCGTCATGGCTTGCAGGAAAACGTCCTGTGCCTCGGCGGCGTGGTTGAGGTTGGCCTGCAGGAGGTGGTAGGATTCGGTCGCCATTACTGGGCCGTATCCATCACCTCCTCCACGCTGGCGGGCGATCGGGTCGCGCTAGGGGCGGGAGCGGCCGGGGTCGTCGGGCCGCTCCGCCCCTTTGGAGCCGAAGCCGGGGGTCTGCACTCCCTGCCCCCCATGCGGTGCTTGGCGGGCCTATTGCCCGCCGCACACGCGGGGCAGTGGGGAGTGGCGGCGCAGGATGCCGCCTTGTGCCCGGGTTGACCACAGCGGAAGCAGAGATCGCTGCAGTCAAAGCAATTGGTGCATGTCGGCCGAGTGTGTCCGACCGCCATGCACTTGTAGCACCTCGCAGGCCGGGACTCCAGCACGGTCACCCGTGCCGAGCTCCAGCCCACGAGGAGCCTGCCTGAGTCGGCCAATTGCTTGGCCGACTCCACCGGGCACTGCACCCAGGCAGCACCGACGCCGCCCGGACCAGGGCGGATGGCGCCAATTCGGACGGTGTCCACGGGACACCCGGTTTTCGAGACAATGGCCTCCCGGATGTCATCCACCGTCACGGAGTCGTCCAGACCCACGACGCGTAGTTCTGCGCACTTTACGGGTCTGGCGATTTTGACGCCACCCTCCTCTGCGAACAGACCCCTCAACTTAGCCGCCATGCTATCGGCCGTCTTGGCGCCCTCGGCCCCAGGGAACTCTAGAATCCGTGCCCCTGTCCGGGCCTTGCGGGTCCTGGCTTCGACGCCTCCTAAATCGGAGACGTCAAGCTCCCGCCGGGCGCAACGTAAGACGGCCTCATAGCTGAGGCCGTTTTCGGCCGCCTCAGGCAGCACGGTGATCACCACCGCGGCTGACTTTGGCGGCCGGAGCCTCCTGCGCGACCTCTTATTTGCGGCTCCTGCTTTGGGAGCGGAGGCTTTGGCGGCACTTTTGGCCTCCGCTCTCCTCTTCTGGCCGCGACTTTTTCGGCTGCGCTCGGCTGTCTGCCAACCTTCTTCAGGTGCAGCGGAGGGGCCGGGCACAGCAGTCACGGCCGCGGCTGCGTTGGCTGCTACCGGCGGAGCATTTGCCGGCAGCGGCTGAGGTGCGGCCTGAGCAGGAGCCGGTGCCACCTTCTTCCTCGCAACGGGCCCTTTGGACTTCGGTCCAGCAACGGCCGCAGCGTAGCTCCCTACGCGCCCGCCCTGACAGGGTAGCGCATCAGGGGCTGACACCGCGGCCTTGGGCCTGTTCGCAGCCAGCGGCGGCCGAAGACGGGGCTCCGGAGGCAGTCTTGACTCCAGAGCCGCCATGCGCGCGTCTAGCATTTTGCCGAAGACGTCCACCATGGCGCGCATGGTCTGGTCCGGCACGCCGTCCACTGCGGGCAGCGGGACCGCTTCGGCCGGCTGGGGACTCGCCGCAGCGCGAGTTGGCGCAATGGGAACGGCGGGGGCGGCGGTAGGGCCGGCGCTTGTCGGCGGCGCGGTCCTCGCCAGTTGCGCGACCTGGCGCCGCAAGTCGGCCATTTGCTTGGCCAACTCGCGGTTCGCCTTCTGCACCGCCGACAACTCCTTTTGTAGGGCCTTATTCTTCTCCTGCAGGCCTGAGACCTCACCACTAAGGCGGGCATTTTCGGCCTGCAGGGTTGCCACATCGGTAGGTGGGGGGTCGACACCTACAGCGGGCTCTGCAGCTGCCGCGCTGGTGGGAGGGATGTCCGCTAACACCCTCATCATCCTCGCGGCAGCCGCCTCATTCGCCCGCTTTTGGGCATCGGTCCCCCGCACATGACCAATCGACGCTGGAGCCGTCGACCTCGCCGCCACCACTGCAGCCCCTCGTCCTCTACGAGAGGCTGGAACCTTGGGAGGAGGCATGATAGCGCCACTCCCCTCGGAGGCGGACTCTGAGCTGCCACCCATATTTAGGGGGCGCTTCCGCACCATCGAGGGGAGGGCCTCCTCCCCAACCTCTAGTGCTGCCGCCAAGGCCGATGCCGGCAACCGGGATGACCCGCCGACGGTCTCCACTGCCGACATGTCGGTGTCCGACGGCTCTGCGGCAGTACTGCCTCCCTCGTCAGCAGTCGGAGCGGCTGCCGCGGCCTCTCTAGCCAGCCGCTCCTGCTTGGCCAACTCGCGCCTTTTGACGCTCGTGGCCTTCCCCGTCCCCATGTGCTTTCTCTTTTTTCTCTTCTTAGGGGCCACTATTTTTGCCGGGCCCTCGGCTGACTTTGGGGCCTCAAGTGTCAGATTAGCAGCAGAGCTGCAGTCGGACGAGGCCTCTCCTTCCTCTGTGCCAGTTTTCCTGTAGCTTGGCAGGGCTTTTGGGTGGGAACTAATTAGATCCTCTGTGGTGGTAATTTTGGGCGTCTCACCCCTCCTATCTACATCAGGTGTGTGTGAACAATAATCCATCGAGTTCCCACGAGTATGGGAGAAATAAATGTCGACCCGGGCAGAGATCCCGATACCCGGGCAAGCGTACATTTGTTTCCCAAAACAGGGGGTCCGCAGGTACCCTGGCTGGGGGCGTGGTATAGGGTTGTTGGTATAGGGTTGGTATAGGCATGTTGGTATAGGGTTTCATTTCGAGTTTTCCTTCTCTTGCATCGATGTTATGTCCATATTATATCCCATAGTCGTCTTTTACGACATCCACAAGCAAGATAGGGAATGGTGAATTGTATTCTTACTCCGTCACCACATGGAACTATTTAGAATTACTAGGTAGTATAAATTGTAAGTTCATTGCTCATTCCTAACTTTTTAATAACACGTAGTATTTATCTTTCAATGTTTTATCTACTGAGTGATTTTCAATATGGCTACTATGACAATTTAATTTACAGTACTGTTTACAAAATAGTTACATAGTTTCCAACTGCCTATAACTTAGCCAAAATATGTTTGTATAATATCATCTAATAGAACAATAGTTATTAATATATGTATTACGTTTCGGGATTTGAAATTTTAGAGAAATGGAACGTCCTCTCTAGAGGACAACGTAATATGTTTTGAGACCCCTTTCTCATTCCAAGTTTCCGTAATCGTAGATTGAATGAATTTAAATTTTGTTATATTGAACAATGTTTGTTAATGTTGGATTAATTGGATTCTATGCACTATAACGTTCGTTTGAGTGTAAACATTTATTTTAATAGTCTTTACGGTTGAGGGAATTGATGGCTGCTCTAGTGGTTAACTCGTGATCGGGTGCCGCTTGCGGGATCTGGTCCAGCCATAATCTTTTCATTATATTACTTTTCATCATATCATATTTCGAAAGGCATCACACTGGAGTTATTAATAAGCATTTTGTTGCATGTAATTTTTTTTAAATAAAATTGTAAATTAATATAAAATAGACAATACCGTTGAGTTTCTCTCTTGTTCTCGGATCTTCACAGTGCGCGTTCCGATCCGGTGGTAATTTTGAGGAAAAGTGTAAAATATGACAATATATAAGTGCCCCCGCGGGGTTTGTGCATAATAAATGATTTGAATTTAAATACCTATTAATTATAATTAATATGAAACTTTCGCTTTTGTTTGTCGCTCTTCGATTACTAATATCTTTTACTAGCGTTTTCCGTTTGGAGTAAGAATACAATTTACTACCCCCTATCCTACCAGTGGATGTCGTGTAAGATGACTAAGGGATATAATATGTGTATAACATCTATGCAAGAGAAAGAAAAATAGAAATAAATGCACATTCTCTTGCATAGAGGTTATACCAACATGTCTGACTAGCAGGGTACGTAGGTCTATTTTGCCCATTGGGGGTTTATGAACTGAGACTTACTAACATTCATTAGGAATATTAAAGTAATACAAATAAAAATCGTTAAAGATTTTGTCCAAAGTAAATTGTTGCAAAATCAGATTAAAATTCTACGAGTTATAGACCCATATTTTAACTAGTTGACCCAACAGACGCTGTTCTGTTCAAATTAAAAAAAGGAATTCTCTTTGAAATCGATCGCAGTGCCACCTACTGGGTGCTAATATTAATCTAAACCATCCTCAAACCCACTTGAATACACACAAAAAATTTCATCAACATCGGTCCAGCCATTCAAAAGGAGTTCAATTACATACACGTGAACAGAATAATTATATATTTATAAATCCAATTTTTAATGTTAAAAAGCAGTTATCGTATTGTTTCAATTACTTAATTTGAAATTTCTACTCAACTCATGACTCTCTTTCCTTCTCACATCAAAATTCTCTATTTTAGGGTATTGTTTAAATAAAAATTCTATAATTTCATTTAATACAGACTGAAATAAAAACTGTAGATCAAAAAGCATTTACAACTTAATCGCTTTCAGTAAGTGCGTTATATCGTCTATGCAAGGCTTAATCGAACCTCGCTAGCTCGTAATCTGATTACCTGCGCGCAGGCCTTCACTACATCTATATATTTAGTTATACACATTGATATTTTCAGTTACGTTTTGTGTGGATTTTGGTTGGTGATTGACTGACGGAATAAGAATAGAGTTCATCATTCCGTCTCTTATCCATAGGTGTCGTAAGAGACGTCTAAAAGATATGATATGCATAGAATATCTATGCAACAGAAGTGAGCTGATAACTACCCATAACTATAAAAGTAAGCACTGCCTGATTTGTCAATTTATAGATTGTCTTAGATGGTATCTAAAGTTGAATTATAGTTGCTATAGTTGCAATTGTACTTTTAGATTCTTGATTATTTTAAAATGAAGTATCTTATATCTTTAAACGAGCAATTCTTGTATAATATATATATATATATATATATATATTCAGGATCTCGGAAACGGCTCCAACGATTTTGATGAAACTTGGCATACTCGAGGTTTCGGGTCCAAAAAATCGATCTAGCTAGGTTTTATTTATAGAAAATGTTGTTTTGTCCGTGTTCTTAGCAAAATAAACAATGACATTAAATTTTAAAAGAATATGAATTCAAATTTCGTTAGCAACGTCATGAGTTACGATAGCTCAGATGGGAAGGTGACAGGTTTTAATTTTGGTATTCTTTCAATCAAACAGTGTCGGTTCGAATCTCGGTGTAATTATTATTCTCTTTTGTAATTTTTTATATATTTTTCATTATTTATTTTTTTATTTTAATTAATATATATCTGAATAAATGCTACAAAAATACTCCGAGCGAAGCTCGGTCAACCTGATATTCTAATGTAACAACGCAACGTCTGATAATTTTAATAGCAGGCCTAGTTTCAGCACCTGGACGAAAAATATACTAGGTACTCTATAATTAGGTACATATTTTAATGTATATTTATTTATCTTAGTAATGTTCATTTTTTATTTTATTTTTAATTGAACAGAAATTGGTTTAATGTTCCTCCATCATTTTCACGTATTGGACACGAGCATCCCTATGAAGATAGAGTAATGTTTAACGCTTATCAAGCAAGTTGGCGTATGAGATTTCAAGAGAGCACTACTGCCCAATCACCTGATCCCCTTAATCCGTTATCACACAGTAGGTAATTCAATATTTCCTCAACGAAATAACAATTGTAGGTACAGAATTGCAAAAGAAAACATTGCTGTCACTAATTGTCATAATAAGCTTTCGAATACGTATTTACAAAAGATTAAGAAATAATGTTGTCTTGCTACGCACGTGTAACTTAACATATACATTTTAAAGTAATTTTCGATATTAGTAAGCTAAATAGAATGAAAAGCTAAATAATTTGTATGAGCGACATCTAGCATTGAATAGAAACAACCAAAGCCCAAAAATAATGTTGCCAATCGCCGAAATCGACGAGAGCGCCACGGCGCAGATGTCAATGAACGCAGCGCGACAACGACGACGAGACCGCGTCGTTACAGCTGAAATGCGCTCGGTACGCCGTCGTCGGGGTTGGACCGTCGTGGGTTCAGAAACTAGGTGAGTATAGCTACCGTCACTAGATGACGCTGTACTATATATAAACACATTTAATAGACTGGGTAGAATGATTATATAAATTAATCGCAATTAACACTGTAAGCACGCGTAATTCCATTATTATTAATGAAACAACAAATTTAATTAAAAAGGTACCTATATAGGATAATAATACAATATCAAGATAATTTCGTAGCCTTCATATTTTGTAACAAATTCTCACTAACGAAGAGTAATGTTTAACAAAACCATTTAATTAAATAAGCATTCAAATAAAATTATATGGATATCCCACAAGTATAGTCTAGCCCACAAGTATAGTATCTAAGTAGTATGAAGTATATAAAAAGTACGTATTTTACATTATCCATGGTCACCGGCGGACTTACCTAGTTGTCTCACGTCATAAGTATTGTATGTTCCTGGCTTAAACACAATGGATTTACACTTAATGTCAGTAAAACTAAATATATACCTTATAGAAGGAGAGGCTGGTAATCTGTCATACAGGTTTTCTTAGTACAGATGCCAGTCTCTCACACAAGATGTTCACAATATTGTAAAAAACACTTAGGTTAAGGCTTATTATTGTTACTTTTCTGTGTGAGAGAAAAATAAATGAACTATTATTATTATTATTATTATTTTATTGTATCTCTCAATTTCACGGCTATCTTCCAAGGGAAGATACCCGGTCCTTTGAATGGCTTACATGGGGATATGGATCCAACACGCAGAGGCCTTTGGAGAAATTTAATGTAAAAATGGGATGGGACGTCTACCGATGACACTCCACGTCTGCACATAACACACGTGGACTGCCAACGGTAGGTGTAAATCTATTGTGTGATGATGGTATCTAATAACTGTTTATGGGGTTGGAGGTTTGATGGACTGGCTAAACTAAAAACTATTGATTGAAATACTGTCGTCTGCCTTCAATATCTTTATCGTCTTGAACTTTGGCAGACGGTGACTCGCCAACTCATGAATGGGCCCCCCCAAACGGTCGCCACAGACACACAGACCATACGGGCAACAGGGGGGCGACATTGGTGCAAGTGGCTTGGGGTGTCGAGCGGTGCGGCGCCGGTTTCACCATCGCAGTGGTTTCCCCGTAGTTATGCCCTTGAAAATGACACTTCCACCCCCGAGCATACAGCTCTGGCGACCCCTATCTGATCAGCCGTTCAAGGCAAGCCAGAGTTGAGAATCCTGCGGACACTCTTCGGTTTCTACTCCAGCCAGCCAATAAAGGCCAGCTGGATACGAGGCCCTGGCCGACTCTCTGGGGCACTCAGGACCGCAGTATCGCCACTCACATTCAGCACGCCACAAGCTGCCCTGCGGTTTATTGGCTTTCCTATAAATCTTGTGATACATTTTTTCTTTTATATCAAAAGAATTTAGGGAGCCATATAATGTTCCTCCGAGGTTTGCGTTAGTCTCATGGTGAGATAACGACTGGCCCAGAGGTTTATTATTATTATTATTACCATATAGATTTTATGAACAATATTTATTACATTGTGTTCATTTTTTGACTGATAGTGAAAATACAATACTAATTAAATAAGATAGAAATGATGTCTGGTAGCAGAAGTGAAAGAGGTAAAGATGTTACCCCGAGCCTAATTATCCTATGCAGCTTGATTTGTCCTTCTTTCACCCATATTATTTATTGTTCGATTTAAATTTTAACGCGACCGACACTGATAAAATAATAGACAAAATAGAGCAACTTACTCGGCGGTTTTGTCTATTATTTTATTAACTGACTTCTTTTTATATAAAATTGTATGCAGCATATTCAGTAAGTATTAATTTTGATACCACAATACTACATTGTACTATAATGGCAAAGATTATGTCTGGACCAGATTCCACAAGCGGTATCCGATTACGTATTAATTATATACTAAAGCAGTCATCATTCCCTTCACCCACCTTAGAGCGAAGGACGAAACCTGCTCCACATAGCTGTTGTAATTAGACCTTTTAGTGAACATTACCAGCACCATATGCCACAAACGCAAACCGCAGTCAAAATAACAAAACTCGCTACGCTTTACAATTATAGTAATAACAAGAGAAACAATAAAAGATATACCGACCCTAGATTACACTTACAACGTATTAAAAACCTCACTGAGAAATAAACGCTTCTGTTTTAATACTTAGTTTACTTTGTCTTTTATCTAGGGTTTATCGTGTAAAACTGAGCAATAATTGCTTAACATACGTGTTTGTGCAAAGATAACGACTAAAATGCCGAGGTAAAGGACCTCATGCGGTCTTTGTTGTTAGACTATTTCCATAATACTGAATTAATTTTATTTTCATTGTTCCAGAATTAAGTATATTCTGTTAATCCAGTTACGTAATATACTGAAAACGTGGTAACCATTATTTATTAAACATTGGTTATCTTGGCTATCAATGAAGGATTTACGTAAAAAAAATCCTCTCTTTTGCTATTAAATCTAATATATTAATGATAAACCGGCATAGTGAAATGGAGCAATAAAGAATCCAAAGAACTCTCACGCCACCCTCACAGAAATAAGAAATGTACAAAATCTTGTGGGGAAATCAGATAAATTTTGAATAAAGTTATAAGAGGCTACTATTTACCTAAGTAAAAATACGTCTCAAGAGAAATGAACATTTTTAACAGACTGAAAAGCTAGATAGAGCATGTGAAATTATTTTTCTTTTAGTCGCTTGTACTTTAATTTTGTGCTTGTATTTCATCATGATCTATACATAAAATAAATCAGTATAATTCAATTTGAGATTAATTTAATAGTTACTGAGATATATATACGTTGAATAATGAATATCACAACAAAAACACTTTGTGGATATTGAAAGAAAAGCGAAAAATATTATGACACATGTAATAAATTATTTAATTGAAATTCATAAACAAATATCCATATTCAAAATAAGCTAATTTTGGTAATCGATCGATTTTATAAAATAAGAAAACATAAAATATTTAAGATAACTTCAATTAAAAAAGGACTACAGAAATTTTCTGTAATAATAACTGTAATAAATCTCGAATTCGAACTTTAGCTGAAAATAGTCTAAAATTACGTATAACTAGACTAATATAATTAAAGCTATAAAACAAGTCAAATCTATTTACAAAAATTGTTTGTTTCTAATTACAGTCATCATCGCAGCCCACATACGTCCCATTGTTAGGCACGGGTCTCCTCCACAATGGGAGGGAACTTGACCATGCTGGTCAGACATGTTGGTATAGGGTTTCATTTCGAGGTTTCTTTCTCTTGCGCAGATGTTATGTGCATATTATATCCCATAGTCGTCTTTTACGACATCCACGGGTAAAACAGGGAGTGATGAATTGTATTCTTACTCTGTTACCACACGAAAAGGGAAAAATGATGGCATATAATATGCATATAACATCGTTGCAAGAGAAGAAAAACTCAAAATAGAATCCAAGTAGGTCATTTTCCCTCCTATTGTGGAAGAGGTTCAAGCCGATATATCTTTCATGAAAGCTGTTTTAATATGATGTTTTAATCAACTAAGTATTTAGCTTACATACTACGAATTATTTATTATGCAAACTCCCCAGGAGCTATTTGGGTTATACTCTTTGGCTTAAGTAATATTCCTAACATCTATAACAAACTTGTATAAGTTTAATAAAGGCATAGATGTTTTGTAGACACCGAGTTTATTTTGAAATTCAATTATGTTTTCTTGAGAATATGCTCTACCAGAACAGCCTTACTTTTTTATTACTGTTAGTGCCAAACAGCTCAATTGATGGTAAGTGATACACCCACAGTGTGTGTTACCAGCGATGACTTACGGGACTGAAACGTGGTCTTTAAATGTGCGGCCTCATAAAAAAGCTCAAAGCCGCTCAACGTGCTATGGAGAGGGCTATGCTCGGTATTTCTCAACGTGATAAAATCCGGAACACGGAAATCCGTAGATGAACGGGTGTAACCGACATATATAGCCCGCAGAATTAGCACGTTGAAATGGCAATGGGCAGGCCACATCGCTCGTCGAACCGACCACCGTTGGAGAAGGTTCTTGAGTGTCGACCACGAATCGGACGACGCAGCGTAGGATGACCCCCCACTAGGTGGATTGACGACATTCTCAAAGTCGCAGGGAACCGTTGGATGCAAGTGGAGCAGGACCGTACCGAGTATCATTCTCGTGGGGAGGCCTATGTCCAGCAGTGGACGTCTGTAGGCTGATGGATGGATGGATGGATACACCCACTCATGGACCTTTGCTAGGTCGCTGCCTACCGTAAGGAAAGTCAAGGGAGTGTGACTGCGTGTAATGGGGTGCCGTGATACTAAAACCCACCACACGCAAACACCCTCAGAAAGTTGGACCCTAAAGTGTATTCAATGGATATGGATTTTTTGGGCTACAATTAATTCTATGGAAAAGTAGTTTAAAAATTATATAAACTTATTTTTTCGGATTTCATATTGTTTTATTTTTAGTATCTCAGTGTTTCTAATACTTTTTGGAATTCATGGCTATCATATAATCTGCAAATCAAATCATTTTAATGAAGATATATACTATATACTTACATATAAATAATAACAAATACAGAAATCAAAATAAAACACTATGTCAACCCACTTAGCGAGCGCGGTGTTGCCAAATTCCTCTCGTCTGGAGGATGCTCGTTTCCAAACCCCAATAGTGGGTCGTATATGGGGTACGAAAAAGAAATTCCTTTATTATTATGACTTTTTTAATAAATAAAGGTTTATGATAAATGTTAAAAGCCCCGGCACTATGCATGAAAATATATTAAGTAGATTTCAAAATACTAGACAATATATAAACAAAAAAACAGTCCTGAGAAATGCTGACCGAAGTGAAATCTTACAACTGTAAGCAGTCGTCATCATCATCTCGGCCTATAAATGTCCCACTATTGGGCGCAGGCCTCCTCCAAGAAGGGAGGTGATTGACCTACTATTCGACATTGGTCAGACGTGTTCTTATGGGTTTGTTTCGAGTTTCCTTCTTTTGCATACATATTAAACGCATATTACATCCCTTAGTCGTCTTGTACGACATCCACGAGCAAAATAGGGAGTGGTGAATTATTGTATTCTTACACCATCAACACACGGACAACAAACAGTAGTTTTTGGATATTCAAATTATTGTTTGCTATATAAATAAAAAATTTTAACTTCTTGCATTAATGGCCATAACTGTGCTACCATTCAGCAAATGTCAGCTGATTACTCAACTTATATTCTTACGAATATGGTCGGTAGTTGATTATAATGATTTCTTGTATTAAATGGCTAAAATTTTAACTTAAAACTTTTACATTTATCTGATTTTGACAATTATCAGCACAGATATAGTGACATTGAAATAGCTATAGTGTTAGCCTTAACACGTCATGTGACTATATCGATGACGACTTCCATGAATTTACTCTCCACACAAAACTGCCTATAAATGTTTTCACTTCAATAACTAAGAATTAACCATAGATTGATAGCTTGAATACAAATATAGAAAGCGATAAAAGATTCTTATTTTATACAGGGTAAATGTTGATTGTGTAGAATTTCCTTTGTATAAAACACAATAAATTTTTTTCGTAATCCTTTTGGTTCAAACAAATGAAATACGCATGTCGCCAACAATACAACAATGTCTTTGAAGAATACGAACTTAAAATCCTCGAAATACACAACCGCTGAGAAAATACTATCCTTTTCACGCAGGTTTAGCTTTTCAATTGCGAACTGTTTGAGAAATTGAGAGAATAAGTGAAGATAATATAGAACATCTCAATATACATAATATTATAATAGTCGTATGAATGTCATTTTTGAATTATATCTGTTCAGAGTCGATGATTAAACCTCGACAAATACTTGAAATCGGCAAAAGCTCGCAAATGTTTATATTACATCAATATAACTCCTGTAGGCAAGTCTCTGGTGATCTCAGGGGCTAACAGACGTTCGAACTTAAGAAAATATTCTATATATTAATTGTTTAGGGAATTCTAACAAATTGAATTAGAAAAAGTAAAATAAAGACTTGATAGACGAGTAGATAAGTAAAGTTAATTCAGTCTTAGGATGGTACCCAGCATGGGTTCAAAAATTGAATCGAACAATAAGAATGTTGTTGGGGTTTTGTATTGATTTTTGGATAATACCTCAAGTTTGAAACTGTGGCTAAATAAACTTCAATAGCCTTACAGCTTATTTCACCGTTCTCAAAGATTATGACGTGGATGACACTATCTACGCGTATGTACATCTCTGCTTACTTCGCCTATAATGCATATAAAAAAATAGAAGACAAAGGAATTGTAAATTAAAGGTTAATAATAAGTGTGTGTTTTAAATACAATAAACACGACACAGGACCGCACATTGTGGAGAAACATGAGGGAGGCCTACATCAGAAGTGGACGGTGATATACTGAATGACGAAACACATATTCATCATCATCTCAGCCTATATATGTCCCACTGTTAGGCTCGGGCCTCCTCCATAATGGGAGGGAAATTGACCTACTATTCCACGCTGGTCAGACGTGTTGGAATAGGGTTTTGCTTCGAGTTTTCTTTCTCTGGCACAGATTTTATATGCTTATTATATCCCTTAGTCGTCTTTTACGACATCCACGGGCAAGATATGGAGTGGTGAATTGTATTCTTACTCCGTCACCACACGGAAAACACATATTATCTAATAATTATTAGCATTTTTCTTGCTAATAGCGTGATTGAAATACTTTATAAATACAAAAGAAATGAAATAGTAGCAATTTAAGTTTCTAAAATTGTTAGAATTTGGTATGGCGAGAATAATACGTTACCTCAACACTTCGCGTTAATAATTTTGATTTAATTTTTTTTTAATTTTGCCCGCGTTGCGACTACATATGGTCTTTTCAACATTTAAAGTCCACGAGCATGGTCTTTCACTCCAATCAGTCATTATTACTATAGAGGTAATTTATTTACCCCATAGACAATAAGCTACAATACGATTTTGAAAGTGGAAAGCGGCAGCACCTCCTATCAAAATAATACCTCAGCTCTATTAAGCAATTATAATGGATTTTATCTAAGTATCTTAATTGATTAATTGATTGAACAATTATTATAATAGGAAGTAGATACGTAACTCTAAACCCAATTTTAGTGCACCTATTAAACAAGCGAGCTTCCATCTCAAGATGTCATATCTATTCCAGTCCTTAATCGACATTTTACTTTTTGTTTTAAATTATATTTATTAAAACAGTAAAAATTCTACGATTTCTGAGACTTCTTATTAGATGCAAAAGCTTACATTGAAATTGCACTTTTTCTGCCTGTATATTGCCTGTATATTAACTATTTTATAATGAGGCCTTTATTATGATGATTTGATGATTGAGATGTTTGTAAAAAACCATACCGCAAGTCAGTGATCAAACACCCCTATCTATCCAGCTTGGATTCCATTACATTATTTATATTTCAAAGCATCGCTTAATAGATGATTCTGTTCTAAGGAGTTGCATAGTCGCTAGTGGTAGGACCACACTGTTCACAGTTGTCCGTCTACAGCCGCAGGTCGGTCCGTCTGGGGTAGTACCACACTTTCGCAGAAAGTCAACGTCTGAGTAGTAGCAATTTGTTACTCGCTTCTCGACCGAGAGAACCGGGAGCCCAACTTTCTGAGGGTGTTTGGTGATACCTTTAGAATCACCGAAACTCATTGCACGCATTTACATATCCTTCACTTTCTTCACGATTGGCAGCAGCCTAGCAAAGGTCCATAAGCGGCAGCATCGCTTACCATTAGGTGTTCTGTTTGCTCGTTTGCCAACGGTGCAATGAATAAAAATTTACCCACATGTTTTGTAACCCTATTCTACCCTAATTCTAACCCGAATTCCAATATTATTGTCTTATATCTATACTAGCTTCGCCCGGGACTTCGCCTTCATAGAAATCATGAATGGCAGAGACAATTACATATAACTGTGTAGTGCGTTCAGAGTTTTACAGTTCCATCGCGTAGAGAATCCCAACTGCCCGCATCAACACCTTAGCGAGGTTGTGTCAATCTCAGCAATGGTTAGATCGGTTTCTGGCACATGATTACAGACTTTCTACGCCTGTGGCCCGTGGTCACTATCCTCCGGGAACTCTTTAATTTGCCGTGATTAAAAATAACTAAAAAAATTTTTTTTTCGCTCTAACAGTTTTGGAGATTACCCCGTACAAACAGTCAGAGATCGAAAAATTTGAAAAATATCTATGTGGATGTGTTATTTCACCTATAACATCCTCCTGACTCGGTTTTTAGTGTTTTTCTTCTATGTACAGATATTCGACCTCTACAGTTTTATTATATGTATAGATTAACGTGTAAACGTGTAAAATATTAGGTAAATAGCGTATTTACTGATTTTGTATACCAAACACAATAATATAGGTATCACATTATTTTGCTGAAGAGTTTTCTTACATGAATTAAACTTTGCGCCTCGAATAACCCTCGAGGTAATTCACGAGATAAAAAGAGGGATTTTTTATACAAGAACCTTGCGTAGCAATTTTGTAATATCATCATGATTGCGGCAGAGGCTTCTGTATATAAACTTTTGTAAACACGTGCAAATTCTTTTCAATAATCCGAGAGTTATTTTTAACTTTAAGTAAAATGATATATTTTGGGAGTAAGTGATGGTACAAATGATGAATGACATTTATTATTTCAGTTTTGAGATATTTTATTTTTCTTTCTAATTTTCAAATAGCTTTTTATAAAAGTACCTACGCTGGTTTATTTTTAGGCCGTTTAGATCAACCCTATCAAAAATGTATTTAAAATTTTATATAACTTTGATGACAGTGGAATGCTGCTAATTTTGGTGATTGATATGTATGTGTATTCTTAATACGGTATGTAAAAAATTGTCGTGAAATTCTTAAAATATAAAATAATATCAACGGATTGGGCAGTAATACTCTCCTAGAAACCTCATGACACCAATTACTTTCGCCAATCCCCCTGCCAAGTATGGCGGATACTTCTGTAGACTGGTAGTGTCTACATAGATTGAATTATATGCTGCCATAGGAATAATCTCATGACATTTCTATGGGGATACCTCGTCTAATAACAAAGCTCTTACATCCAAATTCATATTTATCTTTTAACTCTAGATAATGATCGCAGGATACAATTTTAAGCGTTTTTTTTTTGTCGTTCTTCGTTTTACATGAAATCAGCACTCGAAGCACTCGTCAATGTAAATAAACTGAAGAGTGCTACATCACTAGGTGGTTACCTATTTATAAACCATAGTAATTGGACATCTTAGAATTGCAGTAATATCATATTTAGTTTCACTGAATTTATCTGAATAAAAGCGTCAAGAAACGGTTTCTTAACTAAACAAACCGTTTCTCAGTGCTGTTCTCTGAGCTGTTGCAATCTAATAGATTAAAGATTTATTACTATTTAGTTACATATGCATATGCGAAATTCAGACATGGGCTGACTCAAGCTGAGACACGGAATGTTTCAGTTGACGTGATATGTGACTAGTCAGTATGGCACGCGTTCAGTTGTTCAGGGGACACCTAATAAGCCCGGGCTTGTTGGCATCTTGCCGTTACGGATATAGCCAGACACATGCGTATATACTCGCATCAGACTTGTTATATTCATAAACACCACGAGAAGCGTGTTTAATTGTTGAACATATTTCAACAATAAGAAAGTTCACAATAATTTTAGCGAATTCCTGCTTAATTTAACGTCTTGTCTGTATCTAATAAAGATTGTCCAAAACCAATGGGATAGTTTAATACGCCAAATTTTGGTCTAACATGAGGTAAGCCCGTGTGGTGACGGAGTCCATATGGTGACCGAATAAGAATTTATCACTCCCTATCTTGCCCGTGGATATCGTAAAAGACGACTAAGGGATATAATATGCATATAACATCAATGGAAGAGAAGGAAAACCCGAAACAAAACCCTATACTAACCTGTCTGACCGGCATGGTATAGTAAGGTCAATTGCCCTTCTATTATGGAGGAGGCTCGTGCCCAGCATTGGGACATATATGAGCCAAGAGTAAATATTATATATAAGTAAATATTAAATTATTATATATAAATTGATATTATTATATAAGTAAATATTATTATCATGGCATAAGATTTGCCATATATAAAAAGATCTTGCATAAAAACGTGCACAAAATTGAAATACGGAAAGTTATAAAACATTTATCATTGAATTGATCGTACTGATTTCATAAAATTATATTTTGAATGTTATCATTATATTGTTTAATTAGTTATTTTTGAAGTTATGCTTCTTTTGGCGCGTTAAGGTTTATTTCCGTGCATCGCGGCAGATCGCGGCCGCGCGCGATCAATCGCTTGCGACTGTCGCGCGCGCCCATGCGACAATAGTCAAAGTAAAAAAATGTATGCCGCCGTTTCTGTCGTTAGCCGCGCGCGGCTGTCGCGTACCTCGAAAACGGCGCCATACATTTTGATACTTTGACTATTGTCGCATCGGCTGCGGTTGATCGATCGCTTACGACTGTCGCGTCGGCACTCGGCAGGGATGCACGGAAATGAACCTTTAGGGAAAATGATGAGAGTAAATTTTTACGATGTGTGCGCATATGTTCACAAAATGGCGACAGCCTGAGTTGGTCATAAATGTCGAAGTCGCAAATGTCAACTAGATAATCCGTTATAATAAAACATTCAATGTATTAAATACCTTTTTTTATTATTAGTAATAGCGCGAAAAATACAATTTTTAGAGAGATTTTTATCTAATTACGCTAAAGAAGTATAACTTTTTACGTGAAGGGACCACCACGGCAATGGGATAGCGGCGCTCTTATTGGACACCCCTTACACTAACTGCAACTGCCAAACATGACGATTCTACCATTAATCTCTCCTTCAGTTCCAAGGTATTTATTTACATTGGAGGTTAATAGATTGAAGAATACTATACTTCCATAGATATTTATTAAAATACAGTTTGTTTATTTTTCTCATATGGGAAATCCTAAGATACATTGTCTTACAAAATATGTTTTGTGTTGCTTGAAAATGTTAAGGCGTTCAATTTCAATGAAATGTTTTAATTAGTTTTTAGTAACTGGCTCAATGTAACTCTATGCTAACATCAATGACGTACAGAACTTTTACTAGTAAACGAGCTTTGGGCATTATATTATACTAGCAACCCGCCCTCGCTTCGCTTCGGTTGCAGTCGCCTTACCCGCAGCGTAGTGCCCGTTCCCGTGGGAATACGGGGATAAAATATAGCCTATGTTACTCCCTGATATTATAGCTTTCCATTGGTGAAAGAATTTTTGAAATCGGTTCGGTAGTTTAAACGTGAAAGCGTAACAAACAAACATCGTTACTTTCGCATTTATAATATTAGTAAGTATTGTTGATGGATACATTCTTTTACAATAATTACAATATAGTAAAATTGCGCCTCTCCCATAATGTAGTAAACTCTTGGTAGTTAACTAGCTAACTAATAACTAGACACTCCAGTTATGACGTTGACGAAATTAGAAAATTTAGTTTTCTTTTTTAAAGATTACCATTCAAGAATTTATTTTTTTTCGACACCCACAAAACTGCAACTGGTTTGAGGAAAAACAATCTTAATATCTCTTTTACACTAGGTTTAGACACACGCGTATCACACCAAAGAAATTAGCAGATTTGTAACACAATTTCACGTCGCTATGTAATTTTTATTGGCAGGTAATAGAAAAATTTTATCCTCTAAATTACTAATATTTAGCATTTGATATTTTCTTGTTCCATGGGCGCACTATGAGCCCTCCCATCGGCGTCTCGATCACCGTCCACTCGGTCGACATCAGCATCCGGGCCCATATGAGGTACTTGGGCCTGGTGCTCGACGGGCGATGGTGGTTCCGGGAGCATTTCCGTAGGCTCGCTCCGCGGCTCGTCGACACGGCGTCCGCCCTATCGTGGCTTATGCCGAACGTGGGCGGACCGAGCGCTGCGTGCCGACGGCTGTACGCGGGGGTCATCCGGTCGATGGCCCTGTACGGCGCACCGGTGTGGGCGGGGTCCATGACCGCCCGACTCAGGGCCCTTCTGTGGCGACCACAGAGGGTCATGGCGGTCAGGGCCATCCGCGGATACCGCACGGTGGCGACGGAGGCAGCGTGCCTGTTGGCCGGGACTCCCCCGTGGGACCTGGAGGCGGAGATGCTCGCCGGACTATATCGGCGGGTGATGGGGGTGCGAGCGGAGGGCGGTGTGGTCTCGTTAAGGGATCTCACCGCCTGGCGCATCGACGCCCGCCGAGACGTCATCGCCCGTTGGGCAGTCCGGCTGGAGAGGCCTCGGTTCGGGGTGCGAACCGTGGAGGCCTTCCGGCCGGTGCTGATGCAGTGGTTGGAGAGGCGGCACGGGGTGCTCTCCTTCCGACTGGTGCAGGTTTTGACGGGGCATGGGTGCTTCGCCAAATACCTGCACAAGGTCGTTAGGAGGGAGAGTACACCGTCCTGCCACCACTGCGATTGCGACGAGGACACGGCGCGCCATACGCTCGAGGCCTGCGGGGCTTGGGCAGTGCAGCGCTGTGAACTCGTCGCAATCATCGGTACGGACCTGACGCTGCCGGCTATCGCTAGGGCGATGGTCGACAGCGTCGAGAATTGGGACGCGGTCGCAGCCTTCTGCGAGACAGTGATCTCGCGGAAGGAGGCGGCGGATCGCCTGCGGGAGGAGCGCAGCCTCGATGAGGAGATCCGCCGCCGGCGACTGGGGCGGCGCAGGCGCAACTATCTGCGCCTCATGCCGCCCTAGCCGAGGCCGCGGGTGACGTGACCGGGGATTAGTCCGTCACCCGCCGAGAGGCCGACCGCGTGAGGAAAGACCGACGTCCTCCCCGAGGGGGGGACGTCGGTCGATGGGAGGGTACCCCAACAGGGGGTATTCCGTCGGGCCGACCACTGACGACAAGTTAACGCTGCTCCAGTGGTCGGCCCAACGACGAAGGCGACGTGGTTTTCGGGTGGGTCGCGGGAGTTGCGTGCTTAAGCCCCTCTGTCGCCCCGGATGGAGTGGTGCGGAGGTGCGCCGACCGCGGCCCACCCACAAAAAAAAAAAAAGCATTTGATATTTATAAAAACCTACTTGCGAGCGAACAATTATTATTACACTAGCAACCCGCCCTCGCTTCACTTCTGTTTCAGTCACTTTACTCGCATAGTTCCCGTTCTCGTGGGAATACCGGAATAAAATATAGCCTAGGTTACTCCCTGATATTATAGCTTTCCATTGGTAAAAGAATTTTTGAAATCGGTCCAGCCGTTTTGAAGATTACCCGGAACAAACAGACAGACAGGCAAAAAATTTTTAATCTGTATTTTAGGCATAGGTGTCGTGCAAATAACCGTGTGAGCATGAAAAAAGTCTATTATTTTGTCATTAAAAACAGACACTCCAATTTTATTTATTGGTATATTTAAATTGTGACGCACAATACGGAGAAAACTATTTTACTATCAATTACAATTTATTTTGCTTGCTATTTATTTAATGAATAAGTCAGAAAAATTTCGTAAATCATGTATAATGTAGATTTGTTGAATTAACGCTCTTTACTCAAACGTAGGTCCATACCTAAAACCGTATCTATTTAGACAAAATCACTCCCAAGGAACTCGTCGAGTCGCAATTTCATTTTAACTTTCAACAACTAAAATTAGTTTTTCTCAACATAAGGATGAAGGTTCAGGTACGATTAATTAGAACTATGCATAAACAACATCGTTCACTTAGAAGCTCGGTTGTAAATTTTATGAAGTCCGAGCTGTAGGTAGCTTGTAGATGTACCATGATTAATTACGGCTATTAAAATGTTTCCATGATGGAAAGGCAAATCTATTAATGTTCCATTGAAATTTAGATACTACTTTAGAGACGTTTAAGAGTGGTAGGACCACACTGTCGACAGTTATCTGTCTACAGCTGCGGGCCGGTCCGTCCGGGGCAGTACCACACTCTCGCAGAAAATCGACGTCTGAGTAGTAGCGATTTGTTACTGCGCTTCGTTCGGTGAGTGAGAGAGCCGGAAGCCCAACTTTCTGAGGGTGTTTGCGTGTGGAGGGTTTTGGTGGTGCCCTTGGTATCACCGAGCCTCAATGAGCGCATTCACACTCCCTTCACTTTCTTCGCGGTAGGCAACGGCCTTGTAAAGGTCCATGAGCGGCAGCACTTACCATCAGGTGTCAGGTGTACTGTTTGCTCGTTTGCCACCGTTTGCATTAAAAAAAAAAAAAAAAAACGTTCAACATTGAATTTTGTAAAGAAAACGATACAAAGACATATTCCTTAACATAAGATGTATTAAAAATAAATCGTTTCACAGTGATGTTTGCAAGCAACAAGTTTCAAGCTTTCACTTCCATACAGCTGGTCGGGGTCAGGTCATATAAAAAGTTATATTGCTATCTTAATTAGAATCATAATAATGACTAATGATTTCGGTCTTAAAACTCATATTTTAATAACACTTGTACTATCTTAGATGATATTCAGTAAAAACGTCTCCTACTATTGATAATATTACTTTAGAATATTTTTAAAGTTATTTTTATGTACATATTATACATTTACTGTTTATGTCTTTGCCTCATTTTATAGAAGACTAGCAACCTACCCTCGCTTCGCTTCGGTTTCAGTGTCTTACCCGCGTAGTTCCCGTTCTCGTAGGAATACCGGGTTAAAATATAGCCTATGTTACTCCCTGATAGTATAGCTTTCCATTGGTAAAAGAATTTTTGAAATCGGTCCATTAGTTTCGGAGCCTATTCAATACAAACAAACAAACAAACAATCAAATCTTTCCTCTTTATAATATTAAGTATAGACTAGCAACCCGCCCTCGCTTCGCTTCGGTTTCAGTCGCTTTACCCACGGCGTAGTGCCTGTTCCTGTGAGAATACCGGGATAAAATATATTCTATGTTACTCCCTGATATTATAGCTTTCCATTGGTGAAAGAATTTTTGAAATCGGTTCGGTGGTTAAAGCGTGAAAGCGTTTCAAACAAACAAATAAACAAACAAACAAACATCCTTACTTTCTACTTTCGCATTTATAATATTAGTATGGATTATTATTTTATTTTCTGTCTATAATTGTGACATGTTTAAACACCTAATACCTATTTAATTGCAACAAAAATACTTAAATGTTTTTTCATTGTATAAATTAACTATAAGATATAGTCAAATATAAAGTCAAACTATACTTAGTTAACTGTTCTCAAAGTCCCAGATATTTACTAAAAAATATGTTATGCTAATAATGAGGATACTTGAAATAACGTAACGGTACAAACTCAAATTCAATCAACTTACATAGGCTGCTATTAAATTTAAAGTAAGCAACATACAGGTCCACTTACTCTAATGAATTAACATTATGTGTGAATGCTATAAATTCGTTCGCAACATTTGTCGACGCGGGTATATCAGTTGGTAACATGTTAGTTTTAAATATATGTTAGACGTCTTCCTAGACATCTTAGGTACTTTTGACAGTATCTGGTGACCAACGCTACTTTTTAAACCCATACGCAAAAAGAGGGGGTATTAAAAGTTTGACGTGTCTGTCTGTCTGTGTGTGTGTTTGTCTGTCTGTGGCATCGCAGCTCTTAAACGGATGGACCGATTTCAATGCAGTTTTTTTCATTTGAAAGCCAGTTTGCGGTGGTTCTTAGCTATATTTGGTTAATATCGGTCCAGAAGTGTAAGAGTATCAGCTCTTTTCCAAAATAATGTAATGGCGTAATCACGTTACTCGATTAAGGGTTTCGCGTGCCAGTATAATAGTTAAGTAACAATTAATAATGCCTGTTGAAGATAACGTAATACATTTTTTATTATTTTAGTTTGTGTTATTCAAAATCTTCAATTTTACTTTTATTTTTTTATTGCAAGCAGTGGCAAACGAACAAACAGTACACCTGATGATAAGTGTTGCTGCCGCTCATGGACCTTTACAAGGCCGCTGCCTACTGCGAAGAAAGTGAAGGGAGGGTGAATGCGTGCATTGAGGCTCGGTGATACTAAAGGCACCATCAAAACCCTCCACACGCAAACACCCTCAGAAAGTTGGGCTTCCGGCTCTCTCGCTCACCGAACGAAGCGCAGTAACAAATTGCTACTACTCAGACGTCGATTTTCTGCGAGAGCGTGGTACTGCTCCGGACGGACCGACTCGCGGTTGTAGACAGATAACTGTCGACAGTGTGGTCCTACCACTCCTTAATAAGTTAAATGAGTCTATGTCAGTAAAAGGGTGTTTTAAGGATATCTAATCAATCATATAGCCGTACAAATTAATAAAACATTCAATTAAATGAATTGAAACTTTGTTAATTGAAAGTTCTAAACTTCTGATGTTGGGTGGAAAGCAAGTCAATATTATTTAGGTTTTGAATTATTTTCCTCTCCTGAAGAACTATATTAATCGTATATGCCGGCCAGAGTATTTTAGTTGTACATTCAAATACTTGGGATGATCTAAAGTTTTGGTTAAACAGCAGACGAGGTGGGATGGCGGCGGAACCTTGACGGGATGGCGACGCGGCGCGGCGGCGTGGATGTCACACTGCGGACGTGATGGGCCTTATTACCACCGAGCGCCAAGCGCGACAGCCCTGAGTGGTGGAGTACGAATACAATTCACCACCCCCCTCTCTTACCCGTGTGTGCCGTAAAAAACGACTAAGGGATTAATATTCAGATAACATCTGTGCAAGAGAAGGAAAACTCAAAATGAAACCCAATGCCCACACGTCTGACTAACGCAGTATGGTAGGGCAAATTCCTTCCCACATTGAAGAAGGCCCGAACCCAATAGTGGGACGTATATAGGCTGAGATGATGATTGTGATGGGATGATAATATATCTTTTTTATATGTAAATTTCTTGAGTACCTACGTATGTCACTGAACTCCTCCTAAACGGCTGGATCGATGTGGATGAATTTTTTTGTGTGTGTTCAAGGGGATTCGAGAGTAGCTTAGATTCACAATTGGACCCGGTAGGTGGCGCTGCAGTTGATTTCAAGGAGATTTAAAAGTTTATTTCATTTAAACAGGACAACGTCTTTTGGGTCAGCTAGTATATTATATATAGGTATATTTTATATTATATATAAGAAATAATGATTCCTCATCATTTTAGCTTATATACGTCCCACTGTTGGGCTCGAGCCTCCTTCACAATAGGAGGGAAATTGACCTTACTATACCATGCTAGTCAGACAGGTTGGTTGGTATAGGGTTTTATTTCGAGTTTTCCTTCTCTTGCATAGATGTAATATGCGCAATATATCCCTTAGTCGTCTTTTACGACACCCATGGGCAAGATAGGGAGTGGTGAATTGTATTCTTACACCGTCTCCACACGGAAAATATAAATATATCTACACATATTAATTTAATTTATACATTTACATTAGATTAACCATCCATTTCAATACATCCAATTTAACATCTACCGTAATGATTCAGCAGACTAGTTTACAACTCTTAACTAATAGAATTTATACTGAGCTAAGTTCGACTGTAAATAAGTTTTACCACAAATTTCACCTAGGCACCATAACTTGTTAGTATAACTTGTTTAAACTTACTACACAAACGATGAAATAAACATACATATATATATATTGTAAACCTGTGGTCATCTATTGAAATATTACATGAGCGTGTTTATTAAAAAGGCAAATACTGCAATAATTCTTCGTTACATACCAAGATTGTTTATGTGGTAGTGAAGCAAAAACAATTAGGAAGACAAATCATCATCCTTGTTGAAAATTGATGAAATCTATACTCTATACAAATAAATAAAATTGAGGTGTCTGTTTGTAATGTCAAAATACTGGGCTTTTTCCATGCTTACACGGTTATTTGCACGACACTTATGCCTAAAATATAGTTTAAAAATTTGTGTCTGTCTGTTTGTTTGAGATAATCTTCAAAACGGCTGGACCGATTTTGATAATATTTTACTACCAGGTAGCTGTCTATATAAGGAGTAACTTAGGTTATATTTTATCGTGGTATTCCCACAGGAACTGGAACTATGCGGGTAAGGCGACTGAAAGCGAAGCGAAGCGAGCGTTGTTAGTTCTGTAATATGTCTGTTAGCGAATGAAGAATTTTCTGTATGATGATGGAGTAAGAATATAATTCATCATTCCCTATCTTGCCTGTGGGTGTCGTAAAAGACGACTAAGGGATAAAAGGTACATATAACACCTATGTAAGAGAAGGAAAACTCGAAATAAAACTCTATACCAACACGTCTGACCAGCGTGATATAGTAGGACAATCTCCCTCCTATTATAGAGGAGGTTCGAGACCAACAGTGAGATGAATATGAGCTGAAATTATCATGATGATTATAATGAAGAAAATATTTATACGAACACAACTGACAATCCTGAGGTCTAAATCATCATCATCATCGTCATTTCAGCCCATATAAGTCCCACTGTTGGGTTCAGGCCTCCTCCACAATGGGAGGGAAATTGACCTACTATACCATGCTGGTCAGACGTGTTGATGTAGGGCTTTATTTCGAGATTTTCATCACTTGCATACATATTATCTGCATATTATATCCCTTACTCGTCTTTCACGACATCCACGGGTAAGTGAGGCAGTGGAGAATTATATTCTTACTCCGTCACCACACGGACTGAGGTCTAAATAGTAGTTCAGTAATGAGAGATCTCTCTATGGACTTTTTTGTCTTAGGAAGCAGACGAGCAAATAGCCCGCATTGTAAGTGATAACTGCCACTCGTGAAACTCAAAAATATCAGAAGCAAAACCAAATTACCATATACCGTGAAAAAAGAGCTCGTTTAAATGGCGTGTTATAGGGCTTGTTCAACAGGAGCATGAAGTTAGTTTCAGATCCTTAACATGAGTATGAAAAATGAAAACTGAAAATAAAGCTGTAGACGATATCATACTTACATATTTAGGTAGATCCGAAGATTTTCCGCCGCTCCAATAACACCGTAAGATTAGTATCATCGCGAATTCGAACAGCACATTTTTACTTCGAACCAAGTTGAACTGAGCTTCGATCGCACTCTCTAAAAGTTGCGAGCTCTACGCGTAGATGGATCTGTGCTATACGCAAGATAATTATCTCGAAATGAAGTTGCCCAGCTTTTTGTTCCCTAATTTGGCTTTATTTATGGATATAAAGCTAAATAATTAAATGTTTGTGGAAATCCCTCGCAGAAATAGATTACTCGTAATTGCATCAATAAGAACGTACACAATAACAAATCCATAACAAAAGCACAATCTTTTTTGATATTGTAAAAATACAGCATATAATTGCTATTATTTTCTTCATTTCTATATAGATGACCCAACAGACACTGTTCTGTTCAAATAAAAAAAAAAGAATTCTCTTTGAACTCGAGCGCAGTGCTACCTACCGAGTCTAATTGTAAATCTAAACGATTCTCGTAGCCCCTTGAACACACACAAAAAGTTTCGTCAATATCGGTCCAGTCGTTTAGGAGGAGTTTAGGGACACACGTACACAAGAAATATATATAAAGATGCGTACTGAAAATCGTAAATAGTATTCTTTTGTCATGTGTATTACAACATCTTAAGAAACAAGTACGAACCTTGACTGGATATTTTATTACACCACGCCTGGAAATGATCACCTCGTATAGATAACCTACATATAACCCTTAATCCACAATAAAGCAAGTTACTAAACGAAAACCAAGCTCTTTAAATAAATGTATACATTCGCATATAATTTTAATTAACGTGCCGGCTCTGCTGAGATTAAGTGGTAATGTGATTGAAATTTATTGTTGCACCTTGGCAGTAAGCCAGAATTTTTTCATTATATATTGTTGAAATCTACGGAAATTCTTTAATATAAATTTAGTATCTGTATATATTGAACCGATACTAGGTCAGTTTCGCTTTAATCTTAAATTGTAGTATATTTTATTAAATAAAATCTGTTGTGACAACATTAATTATTAAAAAAAAAAAAAAATTGTTCGTATTTAATACGGCCTTTCTATAATTTAGTTGACATACATATCTCTGTTTTGACGGCTTTGTTGGTCCAATGTATAAGCATGTATACCATTAGTAAGATATCACGTTAAAATCTTATATTCGAAACAAAGTTAGGAGTTCTCTACAATTTCCTCGATGTTTTTAAGACTTTTTCGGGGTAATCTTTAATACAAGCTGTAGGCTTGCTAGAAGATTGCTTAGATATGGTTTTTAGTTTTGGGACGCGGTCGCAGCCTTGGGACGCGGTCGCAGCCTTGGGACGCGGTCGCAGCCTTCTGCGAGACAGTGATCTTTGGGACGCGGTCGCAGCCTTCTGCGAGACAGTGATCTCGCGGAAGGAGGCGGCGGATCGCCTGCGTGAGGAGCGCAGCCTCGATGAGGAGATCCGCCGCCGGCGACTGGGGCGGCGCAGGCGCAACTATCTGCGCCTCATGCCGCCCTAGCCGAGGCCGCGGGTGACGTGACCGGGGATTAGTCCGTCACCCGCCGAGAGGCCGACCGCGTGAGGAAAGACCGACGTCCTCCCCGAGGGGGGGACGTCGGTCGATGGGAGGGTACCCCAATAGGGGGTATTCCGTCGGGCCGACCACTGACGACAAGTTAACGCTGCTCCAGTGGTCGGCCCAACGACGAAGGCGACGTGGTTTTCGGGTGGGTCGCGGGAGTTGCGTGCTCAAGCCCCTCTGTCGCCCCGGACGGAGTGGTGCGGAGGCGCGCCGACCGCGGCCCACCCACAAAAAAAAAAAAAAAGATATGGTTTTTAGTTAACGGTAATAGGTGCGACTAAAAAAATGGAAAATGTAACATTATATTACGTATTACAACTAGCCTTCTCCACAATATAAGAGAAATTGAATTATACTACACCGGTCAGTTTGATTGATAGGATTTTATTTCCAGCCTTATATTTCTTTCAACTACATATTTGCGTACATCCTATAGTCGTTTTAGGGGCAGCTTAAGATAAGGAAGAATATTATATAAAAAAAGGAAAATTTAAAGAAAATAATGGAGAAAAGAAAACGAAAGAAAAAATTGTAAAGCATTACATGCACGAGTATTATAGTAGGTATATGAAGAGCACAGCACACACACGCTTGCCAATCGTTAGTTGCATTATTATACTTGGGGTGGTTCAGCACAGAAGAAAAAGAGCGTGCGTATAAAGTGCGTGTCAGAAGTGAAACTGCTTTGGTCCTACGTGTTTTTTGTCAATAGTAATAAAAAAAAAATTAAATTATCAAGGAGATGAAAATATTTACCCAAATAAAAATGCATCAACAGGCTTGCTTTATATTAAAGCTTTCTAATACGCAGGCGCAAACACATGACTATTAAACACTTACTAACATAAACACGTAGAACGCTCGGAACTGGAGCAAGATATAGATGTACTGACTATCCTATCCTACTACACAGGAGCATGTACATATGGACAATGCTTAGTGGACGATAGTGGGGACGCTACACGAATGCGTTCTATCTCATTCTCTTGCCGGCTGAATCCTATACCTTTACGTTTTTGTGTCTCTATGGACTCGCTTTTTCGTTTCATCGAGTTTCACTTCAAAAAAAAAACACCATATCAGAAAATTTTGAAAGTTTGTATGCTATAGATAGCTCTATTTTTCTGTTGTCATCATCATCATCTTGCTCTTATCCCAATTACTTGGGGTCGACGCAATATGTCATCTGTTTTGACATATTGCAAAAAGTTTCGGCAATGACTTTTATGGCCGGCCGCCTGCCTGACGTCAACCCTCCTTGGGAATGTTATCGTTGACCCAAATGGTACCAGATGGAGTTGGTCCGGGTCAATCTAGGGCTCTTAGTCGTCTTTTACGACACCCACGAGCAAAGCAAGGGTTGGTAGTATTCGAAGCCGCTACCACACAGCAGCTCTAATTTTCTGTTGTGTTGGAAAAAAAAAGGCTATTTACTTATTTAGTACGAATAACTATCGTACAATCTTATCGGTATTATTTATTATTGTTTTGTAAATGATAACAGTCATAACAGTTGCTTATCGATGTTAAATGTTTATCACCAGTGCGATTGTCGGTATAATCACTGATTCTGTTACTGATAATATATACAAGTTGTCATTAGATACTAATACTCTACGGCGTAACACGCAGAATGTAGGGCGTTATTTACAATTTGCTATATGTATATTATACTTTGCAATTTATTAGAGTATGAAACTGACAAAGTGTCCATTCTAAATGCAAACTGAATTCAGGATGCTATAAAAATTACTATCATGCAGAGCCATTACTGCTCTTAGGTAGTCTCTAATTGTCAGATATTGTAAGATTGCATTACGCTCGAGATCACAAGAGATTTTTTTATAGATGCTGCTCTAAAAATATACTCCAGATATCTTTACAAATAAGAAGTTGAAGTCTACGAACATCTATAGGTTGTGAATATCAAAATAGTGTTTTGCCTGTAAATGGAACACACTACATTCGACGCGAAAGACTAATATTTAAACTACTACGTTAATAATGATTCCTGATGCTTACGCGAGTATTACACATTGTCAATAAAACTACTTTACGTGCTTTATCGCGTTTGTATTTGATTTTTGATTACCCCACGACGTTTCGAACACTTTGCAGCGTTCATGGTCGCGGACGCACTGAGATGTCTCACGTCCAACAAGTCCTCGTTATTATAGAGATTTATAATTATCTGTGTTCAAAGTGTTCGAAACGTCGGGCAATCTAAAATCAAATACAAACACGATAAAATCCGTAAAGTAGTTTTACTACGTTTATATAATTAAAATTATATTCACATATTATCTTAAACATATGTTCACGGATTAACGGATAATACTTCTTTTGTTTTTCCTTCAACCTACCTAAGTTTCACCATTTAGCATGAGCTCCTGCCGCCATAGGAGGGAAATATGATCAGATGACATCAGAACATATTACCTCACTTGTATATGTTTTACGATAGGTACCCGTGGAACAGAAAGCGATGGTAATTCTTATTTCGTCATTACGCCCCAGTTTAAGTTTTCAATCATGAATGAGGACACATCGCTGCTCACATCTATGAACCTGAATAAAACCGTGATATTATAAAAATATATTATACTGCACTGTAAGACTCAACTTGCAATACCTTACGTACTTACCAATACATTACCGATATCACATATAAATGGACATAACATTAAATGTACAATAATGATATGTATATCCTGTCCACCATACAACGTATCGCTACATGACATGATTCTCCAGAACTACAGCATACAGCTCAACCGTTAGGCAACAGCTGAACTCTAGAGACGTCTTGTTTATATAACTCGCAGTCGTGTTAAACATATTTTAAAGAACTTTTAAAGAACCTTTGAATAAAATACAATTCATCTTATTATTAACCTGATGATCATATAATTATAGAATATTTCCAAGATTATAACAACACGAATTGTTCTTCAAACAATGAGAAGTTTCGATAACTTTTTTTTAATTCATATTTTAGTCATGCGAAGCAAGATGTGAAAGGTAGCTAGTCCCATCATTGTTATAGTGTGTGTTGATATTGTACCTCCATTTTATGCATAATTTAATCGTAGGTATAATTGAATCCCGATGTGAAATCAGATGTAATTATCATTTAATAATGAAATTTGTAAGGAATATCTGTTTTTCTATGTGTTAGCGGGTGGAATACTACAGCCATCATTCCTTTCTTTCCGTGGGTATCATAAATTCGATTAAAGCATGCGAGTTAAAATGCAAGAGAAAGAAAGGTTATCTATCTGGCCAGCATGGTCACCTAAACTAATTTCTTTCATACGTAGGGTATTTGTGCTCAGCTATGGGACGCCTAAGAGCTCAGTAGAAGAAGGTTTACTCGAATCATATCTATAACAACATCTGTACCTAAGCCGATTAATATTTGGATTAGATTTTATTATGTCTAAAGATAGTTAACTCACGCAAACACCCTTAACACGAAAGGGTACTGCTATATCTAGTAAAAGCATTAATCATTTACATATGTGTTTCAAGAAGGCCGAGTTATTTCTTAATGCGACATTTTATGACTAATATTGTGAAGATGCCAAGAAAAAATATAATCACGCTAGCCTTATGTAATCAAGCTTAACAAAAGCCGATATTATACAAACTGGGTATAATAGAAATATAACATTTAAAATATTATATAAAGTGTTTGGATTCCCGTCATCCTTATCCTGACCTTATAAGGAGGTTAAACTATGAATTAGTTCAGGTACTATAGACTAATAAGTGACTGTAAAAATAGCAACAATGAACTATGTAACTAACAAAAAACGCCGAAACATCGAAATTATTTTGTACAAATATATTTGCATAAAAAAACAGATTACGACAGGAACTAATTTAGCATAATGTTAATAAATACAAGTAATTTGGCTAAATTATATAATTGGTGTCCGATGTAAACTCTCCTCAGATCATTTAATGTCTGACTATACCTCGCCTATACTGCCGGGAGGCGTTGGTGGGCGTTGGCCTATAACCTGTCGTATTACTTCGGCATTGTCGGCTGACCACTATGGTACCGATTACTTGACAAAGGTGGTAACGTGAACTCTCCTCAAGAAAACCATTTTTGTGTAAGCAATATACACCTATGACACTGTATGCTTGATACACACACGTATTTCTAAAATAACCGTGCGTCTTTGTATCTTTGTACCTTGATTTTTTATTGACATAATTGTATTAATAGCTTGGAAAATACGCCTAATGATGGCTCTGCAAAGTGCTTAACTTGTTCACTTTATCGAAGCATTCAATAGACTTATCATATGGATCAGATACATAGTTAATGTATAGTGTATGTAGATTTAAAGAATTATGGACGAATGGGTGGTGTCTAAATATGAAAAGCATCATAAAGATAAGATGTAAATATTATTAAGAAGGATAAACTTTACTTGACGCGCAAATTCTTTTCATTTATAGACATCACGCGCGAAAATCAATCAATTTATGTATGCCAAGTATAAAAATGAATTTCATTTTCATCGTAATTGTGTTAATGATCCCTTTTTTACTCGACTTTTTGCCTCAAGTACAGTACGGTAAAATCGATTGTACACTGTGTCATACACTTTTAATATCCGCCCCTTGGCTTACGCTTCGTTCTTCATTGTTCCTGTTAGAGTGTTCTCTTTATCGTTGTATTTCTAACACCAATTTTTTTTTTATTTATTAATAAAATATTTCATCTTTCATTCATTCATCTCAGTTTATTACTGCTGGGCGCGAACCTTCTTCACAATAGGAGGGAAATTCACCTGTTATACCACACTGATTAGATATTTTGACACAGGGTTGAAGTTGCAGTTTTCCTTCTCTTGATGTTATAAGCATATTGTGTCCCTAAGACGTCTTCTACGACTTCCACAGGCAAACAATTGGGTGGTAAACTAAAAACTGAAAACATGGCAACGTATGACTGTATGTAAATACATTTTGGGTACTTAATTTTAAAAAGTTTTAACATTTCAATACATATTCTAAAAGAACTACTTTCCCTTTCTTTACGTTAACATTCCATTTGTAGATATCGCACACGATGTTATATTATTAGCCCTCGTTCTTAATTATACCATCATCTTATAGGCAATTTATATAAGTTACGTAAACATATCATTACAATTCCAAGTATTATTAATGAAGATAGCTCATAAGTGGAAATTAGGAATGAGCAAAATTGCTAGTAGAACTACTATTTAATTTACACTTGCTTATTTTGGTGCTTTTTAATACCATCTCTTTTGTCCAAAACATTTAATCATCGTAATGAAAAACAGTAGTGTAATCTGTGATATTATCATGCAGGTATTCAAAAACTTTTAGACTTGAAGGCGGCTATATCGCATATGAATACGAATACTGGTAAAATATTCCATTTCCTCGACGTGATTATTATTACAGATGACGCAAGACCCTTAGTTGAGAAAATTGAGGTGTCTGCAATGTAAAGTGAAAGCCTGCTTAACCTGCTATTCATCTGGTCCTTCTATAATAGAACAAAGATGAAGATAATAAATTTAAATTAAATTTCAACGCACACACACAAACAAATAGCTTAGAATACCACAAATCCATAATTATATTCAAAGTATAAAAAAATAAAATGTAAACCAAGGAATAGCGACACTCGATCTTTTGCATCGCAACTGTGACATATCTTGTATCTTCTTGTTTATAGACTTTAGCACGATCAGAAACATGGCAGCTATAACTTAAATGATAACATCCCTTAAAATACAAGTTTCTAGGTTATTTTAAATTATTAAGTAAATAAATTATTGTAAGTGAAAAGAAATGCATTCAATAAACTCTATTTTTCCAAGATCTTATTATCAGATCCTGACCTTATGACCATAGGAACACCGGGATAGTATACCCTATCGAACAAACAGAATTATCCAAATCGGTGAAACCGTCCTCCTTTTTTTTGTTGACTATGATCTAGGCACTCCCCGCCCAATCTATTCGGGGCGACGGATGAACGCTGTGTGACCCCATAAACCTAATATACTCCCTCCCCATCGTCGCCGTTGAGCAGAACACTGGTACCGATGCCTTGTCATCCGTGGCCGGCCCAGTAGGTTGCCCTTTCGAGTAACTTGCTCTTTGACACACCAGCAACATTGCATTCATTGGTGGTGTAGTTATAGAATAATATGAAATTGTTTCTTTAATTAACTTCATATAGATTTTTATAAAGAAATATTATTACTATGGAAAAGAATTAAGAGTTTAAGTAATAACATTGCTGTTTTATTGCACAGCAGGTTCCACTTAATTACATCAAGAAGATGGCATATTCCTAAAGTAATTTAGTTGTCTCACTACCCGTGTCATTGTTGTCTCCTTGTCTATTGGATTTTCTATGTTATTTTGTTTATTTTATGTTTATAAATTTCCTTTAATGTATGCATAGATTCTTTATATAATATACTTACAACTTTTATTTCTCGTATCACGACTTGGGCCACGAAGCCGTAGATACAGATGTAACAAATCTCACGGTTAATATTATAATCTACCAGGTATATTTCATATTCGGTGCTGTTTATTAAAACTATCCTAATAGATAAACCATATATATTCGTCATAGTAATTGATTTCAGGGTGAATTACATTTACATTCTAAGCCACTAAAGATAACTGCTTCATATATTTTAATTAGCCGACTTCAAAACATTTCCATATACTAGGCATGCCTTTTAAGTTCTGTCGTTTCCATGTTTCCCGGCAATTTTGAATTTGGAACTGTTCTATGTTCGAATGTTTAAATTTTGAATGTCAAGACAGTTGAAAGTATTAGGATTAATGTTATTGTTTAGTCACAGCGTCGATTGGAATCTATCAGGTTACGTACGAAAATGAATCTTTCTAAGGAAAATGCACGTGCAAAAATTTTCTACAACTTTAAAGAGGTCTGACACGGCTTCAGTGTTTTGAAGCGCTAACATCTGTGCAAAAGCCCCATGTCTGCGGACTGTGAAACGCTGGTATTTAGAATTCCAGCGTGGACGTACTAGTGTTAGTGACAAATCTCGCGAAGGACGCCCAAAATCCGCCTTCACTGAAGATACTATCATTGATGTGAGACAACTAATTTTCGAAGATCGTCATGTGACATATCGAGAGATAGCTGCTCTATTAGGCATCTCAGGGACAACCATTCAGAAGATCTTGCATGAAGCGCTTGGTGTGAGAAAGCTAGTTTGCCGTCGGATACCGCATCTGCTCCCCGACGATCACATGGCGGCCCGCGTCAGATGGTGTAAGAAAACTCTGCAAAGGTTCAACCCAGGAGAGTCAAATCACGTCTACAACATCATCAGTGGTGACGAATCTTGGATCTATGCCTATGATCCTGATTCCAAACAACAATCTACAATCTGGGTCTTTCAAGACGAGCCAAAGCCAACAAAAGTTGTTCGTTCTCGAAGCACTTCAAAGATGATGGTGGCCACGTTCGTTGGAAAAACCGGCCATGTTGCGACTATTGTACTTGAAGATCGTAGAATGGCTAACGCAGAGTGGTATACCGTAGTTTGTTTACCACAATTCATCGTCGAACTTCGAAAATCTAACTCAAAGCGACGCATCATCCTGCACCACGACAACGCAAGCTCACACAGCGCTCGTCAAACGATTGAGTATTTGAAGCAGGAAAAAGTAGAAATTCTTGACCATCCTCCATACACTCCTGACCTAAGCCCTAAAGATTTCTTTACATTTCTTAAAATTAAGAAAAAGTCTTCGTGGTCAAAGGTTCCAGTCCGGTGAAGAAGCAGTCGACGCTTTCAAGTCAGCCATTTTGAACACCCCACTTTAGTGTGGAATAAATGTTATAATAACTGGTTTGAGCGAATGGAAAAGTGTATTAAGCTACGTGGTGAATACTTTGAAAAACAATAATAAGTACTATAAAGTTCTAGTTGTGTTTTTTTCTTCAAACAACAAAACTTAAAAGGCATGCCTTGTATGTATCTGTCCTCCAGGCGCCAAAGACTCATGTTCATTACACAGAAGTGAGAAGTCTCCTTATATGTTATTTTACGGTAAGAAATGGCGATTTCTTGTATGGGAGCCCCTCCTATACAAGAAATCGCCATTTCTTACCAATTTTTGCTCAATATCAGTAAATGGTAACAGATAGACATTTCAAATATTCACAAATTATAAATTATTCGTGCATGACTCCAACTCGTACTTAGCCGGTTTTAGAAATGTGCGTCCTATCTTATCTAACATTTATAAATAATCTTGTGGATATATGAGTATACAATAGTAATAGTTTGTACTGTGGTGGAATTCTCTATGATCAGCGAATGTAAATATTTAAGCGTGACCTCAATTGGAAGGTCATGTTAAACAAGTGTACGACAACAAAGCAAATTGAAACATATTCATAATCCGTATCTAACGATCAAATTTATGAAGAGCCTTTATGCTGAGGACTATTCGTAATATTTTTAAAACCTAAATGTTATATTGTAGCACAAGTAAACAAGTTAATATATACAATAACAACTAACTACTTAGTTGTTCCAGTGACTTAAATATAATAATATCGATCGTAAAGTCCTGCTTTCGAATCCTGTATCGGGAATAAGCGCGTGTGTTGCCTAAATATGGCTAGTCTGAACAAAACATTGGTGATAATCAGTTTAGAACTATGGCTGCTAGATTTGTTAAAGCTACATGTCTATGCTACAAATGTAGCCGTGTGATGTAGTGAAAATATATGCTGATCCGTGAAACTGTATATTCTATTATTCAAACGACTTTTAATCGTACAATATACCAATCTTTTACATTTTTGAATAAATTTTTAGTGATGTAAGTATCAATATCCAATACTTTTTTTTATGGGTGGGCTATGGTAAGCGCACACGCGGTCCATTCCGTCCGGAGCGATGAAAGGACGACGCGCGTCCCCATAACCCACCCGTACCCACGTCATCTTCGTCGTTGGGCCGACCACCGGACCAGGGTGACTTGTCGTCAGTGGTCGGCCCGACGGAATACCCTTTCGGGTACCCTCACTTCTCGACGTCACCTCTCACCGGGACTTCGGTCGCCATCGCGCGGTTAGCCTCTCTGCGGGTGACGGACTAAATTCCCCGGTCCGGTCACCCGCGGCCTCGGCTAGGGCGGCATCAGGCGCAGGTACTCGCACCTGCGCCACCCGAGTCGCCGGCGGCGGAACGTGTCGCCGAAGAAGAGCTCCTCTCGCGCACGATCCACCGCCTCCTTTCGTGAGATTACGGCCTCAACAGAGAATCTTTTCTCATGTAGTCTTTATACAACCAACAAATTGATACTTTGAATCTGGATGTAATTTTTACCCACTAAATATATAATTATAAAACCAACCGCAATATAAAAACTTATTCTTTAGTGTATGGTATAAATATATATATACCTGAAATTTATATTTTATAAATCTTAGAGTGATGATATATAGAAGAATTTTATACAAACTTATGTCAAACATTTATTTGTTAAAAAATATTTCTACAGGAAAATACCCTTACACCAGCTGCCATTTATTCTTACAGCTGTGCCGATAATATGAAGGACAGGCACTCTCGCAATGCGGTAGACCTTGAATAGCTAACATATTATATATTATTTAATATCTTCCACTGCATTCATTTATCATGTATTGTTTCAGGTAAGTACGTGATGATGAATAATTATCTAGAACTTCAATTGACCCTGCATCTCGCGTCTCTTTGACAGCAGAAGGTAAGTTAAAACTAATAATTTTCAGTTGGTTTCTTCTTCTACGGTTACTCTAATATACATGACATCGGTGCAACGTGTCTTCTTCTTATAACAGATTGAAGAAGAGCAAAACATCTATATAATATTTTGGCTAACATGTATGAGTATTCAACTGGCCTGTATGACGTCCTTTATTCTGGAAACATTTCATTGTATCCCTTAAACATCGGTTTTTATATATTCGGTTTATATGTGTAGTGACAGAGTAAGAATACAATTCACCACTCTCTGTCTTGCCTGTGGATGTCATAAGAGACGTCTAAGGGATATAATATGCACATAACATCTGTGCAAGAGAAGGAAAACTGAAAATGAAACCCTATACCAACCTGTCTGACCAGCATGATTTAGTATGGTCAATTTTTCTCCAATAGGAGAGGCTCGAGTGGAGGCTCCACAATAGTGGAGGAGGCTCGAGTCCAACAGTGGACAACGGACGTATATAAACTGATGATGCTGATGATGATGACATTTTTTTGGTTAACAGACTAGTGTATACTTTTTGCAACGGCTTATTCTGCTAATAAAATACAATACATATCAATGTTAATTTTTTTTCAGCTATTTAATAATACATACGGCGAAGTGGTCTAAGTATCAATCAACCTCAAGTGACGATTGTCATAGATTCGATCGTCACATAGGATAATTCTATGTGCGAACCACACACGATCTTTCTGACTCTTAAGTATAATTTTATGACAATTAATTACAAGTATTTATTCCATAGTGTGGTAGTGTTATCTCTAATAGAAAGAAGAAATTCAGTGTAATATTCCATACTGGGCAGCCAGTTTGGCATAAGGTTTTATTTCTGTAATTTCATCTGCTTTAATAGCATCTGATAGGATGCCATTAATAATCATTTGTGTTAAAGGTATTTGATAGGATGCCATTCATACAAATGAAATTGCTTAACTCTAACCGTCTGTGGTTATAGTAGACTAATTTCAATCTCATTACGGAGGAGTACTCATTAGTATGTTATAAATCACACATTACGAACAGCGTCATCCAATTTTCTCTCTATCAAGGCAACTTATTTATATTATACAAGCTGACCCAACAGACGTTGCTCTGTTCAAATAAAATAAAAGGTATTCTCCTTGAAATTGACAGCAGCGCCACCTACCGGGTCCAGTTGTGAGTCTAAACAATTCTCGAATCCCCTTGAATTTTGTGTATACAAATATTTCATTAACATCGGTCCAGCCGTTTAGGAGGAGTTCAGTGACATACACACACACACAAGAAATTTATATATAAAGATAAATGAAATTTAATATCTTACTGCATAACTTATGCAACGCCGGCCCGAAGTAAATTTTAGAATGGAGCGAGATCCAATTATGGCGCCTCTCCCGTTTGCTCCTTATAATATATACCTATACCAATTGTGAGTGTAAAGTAAGTATGGAACGCGAAGATCTCAACCATACTCTGGTGTGACCAATTGAAAATTAGGCGCAATACCGATTACGGTCGACTAGGTCGAAATTTATTCTTTTTCATGTAACATCGGACTTTCAGTCGGCATAACTTCTACATTTTCTTAATTGTTTAAATATTGGCATTACACACCTCGCGACGCGAACGACTCGTACGAGATGAACGAGACGCGCACTCTAGTCGCGCGCGTCTCGTTCATCTCTTCGCTTAAAATACATATAGACAATAAAAAAAAAAGAAATTTCTTTTACTTTTCTTTACCATTTAGGCGCCTGGAGCGACTGCTCTGTTCACCGTATGGACGGGTCGGCCCTGAACTTATGCATCAATTAAATAAAAACTCCATAACTTTGCCGTGTAGTGACGGAACAGGAATACAAATCACCTTGCCTTATCTTACTCGTGGGTAGGGCACCCACAACAAAGACGACCAATGAATATAATACCTTTTCGTCTATGGAGTAGACAGAAAACTCGAAATAGAACTCCATACTATTTTGGAGAAGACTTGAGCCTAGCAATTGGACGTATATGAATTGAAATGAATGGTTATGGTAAAAAAGCATGTAAGAATAAGCTACGCGAATCGTATCTATCATCATCGCATCATCATCGCGCCCACATACGTCCCACAGTTGGGTTTGGGCCTCCTCCACGATGGGAGGGAGTTTGACCTACTATGCCATGCTGATCAGGCATGTTGGTATAGGGTTCCATTTCGAGTTTTCCTTCTCTTGCACAGATGTTATGTGCTTATTATAATAAGCGACTATGGGATATATCCCATAGTCGCTTTTACGACATCCACGGGCAAGATAGGGAGTGGTGAATTTTATTCTTACTCCATGACCACACGGCAGTATCTAAATAACTCGGGTGACGTGATCGGGGAATTAGTCCGTCACCCGCTGAGAGGCCGACCGCGTGAGGAAAGACCGACGTCCTCCCCGAGGGGGGGACGTCGGTCGATGGGAGGGTACCCCAAATAGGGAGTATTCCGTCGGGTCGTCCACCGATGACAAGTAACCCTGCTCCGGTAGTCGGCCCAACGACGAAGGCGACGTGCACGTGGGTGGGTTGCGGGTGTGCGTGCTTACGCCCCTCTGTCGCCCCGGACGGAGTGGTAAGAGGAGCATGCCGACCGCAACCCACCCCAAAAAAAAAGAGTCTAAATAACTATGTGATTAGTAAATTCGTCGTTTCAACCTGATATATCTAAATTTTTATGCCTATTTCATTGGGATATTCACTATCCCATTATTCACTATTATGATTAAATTAGTTGTCGCTTCATTGATTATCAAAATAAATAAAAGTTTTCGCTAATAAATACAAACTGGCTCAGCTTTGTAGTTAATGCTAATTAGTTACGAAGTTCGAAGTTTATCTTTCTGTAGAAAGGAAGTTCGTAGTTTAACTATGTTTTACATTTAACTAGTATTTTAAACTAAGCTATCAATGCATGTATTTAATAATTTTGTTATTGTCGCTTTTGTTTCTTGGACATAACTTGCTAAATTTCTTTTTGTGTTAGTCTGTTATTAGGATTATCATCGTGAAAATTTGCAGAGAGTAATATTTGTCACGATTCATCATCATCTCCACTCATACACGTCCCACTGTTGGGATTTGGCACGGGGAAATTGATTTACTCTACCACACTGGTCAGACGTGATGGTATAGGGTTTTGATTCGATTTTCTTTCTCTTGCATAGCTGTTATATACATATTATATGCCTTAATCGTCTTGTACGACACCTAAAGGCAAGAAACGAAATTACCAAAATTATTTAAAAAAAAATAACACGTATCTAGTCTAAATTTTAATGTTAACAATAGGGCTTTCAATCCCGCAGCCTGAATTCAATCTCGGTATTTGCGGGATTACGAATTTTCAATCACGCGGGATCTCGGTATTTGCGGGATCCCGCATATTGAAAATATCCACATTTATATAAAGCAAATAAACCAATGAATTAATCAACTAATTTATTTACATTTATTTACATACATATTACTATTAATATGAGATCAATGAAATTACTCCGTTTATACATATATCACAAAAACCTTATAAATTATTTACTAACTCCATATTTATTTCAGTATTACTACTAGTATGAGATCAAACAAATTACACCGTTTTTTCTTCACAAAAAAACAGTAACAAATGCTGAATAAAAAACAAATCAAAACAAATCTTCTTCAAAAAATACACAAAGAAAATTAAAAAATCAACCAAAAAACACATTTTTAAACTGCAAATTTATATAGGATATGTTGCTGTTTGAGTTTGAGAGTTTATTAAGTTTGAGGTTGCATGTACGCTTTTTTCAGTCCCGCAAATCCAGCGAATCCCGCGCCCTTAATCCCGCATCATGCGGGATTGGAAACTGGCGCGGGATCTCGCAATACCGGGACTAATTGTCATCTATTAAATCATTTTACAAATACATTAATTTAGATAAATAATGATTTCTGATGTTTACGCGAGTATTTATACACTTTAAATAAAAGTGCTTTACGGATTTTATCGCGTTTGTATTTGATTTTTGATTACTCGACGTTTCGAACACTTTACAGCGTTCATGGTCACGGGTGGACTAAGATGTCTCACGTCCAACAAGTCATCGTTACTGCAGAAAATTTATAATTAGAAAATTTATAATTATCTACCCGATACAGAAATTTCTGTATCGGGTAGATAATTATAAATTTTCTGCAGTAACGATGACTTGTTGGACGTGAGACATCTTAGTCCACCCGTGGCCATGAACGCTGTAAAGTGTTCGAAACGTCGGGTAATCAAAAATCAAATACAAACGCGATAAAATCCGTAAAGTAGTTTTATTTATATAAATAATTACACAGTTATATTCATAAAACTCGCCAAATTCGACAGGAATTTGCTAAAGAAAGGTTCCGCATCATCGTAAAAGATTTATTATTATCCACTCATTCGGTCTCGAAACCTAAAAGTAAAAAGTTAAACGTGATTCAAAATTACTCTCATGTCACAGGCATGCACACATTTCATGTACAACATTTAAAAAGGCTTTAAATAAAGATAAACTCATTGTGCGAAATGAATTTCAAAAATAATATGGCAATGTAGGATAACAACTAATAACCGTAAATAAAATTTTATATTGTGAGCAATATGACATTCTTACTAATATTTATAAATGTGAAAGTAAGTTTGTTTGTTACGCTTTCACGCTTAAACCACCGAACTGATTTCAAAAATTCCTTCACGAATGTAAGCTATAAAATCAGGGAGTAACGTAGGCTATATTTTATCTCGGTATTACTACGGCAACTATGGGGTAAGGCGTTTGAAATCGAAGCGACGCGAGGGCGGGTTGCTAATTTTATATAAAAACAATTGAATTTTCAAGTTCTTTTATTCTTTTAGACTTGTCTTACAACGCAAGGCTAAGTTTTCGTCATTCTTAACGCAGACACTTATTCGAAATCTGTTCGTGAAATTTAACGTAAGCATTGAATTTTCTCGGAATGATTCGTATCTAAAGGCGAACCTTTTGTATGAAATTCTATGAGCCGAACCATCAACCATTCCACAGCTTTCGACATATATAAAAGTTATATATAAAGGTATCTTTACATTGATGTCTACATATCTCTGCAACCCTTTTTCCCTGAAGCTATTGTAGTAAGTATGAAAGTATTACATTGTATGGTCAAAGTGTGCCACATAAACGAACTTAAAAAAATAATAGAAATTGCAAGCAAAGCAAAATAATACGTAAAATTGCAAGTACTGTGCAATAAAATTATATCTCAGTGTTGAAACAATGTATGACTATCTAAAATTAGGTACTCTCAAGCCTAAAAATTATGTTATATATTTTCCGTGTGGTGACGGAGTAAGAATATAATTCACCACCCCTCTCATATCCATGGGTGTCGTAAAAGACGACTAAGGGATATTAATATATCCCTGCGTAAACGCATATGACATCGATGCAAGAGATGGAAAACTCGAAACAAAACCCTATACCAACCTGTCTGACCAGCATGGTATAGTAAGGTCAATTTCCCTCCTATTATGGAGGAAGGTCGAGCTCAGCAGTGGGACGCATATGAGCCGAAATGAATGAAATGAAATATTTTTACTGCTTTATCTCAGGAATTACCAGTAAAATCCAATATTTCGTTTTATATTGCCTATACCTGGAAACGGTAAATCAATATTTGGGTTTTGTTTAAATATACAATGACCAATTTTTCATTGGATTGAATTGAAAATGCTTGCATCATTATTGATAGTGGGTTCACTTACAGAGATTATTACTTGTCAATAAAATCTTTCTAAAGTATAAAAATTCGGCAAACTCATAGCAGTACTTTGTAATAACATATATCACTATAGTTTGAATTAGAGCAACAGTCATAAATGTCAAATAATTTGACAATACATAATTAATATTGAAAGTTTTTTTTTTATTCTGAGCACATATATATATCCCACAGTTAGACACGAGCTTAATCCAGATGAGTAAAATTAGGCCAGTAGGTATACCACAATGGTCAAAGGTATAGATTATAGAAAAGTATAGATTATATCAGAATTTGCTAGTCTTGTAATTCTATTTGTCTTGGGATCTGCTTAAATCGCGAAATATTCTTTTGCAATTTCGAAAAAGAAAGGAGTTATGTCCATTGTATTCTGACACCATTACTACATGGATCGATTTATTATATTTGTTTATTTACTTAATCATCGAAACACATCTGCCTACTACTATAATGCCTACTAAGGCATAGGATAGCAGTACATAGGATATTTTTATCCTCCTATACGAGATGTCTTAAAGAATATTATCAGGTAATATTAGAATAAACTAGTAAAATTTTAACGGTAGCATTAAAGAGTGTCTTCACGGCGTAGTTTATAAAAAAGATCTATCTACCTAGATGTGCATTATTAAATAGGTGTGCTTTTGTATATTTGATGTGAGGCCTTATGGCTATGTGCAGTCATACGTGCGTATCGCATCGGCGTGCCCACTGAGCCCTCCCATAACCTTTATTCAATTTCTAATCGCGTGATCCAAGTTAAAATTTCAAGGCCCCTCAAATCTATTTTTAGTTAGGTGCCAGCTAGAAACATTCATCAATTTAGCACATAACTTACTTCATTTCGTCCAAGTCTTGCATTTGATGATAATTTCTTTGCCTGATACAATATTTTTGAGATAAATTTTAAATCTACTTAAGGAATATGTCCTTATATTTTTTTTGGGTCAGAAAAGTATAGGTTGACCTATTAATTTGAAGCGCTTCTTCAATGATATTTATATTAAATTAATTAAATATCATCATCATCATTTTAGCTCATATATATCCCACCGCTGGGCACAAGTCTTCTCTACAATAGAAGGGAAATGGACCTACTGTACCACGTTGTTTACACAAATTGATATAGGATTATATTGCCAATTTTCATTCTCTTTAGCTGAATACAATACTTAAAAAAACGTGTGGGCTGACTACACCCCCGAAATAAAAGCTTCATCAGATCGAGTTAACTAATCTTTATTTGTATCGTATTCTAAAAATGTTCCCTCAGTAATCAAGTGTCAACTTTACTCAAATGAGCGTTACATAGATGAGCGTGACGGATCAATCTCGTTCAATATCCACAAAAGAAAGTGCAGAGCGCGGCTAAAAAGAATTTTACCTCACTCAATCATAAACTAACGAATTTAAGTATTCGTCAATTTTATTTTACATTTAATTCAATTTCATATATTGTTTTATAAAATTAAAAATTACAAACTATCACGTTAAGTATTTTTTAGCATTTTTTACTATTAATTCATTTTTATATAACGGTCGGTACAGTAATCCTTGTCTCTAGGCATAGTTTAAATGAATTTTAAATATCCATTCATCCTGATACTGTTGGACCAAAAGCTTTCCCAAGTGAAAATATTACCATAATCGCTATGGCGAGCCAGACGCATCAGTGATCCTAGTTAGTATTATACGTTTCCCGGGTAAGTACCTACTGCTGCCCATTCACCTACCAGTCCTCGTGAGCCGGTTTTACTGCTCCTACAAGAAAGTAAGAGATTATATATTTAAATATATTACAAAGTAATTAAAAAAGACTTACCAAGGTATCATTGCTTGATAACATTCTCCTTTAGAAATATAATTGTTAACCCAACGGCACTATGTAACCGTTTGTTTTAATATCAACAGAGAAATTGTACGAGACCCATGTCTCATTGAAATTTACGGTTGACGTTAATGCCGCCCAACCATCAAAGTGACCGTACTTCGTGATTTACATTGTTATTTTACCTAGATCACGCAATCCATACTACTATCAATATTTGTGAATAGTCTCACTAGAATAATTATTGTTTTTGAAGTAAATATTGTGTTTTACGACTGAATACATACAAATGCAGTAATGTATGTTGAGTCTGCTGTATGGTACAACTGGCTGTGGTTATATTATAACTAGCAATTCGCCCTCGCTTCGCTTCCGTTTCAGTCGCCTTTGCCCCCAATTTTACAACTCCAATATCTTCTAAAATATTACGATACGGAATGCAGTCCCTGAAGCCTCGAGTTAGATTTCCGGACTGGACAAAAATTTATAGGGGCTTCTTGAGAGAGAAAATAGACTAAGTTACTCCTTATATAGACAGGTACCTGGTAAGAAAATATTTTTAAAAATCAGTCTTGTCGTTTAGAAGATTACTCGGAACCAACAGTCAAACACTAAAAAATTTTAAGTGGTTTTTTACCGAAAGTATCTTGTAAATAACCACGTGAGCACGAAAAACCGTATTATTTTGTCTTTACAAACAGACAGCTCAATTTTATTTATTTGTATATACGCAATTATTTATTTTGCAGATTATATTCCGCTGGTGTTTCAATAATCGGTTTTTGTAACTCTTATACGAAATTAAGAGAGGAGGACCCAATAATAATTCTTTATTAATATTAGATATCGTATATAACATTTCAAGTTCCCTGATTCCCAAGCCAGTTACATACTGTTTTGTGCCCCTTTCTGATGACATATTTATCCTTTCCATTTCGACAATTAAAGTAAAATAATAAGGAGAAAAATATAATAATAACAAAAAAATGTATAACTTATTTTTAATGACAACCTATGGTCTGAATATGCTTCGATCAATCTGTTTTGGGCGACACGACGGTGGGGCGTTACGCGAGTCCATAACCTACAGTATTCTCTCCCTGTCGCCATTCGCCTGACCTCGATGGTCAGCCCGGCGGGTACCAATTGTATTCCTAACCCATCACCACCATTATGCTATATTTTTACCCTTTACTGGGACTTTTACGCCATACATGCACTTTTTGATATACTTCCAAGCCCTATATGGAGACTTAGAATATCAAGTTGCATTTCGAGTTACCTATAATTCTGCCTAATGGGACTAGTCTGTAGGTCGACTAAAAATTGCCTGCAACTTTGCTCAATGATGACTGTCTTCTTAATTTTTTTAATCCGTCTTATTTTCTGACTCTTCCTTGAATCAAGACAAAATAGGGTAAAATCTTTATCATCATTTAGTCTTTTGCCGTCCACTGGTAGATGTACCACTCCCTCATATTTCTTGTCATTCATATGAGGAGATAATGTCGTAATCGCCACGCTTGCAAATTGGCGATCGCGGTGAGGTGGTATACGTTTTCTAGGAGGGAGTTGCTGCTCGCTCTCTTGGTGAACTCTTAAGCCGATTGTACGACACCCATTGACAGACAAGGGATGGCGACAATTGTATTCGCTACACGGATAAAAACCTTACACACTTATAAAGTTATATTCTTGGTAATTTAGAATATCAAGTTATTTCACTTAAATTTTACACAACTAAGGCAAGTCATTAACGATTCGATACTCTGTAAACATCCATGAATAAAACAAATTATACAATGGGCATTAAAACTATCAAATACCATCAAAAACAAAACTTGTAAAAAAGCCAAGCCTCGCAACTGAGTTCTTCTACCATAAAAAGTTGTGAGATCCATGTTGTACCAAGTCGGTTAACTCGTTCAGTCCCTGCGATTGCCAAGTCTATTTATTTAAAACATAAAAGACCTTTAATATTGATATGGTCACTATAAGAAGATGTTAGCTTAGCTAATTACGTAATGACTTAAGAAGAAAGATCCCTTAAGCAGGGACTGAATGAGTTAACCGACTTGGTATAACATGGATCTCACAACTTTTTATGGTAGAAGAACGCAGTTTGCGAGGCTTGGCTTTTTTTACAAGTTTTGTTTTTGATGATATCTCATTTCTTTTTGTCGATAGACCTACTTATTTTCCTTTCCGGTACCTTCTACTTCTTGAATACCAATAACGGGTTTTCTTAGAGCCCACTCTCTGAAAAACGATGTAAACGATATACCTCTCCTTTCCACTTGAGTCATTTCCACCCAAGCTAAGCGGAGAGATGTGGAAATAAAGAAATTTGATTGGTTTATTGAAACGCATCTCCTCTAGTCTCCTCTATGATTTGAAGGCAATCGAGCCTTATGACCGTGTTCTTTCAGATAAATTTCAGGCAATTTAATCTGCTTAATGCTTTGGGAGATTTTGGTACAATTTCATAAGACATGTTCCATTCTTGCTTTTTCATTCCGTTAATTGATCGTTTTACAAGTTATCTTTGAATATAATTATATCTAGGTATCTATCTACACCATTCCATTCATCATTCAGCTTATCGTCGTCCACTGCTGGACGTAGGCCTCCCTCATGTTTCATCACAAAGTGCGAGCAACTTTCATCATGTCGTCGGTCCACCTAGCCCGGGGGCGTCGTACACTGCATCGTCCAATACGTGGTCCCCACTCGCGAATTTTTCTTACCCAACAGTTGCCGGTTCCTCAAGCGAGTTTCCACGAACCTGTTGACCATATCGTTCGGAGATTCGCACTCAACTAGACATTGGAAGTGATTGTGTTTTTTTTTAAGTGACAATGCATTACATTAAGGGAATAATCCTTGTATTGCGGGGGACTTTAAAACATATTAACCGACACAAATTAATTAATAAAAAATTAAGGGATTCGAACCCGCGACACTGGCACAGTACATCGGTATCTTAACCGCTACGCCATCTTTTTTTTTTTTTTTTTTTGCGTGGGCTATGGTAAGCGCACGCGCGGTCCTGCCCATCCGGGGCGATGACAGGACGGCGCGCGGGCCCATAACCCACCCGTACCCACGTCACCTCGTTGTTTGTTGGGCCGACCACCGGAGCAAATGTGACTTGTCATCAGTGGTCGGCCCGACGGAATACCCTTTCGGGTAACCTCACGTCTCGACGTACTGGGACGTCGGTCGCCATCGCGCGGTCAGCCTCTCTGCGGGTGACGGACAATTCCCCGGTCCGATCACCCGCGGCCTCGGCTAGGGCGGCATTAGGCGCAGATACTCGCGCCTGCACCGCCCCAGTCGCCAGCGGCGGAACGTGTCGCCGAATAAAAGCTCTACTCGCACACGATCCGCCGCCTTCTTCCGTGAGATTACGGCCTCACAGAAGGCGGCGACCGCGTCCCAGTTCCTGACGCTGTCGAGCATCTCCCTGGCGATGGTCGGCACCGATAATCGCAACGAGTTCACGGCGCTCCCTTTCCCACGCAGCACACTCCTCGAGCGTGTGCTGCGCCGTGTCCTCGTCGCAACTGCAGTGGTGGCAGGACGGTGTGCTCTCCCTCCTGACAATCTTGTGCAGGTACTTCCCAAAACACCCGTGCCCCGTCAGCACCCGCACAAGTCGGAAGGAACCCCGTGCGTCCGCTCCAACCACTCCATCAGCACCGGCCGGAAGGCCTCGACGGTCCTGACACCGTACCGAGGACTCTCCAGCCGGACTGCCCAACGGGCAATGACTCCTCGGCGGGCGTCGACCCGCCAGGCGGTGATCTCCTGCAAGGAGACGCGTCTCCGACACCCGCCGATAAATGTCGGCGAGCATCTCCGCCTCCAGGTCCCACGGGGGAGTTTCGGCCAGGAGGCACGCTGCCTCCGTGGCCACGGTGCGGTAACCCCGTATGGCCCTGATCGCCATGACCCTCTGTGGTCGCCACAGGAGGGCCCTAAGACGGACGGTCAGGGACCCCGCCCACACCAGTGCGCCATACAGGGCCATCGACCGGATCACCCCCGTGTACAGCTGTCGGCACGTAGCACTGGGTCCACCCACATTCGGCATCAGCCGCGAAAGGGCGGACGCCGCGCCGACAAGCCGGGGAACAAGTCGATGGAGATGCTCCCGGAACCAAAAATGCCCGTCGAGCACCAGGCCCAAGTACTTCATGTGGGCCTGGATGCTGATGGTGACCGACTTCAAAGTGATCGAAGCGCCTGCGGTACGGAGGCCATGGAACAAAAGGGCCTCCGTCTTTTCCAGGGCTACCCTCAACCCCAGCCCTTCGATCCGCCTGACAATCTCCTCGATGCCGAGAGTTGCCAGGCGTGCCGCCTCCTCTAGCGTCCCACCCCGGGCTGTGACGAGTGTATCGTCGGCGTAGCAAATTGCGCCCAGCCCGGGTGGGAGACTTCCTCTCAACGCCCAGTCGTAGCCGATGTTCACACACAGGGTCGGACCCAGAACCGACCCCTGTGGGACACCGCACGTCATGGGCGTTCACACAACGTGGTAACCCCTACTCGGTCAACGTAGAGGACGCTGCGCCCCTCCAAGTAGTCTGCCACCAGCCGCCTGAGGTACACGGGCACCCCGTGATACTTCAGTCCCTCCCTGATGCAGCTGAATGGCAGACTGTTGAAGGCGTTGGCGATGTCCAGGGACACCGCCAACAGGACTCCTCCGCCGGTGACGGCCTCCGCTACCACGGCCTTCAGGCGCAGCAGGGCCGCGATCGTCGAACGCCCTCTCCGAAAACCAAACTGGGCGTCCGACAGATCGGGCCCGACCCCGACGAGGTGCCGCTCGATGCGGGCAGCCAACACCCTCTCTAGCAGCTTACCCGCATCATCGAGCAGCACGATGGGCCTGTAGGCCGAGGCCGACTCGGGAGACTGTCCCGGCTTCGGCAGGAGAACCAGCCTCCCCTCTTTCCAGCACCCAGGGAACTGCCCGGACGTCAAACAAGCGTCGAACAGTCCCCTGAGGCGTGGTCCCAGGTGCTCGAGGACCAGGGCCAGCACACGGTTCGGAATACCGTCGGGCCCGGGGGCGGTGGATTTGACTCGCATACGCGCCACCGCCGCTCCCATTTCCGCCTCCGTTATGGGCGGAGCACTTTCATCTTCGGCCTCCCGGACGCTGTTCGGCGAAGCCATGACCGGGGGCGTGTGCTCCGCCCGCCGTGGAAAGAGGTCCTCAACAACTCTGGTGAGGAGGCTGGGCTGGAGAGTCTCGGTGAGGGGGGGGGGGCCGCCCGCGGAGCTTGTTCAGCGCCGCGAGGTAGAGGCGACCCCAGGGGTCACGCTAGAGACTGTCCAGCATCTCCCACCGACTAACGTCCTTGGCGGTACGGACGGCCAGCCTGAAGGCAGACCGCGCACTGCGGTAAGTCTCGTACAGCTGGCCCTCCCGCTCAGCGTCGCGGTAACGCGCTCGGCTGCGGGTGTAGGCCCTCCGGGCACGTATGCACGCGGCCCGAAGGTCCGCCAATTCTCGGGACCACCAGGGGACCGCACTCTTCGGGGGTAGACGCCGCACACGGGGCATGGCCGCATCGCAGATCTGCGTTAATGCACGGCGGATGCGGCCAGCCTCGGCATCCACCCCGTCCGCCTGGGGCGGTGAGGACAGCCACGACTGAACGATGGCTGCCTCCGCCAACAGGTCCCGATCCAATCGACCCACAGCCCACCGCGGAAACGCGGGAGCTCCGTCCGCCGTGCGACCCCTGCTGGGCTGCAGGAGGGTCCGGGAGACCTTTATCCGGATGTATCGATGGTCGGATAGGGTCTCAACCTCCTCCTGGATGCACCAGCCCCTCACACGTGCTGCGACATTAGGGCTAGTGAACGACAAGTCCACTATCGACCCGCCCTGCTGCCGCACGCACGTTTGCACCGAGCCCCTGTTCAGCAAACAGAGGCCCAGTGCCGCCGCCCACGGTCATTCGTCCTGGGGGACCCCCACGCCGTGGACTTGGCGTTGTAGTCCCCCAGAACGAAGATTTGGCGCAGTGCCAGTCGCCGTATCGAGGCCCCCAGGTTGGTGAGGAAGGCCCCGAAATCCGTCGCGCTCCTGTTAGGGGAGAAGTAAATACCAAATAGCGTAACCTCTCCCCATTCCGCCGCGACATACCCATCGCCCCTGTCCTTGAGCAACAAAGGCGGGGAATGCCATGACGTGGAGGCGACGATTGCCACAGAGCCGTCACTGCTGCCCAGCCAATTGGGCCAGTCAAGCACCACGTACGGCTCCGCGGCTACGGCTGCACCGATCAACCACTCCGCCATGGCTTGCAGGAAAACGTCCTGTGCCTCGGCGGCGTGGTTGAGGTTGGCCTGCAGGAGGTGGTAGGATTCGGTCGCCATTACTGGGCCGTATCCATCACCTCCTCCACGCTGGCGGGCGATCGGGTCGCGCTAGGGGCGGGAGTAGCCGGGGTCGTCGGGCCGCTCCGCCCCTTTGGGGCCGAAGCCGGGGGTCTGCACTCCCTGCCCCCCATGCGGTGCTTGGCGGGCCTATTTCCCGCCGCACACGCGGGGCAGTGGGGAGTGGCGGCGCAGGATGCCGCCTTGTGCCCGGGTTGACCGCAGCGGAAGCAGAGATCGCTGCAGTCAAAGCAATTGGTGCATGTCGGCCGAGTGTATCCGACCGCCATGCACTTGTAGCAGCCTCGCAGGCCGGGACTCCAGCACGGTCACCCGCGCCGAGCTCCAGCCGACGAGGAGCCTGCCTGAGTCGGCCAATTGCTTGGCCGACTCCACCGGGCACTGCACCCAGGCAGCACCGACGCCGCCCGGACCAGGGCGGATGGCGCCAATTCGGACGGTGTCCACGGGACACCCGGTTTTCGAGACGATGGCCTCCCGGATGTCATCCACCGTCACGGAGTCGTCCAGACCCGCGACGCGTAGTTCTGCGCACTTTACGGGTCTGGCGATTTTGACGCCACCCTCCTCTGTGAACAGACCCCTCAACTTAGCCGCCATGCTATCGGCCGTCTTGGCGCCCGCGGCCCCAGGGAACTCTAGAATCCGTGCCCCTGTCCGGGCCTTGCGGGTCCTGGCTTCGACGCCTCCTAAATCGGAGACGTCAAGCTCCTGCCGGGCGCGGCGTAAGACGGCCTAATAGCTGAGGCCGTTTTCGGCCGCCTCAGGCAGCACGGTGATCACCACCGCGGCTGACTTTGGCGGCTGGAGCCTCCTGCGTAGTGTTGCCCAAATACAAGACCAAGACGAGACTTGGACCGGTCTTGGTCTTGGTCTTGCAACATCACACCTGGTCTCGTCTTGATCTTGGTCTTGCGCACCCGAGTCTTGGTCTTGGTCTTGCGCACCCGAGTCTTGGTATTGCCGCAAGAGTCTCGCAAAGTTTTGCAGTTAGAATAACGTAACAGTAATTTATCATGGCAATGAAAAATCCAACTAAATTAATCAAATATCCTATCCTATGTATCCATCTAGCCTATAGTTCACTATTGAATACAATACTTACCACTGGAGAAAATTACTCTTCTATTCCCCTGGTGTTCCATTAAACAGCGTTACTACTCTTATGACAGGACTTTCGACCCTATTTTCTTAAGACGTCACCACACGAGGCAGTTGATACAATAAATTTTATGTCATTTTATAATCAATGCGATATTTTACAATTAATGCGATTGTTTATATTCCCCTTCAAGTTAAGTGGTATGTATCTATTATATTTCCAGTTTAGTTACTGATACTCTGGATACTTGAAAAAACCTGTTGCTCTATTGCCTATATAAATACTTTGGCCGCTGGATCCATATAGCTCTTAATATACTATTTATTCAAGAACATATAAAACTGATTTAAAATTTTATGGTTTTAATACTTGTAAAATGTATGATATTCGTCGTCATCGTCACAGCTCATAAAAGTGCCACTGCTGGGCTTAAGCTTCCTTCCAGTAAGAGGAAAATTGATCTACTATACCACGCTGGTCAGACATGTTGGTACAGGGTTTTCTTTCTAGTTTCATTTCTCTTGCACATATGTTATATACACAGGGTGTATCAGGTTATGGGACAACTGTTCATGTATGTTGTAGTTCAACAGTCATAGATCATAATTAGAATGTATATTACACAAAAACAATATAACGTAAAAGTTATAGTGATTACAAAAATGTGTGTCTAAGAGTTTATGCCTTAAATTTTATGCATTATGTAGGTATGTACAGACAGGATATATGTAAGCATGTAAAATTTCGACAGTATAAATAGGTATTAGATTTGCGCAAACCTTTCAATGGTTACGTAGGTACAAAGGCGACTCATCAACGGTCATCGGCCGATCAGCTGATTTATGTTAAAGCGAAGTTTGTCTTGCTTATGCAAACGTAATCATTGATTTATTCAAATTCTAATGAACATTTAACAAAATACGAATATGTGTAGATTAAGTATCATTCCTTTATACATTTTAATCAATTTACACGAAAAAACGATGACAAAATTAAGAACTTACATGTCTCTCAATTCATTAACGAATCGATATTTTTATTTCAATTTTTTTTCATGGGTTCCTAACACCATTGCCCGATCCGATTTGATACGACATCCACGGGTAAGAGAGTGGTGAATTATATTCGTACTCTGTCTTTTATTTTGTGTGTGTGTGTAGCTGTTGATCGCAGATGACCTTGACAGCTTAACGCGGTCAATGGGTGAGCGCTGATGGCTCTCAACCCGGTAAGTAAGTTAAGCGAACATCGCCCGAGGGCTCCCTCCTGTGGGGAACGGACCTCGGCTCGGGGCGTCGCTGAGAGCAAAGTGGGCGTGGACAAGTTTAGGTTAATGACTTTTACGCGGCGCGGTTTTCGACCTCGACGGCGAGGCCGATACCGCGGAGTTTTATCTGTTATCGCTGCGCGAGCTGTGTAGGTCCTTTCTTCGGCGATTATAATAGTGTCATCTTCTTCTTCAAGAAGATGACGAGGATGTCGGACCGCGGATATTTTTGAGGGGACGTAGTTTACCGCCCCAACCACTAGTGGATTGGGGTGAGTCGTGGCAGAGGCAAAATAGCGCTGGGAGCAACGCTTCATGTACTGCCTGATGGTGATCGTACTCTGTCCCTACATGGACATTTATATAGATTAATTGTAGGCATATTTCTATGTCCAACAGTGAACGTCGTTGGGCTAATGAATAAACGGATATATAAATATGTATAATGGGCAAGAGCACTCTCGTGATTACGGTATTTTTGTCCTTAAGCCTTTCCGAAGAGTAATTCTGAAAAGCCAACACCAACATTGGGAATCGATTGGCCAATAGATGGATATCTCAAGACTGATTTGACTTGCCGTGTAGTGACGGAGTAAGAATATAATTCATCACCCCCTATTTTACCCGTGACTGCGAACCCACGACTAAGGGCTATAATATATAACATTGGTGCAAGAGAAGGAAAACTTGACATGTATGACCTGTAACAACACGGCCGATCACCGTGGCGATTCCCCTCCGGCCACGGCCGATTCTCCTCCTGTTATGTAGAAGACACGAGCTCAACCGTATATAAGCTGAAATGGTGATTTGAATTAAATGCAAGACCGCGAGACTCTTGCAGGCCCAGTCTTGGTCTTGCTCAAGTCTTGCAGGGCCAGTCTTGGTCTTGGTCTTGCAAAAATTAAGCGGTCTTGGTCTTGGTCTCGGTCTCGTATTTCTCGCAAGACCAAGACCAAGACCGCAAGACCAAGACTTTTTTGGGCAACACTACTCCTGCGCGAACTCTTATTTGCGGCTCCTGCTTTGGGAGCGGAGGCTTTGGCGGCACTTTTGGCCTCCGCTCTCCTCTTCTGGCCACGACTTTTTCGGCGGCGCTCGGCTGTCTGCCAACCTTCCTCAGGTGCAGCGGAGGGGCCGGGCACAGCAGTCACGGCCGCGGCTGCGTTGGCTGCTACCGGCGGTGCATTTGCCGGCAGCGGCTGAGGTCCGGCCTGAGCAGGAGTTGGTGCCACCTTCTTCCTCGCGGCGGGTCCTTTGGACTTCGGTCCAGCAACGGCCGCAACGGTGCAACGGCCAGCGGTGGCCGAAGACGGGGCTCCGGAGGCAGTCTTGACTCCAGAGCCGCCATGCGCGCGTCGAGCATTTTGCCGAAGACGTCCACCATGGCGCGCATGGTCTAGTCCGGCACGCCGTCCACTGCGGGCAGCGGGACCGCTTCGGCCAGCTGGGCCCTCTGGGGACTCGCTGCAGCGCGAGTTGGCGCAATGGGGACGGCGGGGGCGGCGGTAGGGCCGGCGCTTGTCGGCGGCGCGGTCCTCGCCAGCTGCGCGACCTGGCGCCGCAAGTCGGCCATTTGCTTGGCCAACTCGCGGTTCGCCTTCTGCACGACAGCTCCTTTTGTAGGGCCTTATTCTTCTCTTGCAGGCCTGAGACCTCACCACTAAGACGGGCATTTTCGGCCTGCAGGGTTGCCACATCGGTAGGTGGGGGGTCGACACCTACAGCGGGCTCTGCAGCTGCCGCGCTGATGGGAGGGATGTCCGCTAACACCCTCAGACTGAGAACAACAATTTGTGGATCGTACAAGGTGTTGTCTGGTATGGGACTCGAACCCGCGACACTAGCACGTTACGTTGGTATCTTAACCACTACGCCATCTGCGCAGTCTTTAGCCGGTTCTTACGACTCTCATAGGGACGCAAAGATGGCGACAAATGTATTTTTTTTTTTACAGAGTTAAATTTCATTAATCGCAAATGTAACTTTGTAATCCTATATATATTTATATGGGTTTACAAAATTATTTAGGTATGCAGTTAGTGTATCTCGGAAACTGGACGAAAATTAGAATGTTTTATAATGTTTTCTTTATTTTTACACTAAAGACTGATTGTATTCTAAATTTGAAGCTTCTATGTCTGTTAGAAGTGCCTCAATAATATTGATGATCGGTCAGTCAGTCAGTGAGTGACAAAATTACGAAATTTTGACAAGTTATAATTCTTAAACTATTACCTGCTGGGTTACTAAAAATTCAGGCTTCTAGTAGTCGAAAATGGCCTGAATTGCTTTGAGAAAAGTATGTAACGACAGTGTTGCGTTTTTGCTCGACTTGGCGGGGGCACTGCCGTGCCTCCAAATATATATTTATAAAACATTTTTTGCTAAAGATACAAATTCAATTCAACATCAATCAAGCCAATTGAATTGTTAAAATATGCACAAAAAATATTACTAAATGAGATATTCCAATTTGTTTTTGTTGAAAATATACATATAAAAACTAATTACATATAAAACACATAAACTTCTATAAAATCAGTATAAGTTGTTTGAACAACTAAATAAATTTTAATCCAATAATGTAAAAAGCGTTTAACCACAAGGACCATAGTATTACAAGCATGAAAGTTACGCAGTATATTTGGATTTCATTGGATATTTAAAAGGCTGCTTGCTATAATATTTTATTTGTATAAGTACAATGATAAAGATGGATGGATATATAAGTTAAAACCACATTGAATATAATTATCATCTTGGCACAGACGGTCTAAAAAATATATTCATTTAAATGACATAATACAACGGAAGGAGATAAGAGGCTATTTCTTATCCTGATGCATTTCGTTCTGTACTGAACCTGGGAGCTTTTGCTAGGAATCATTACCTGCCATCAAACAAAAGGGGTATTCCGTCGGGCCGACCACTGAATTCAGGGAACTCTGCAGCGGTGGTCGGCCCAACGACGAAGGTGACGTGCTATTGGGTGGGTTACGGGGCCGCGCACTGCCCCTCTGTCGCCCCGGACGGAGCCGGGCGACTGGTGCACTGATCGCAGCCCAACCGAAAAAGAAAAGAAATCAGACAAAAAGATTTATTTTCGATTCCCATTTATCTTAATGTGAGAGCAATTGGCCTGCTATTTGTATCTACCCGCCTCTCCCACGCTAAACAGAGAGCTTGGCATACAATATATTGTTTTGAGTTTTCCTTCTCTTGCAATGATGTTACATATTTACTTTCCTCAATTATGTCTTACGTCGAGTCAAGTCGTTTAAGTAAGTCGGTGAAAGAAGAAATTCTTACCCCTTTTCTTATTCTTGCTCCATTGTTATTCCCTTATCTCACAGAAAAAATAATTAAATCAAATATATATGGAAAATTAAAAACATATATATATATATATATAAATAATATTAGAAGAAAAAGAATTTGTGTAAAACATATATTGGCAGTCTATGCAGAAAGCTGTAGGCGCCTAATCGATTTTAAACGGTTCACATTGTAAACAAAAAAAAGTTATGTCATGTTTTTGTATTTCCAAGATATATTTATTGCCGTAGTTTAGAATACCTGAGTTATAACGTACACAGGTAGGTTACATATCTACCTACACATTACTTTTTTATTTCTAGTACTCAAAAAAATTTGCAGTATCAGATACTGTTTTTCGAAACTCATGTCATATACTCTGTATGAGCCTTTTTATAATGGGAGGAGTATGGAGTTACTACGTAATACTAGTCCTTTTAGTTGACATAAAAACTAAGCAAAAATCTATGTTAAGTTTTTCATCTCTTACAACATGTAAATGCTTACGTATCTGAACCGTTTTATTGTACCTATAGGAAAAAAAGTAATTGTGATTTTCTTAAACCACTACCACAAAAATTAATAACAGATAGGTATCCATATAAAATTTCTGTATTCTCCAACTTGTGAAATAATTAACCATGTTAAGAATATAATGTAAAGCGTTAGCTTAATAATTTCTCTTCATAAGTTCATGGGTTATTTATTTATTCATTAAGCCTTATTCACTCATAAGACTCTTGACCGCCTGCATCGAAATAGAATCGTAGGAAAACATATCGATATGTGCACTTCAATTATCGGCCAGCCAATTAGAAAATATTGCCAATACAACGCAAATTAATAACATATGTAAATGGTCCATTAAAAATATTATATTTAGCTAAGTTATACAAATATTCAAATTATAAATGAAAATATATAACCTACTTAAAAATCACATTTCTTCATATTATTTAAATAGGACTATTTACGAGATATAATTGGAACCACATCCTTTCTATTATGTAAAGGAAATTTACTTACTACTAGCAACCCGCCCTCGCTTCGCTTCGGTTATAGTCGTTTTACCCGCGTAGTTCCCGTTCCCGTGGGAATACCGGGATAAAATATAGCCTAGTTTACGCCCTGATATTATAGCTTTCCATTGGTGAAAGAATTTTTGAAATCGGTCCAGCCGTTTTGAAGATTACCCGGAACAAACAGACAGACAGACAGACAAAAATTTTTTAATTGCTATTTTAGGCATAGGTGTCGTGCAAATAACCGCGTGAGCATGAAAAAAGCCTATTATTTTGACATTACAAACAGACACTCCAATTTTATTTATTGGTATAGATATCGCTATCGTTGATCTACGCTTTTCCTTCTTTTGCGGGGATTCTATATACTTACGCGCCTTGGCGGTCTTTTACGATACACGCTAGAAATGAAGAAGCGAGCAATTGATTGACATGTCGCCATACAGAAATATCCGAAGTCAATTTTAAATATTAAGTCTATTAAAAATAATTATGTAGTATAATTTTATTAAACAATTAAAATCATTATCGTATCAAGTGCATTGTGTTAGCGCGGACGATAAGCGCAGGTTGGGTGGCGCAAGTGGAACCTATAGCGGTGGCGGCGGCAGTCACAGTCGGTTGGCAAGCGCGGCCAGTCGCGCCTCCCGTAGCGGGCCACGCCGCCCGCACCAGTCCCCCACTCCGCGTCGCACACAGGTAAACAAACACTAGTGCCACTCACGCGACAACATACACACACCAACAAACACGTTACACCCATTCCCCTCCAAGTCCCAAAATCATCCTAAACCTAATACTAGTGCTAAATAATTTGTCAACGAAAAATTAAGATTATCTATTTTAAGTGCCAGTTGTAACTTTGGATTGTTAACAAGAATTTTAGTGATTTGTTTTTGATTATTTTAAGAGTGCCAACAGATCGACGTGTAAGAGTTAATGAAATTCTGCTAATAAAATCCACAAATGCCAGCCATAACAATAGCGAGTAACAATAATAGTTTAAATCTGTAAATAATTAATGTTTGAAGAATGCAACTCTGAAAGGAGATACAGTATAATTTACGTCGTCTGCTAGATAATAATACAATTATCTAGATGGGTTTTGAAATGCTGTTTATATATGTTTTATTATTTTAAAATGTTTTTTCAACATTACACTAAAGCTAAAAGTGAAAAGTCGTATGCTGACGGATTAGAATACAATGATGTCGCCGCCCTGCTACTTTCTTGTGGGAGCTATAAAACTAATTGAGGAGGAAAGGGCAGAAATTCTCATCTGGGAAATTCATAACACCAATTATCCAATCCGTCTACCCGTCGTTGCGATTTTGTCTTGGTCCCTCATTATATCTAAAAATGAACTTGATACGCTAATGATTATGATAATGATAATGGAGCAAAAAAGTCTGAGAGATAACTTTACTATGTGACTGTATGACAAAAGCGAAGTACTTTGGATTTAGTTTCATGACAAGACTTGATAACCTTCTTATCGGTATCGGCCTTGAGATGAGCCTGAATCCTACATGCTTATCAAGATTAATGAGATGTTACAAGCGATGATAACGGTACAACTTGCGAACAAATGTGTAATTAATAGTAAGCAATAGTACAAAGAGAATCTCGGATCTGTAAGGGTGCGATCCTTTCACAAACTATCTAGTTAAATAAAAGACTCGAAAACAATGTCTAGCTTCTATTTAGTTTAACGTAATTTAAACTCTAATAATGTACTTGAAATTACCTTTTGTAACGAACGTTGAGACTAAACATGTTGAAGAAAATTGTTAAGCTTACTTTGCAATAGACTAGTAGTATGGTCCATGGATAAATCGTTACTTAAGGGTCGTAAATTTACATAGTCAAGTCATTACAAGTTAATATACCTATGTCCAAGTTAAAATTTGTTACAAAACTTTTCAAGGGTTATATAGAAACAAAGTAAATGCCTCCGTTATAGCAAGTATACTAGTTTATATGCTAAGAAACTTAAAAACGTAATATAATCATTATCATCATCCTATTGAGGTTCATTACTAGACATTGACCTCCCTAAAAGTGAGTTAATCGACATACTCTGCCTTGCTATAATCGCCACACTCTGCCTCGCGATAATCGCCGCAGTTGGTGTTATAACTTGCCCAACAGAGCATTGCTACCCATTCTCTAGGTGATTCCTCCTCCAGCAGTTTTTACGACTCCCATAGTAAAATAAGGCCGATGACCATATAAAAAATACTTAATCAGTCATGACAAAAACTGTAACATCGCTATCGAAACAAACTCAGAATAATAGCTAACCGCATAAAAACGCGCAAACTCTGCAAAATTTAATCTTGGTCAGGACCTATAAATTAAAATTTTGAGCTAAAACGGGAGTGGTGAACGAAGCGACAATCGTTGGGGAGAAAGGTTCTCGAGGGGTGAGCACGTATCAGTTGACGTACTGTAGAACGCCCTCCCAGTAGGTGGACTGACGACCTGATGAAAGTTGTTGAGCGTCATTACATGCTGGAGGCCCAGGACCGCACTTTTTGACGAAACATGAGGGAAGTCTACATCCAGCAGGAGAACGGCGATGGACTGAATGATGATGATGATGATAGTCTCATATATGTCAAATTTAAAAATCTTATAAAGATCAAGACAGAAGATTCATATTTTAGAACTTAAAGTTAAAGAGTAGCTGTTTGCCAGCAATTTAAATGAAGGATATGCATTACTTATACCGTTGTGATTGCTGATATATTTAAAGAACTTATCAGTGTTTGCAATGTGTTCCGAGAAATAGGTAAATATAAGTAAGTACTTGAAAAATACCACTGTAAAAATGTAACTTTTATATTTTTTATGAATCTAATTTCCTTTGGCATGATGGTTGTAATAGGCCTTCAATCAAACAATACAAATTAATAAAGGAGCTAAAACTGCCATCATTGTTAAGAGCATTTAGGGCAACAATATCCCAAATTGTACCTATTTCATTTACAAAGTAGGTCAAAGAATAATAACTTATTTATAATATTTTTGTATTATCTATAGTATTGTATTAATCTCGACCTTTAAATTTGTGGATAAGCGAGTTACTTTTTGTATTTGAACTAAATGTTTTTGAACCTTGAACTTAATATTTTATTATTTTTTTGAACCTTATGTCTGTTAAATAGCAAAATATATGTTGTATACCAATTACTATGTTCTTATAGCCATATTAGCTGTTTCTCATTTTACAATTATAGATCTTCAGTTGTTTTCAGAATACGCTTAATTTAACTCTTTAAAATAATATCGGATTTTTGGAATTACTGAGTATAGCTTTATTTAAAAATTTATGTAATTGGTAGTACCTGAGGTTATCTCACAAACAAATATGCTCATCTACTACTTAAAAATGATGATTATAATATTGACTAATCCTCTTCCAGTATACAACCAATTTATTTCTAATGGCGTCCTTAAACATTCTTGTAATAATACCAATATGTTATTGTGTATTAAATGAGTATGAAACCCACATACCACAGCTAAATAATAATCAAGACTGTGTGATAGATGACCGATTAGTGGCTATTAAATAATACTCCCGAAAAACCGATAGCTCTGCCTAACATTGCAAGGAAAAACGTTCTTGATTTATAGATCATAAATTTCATATTATTTGCAATGTTAACATCGTAAATTTTATTAAAGGTAGGTGGGGCTTTGACGTAACATCGTCATAAATGTATAGACCAATACAACCATTAATTACTGAAGTGTTAACAAAGTTTTGAAAAATTTAATTATGGTATATTATAAATTACTGTTTATATCCGGTTCATGTTATCTAAGATACAAAATTTATAATTATGAAACTGAAATATTGAAACTGAAAATGGTTGCTCTAATACTTTCTCATACATAAAACATAAAATTATATTCAGAATAGAATAATTTTTGGACAATTTTGGATGCAGAGACACCTTTACTAAAACTAGTTGAGTAAATTAACAAAATTTCATTAATCAAAATACATGAAGCCTAATATTTTTCATCGAAATAATCTCTAATTAGAATCATATCTAGTAACAGTATAGATGTGATAGAATTAACCTCGAAAAAAAACTACTAGAAATTACTAGATGAAAATGTATATATTCGGAGCGAGAAATCCCATTAGAGATTATCTCGAAGAAAACAAGAGTTGAGCACCGTATATTTTTATTTATCATTGTGAAAAGCTCCAATTCTAACTTTTTTCGATTTCGAAATCTATTTCTATGAGTGACAATTGTCTCCTCATGCATCAAAATGTATGATGCGTATACATTACTTCAATTCTATATAAATAATAAGTATCGTATCTCGGTAAGCATTTGGTTTGTTTCCTACCGATTATATTTCTTTAGATTCTATTAAAAGAGACATCTAAAATAACGACTATTATTGCCATTAAATACTCTTTAAACGCATGTGAAGTTGAAAACAGCTGTTTAACCTTGATGACAATAGTAATTTACAATCATTATAAATTTCTGGCAACATTAACGTACACATTTTATTTCTTACAAATTATTTTCAACATTAACAGGTCTTATCACAGCTTCTACAAATCTGACACAATTATGCTGCAGTTGTACCTAATCTAATTTAAAAATAGCAAACTTGACTTCGCAAAATTTAAGTGTATTATATCTCTGCCTACCACTGCGTACGTGAAGGCGTGCATATACAAAATGACAACTAGATCATTACGATGGTCTGTCAAACGGACAAAGCAGGATAATGACTATCCATATTTTTTTTTACCCTAATAATATCTTCCATTGCATTTATTTTCTTACCATCTTTACCATGAATAGAAAATATTTCATATTGAAGTCTTGGCGAAATTACAAGTTATATGCAAAGATGTGTATGAATATAATAAATAATATTTATATGAGAACTTGGTGAGTTTACTTCGAAGAAAATATGGCTATGATATGTTGGTACCTACACCCTATTGTTGTTCTGAGGGCTTAGATAATAATACCACCATCTCATTCTCTCCCAGGGATTAAATGGAATATATTTGCATGAAATCATGCGCTTCCATCTATCCAATACCTATAATACTACCACGTAAGGAAAGATTACGCATGACAGACTCAAAAAAAAAGAGTAAACATCTATATATTAATACGTGAAGCAAAAACTTTGTACCCTTTTTTACGAAAATTACCTACGTGTATGGACAAGTATGAAATTTGGCACAGTTGAAGTATATAATGAGGAGAAGTGCATAAAACTGAAATTTTGTATAATAATGGATTAAAAATAGGTTAAATTCATTAAAAACGCACATTATCATGCAATCGCTACACACAATATAAAGTTGCGAAAAATGACAATCTTAGAATAGTTGTCACACGTTTCTTGTCATATCGCTTCATGCTATGAATTTAATAGTTGTGTGCTAACTAAAACCGAGATACTAGGTGACAGAAAAATAGTGACATAGCGAAGAATTAAGTTCGTCTAATTTTACGTGCCAGACCAGATTGTGAAAGGATTTGGACGCTGAACAAATATCTGGAAATCCATGACGTCGACGTCGAATCAAATAAACGCTTATAAAGATGGAACTTGACATTTGTAAAAGTAGAGGAGAAAAAGATTGTTTTCAATTACAATAGATTACGTATAATTTTTGATAAGCTACAATATTGGCAATAGATTAAAGAGTATCTGTGCTGTGTGGTAGCGGCTTCGAATACTACCAACCCTTGCTTTGCTCGTGGGTGTCGTAAAAGACGACTAAGAGCCCTAGATTGACCCGGACCAACTCCATCTGGTACCATTTGGGTCAACGATTACATTCCCAAGGAGGGTTGACGTCAGGCAGGCGGCCGGTCATAAAAGTCATTGCCGAAACTTTTTGCAATATGTCAAAACAGATGACATATTGCGTCGACCCCAAGTAATTGGGATAAGAGCAAGATGATGATGTTACAAAATTTTGCTTTCCTTATTTGTATTTTGGAGTTGTTTTTCAAATATAAAATCTTGTAAAAAAATTACTCTGACTTAGAACGTCTATAATAATAATACTTTTTAATTGTAGAAAATTCTGACTTATCTTAGAAGGTCTATAGTTTTTAATTGTAGAAAACTTAGTTTGGAACTGATTTTAATGATGCCGACGTCTGTTGTATGTGAAATACATAAAATTGTGCCGTGCAGTATGCCACCTCGTTTGCTTTGATGAGAAACTACATTGTGATATTCTGATAAGCATGTGAACCTATGATATTTTACACATCTATCTATCAGCCTGTTGATGTCCAGTGATGGAAAAAAGTTTCTCCAATTCAATATGTTAATCGACATACTTCACAAACGGATTAACGATCGTAGTTAGTGTTATAAGTTGCCCATGTAATTGCTTCTGTCCATTCTTCTAGATATCTAGAGAGACAGAGTTAGTTGATTTATAATACTTCATACACGGAAATGTTAGGGTTAGTGACCATTGTATTCTTAATCCGTCATTATACGGGGAGCCATAACGTTAATATCATGAAAATATTTATGTTACGTGTAATAGTATTATAAAAGAAGTGTACTAGTGCTTTACATGTTTCCACATTTAGATCTAATCAAACGCTACAGTGTTGATTGTTATACGTATTTATTTACTTGAAAATAACAATATCGTAAAATAAAACAGACTAGCAACGTTACACGTAACAATTTCAAGTAGGACGTAGGCAACAAACGGAGTGTTGAATCTGTAAGCTGTTTGAAATTAGATATTTTAACACCTAAAAACCATGTTTGTGTTTTTATTAATCATCATCATCATCTTGCTCTTATCCCAATTACTTGGGGTCGACGCAATACGTCATCTGTTTTGACATATTGTAAAAAGTTTCGGTAATGACTTTTATGACCGGCCGCCTGCCTGACGTCAACCCTCCTTGGGAATGTAATCGTTGACCCAAATGGTACCAGATGGAGTTGGTCCGGGTCAATCTAGGGCTCTTAGTCGTCTTTTACGACACGCACGAGCAAAGCAAGGGTTGGTAGTATTCGAAGCCGCTACCACACAGCAAGTGTTTTTATTAATACTACATTATTTAATCGAACACTTTGTTAATATGAAATATCATTACTCTGTACTTATCAATCAATATACATTTCACTATTAAGGGCTTTCTCAACAATGAGAGAAAAATCGGCCAGCTATGTCACAATAAACAGATGTTTATATCGTCTCAACATCATCTCATCTCGTTTACCTCCCATTGCTGGGCTTAAGGTTCCTCCACAATATGAGGTAAATTGACCTAAACCACGCTGGTCAAGCATGTTGGTGCAGTAATTTGTTCCAATTTTTCTTCTTGTCTATACCAATAAATAAAATTGGAGTGTCTGTTTGTAATGTCAAAATAATAGACATGTTTCATGCTCACACGGTTATTTGCACGACACCTATGCCTAAAATACAGATTAAAAATTTTTTGTCTGTCTATCTGTTTGTTCCGGGTAATCTTCAAAACGGCTGAACCGATATCAAAAATTCTTTCACCAATGGAAAGCTATAATATCAGCGCGTAAACTAGGCTATATTTTATCCTTTTTTTTTTTTTTTTTTTTTTTTTTTTTTTTTTCACGCTGTGGAAATGCATTTGCGCACTATTCCCCCGCCGGTTACAGACAGGGGAGTGTGTGTGGGACTCGCCGGCCACAGAAGTGACCGAAATACCCACTAAAACCACAGCGGCCCCTTCCGCGCTTTTACGGGGTGCCGGAGAGATCGTCTGATAACATTCTATCCCCGACACCCCAACGCTTGGCCGTCTGGCCACGTCCTGTCGTCATTCAGAGTGGTGGGTGGAGGAGCGCATAGCGGCGTCTCCTCCTCCCTGGTCGTCGCCGGCGGAGCGAGTCAGCAGACGCAAGCGCCTCGCGTGCCCGCTCCGCGGCCTCCTTCCTTGTCATGACAGCCTCACAGAAGGAGGCCATCGACGACCAACAGCTGTCGCTGCCGAGCATCTTGGAGATGATGGTCGGCAACGACAGGTCTGTTGTTGCCATGTCCGTTGACAGGACGTGGCGCTGAGGCCCCCAGGCGGGGCATACTTCTAGTGTGTGGCGCGCATCGTCAATTGCCGCGCCACACTCATGACATCCTGGGGCCTCTTCTCTTCCAATTTTGTGCAGGTACTTACCGAAGACCCCATGTCCGGTAAGCACCTGCACCATTCTAAATGTAAGGCTGCCGTGCCTTCTCCTGAGCCAGCGGTGGAGATGTGGCGCGACCGCCTCCACAGTCCACCGCCCTGCTACGGGGGACTCCAGCTCTTCCCTCCACCGCCGGACTACTTCCCTTCGGGCCACTTCCTGGGCTCTGCCCAATCCCCTTATGGACACTTGCTCTCCGTTGGCTCGTGCTGTGGCGCGGAACCGGTACACTTCCGCCAACGCCTCCGCCACCAGTGGCCAAGGCGGGTCGCCTGCCAGCAGTGTCGCTGCAGTCCATGACACAGTACGGTAGCCCCTAATGGCCCTCACCGCCATAGCCCTCTGCGGTCGTCGCAAAAGGGCTCTGTTGCGGACGGTGAGGGACTCCGACCAGATAGGAGCACCATACAGTGCCATGGAACGCAGGATGCCGACGTAGAGACGTCGGCATGTCGACCCGGGACCGCCAGTGTTTGGCAGAAGTCTTCCCAGCGCCGCGGCCGACTTGACGAGCCTAGGGACGAGCTGGGCAAAGTGTGGCCCGAAATTCCAGTTTGAATCTAGGTGCAGACCCAAATATTTTATATGGGCCTGCACCGGCACGGCAACCCCAGACACACTGATGTGTGCTCCTCGGGGGGGACCTCGACGTGGGCCATGAAAAAGGAGGGCCTCGGTTTTGTCCAGCGAGACCCTCAGACCCAACATCCCAATCCGGTCTACGACGAGCGCTACTCCTTCCTCTGCCAATCGGACAGCCCCCCGGAAGTCCGCCCTCTTCACCGTGACGAGGGTGTCATCCGCGTAGCAGATGATCCCCATCCCAGGAAGGAGCTGACCCCGTAGGAGCCAAGGCTATATTTTATCCTGGTATTCCCACGGGAACGGGAACTACGCGGGTAAAACGACTAAAACCGAAGCGAAGCGAGGGCAGATTGCTAGTATATAAATATTATCAGAATATTATAATTCCTTAGTCGTCTTTAACGCACCCACAGGCAAGAAAGGGGAGTATTGAATTGTATTCTTACTCCGTCACAACACGGAAAGTTTATATGCAGATGGTTCATTAGTAGTTTCTCAATTTTCGCTGTATTTTTTCGTTCTTTATCACACCCGTGAACAGGGAAATTGTTAACGCATTGTATTTTTAATCAAGGAGAGTATTAAGGTATTGTATTTTTAATCCATTCTATCCCTCCATCCATCAGCCGTCAATGACGTCCACTCTTTATAAGCTTCTACACGATGCGGGATAATATCATAATACCGAGCTTGACAGGTAGATTGCCAATCGCAGTGTATGTTATACGTTTCCCATGAAAGTGTGCCCGTGGCATTCCTGCCGATGATCCTGATGATGACAATTCTATTTATTATACAGATTATATATTATATAGTTCGGTTTTACATCGTAACTTAATTAATATAAATAATGAATAAACCTTCAAACGATTTCACTTAAAAATATTTTCACAGAAAAATAACTTACAAAATTACAGAACTTCATTTCACTTTCTCAGTTTATCAACGTCCACTGTTAGACAAAGGCCTACTCATTTGATGAATAATATTCCAATCCACTTGGCGGTCACATAGATTTCTGAAGATAGTGCTGCTGTTCATTCGCCTGATGATTCCTCCGCCGGCAACTAAAGGGTGCCCTTACATTTTACTCTAAATCACAAATATAAATCATTTGGGTATTGAAAAACATTGTCATATAACATAGTATTTGTGTAATATAGAACTTTTGCGATTCCACAAAAACACACAGTTGGCATAACTTCAGTCAATTTCTTATTATCTTTACGAGCTACGTATGTAGTAGATCATATGACACTCCTCAAATTTTATAACCATCGGCCTCAGAACGATGACTCATTTCATACAATATTACTTGGTCAATAAAAACATAAATGTCGTCGTACAAGTTGTGCGAGGTAAGATTTTCACAGGTGTTATAAAAGTTGAATTTTACAGCTGTATCAATAGCGTTAACTAATATAGTTGGAGTAACAAAACAATACAGCATACGTAAATGTAAGTCGTATTTTAATTTGACTTATATGACTTTGAATATACATGCATTTATACATTATTACATGTGACATAACAATGCGATTACTATTCTATTATAAATCACAATTCGTCAATAATCTACATAAATTGTTAACGTATTTATTGATAAAAATAATTACTGATGTGAATAATCACTTAAGCAATCGAATACATAATACATATATTAATAGAAATAATATGTAGATAGGTCATTTAATACTCTGTGTTTCCACAAAATCGATCGAATCATTTACGCGATTGCTGATAGTTAATGTCAAAAGATTAGCACTATCATAAACTAGAAAACAATTAGTTAGTCATGTAATCCATTGAACTAATATATCTACGAAGATAGTAAAATATAACGATAAAACTTGTGTATGAACAGTGTTAGGTAAAATTTTCGTAACTTTGGTCATTCAGAAAGAAAATATCCTCACACCGCTCTTGTGCAACTGCTACAAAGGAAGGACGCCCACCTGGGCCACTTGCTTACTGAACTGCTCATAAACTTGAGTGCATATGACGTCATCATCATCATCATCATCAAGCCCGCATAAGTCCCACTGTTGGGCTCGGTCGTCCTCCATAATGGGAGGGAATATGATCTACCACACTGGCCAGACGGATTAGAATAGGGTTTTATTACGAGATTTCCTTCTTATGCATAGATGTGACTGCGAATTATATCCCTTAGTCAACTTTTACGACGCTAATGGGCAAGAAATAGGGTATTGAACTGCATTCTTAGCCCGTAACGGACTAAGAATGCAGTTCATACGGAATATCATGAGCACATGAGATCGCTGCAGTTAAATTATCATGCTTCTAATAAGTCCGCGCTTGCAAATTACTTGTATTATACTACACAGAATCACATCTATATGGATAACAGTTAGAATATCTTGTTCTTTTACAAAAAACATGTAATTCTATTCCTGCCATTTGAATTTTGTATTTTTAAGGACATGATGACTGAATGATGTTTATTTCAATGTCAAAAATTGATTAGGGTTACCATGCCGTCTTCCCCACAACGTCAATGATCAAAGAGGGACTAACACACTTGTTAGTAAAATAGAAGAAATGAAAGCAAATGCTATAAAATTTGTTAAATTAATAAAACTAGTGTCACTTCTCACGCTCAGTTATTAGAAGTATAAATTGTTTAACGTTTTTGGCATTTACTTCCATCTGAAATTCTGAAAATAATGAGGAAAACTTTTTTCTCGGTAGTAAATTTAATAAATAAAGCTGTATAGCTTTAATTTATTTATTTCATAAACCTATAAGTAAAACTTTTTGTATTTCTTACTTCGATATACTCTTTGAAATGAAAGGGGAAACCCCAAGACAAATAGGTACTTAGATTGAACATTTTATTGAAAAGATTATTAATACTCTAAATAGGTTTAATACCAGCAACTGTTTTATATATGTAAGTCGCATACTATAAATTATATCTATTCTGTACAACAAGTAAAGATTACTTATTGGTTTTTATAGAAATTTACTTAACACTAATTATATTGTTATTAATGGACATCACCCTACGACATTAAGTAAAAACTATGCATATAAAACGCTTTGTCCTGAGTGACTGACTAACGGATCAACAGCCTTTTTTTTGTAGGCTATGGTCCGTAGACGCCCCGCCCAATCCGTCCAGGGATCCGACGGATGGGCGCCATGCGACCGTATAACCTACCGTATTCCCTCCCTGTTGTCAGTGGGCTGACCACTGGTACCGATTTCTTGATATCCGTGGCCAGCCCGGCGAGTTACCCATTCGGGTACTGTCCCCTTCGACGCCTCGACCGACGTCAGGGCGTCACCCTCACACGGTCGGCCTCTCTGCGGGTGGTGAACTAATCCTCAGTTCGTCCACCCGCGACTTCGGCTAGGGCGGCATCAGGCGCGGGTACTAGCGCCTGCGCCGCGAAACGCGCCAGCAGCGGAGCCTATCGAGGTACAAGAATTCCTCACAGACCCGCTCCGCCGCCTCCGCTGCCGAATGTGGCCGCCGCCTTCTGCGACACAACTGCCTCGCAGAAGGTGATGGTTGGCAGGGTCATCAACACCTAAACTGCTGATCATAGAAACTTGAAACTTGGAAGATGTATTATTTGTGTGATGTATCCGATAAGAAGGAATTTTCCAAAATTCTATCCCTAAGGGGATCAGAAATGGTGGGGCCACATTTGTATGGAACAACATGATTTCTTGGTCTCTACTTGAAATTTTACGTAAACATTCTTTGACTGAATTGATGGAAGACATTTTTCGTATTTTATTGAAATTCGGTTTATATAATATAACAAAATTTTTTTTGAATAAAGATTGTTATATTTTATTATATAATAAAAAAAAACTATCTTCAAATTCAGGGCAAATACTATTCAATATAAATAAATGACACAGGTGTTTCAGCATTTGTCAATTTTCATCCTATAAAATAGGGACTTGAGTTTTTAAGGGAGTATGTTTTGTTTTGAGATTCAATTTTTATTTGGTATCTTATTAAATGAAAAATTAGCCCAAATAAAAATGTGACTAGAAAGGAGTATTTTTAAAATGTGCTTCACAAAAATACCTAATTATGAAATACGTTTGCGTGTGTGATAAAGGTTTATAAAACATCGGCGTGCTAGACCCGTATTACAGCTTTTTAAAAGCTTTTATTATTATTATCATATAAATTGTATATAATGAGGTTATAAGTTGATAGTTAAAAATTTTAAGGCAAAATTATTTTCTTCCTTTTAGAGCGTTTAAATGAGAGCTTTTTTTAAGTTTTTTTTGCTTTTAATTTATTTTAAAGTTATACTTCTTTTCACGCATTAGGGCAAAACGATGAGGGTAAGATTTTACGATGAATAGATAATGTCTCATAATAAAATTTTCAATGTATCATTTACTTTTAATATACCTTTTTCTCTATCATTACTGTTGTTTTTTTTCTACAAACGTAGAATAACACAAAGTATAACATTTTGGAAAGAATTTTATGTTATTACGCCAAATAGATATAACTATTAAGTCTGGACGTAAGTACACATACAATTTTTTTTTGCTCAAATATAAAGTTTAAATATAACCATTATAAATATAAAAAGGATCGTTCAATCAAATTTAGACGGTTTTAATCTTCGTGACAAGTTAATCACATTTTCTCTTATTCACGCCTTTTATACTCTTAAAGTACTAGCAAGTTGCGCTGCGTTTTACTATAAACCTAGTTGTGCAATATATTTTTATTACATTCAATTTAATTATAAATTTACGAAAATTTAATTTTTCTTTAAATCTCTATCCCCCATATTTAAAACTACTTACGTTTCGAATTACAAAAATACTATCGTCGGGTTATAAAACTGCCTGCATAGATTACAGGTAGTGTAAGTAGCGACCTCTATATAGAGCCTTATGGGGTCGATCCCTCGCAGTGTGTGGTTTTCTAATGATTGTTTTTTTTTTTTTTTTGTCTGTGTACAGCTGTTGGCCGCAGATAGCCTTGACAGCTTGAGGCGGACTATAGGTGAGCGCTGAGGGCTCTCAACCCGGAGAAAAGTATGCTAAGCGACATCGCCCAAGGGCTCCCCCTGTGGGGAACGGACCTCGGCTTGGGGCGTCGCTGGAGGCAAAGTGGGCGTGCCCACGTTTTTAGTCGTGACTTTTGCGCGGCGCAGTTTCGCACCTCGACGGCGAGGGCGGAACCGCGGATATTTATTTGTTAAGGCCTCGCGGGCCGTGTAGGCTCTTTGTTGAGCGAGTGTGATATTGTCGTCCTCTTCGTCGAGGACGTGACGAGGACGTCGGATGGAAGTGATTGTTTCGACTCGAGGTTTCATTTATATACGACTAGCAACCCGCCCTCGCTTCGCTTCGGTTTCAGTCGCCTTACTCGCTTAGTTCCCGTTCCCGTGGGTATACTGGGATAAAATATAGCCTATGTTACTCAGGGATACTGTAACATTCTAATAGTGGAAGAATTATCGAAATCCGTCCAGGAGTTTTTGAGTTTATTCGTAAGGATTTTTTCCTCTTTATAATATTAGTGTAGGATTATACCCTTAGAGGGTGAAAATTAAAAAAAAATGCTGAAACACGTGTATATTTATTTTTACTAAAGAGTATTCTTGGAGAATTTGAAGAAAATCGATGCAGATTTTTTTTTCTCCTTATACAAACTTTGTTACTGCGGTTTACCCCCTAGGAGTTGAATTTCAAAAAACCCTTTCTTAGTGGGTTTTTACGTCACACAAAGAAACTAATGTCAAAATTTCATGTTTCTGGCTTCAGTAGTTTCGGCTCTGTGATTAGTCAGTAAACTGCCATCTTTCTACCTATTTTACACCCTTAGAGGCTGAAAATGGACAAACGCTGAAACACGTGTTTATTTATTTTTATTAAAGAGTATTTGTGCATAATTTGAAGACAGTAGCTAAAGATTTTTTTTTCTTTCCATACAGATTTTAACGTTGCGTTTCACCCCCTTAGGGGTAGAATTTCAAAAAATCTTTTCTTAGTGGGTGCCTACGTCACGAAATGAAACTACGGTCCAAACTTCATTTTTCTAGCTGCAGTAGCTTTGGATCACCCTGTTCCTTTATATGTATATTATTGTTAACGCCCCCACACCACCCCTTACAGGTGGAATTTCGTAAAATCCGTTCTTAGCTGACCTCTACTCGATGAAAGGAATATTTCTGCCAAATTTCAAGTCTGTACGCCTTATGGTTGCAGAGATATGGCAGATATATATATATATATATATATATATATATATATATCTGATACATATATATATATATATATATATATATATATATATATACGCTGATCCTGGGTAAAATAACAAATATAAATCATGAGAATGATATAATTATTATTTAAACTGTAATAATTTACTTATGATTTTAATGTTACTTCTTTTAGTGGCTACTACAAATTGTAATTTGCCTTATTACTTATAGCTTATCTACATTTTACACCTTTAAGAAATCAGCTAACGTTAAAAGATGATACAGCAAATTAAATAACCACTACATGATATGATATTGTGATATTGTACATTATTATATACTTAAAGGCTCACTCAATAAGGGAATATGGGTTATACGACGGTTTATAGGGCTCTAAGTCGAAAGCTGGATGTGATGAAGCCGTTACCATAATAGTTGGTTTAAAAATGAGTAATAAGTAACCGTATAGTCAGTCAGTGGAATAAGTTGCTGATGTGAAAGACGAAATCTACAAAATTCAAAAACTAATCTACGTATAACGTTTTATCGAGTTCAACTCTCATAAACATGTATATTTGCCGGAAAATGTTCTTCTTGTATTATTCGTATCTACTGTCTCTTGTATCTTGTAATATAAATTCGTCCTCATGTGGAGTACTGCTCACATCTCTGGGCAGGTGCGCCCAAATATCAGCTAGACCCACTTGACTCCCTGCAAAGACGGGCTGTTCGAATCGTCGGGGATCCCAATCTTACGGACAGATTGGAGTCGCTGGAGCAGCGGAGAGACTTTGGGTCACTCTGTGTACTCTACCGACTCTTTCACGGGGAGTGCTCCGAGGAACTGTTTGACTTGGTACCACCGTCACCATTCTACCAACGTACCACTCGACATCGCAGCAGGGTTCATCCATTTCACCTGGAAACGTTATGGTCTTCAACTGTACGTTTTCAGCGATCATTTCTCCCACGTACGTGCAAGCTCTGGAATGAACTACCTGCTGCTGTGTTTCCCGAGCGCTATGACATGTCCTTCTTTAAACGAGGTTTAAGAAGAGTATTTCCTTCACGGTAGGCAGCGGCCTGGCTGTGCCCCTGGTATTGCAATGGTCCATGTGCAGCAGTTTCACTTACCATCAGGTGTGCTGCTTGCTCGTTTGCCACCGTTGGCAATAAAAAAAAAAAAAAAAAATGTCTGATTGCTGACCGTAATCCCGGCTAGTGTAAAAAGTGTTATTGGGTTTTTCAGGCTCGATTTTCTCAATAGCAACCCGGAGAACGGAACTGTCGCCAATAGTTGGCAATAGTCTTAATTGCAATCACGTGTGACCAGTATAACAATTTTGTTAGTGTTACGTGTGTGTTATATTGCATGTTACTCTTTTAGGGAATAAAACTCGTATTATTATTATACAAATAAATAAAATTGAAGTGTCTGTTTGTAAAGTCAACATGCTTTTTACATCCTCACACGGTTATTTGCACGACATCTATGCCTACTATTTATTTTTTTTTGTCTTGTTTGTTTCTTTGAGGTAATTTTCAAAACGGGTGGACCAATTTTGATATTTTACTACCAGGTAGCTGTCTATATAAGGATAAACTTAGGCTATACTTTATCCCGGTATTCCTACAGGAACGGGAACTATACGGGTAAGGCAACTGAAACCGAAACGAGTGTGGGTTGCTGGTCTACTAAATAAACATACTTAGAAAAAAAATGATGTTCTTAAAATGTATAGATATTTCAAGAACACCATGTTTTGTTTCGAGTTTGGATATATATTTAGCCTAGATATGTCTAAGACAGCAAAATATTAATATGTAAAGAATCAAACCGTAAGTAACCCTTGCAACTTTTTGGCTCGCCTCTTAACATCTGGTTATAAGACCTACGATCTTCAGTTAGATTACTCTACATATCTCCAGATATTAAGAAAAATCCATCAATATTGACATTGATTAATTTTTTGACTCAAAATAATTTAATGAATCATAACAAAGTAATGTCCAAGTATGTCATATATACAAATCTACATAAAGTATATGAAAATCTATATAAATTATTCAGTTGATAGAAGATTTCAAATCGTTAGCTTAAACATTATAATAAAGGTTTAGCAGTATTGTATTCAACATTGGAAGAGCATAATTATCTTTTACAAATTAATATTTACAGACATCAAAATGGTTAAAGTATATAACTTTAATACCAAAGTACTTTATATACACAGTACAGAATAAATATTTATGTTATATTTGCGTAAATATTTCTGAGATTTTGTGAATCCACATTTTAATTATTATAAAACACTAAGAAACAAATTTTTATTATATAAATTTGATTAATAATTGATTGAGGCTAAAGAGTTTCCTCAAAATGACATGATCGAGAATGAATAAAATGAACCCATGAATGATGACTTTGAATCGGCTAATATCAATTAGAGACGATTTGATAACCTATCATTAGCTACTGTTAAACATTGAACAGAATTTGAGTCGGCGATTAGCATAGTTTAGAAAATTATTGCTATAATTGAACGGCAATGGCTAAATTATATACCCAGAGGCATGATTGGGAATGAAGTAGAAGAATAGCCATCGACTGACGATTATGAATTAGTTAATATGAATTGCAGACAATATGATGACCACTGAACACAACGAACTCTGCTCCAGTGGTCGGCCCAACGATGAAGGCGACGTGCTATGGGTGGGCTGCGGGTCCGCGCGTCGCCCCTCTGTCGCCCCTGGATGAAGCCGGGCGGCGGCGGAAAAAAAAGACAATATGATGAACTTACGATGCTAGTCTTAAACCTAGATGAAAGAATAACTATATAAATGCTGTAGTGATTTAAGAAACGACCTACTACGAATGTTATGGATTCAATTCTACATAGTGAAAGAATGTTTGAGATCGGTTTTGTGGTTTAAGCGTGAATGCGTAACAAACAAACTTACTTTCGCATTTATAATATTAGTAAGGATATACAGCACTATACGTTAGCTGTATAACTACAGATATACTACTATAAGCATGTCGGTGACGCAAACATAAGAGATTTCACCCATACAAAAAGTTTTTAAGGTGCACAGCACACTGCACGTGCGCCAGTCATGAGCATGTCGGTGACGCGAACTCATAAGATCTTCGCCTAACAAAAAGTAACCACCGCGACTAAAGAAGTTTTCACTTCAAAAATTGGGTATTTACAACCCAGTTATTAACCTAATCCACATCGACATTCGCTACCTACATATATCAATCTCTCATGAAGGGTAGATTTAACGTTCTCCATACTATTAAATCTGTCAGCGAGCGCGGCATTCATAACCACTTAACTTATTGGCTATAACGTATTTACGAGTTACTGTATGAAACTTGTATTGAGTAAGAAATGAAACTAAATTTTCGAATACTACCGCGCTTGTTTTATTACTAAGTGTACTGTTGTCATACTTATCACAAATGTTTATCTAACTTTTACAGCTTCAGTTATTACTTGTTTAGATATTTTTATTTACTCATATTTAAAAGAAAGGGAATAAAAATTAACGTAAAGAAGACGGAAGTTATGGTATTTGAAAGGGGACAATATATGACGGAGTGCAAGATGCGCATAGAAGAGGAAATATTAGAACAAGTACAAGAATTTGTATATTTGGGATCTATTTTTTGCGAGAGATGGTAAATGTGAAAATGATATTGAAGGAAGAGTATGTAAGGGAAATATGGTGAATGGTGCTTTGCGCACCTTTATGGGCAGCCAAAGCCTGTCTAAGAAGGCTCGCCTGGCTGTGCATAGGGGAGTCCTTGTACCAACCCTAACGTATGGAAGTGAGAGCTGGGTATGGCAGAAGAAACATGAAAATAGAATAAATTCTGTGGAAATGAGAGCGCTGAGGAGCATGATTGGTGTAAAACTGAGTGATAAAATTAAGAACAGTGTAATCAGAGAACATTGTGGTATGAATGTTGATGTAGTGACAAGGATTGAGAAAGGTATGTTAAGTTGGTTTGGACATGTAGAGAGAATGAATGAAAGGAGATTAACAAAAAGAATTTATAAGGCGAATCTGAGCGGAAGTGTTGGAAGGGGAAGACCAAGGCGGACGTTCCATGATCAAATCGGGGATATTCTTAAGAAAGGCCAGGTTAGAAGTACCCTAAACCGAAGAATATGCATGAAGAGATTAATGAATGTAGAGGAGGCGAAAGTAGTATGTCAAGATCGTAGCAAGTGGAGAGAAGTGGTCTCTGCCTACCCCTATGGGAAAACGGCGTGAATATATGTATGTATGTATATGCATATTTAAAAACTTATTCTAATCTTATCGTTGAATGCAGGCGGCACAGAACAGCACTTTGTGGCAAAACATGAGGTAGGCTTTTTTTTTTCTCAAATAAGTATATTGATATTTCTAAATTTCTTCTCCAAATATTAAACTATAAAATCTTTAATTTAGAAGATAATTAAATTATCAACATGACAATTTAAGATCATAATAATCAGAAATCGCTTAGGCATGCATTTTATATATTTTTACATTGATCAAAACATACATAATAAAAGGCTTTCATAGAATTTTACAAAGTAATCCCAAGAGAACTTAAGAGGATTTGCCTGCGGTTTTTTCCAATCATAAGTTATTATTTCACGGTTAGACAAAATAAAGGTATATAAAATAATTAGATATTTTTATCCGATTCACGTTATCAACGGGATTAAAATACTTAAAAAAATAATAATACGATTTTGGTCTTCAGATTGAGCTTTCCATTTTATTTTCTTTGTTAAATTATTTTAAAGATTTCTGTTTGCAACTTGTAAAATAATTATTTTAGGAGCAAATAAATCAAAAACCTTAGTGCAAATGGCCTCCTTCAAACCGTTATCGCGTATTGAGAGCAGAGCTATGTTAGCTTGTTAAATGTAAAAATAAATTCTCCATATTCTGGTCCAATATTATGATTGATATGTACATGTTTTTTCTGAAGCATAAAAGTTCATTTTCGATGAGGTGAAGGCGTAAGAGTACAACTCACTGTCTTACCCGTGGGTGTTGTAATAGACGATTAAGGGCTAAATACATAATATGTAAGAGATGCAAAACTTTAGATAAAACACTACATCAACTTATATAATCACCTTAGTATAGAAACAAAAAGCAAAAACAAATTCCGTCATATTGTAAAGGAGGCTCGCGCTTAGCATTGGGATCTAAGGAGGCGTGATGACAATGATCAAATGTTTATTTAAACTTTATTACTTATTTAAACTTATTACGATGTATATAAATGAAAGTCGAATCATCGAATGGAACAATTCTCTTTAAAATATAAAACACAAGACATTAAACAGATAATGGTTTTTCTCATTGACTGCCACGGTCTGTGACTGCCAAAGACGCAATCAACACCTATTACAAAATATGTCAATTGGCTTCTGTATTGGTGAGACCAAGTAAATAAAATCTCCTTGAAAACTATTTTTAGTTACCGTAATTATAATTTTAAATAAAAACACTATAATGACATTTAACTATTGAACTCTTGCTATTTGAATATATTAACGAAAAAGCTGCAAACCCCTTTGAAATAAAACCTATCCTAGAACACCAACCGTCTTTAGTTTCGTTATAATTTATAATTAATGTTACTCTTGGAGAAATAAACACGATAAATATATAAAAATACTTAGTTCTTGTAGATGTGACTCTTATGCAACAGTATATTATTCTGGTCCTCCTAAGCATCTCTTTGATAGTAAGTATACTGTCTGCAAGTAGATTTTTAGCTACAATAAGTTTTAAATTTATTGAGATGTTATTATAAAGTCGATGCTTTAAGGTAGTTACAATTAATGGTCCAAAATTAAATCCGACGACGATCAGCTTTTAGCTCAAGTCCTATTATTAAGATAAGTTCATCGTATCTAGTCTCTTCTGAAAACTCTACCTCTTACCTCTCTTCAACAATTTATTGAGGTTTTACTGTTGCCTTTACTACGTGATCTAAGGTGGTTTCATGATAAACTTTACGTTTTCTTCACCATAAAAAATATATACCTCTTGGTAGGGCCTACTAAACAATAATTAAGGTAGAAATGGGGTCACCGTTTGACATTGTCTAACAAGTTTTTAGATTCACTTACGATGGTGATGCAATATGAAATAAAATTAATATATCACGGTACTTAACTTTGCTTTTACTATAACAATGTTTGGAACACTTTTGTAATCACAGTCACGTCAGAATTGTTTAGATTACACAGTAATTAATGCCTTTTGAGATTTTTTGACATATAAAATTTACTGATCGTGTCGTCTCGTTTAGTCCTAATATAGTTATCATAATAATAATATTAGTCATCTCTTTGTAGCCCTAACCGCCGGCAGTTTGGTCCTTGTTATCGCCGCTGGTGGGTCAACACGCTTTTTTGTGTTTTTAAATGTTATCTTTTATATTATTTTTAAAATGTATTAGGAGTTTTGTGAATTAAATAAAGATAATAATAATATTCTTATGATCTATAAAAGAGATTGCTTATTACTATTGTTTTAAACCCATTTCAAGTATTCACAAATCATAATAAATATATAATGTTAATAGATAAAGAATCACTTATTTCATTGTGTATAATTCGGGCAATGTTATTTACTCGTAATTACATAACCAGCAAATGGATATTTTTTTCTCGCATAGTAACTATTAATATTACTTTTTATAATCTCAAATCTTTCAAACTTCTATATAGATTCATATAATTAAGATATTGTGAGACATGTCTTAAAATTAAAATAATAATTGGCATTATGTGGATCGAAAAAAAAGCTGCAATATAGGTATTAAATTAAAGGCCTTATTTAAAAAAGGTATATAACGATTATGAGCGTGATACTAAAAAATATAATCAGATATTATTAAAAGGATAAGTCCATTTACGTCATCCGTAAGGTTCACAACTAAGAAAACATCATTATGATTTTTAATGTTTACGTGTGAGTATTACATATATGACAAAATAATTTTTATCGCGTCTTTTATTTGATTTTTTTCTAATCCGACATCTTGAACACTTTTCAGCATTCACGGTCAATTCAGTTCTATCTTAGCGTTTCATATAAAAAAATATCAATGAACAATCAAATTATTATCAGAATTAAAAATCGAAAGCTCTTAGGAGGAAAATGGTGATTGTAAACTATACAACTGGCTACAGTAGAACCCGTTTAATACGATCACGTTTAATACGATTTGCCGCATAATACGTCATTTTGCGTCAATTCCAGCAACTTGAGGCATGTTTTCATACATTTCTTAATGCTTAATACGATCGTCATCCCGTTTAATACGCCAACACGTGCCACTCAAATCACAAATTACCCCTTGCGGCAGCGGCCAGCGACTGACGAAGTGACGACTGTCGAGCGACCCTAAGTGATAATGACCAAGAAGAAGATGATGATGATGTCAACTCCGATTTTGTCACACGCCCAGGCATTATCAGCAGTTAACGATTTAAGACGCTTTGTAACTTTTTTGAATCAAAGCGAAGACGCACTGTGAAAATTAAATTACGTTGAAGATCTTGTAATTGCTAATGCCTCAAAATCTTTTTGTCAAACTAAAATAAGTGATTACTTTAAGTAACGTAATAATAATAAACAACATTTTTTTATATTTTTGAATTTTTTTTATTTTTTATATTTAAAAATGTATCTAGTAGTAAGTTTTTTGTTTTTTATTTAATATTAAATAAAGAAAACAAACAACATTTTATTTAGGTAATTTTTAAATGTTAAATTCAATACGTAGGTATTCAAAATAATAATATAATAAATAATAATGGCAGGTTTTTTTCCCTTTACCGCATAATACGCTTTCCCGCCTAAGACGCATTTTTGGTCGGGTTCCTGCAAAATCGTCTTAAACGGGTTTTACTGTATAAGTAAGGAAAAATTTGTGAAATATACGTACGGTTCTTCTAATCAAATATCTTATATCTTTAAACGAGCAATTCTTGTATATATATATATATATATATATATATATATATATATATTCAGGATCTCGGAAACGGCTCCAACGATTTTGTTGAAACTTGGCATACGAAACCGAAACCCGAAACCTCTAGTTTCGGGTCCAAAACGGGTAGCATTTCGGGTAGCAAAACAATACAATGACATTAAATTTTAAAAGAATATGATTTCAAATTTCGTTGTCAACGCAATGAGTTGAGATAGCTCAGTTGGGAAGTTGACCGGTTCTAATTTTGGTTTTTTTGGCATTCAAACAGCATCAGTTCGAATCTCGGTGTTATTATTATTCTCTTTTTTGTAATTTTTTATATATTTTTCATTATTTATTTTTATTTTTTATTAATATATCTCGAAATAAATTCGACAAAAATTTTCCGAGCGAAGCTCGGTCAACCTGATATTTAATGTTAATGTGAGTAATTTTATAACCATACCAAGAAACACCATAAATAATACACACATAAATGGGGCATTATCCCAAAGTCATGTTTTAGTGGTCTTTTTTTCACGTCGTGTCTAATTTTTAGACAATATACGGCCCAGACTTCAACATGCACTGGTCTTCTTCAGGTAACGAAAATTAGTTAACTGCATCACCTTGGCTAGCCAGCTTGGCATAGGGTTTTATTTAGAGTTATCTTGCTCCTGCAGTAACTTACATTACTGAATTTTACGATATCCCCGAGCAATGAAGGAGTGGTGACCATTGTGAATACAAGAATTTATTCCATTAACATAAAAAAAGTTTGTTTTACTTCATTTCGGCCCATATGCATCCTACTGCTGGGCTCGAGCCTCCTCCATAATAGGAGAGAAATTGACGAAATTGACCTTACTATACCATGCTGGTCAGACAGCTTGGTATAGGGTTTTGTTTCGAGCTTTCCATCCCTTGCATAGATGTCATATGCATAACATTACATGCGTAACATTAGTAGTCGTAGTCGTCTTTTACAACACCCATGAGTATGAGAGGGGGTGGTGAATTGTATTCTTACTCCGTCACCATACGGAAATCAATTGTTTTACTTATAAAATTATTATTTGTAAGGCGTTGTTGATTTGAAAGTATAAACAATCTACCTCGCAATGGCCGATGAAAATTAATTCTACATGAAACAGATTTAATTATGTTATTGTAGCTATATCTATTCATTTAATATTGCTTTGAGCGTCTTAACCTAAGCAAAGGCTTGTTAATCTCCGTCTTCTAGTCGTGAAGCATTTATTAATGACTACTTGTACCTAAGTAGTTAGAAATTGAGATATTGGAAATATGAAATAATTATCTTCTAGAACTACTAACGTACCCGACAGACTTCGCCTTGCCCGGAATACGAACGCCATTTTAAATATGATATTTTAAATTAAACATTATAATATTTTTTTTTTTATTTTGGTGTGGTATCGAAGTATGAATTTAAAATTCCCTATCTTACCCGTCGGTGTTGTCAAAGACGACTAAGGTGTGTTTATTCTGGCATGTTTATTTGCATATTTAGTGCATGTTGAATTCATTCATCCATCCATCAGCCTATAGACGTCCACTGTTGAACATAAGACTCCCCGCGAGAATGCCACTCGGAACGGCCACTTGCATCCAACGGGTCCCTGCGACTTTCAAGATATCGTCAGTCCATCTAGTAGGGGGTCGTTCTACGCTGTGTCGTCCGACCGAGAACCTTTCTTCCTCAATGGTTATCGGTACGACGAGCGATGTGGATGGCCCATTGCCATTTCAATGTGCTAATTCTGCGGGCTATGTTGGTGACACCCGTTCTTCTACGAATTTCAGTATGCCGGATTTTATTACGTAGAGAAATATCTAGTAGATATAGTCCTATCCATGGCACGTTGAGCGACTTTGAGCCTTTTTATGAGGCTGACATTTATAGACCAAGTGCCAGTGCCGTATGTCATCGCTGTTACGTTGAATAATGGGCATAAATAACATTAGAAAATATTAAATTCCGAAGAGTTTTAATGTGACGACTATAAAGTTCACCACATTTATTTAATCTTACTAATAATATAAACATTTTCCAATGGGCTGAATTATGAATTTAATTCTTTCTCGAATCCATTGGAATACACACAAAAACAAACATCAAAATTGGTCCAACCGTTGTATATTACTTTTGACCAAAAGGCATGAGTAGGAGCTGGCCGGCCCTGGTCTATGTAAAACTCTTAATCATCTTTTACAATACCCAACCACATAAGCAGTGTAAGAGCTTGTAGTATTTGTAGCCGCTACCACACAACAGAAGGTTTGAAACTCTATCTGATAATCTAAATAGTAGTAGGTACTAAATTGCTACCTATTAGGATTTAAAAAGATAGTACAAAATTTTGTAGATTTACCTATATGTTGCATTGTATGTCTATTTAGGGATGAAAGTGTGAAATTTACAAAAATACACAATAACTTAACGAATGTTATACCTAAACGTACTAGTTAGTTCGTCTTTTACTTATCATGTATTAACCACTCAATTAATCATTGTCTAATATTGCATACTCGTAATAGTACACGGGGTACAGAAAAGCACATCTCACCTTTTCTTTTTGGGTGGGCTATGGTCACGCCGTCCGCTTCATCCGGGGTGACAAAAGGACGGAGCGCGGCCCCATTACACACCGTATTTCCTCCCCTTCGCAATTGGGCCGACCACCGGTATCGAGTTCCTTGTCATCCGTGTGTCGGCGAGATGTCCTTTCGGTACTAACCTAACGCTCCTCCCGGGACGTCGGTCGCCATCACGCGGCCAGCCTCTCTGCGGGTGACGGACTGTTCCCTGATCCAGCCATCCGCGGTCTCGGCTAGGGCTGTATCAAACGCAGGTACTCGCGCCTGCTCCGCCCAAGTCGCCGGCGCCGGATTCTACCGTAAGATAACTGCCTCACAGAAGGCGACGACACGCGTCAAAGCACATCTCACCTGAGAAAGTATTGTTTATAAGAAATAGAAAATTATGTAATAAATTTGCCTGAAGCAAGAAATAGGTAAATATTCTGCTCAACAACCAATTATCTTGCAAATTTATAGCTTTTCATAAAAAAAATATTTGTATAGATTAGGTAATACAGGCTTCATAAAATAAGGCACGATCCAATTTTATGGAAACGAATGAATGTTTGTATTCGTTTCCTATGGGTTTACAGATCGTTCATTGGATTGAATGGAATGTTTATACAGTTGCTCTAGACACTGGCCCGGAGGGTTTTGTAAAAATTGCTCCTTTCTAAAATGAACGAAGACAGTTTTCTCAACGTGTTTATTTTCTATAAACTAAATGAAAATTCCATTCTTGCCGATTACTAAACCAAATAATATTTTATATCCAAAAAGTATTTAAATTTTTGTATTTGAAATTTGCTTCAAATTATTAATGAAAACATAGAGAAATTTATGAAAATTTATGTTTAAATGTTATTTACCAGCCTTAGGGCTAAAACTTGAATAGGTCCTGTAATACATGATGATGAAATATAATTTAGCGTTTCTTTAAGGATTTAAAAAAAATGTAACTCTTATATAGTCACCATTAGTTTACTGTAGTTTCCATTCATCCGTACACCAATCTATTAACGTTCAATGCTGAACATAGGGTTTTTCACATAAATATAGAAATAAACTTGTTAGTATATTTATTCATAAATAATATGGTGCCAATTATGTTCATATCTCTTTACAGAACAGTGACCGATTTCATTTAAAAATAAATCTGTGTTACAAATGGTGTATTATATTTTAACTAAATAATGTTAAGTTAAATATTATTAATAAATAAGAATATTAGCTATAGAAGTGTCCGTAACGAGAACATAAGAATACTAACAGGAATACAAAATACTAATTTACCTGTCATGTCAGAAATGATAGCCGAATAGGCTAATTTAGTTAGTTTCCTTTTTTTTTTTTTGGCAAATTTTATATTTATTGTTCACTTATAGTGCTCCGAGGAACTGTTTGACTTGGTACCACCGTCACCATTCTACCAACGTACCACTCGACATCGTAGCAGGGTTCATCCATTTCACCTGGAAACGTTATGGTCTTCAACTGTACGTTTCCAGCGATCATTTCTCCCACGTACGTGCAAGCTCTGGAATGAACTACCTGCTGCTGTGTTTCCCGAGCGCTATGACATGTCCTTCTTTAAACGAGGTTTAAGAAGAGTATTTCCTTCACGGTAGGCAGCGGCCTTGCTGTGCCCCTGGTATTACAAAGGTCCATGTGCAGCAGTTTCACTTACCATCAGGTGTGCTGCTTGCTCGTTTGCCACCGTTGGCAATAAAAAAAAAAATAAAAAAAAAAATAAAAAAAAAAACTTAAGTCGATGAAATTACCTGGTATTTAACTTACGTAAGTTAAAAAAAAATAAAGCAAATATCTGACATCACATTAATAAATTGTTTAAAATTTATCATAATTGAGTTATTAACATGTAATCTTAGACAATTTCTATAACACAATATTACCTAAACATACAATAATACAAATTTTTACGCCTCAACGACGGCAAACCTTTGCCCAACCATTCAGAAAATCTTTTGGTGTGCTCAGTGCTCCGTAGGAATTTCTAGTCTATAAAAATGTTAGGTAACGTTTATAAATATTGTTACATTTGCGTTGTCTATAATATTGTTGCTATATATTATCGTTTGGTAACTTCAATGTCCTTCGCGTGATAAGAAGTTATTATACAGTCCACCACGATTTTCTTCTTTGCGAATGTTGTAAGAGACGATTGATGTTAGTAAATAGAAAACGTTAACGAAAGACTTAAATTGGAATTCTAAGACCACTGGAAAAGAAATCCACCAATCTACTCTTTGTAGACTGGTAGGTTTCTTTTCCATTCAATTCTAGAAAACTGCCATGTGTAATAGTAGAACGAATATGGGCCGAAGAAGAAACCTTTAAATGCTAGATATGTCTAATTATTATTGTAGCAGTGTAGAGAGTTGTTGAGCGGATATTTTGGAAAGATATTAGGGAAAGTCGTTGATAGCTTATATGATTACATATTTTTATATTAGCAGGTACATGGTTTTGTTTTGTCCAATAATATATACAGTAGAACCTGTTTAATACGATCACGTTTAATACGATTTACCGCATAATACGCCATTTTGCGTCAGTCCTAGCACCATGAGACATGTTTTCATACATTTCTTAACGCTTAATACGATCGTCATCCCGTTTAATACGCCAAAACGTGCCACTCAAATACACATATCAAATCCCCCTCAAATACCCCTTGCGGCAGCGGCCAGCGACTGACAAGTGACGACTGTCGAGCGACCCTAAAGTGATTATTTAAAGTAACGTAATAATAATAAACAACATATTCCGCGTCGGAGACCCGTAGCGTACGGACGTACACCTCGTTGCTCTCCACTGCCGCGCTCTCCCCGCACCCGCCCCCTGCGGTCGTGCGATCTCGCTCCGTCTCGCTCGCTCTCGCAGCGTACCTCGCGTCGCGTCGCGCCGCCATTTTGTTGACGTCTGTGGCCGTTCAGTGGCCCGCTCCGGGTGGCCGTGTATACGGTTGTCTGTGGCAGTTTCGCTGTTTGGACGCAGGTGTTGCCGGATCCCAACTGCACGAGTCGACTTTTTCAAGACGTCGAGTGCAGATTTCTACCGTTGGTAGATAAAAAGTCAACCCATTTTGGCCCCCTCAGGGCAGAAAACCATATTGTTTGGTCCCCGGCGGAAACCTAACGAAGCCGGGTGAGGCAAGGCCCCGATTTGCCTGCCGAGCCCCTTCAGGGCAGAGCTAACAATCGGAAGGGGTTAGAGCATCCGGCCTTGGGGGATCTCCTAGTCGGACCTAATCTACGGCTTTTCATCATTTTTCTGCAAAGGCCTAACGGCCCGAGCAGCTAGGGACCTATCGCACATTAAGATTGGCGAAGGAGTACAAGCTTAGGGCACATTAGTTAAGTACACATCCTCCCGACCTGCACCCGGTTGGTAGGGACACACACTACACACAACCCAGGGTTTACCCCCACCCAGGGCGATAGGACACATTCCTGCGAACGTTTTTCCCGCCAGCCCACGATGGCGGAAAAAACTATCGCCATCGACGCCCTTCTGGCGATCCCCGAAATAAAAGCCTACATCGCTCAACATTTTGGAGCGATAACTATTCTCCCACCGCAACCCCTACGCGCTCACTCCACCGTCCTGCCGCTCAAACCGGAATTACCGGCCACCGGCACGGCGATGGATACGGAATCGGTCCCCTCCTCAGCCTCAGCTTCATCTTCCTCCGAGTCGGAAGATTCGCCCAATGAGGGCTCCTTCATCGAAGTTCGCTCCCGTAAGCGTACTAAGAAGGCAAAAGCCAACAAAGAGGCCCCCTCTAAGGCCCCTAAAATAAAGCCAACCGAATCGGCCATAACTCCAGCCACAATCCCGTCTGAAACGACCGCTACGACCGCCTCGGCCCTCCCTGTCGTCTCGCAGACAGCCCCAATCTCTGTCCCATCCACTACGGACAGCAACACCGTCGCCCCACAGACGGTCAAAAAACCACTGGCTCCGCCGCCCCTATATATTAGGGATAAAGAGAAGTGGCTAGCCATCTCCGCGTGGCTAAACACCAACAGGATTTCGTACAAATCTGCGAAATCCACCCCCCAAAGCATACGAGTGGACCTTCACTCGTCAGCTAACCACCGCTCCGTGTCAAGCATGCTAGGGAATCAACAGATTCCCTACCATACATACACCCTCCCCGAAGCCAAACTTCTGCGTGCAGTAATACGCAATGTCCCGAGGGAAATTGACACCAAAGAGATCTTAGAATCTCTTAAAGCCCAGGATCTGCCGGTTGTAGAAGTACATCGGATGATCCGAGGCAAGGGTCGTTACCCTCTCAATATGATATTGGTCTGCCTAGCAAATACCCCTGAGGGTAAAGGCATTTTCAAAATCAAGGCCATATGTGGTCTATCCGGGGTCTCAGTAGAGCCCCCACACAAAAATGGCAACTTGGCACAGTGCCACAAGTGCCAAATGTATGGACACTCGTCCAAGAACTGCTTTGCCCGTCCTAGGTGTGTCAAGTGCCTAGGTGACCATCACACCTCTCAGTGTGAACGGCCAAAAGACATCTCCCTCTGCAAAGAGCCACCAGCGTGTGTTCTCTGTGGAGAATACGGCCACCCGGCTAACTATCGCGGCTGCCCAAGAGCGCCGAGAAGAATAGTCCGCCAACCCAACTCAAATGGCAAGGCCTTGTATTATAACAAGACCTTCGTCCCAGCCCCCTTACCAACCCACAATGCGTGGGCTCGCCCCCTGCTAACCAGCAAGGAGGTTTTCCCAACCCTGCCCAACAGGCAGCCCGCTGCCCCACCCGCACCATCTCAGCCCAAACCACCAACGATCGGGGCTAACCAGCCCACCGGTGGTAATCCCAAGCCCCCTCAGGGCGCCCCTCATCCCATCGTCCTCGCTAAAAGCGCGCCCCCAAAAGCCCCCCAAGGACTAGATCCAGATCTAGCCCTGGTGGCCAACTTCGCGGCTCAAATCAATTTCGCGGAAATCCGCGAAATTGCAGCCGATCTAAGAAAGAACGAGGGAAACAACCTCGCCCTCCTTAATATAGCGATCAAATTCGCCCCCACGTTAGAGCGTCTAGGCTCACTCAAATTCAACTAAAATGGATAGGTACACTCCCGGCAGAGTTAAACCCAGACACCTCAAAGTAGGGACATTCAACGCTAATAGCCTTACCCAACAGAGGGATGAAGTAGGCACATTCCTTCGGGAACACCAGCTCGACATCTTGTTAGTACAAGAAACGTTCTTAAAACCATTCAACAGGGACCCTAGAATCGCGAACTATAATATAGTTCGCAATGATAGGACAACCTCACCAATGGGTGGAACGCTCATTTACTACAAAAGGTCGCTGCATTGCACACCTGTGGATCCGCCCCCTCTGATGTACATTGAAGCTTCAATTTGCAGACTAGCCCTCTCAGGCCATCAGCCTATCACCCTTGTATCCGCATATCTCTCTCCCAATAGAGAACATTCGAAACAGTTGGTTGAAAAAGATCTAAAAGCCTTGCTAGAATTGGGAGGCGCCGTCATCATTGGCGGTGACCTTAACGCCAAGAACACCTCTTGGAGCTGTCAAAGTTCCAATACGAGGGGCAAGACTTTAGAGCTATTCGCTGACAGACTGGGATTTGATGTCATAGCGCCCATAGAGCCGACACACTTCCCCTTTAACGTTTCGCACAGGCCGGACATACTCGATATCTTTCTTCTCAAAAACATAAACCTTCGTTTATGTTCAATAGAAGTTCAACACGAGTTAGACTCAGATCACCGCCCGGTGACTCTGGAACTAGCCTCCCGCACCCCCGGCCCCTCAGGCCACAACAACGAAAGGACCAAGATAGCGACTGACTGGGCACGGCTAGAGAAAAATCTCAAGTCAACCTCGTCGGTCCACCTTGATCAAATTCCCAATGACATTACGTCTAAGGAACATACCTCTCAGGCGATCGAGTCGCTTACAAGTCACGTGCAGTCGATAATGGACGACTGCTCGCGGCCGGTACCAGATACGAGCGATCGTAAATGGCGCCTGCCAGACGACGTCCGTGACTTGTTAAGACGTAAAAACGCCGCGACACGCGCTTATGACCGCTACCCCACGGAGGACAACCGTACCCGCCTACGGTCACTCCAGAGGGAGGTTAAACAAGCTATTAATGAATTGAGACAGAGCAAATGGGACGCCATGCTCGAGGAGCTAGAGCCCTCTCACACAGCCTTTTGGCAGCTTTCCCGCTCACTCAAAAAAGACATCGTGTCCACTCTCCCTCCTCTCACCAGACCCAACCAGCCACCGGCGTTTATGGACGACGAAAAGTCAGAATGCCTGGCCGACTGCTTGGAGCTTCAGTGTACGCCGAGTACACTACACCCCGACGTCGCGAATCACCGCTTCATCGCCGACGAAGTGGAACGTCGTACCACTCTCTCGCGCTCGTTACGAAACGACAACCCCGATCAGCCTATCCCAGTAGTAACCACCGATGAGGTCGAATCGTTAGTCAGGGGTCTTAAAACCAGAAAAGCCCCAGGTTCGGACGGAATCTCAAATAAAGTCATTAAATTATTCCCCGCCCACTTGATAGTCCTGTTGTGCTGCATCTTCAATGCAGCACTAAATAATAACATCTTTCCCGCGCAATGGAAAGAGGCCGTGGTAATAGGAATCCACAAACCCGGCAAGCGCCGTACCGAACCCAGTAGTTACCGCCCGATTAGTCTACTAAAAGGTCTAGGTAAGATCTACGAACGAATAGTTCTCAGTAGACTACGCACATTCGCCAAGGCTAACAACCTCGTTCCCGACGCACAGTTTGGTTTCCGAGCTAAACACAGCTGCGTACAACAAGTTCACCGCTTGGTAGAATACACAAGTAGTCAGTTCATCATGAACAGATATACGGGTGTATTATTCCTAGACGTAGCGAAAGCATTCGACAAGATTTGGCATGAAGGCCTAATCTACAAACTCTATCTCCTCAAGATCCCTCACTACTTAATTCTCATTATACATGACTACTTAAGTCATCGCAGCTTTCGCTACAGGGTGGAAGGGACGTTGTCGACCTCCCACCCTATCAAGTCCGGCGTCCCTCAGGGGACGGTCCTCTCCCCATTTCTCTTCACGCTATACACTAGCGATATGCCCAAATTCAACCGGGTACATAAAGCGCTTTACGCTGATGACACCGCACTCTTTTGTGCTGGTAGATCCCCGACAACAGTAGCCAAGACTCTCCAAACAGCTGTTACCGCCCTAGCCAATTGGTTTAGGAAATGGAGATTAGAAATCAACCCCGAGAAGAGTCAGGCGGTCATGTTCACTAGACGAACTGCCCGTTCCTACTCTATCGACAGCATTCCCTCCCTTAAAATTTTCAACAAGCCGGTCACTTGGACCAGGCAGGCCAAATACTTGGGTGTGACCCTTGACGATCGACTCAGCTTCGCCCCTCACATAAAGCAAGTCCGCGCACGGGCAGCCTTTGTGATGGGCCGTCTCCACTGTCTACTCAACTCTAGGTCGCGTATGCCCCTGAGTAGCAAAATCCGACTATACACCACCTGCATACGGCCTATCATGACCTATGCCAGCGTGGTGTTCGCGCATGTTAAGCCACACAGGATCCACAGGCTACAGACACTTCAAAATCGTTTCATGCGCCGATCTACGGGAGCACCGTGGTTCATACGAAACGTCGATCTCCACATCGACCTCGAACTGCCGACCATCAAGCAGTTTATGAAACGGTGCTCTCAGAGCTACTTTGACTCTGCCATGACACACCCCAACCAACTAGTGGTTGGGGCGGCTTCCTATAGACCCTCCAAAATCTCCTCCATCCGACGTCCTCGTCACGTCCTCGACGAAGAGGACGACAATATCACACTCGCTCAACAAAGAGCCTACACGGCCCGCGAGGCCTTAACAAATAAATATCCGCGGTTCCGCCCTCGCCGTCGAGGTGCGAAACCGCGCCGCGCAAAAGTCACTACTAAAAACGTGGGCACGCCCACTTTGCCTCCAGCGACGTCCCAAGCCGAGGTCCGTTCCCCACAGGGGGAGCCCTTGGGCGATGTCGCTTAGCATACTTTTCTCCGGGTTGAGAGCCCTCAGCGCTCACCCATAGTCCGCGTCAAGCTGTCAAGGCCATCTGCGGCCAACAGCTGTACACACACAAAAAAAAAAAAAAAAAAACAACATTTTTTATATTTTAAATATTTTTTATTTCTTAATATTTAAAAATGTATCTAGTAGTAGTATATTAAACAAAGAAAATAAACAACATTTTTTATATTTTAAATATTTTTTATTTCTTAATATTTAAAAATGTATCTAGTAGTAGTATATTAAACAAAGAAAATAAACAACATTTTATTGAGGTAATTTTTAAATGTTAAATTTAATACGTAATCAAAATAATAATAGAATATAATAAATAACAATGGCACGTTCCCTTTCCGTTCCGTCCGTTCCGTTTCCCTTTCCCGCATAATACGCTTGCCCGTTTTTGATCGTGTCCCTTTTTTTTTTATGGGTGGGCTATGGTAAGCGCACGCGCGGTCCGGTCCGTCCGGGGCGATGAAAGGATGGCGCGCGGGCCCATAACCCACCCGTACCCACGTCACCTCGTTGTTGGGCCGACCACCGGAGCAGATGTGACTTGTCGTCAGTGGTCGGCCTGACGGAATACGCTTTCAGGTAACCTCACCTCTTGACGTCCTAGGACGTCGGTCGCAGTCGCGCGGTCAGCCTCTCTGCGGGTGACGGACAATTCCCAGGTCCGATCACCCGCGGCCTCGGCTAGGTGATCGTGTCCCATCGATCGGGTTTGATCGTGTCCCTGCGAAATCGTCTTAAACGGGTTTTACTGTATATAAATGCTAATAAAAAGGTTTATCGTTAAGATTAAAATAACCATAAGCTAATATTAGAATAATAATACTCAGTTTAAATAGTAAGTATTAAAGGTTCGTTACCATCTTCATCTCAGCTCGTATAGGTCCCACTACTGGGCTCGAGCGTCCTACACAATAAAAGGAAACTGACCAACTATACCACGCTGGTGAGATGGTTTGTTATAGGACCTCACCTTTCGAGACCTTTCGAGTGCTTCTCCTCTTGCATAGATGTTGTCTATATTATATCCTTTATTCGTTAATTACGACATCCATGGACAATGTAGGGTGATGAATTATATTCTTACTTCATCACCACATGATAACATGATCAATACATAATTGTTTTGATCCTTATCTTTAAATAAAATTAATTGCCTGTTTGTAATGTCAAAATAATGCGTTTATTTTCATGGTGACGTTGTTATTTGCGCGATACCTATACCTAAAAAAGTCTGTCTGTTTGTTCTGCATAATCTTCAAAACGGCTGGACCGATATTAACAATATTTTGCTACCAAGTAGCTGTCTATACAAAGAATTACTGGGCTATATTTGAGGCCGGTATTCCGAAGGTTATATGAACTACGCAGGTGAAAACGCGGGAATTTACTAGACTACCATAAACATCTATCTTACGTAGGTAATATAGGCAAGTGCGCTAAAGCATAATCCGTCTTTCCTGAATACTAGGAGCGTATACAATAATAAATATGATTAGTGTCAAAATTGTACTGTGACTACTAACATATGCTCAAAATGGTACATAAAATAATAAAATGTACATTCTATCTTAGAAAGATATTCACAAGCGTATGTATACATATATATATAACCGTATTACTGTTTTTTTTTCTATTATATTTATTTTATGTTATACCGCCCGTGAATTCGCTTGCTTCTATTGATGGCTCTTCGTAGTTTAAACGTCTTCCGCGTAGTGACGGAGTAAGAATACTATTCAGCGCTCCTTTTCTTGCCTCTGGAAGTTATAAAAGACAACTGAGATATGAAATATGCATATAACATCTATGTAAGAAAAAGAACCATACCAAACCATACCAAAAATAGGATGTTTTATTTTTCTTTTCATTTATTTGTTTCGATTCCAATCCGACCGCCACTGTCAAAATTAGCATAGAATGTAATAGATGTAATACTACTGAGGCCATTAAAGCAAGAAGAAGACATATATAACGCATAGTTGAAATTATTGTTATGCCTTTTGAATTACAATTTAATTTCATTCAATGTACCTCTTCTTCTTCTACAATAATATGAGCTATTGGTGTCAGTGTAGAGTTATTATTACATTCATTATTCACGTCTTTAATATTCGTATTTCAGTCAATCGTTAGCAATGATTTGGTGCTGATAACCAAATCATGCCGCCTCTCAGAATTTTGGCAGATTGTGAAAATGCACGTAATTCGCTATTATCACATATGTTATTCTGATATGTAAGCTATATTATTTAAAGTTTCATCGAAATCCATTCAGTAGTTTTTACGTGAAAGAGCAACAAACATCGTCACATCCTCACATACAAACTTTCGCGTTTATAATATTAGTAGGATAATGTGAATATCAAACCTTCAAAGCTCAGGAAGCTAATGGATAATAATATATAATTTAATATAATTTAACGACATTATTAACATTTTCGCTACTGTTATGTGAATAATTGGAGACATATTGTTGTTATTCAGCCGCCGTTACATGAAAATTTATATGCCGTTATATGAAAGTTTAAATCTTATATTTTTAATTTTTAGCAATGTACCAAAACAATTTAAGTAATTCAATGTAAAACAGAATAATTTATTTAAATATATACTGTAGAAAATAATACATTTATTTCTGGAAAGAAAAAAGCTCGATATGAATGAAGCAAACACTCAACGAATTTGCGCTTATCACTGAACTAACAAGGTAGAAAGGAACAAGGAAAATCATATGCAAATCTTTATTTATATTAGAATTACATAGCTGAAGAGTTTGATTGAAAATACGAGTTAGATCTCAAACATTCTTTTAACATTACGTAATGGGTCTATCAAAAGTAATGTTAGAATTTAAATCCAATTGATATCATAAAGTTTTCAGTCTAGTCTTAACCTAGGTTTTATACTGCGCCCTTTTAATTAGGAAATAGTTTTTGAAAAATTTACACACTGCTGAATGTTACTTTAACGTTGGTCCTAATGTAATCTGGAACTATAAGCCCTATGAACATTGCTTTGTCCATGAAGGGACTATTAATACAATTTAGTTATTCTTCTTTTGCCTTGGATGTTATAATTTATAACTTACTAGCATCCTGCCCTCGCTACGCATCCGTTTCAGTCGCCTTACGCGCGTAGTTCCCATTGGAATACCGGGATAAAATATAGCCTGTGTTACTCTCTGATATTATAACTCTCCATTGGTGAAAGAATTTTTGAAGTCGGTTGGTGGTTTAAGCGTGAAAGCGTAACAAATAAACAAACTTACTTCCGTATTAATAATATTAGTAAGGATAAAGATTTTATTGCCCGCGCAGATAGCACAGTGATCCTTATGCGTAAGTATCATATGGTTCGATTTCCACGCAGTACAATACTCTGTACGCTACATTAATTAGTTGTTCGGAGTCTAGGTGTAACTTATATGCGTTAATTATATGTTTATAAAGTCCCTTATAATACAAGGATTATTTCCTTAGCACAAGAGTGATTGAAAAAAGATTAACGAAGGAATCAAGCTGGTTTTCAATAGCAAACGAAGAATAACTTTAATTAAAATTCGGTGCTAATTCTACTGCAGAAGAATGTATTGGAGACGTTTAATAGCAGAAGGTATATAGGCAAGAAATGATGTGGGGGTAATATACACCTTACAAATAATATTTGTAGCGCGTTACAACACGCTAAAACAAATCGTGATGATAGTAAATTTCACAGCTTGCTTTTGACGTAGGTTACGACCTGAATAGCTAAATAGTACTAGTCACGGAACACTTTGCATAGCATAGTATGTTATCTACACTATTCCGCCTACTTCACTGTTAGAACGTGCGCACCGTTTATTTTCAAAGCTTTTTACATGTTAACAATAATTTATCTAGTTCATATTTTATCGTCTATGCAACTACATTATTAATAACTTTTTAACTGTTATATTAAAAAGTGCATGATCGTATATCTGATATAGGTCCAGATTGCAAGTTTACCGAGAATTCGGTATCGAACTATTAGTATTCAAATTCATATAATAACTAATTGTTTTATCATGATAAATATCAGTACTTAAAAACGTTGAAATATTATAAATGTAGAAGACTTTGTGAATCTTTGTGTCATTAATACAAGATATATTGCTTATATAACTGTAACCTGACCACAATGTGTTTTCATACTTTGTAAGCCAAAAAGTAGTGAAGATTTTAGAAAATTACAAAAACAGAATAATAATAACACTGAGATTCGATCCCACGCTGTTTGAATGCCAAAACAAAACAAAAAGAAAACTGGACAACTTCCCAACTGAGCTATTGTCACATTGACAACGACGACGAAATTCGAATTCCTATTCGGAGAATGTCAAAAACATTTCATGACATTGTATTGATTAGCTAAAAACACCGACAAAATAACATTTTCTATAAATAAAACCTAGCTAGATCGATTTTTGCCCCGAAACCTCTAGTATGCCAAATTTCATCAAAATCGTTGGAGCCATTGCCGAGATCCTGAAAATATATACAAGAATTGCTTGTTTAAAGATATAAGATATTGTAAAGAGAAAAGATTTTTTTGTACGTAATGAACAGGCCCCGAAAGTAGCAAACCGATTTTAATCATTTTCTCATTAATAGAAAGCCGAATTAGTGGGAAGTAACATAGCCATTTCCGTGTGATGACGGAGTAAGAATACCATTCACCACTCCTTATCTTGCCCGTGGATGTCCTAAAAACCGACTAAGGGATATAATATTGGGATATTTTATTGTCATATTGTATGACAATAAACTTTGTATAATTATGCTCCGTGGGTTTTGCTTACAGATTTCTCGATTTTTCAGTAGTTGTCAAAGATAGATCTTTGTACAGACAATTCTCAATCGCCTATTGAAACTAAAAAAAAAAGAGACCTCTCTTTTTTTTACTACTATAATAAGCCACAATACTGACGTGCCCGTTTTTTTTAACAGCGTCACTGTCTTATTATTTCACTGTAGGTATGCCAGAAATTAACGAAAGACCCGCAGCCTTTACCAATATCGCGCTGACCACGTATTCAATCTCCTTCGTCATTAGACCAACCATTGGTATTGAGTTCCTCCGTCCATGACCGACCTAGCATGTTACCCTTTCGGGTGCCATTCCTCCCCAACGCCATGGTGCCCAATATACAAGTTTAAATTTCATAAATATAATATGAAATATTAAGTAGCAAACACTTTTTTCTACATCAGAATAATTTCACCAATTCTCCGTTTGGGTTTAAGAATGCAATGCCCCTAAATTTTTATCCTAACAAAACTCTTGACTTTTTCGTAGTCATAAAAACTGTATAAGATAACACAGTAGTAAGATAGGCAGCAGTGACAGCCTAGAGCAACAATGTACGCCAAGTACCACATACCCCGATGCCGAGAAGCACGCCCACGTCGATAGGGAAGTGGTGTGGCGAGCCTCTCTCCCACAACCGCCGCTAGATACTGAATTAGGTAGGGACGACGCCTCAAGTCAACCTATCCCAGCAGTCACCATAGATGAAGTAGCTTCGATCGTCAAGGGACTACGCCCTAGGAAAGCCCCCGGTTCGGACGGCATAACCAATAAAGTTATTAAACTCTTTCCCACGTCCCTACTGGTCCTTCTGACCTGCATTTTCAACGCAGCGCTCAATAACAAAATCTTTCCCGTTCAGTGGAAAGAAGCCGTGATAATAGGAATCCACAAACCCGGCAAGAACCGATCCGAACCCAGTAGTTACAGGCCGATAAGTCTTCTTAACGGTCTTAGCAAAATGTACGAGCGCGTAATCCACCTTCGCCGAGGAAAACCACCTCATACCACACGAGCAGTTTGGCTTTAGACCCAAACACTCGTGTGTCCAACGAGTCCATCGTATCGTGGAAAGCATCAACGTAAAACTGCAACGCAACCTTTTTACGGGGATACTCTTCTTCGATGTAGCCAAAGCTTTCGACAAGGTATGGTATAATGGCCTTATCTTCAAGTTATTCCAACTTGGAATCCCCCACTACCTCGTAATTATCATACGATAATTTCTAACCAATCGTAGCTTCCGCTACAGAGCAGAAGGGACACTTTCTTCCCCGCACCCGATCAGAGCTGGCGTACCGCAAGGTTCGGTCCTCTCTCCCCTTCTACTCGCGCTATATACTAGCGACATCCCCAAGTCTAAGTTCGTGCAATCAGCCCTCTACGCTGACTACACAGCTATATTCGTATCCGGGCTTAACCCGGACGCTGTCACTCGAAATCTCCAAACTGCAGCTACTGCCCTTGGCAAGTGGTTCCGTAAGTGGAGAATAGACATTAACCCAGATGAGAGTCAGGCGGTCATGTTTCACAGGAGACGTGCCGACCTGTACCCCCCCGAGAGCTTCACTCAAGTCCGCATTTTTGATAAGCCCATCCCCTGAGCGTCAAATGCAAAGTATCTAGGCGTCACCCTTGACAATCGTCTCAGCTTCGCTCGATACATAACCACTGTGCGCTCGCGTGCAGCGTTCGTTATGGGGTCGTTTACACAGCTTACTCAACCCAAAGAGTAAGCTGTCGCTCAAATGCAAAGTCCGTCTTTACACTGCCTGCATACGCCCCATCATGATGTATGCCAGTGTAGTATTTGCTCACGTTAGGCCACACAGGATCCATAGGCTACAAACACTTCGGAATAGGTTCATGCGTAAGGCTACGAGCGCACCGTGGTTCATACGCAATGCCGATCTCCACATCGACTTGCACTTGCCGACCATCAGGCAATATATGAAACAGTGTGCCCGTAGATATTTTGATTCTGCCACTACACACCCCAACCCCTTAGTGGTCGCTGCGACCAACTATATCCCGTCCCGCATCTCGAAGGTCCCTTGGCCGAGACTCGCTCTCGACGAGCCCAACGACGAGATCACGATAGCTCAGAATACAGCATACACGGCCCGCGAAGCCGCAACAAAGAAAAGACCATGGTTCCGTCCTCGCCGTCGAGGTGCGAAACCGTACCGCGTAAAAATAAATAAATCTAAAGTGGGACCACCTTCCGTGTGGTGACGGAGTAAGAATACAATTCACCACCCCCTATCTTACCCGTGGGTGACCGTATGAGACGACTAAGGGATATAAAACGCATATAACATCTATGCGAGAGAAGGAAAACTCGAAATAAAACCCTATACCAACACGTCTGACCATTGTGGTATAGTAGGTCAATTACCCTTCCGTTATGGAGGAGGCCCGAGCCCAACAGTGGGACGTATATGGGCTGAAATGATGATGATGATGATGAACCATTTTTTATCATTTACATTTTACGGGAAAATGGCTTATTTACGAAGTGATTTTAAGCGATACAGTATTAATCCTTATCTAATTAAATAAATTAATTATGATTAGCAGCGATCGGACGCGTTTATCTGCGCTCTCTATCGAGGAAAATAATCCTTAATAATAATATAAATGCGAAAGTAAGTTTGTTTGTTTGTTACGCTTTCGCGCTTAAACCACCGAATCGATTTCAAAAATTCTTTCACCAATGGAAAGCTACAATATCAGGGAGTAACATAGGCTATATTTTATCTCGGTATTCTCATGAGAAAAGGAACTACGCGGGTAAGGCGTCTAAAACCGAAGCGAAGCGAGGGCGGGTCACTAGTTTGAAATAAAGCTATACTACCACTTTAACTATAACTTTCCACAATCTTCCAGTCGTCACTGGCGCTATAAACGCTAAAAAGTGTGCGAAACATCGACTAGTTAAAAATCAAATACAAAAGCGGTGAAATGCATAAAAATATATTTATTTTAAATATATAATAGTCAAGTAAACATCAGAAATCTTTGTAATCGTTGTTATTTTATTTAAGTCATTCTAGACAGATAATAATAAGAGAGTAACGGACACAAAGATAAGTATCGCAGATCAATTTGAATTGTTATGAATTATTCAAGGGCATATTTTAAAAACTGATAGTCGATAATACTTGACACTTGATAATAATTAGATTTACGGAAGAAGTGTAATATAAAATTATCTAATCTTTTTCTATAAATAATCTTCTTCGTTACAATAATCTTTTTAATAATTTCTTTCCTATACAGAAGTTTAAAAATATTTGTTATATTGAAGAACAGATAGATCTTTATGGGCTCATCATTTACTATTCAAATACGCATTAATTCGGAACTACAAAGGTTTTAAATATTTACATTACCTCAATATGAGTAGACCACGAAACTACCGTAAACTATAATAAACTAGCTGTTTTGGTTGTATTTAGTATTCATGTAAATGAAATAAAGCAACCAGGAGACTAGGGATATATTTATATATAGATCACATATTTGTGGTAGCGGTAGCTGCGTGGAGCGGGTCTCTCCCTTCCTTCCATAGTGTTTGAGGGGAGTGATGGCTGCTCTAGTAGTTAACTCGTGATCGGTTACCGCTTGTGGGATCTGGTCCAGCTATAATCGATTGAATTATATTAAGTATCTTGCGGTTCGAAGGGCATCACACTGGAGCTAGTTCTTACAAAATATGTACACAATTGTATATCTAGTAAGAAGAAAAAAAAATTAAAAATAATATTAATAGACAAGCCCGCTGAATTTCGAGCGCTCTCTGGGGCGGGCCTCGGAATGGGGTGAACGGAACCTAGTCCAGTTCAACCCCACAAAGACACAAGTTTGCGCGTTCACTGCAAAGAAGGACCCGTTTGTCATGGCGCCACAGTTCCAAGGAGTAACTCTCCCAATTTCTGAGAGTATTAGGATTCTCGGCGTCAAAATATCGAGCAAAGTCCAGTTTGGGAGTCATTTAGAGGACAAAGCCAAATTGGCAAGCAAAAAGTTGGATGTCCTGAACAGAGCCAGGCGGTACTTCACACCGAGACAGCGTCTTGTGCTATACAAAGCACAAGTTCATCCTCATGTGGAGTACTGCTCACATCTCTGGGCAGGTGCGCCCAAATATCAGCTAGACCCACTTGACTCCCTGCAAAGACGGGCTGTTCGAATCGTCGGGGATCCCAATCTTACGGACAGATTGGAGTCGCTGGAGCAGCGGAGAGACGTTGGGTCACTCTGTGTTCTCTACCGACTCTTTCACGGGGAGTGCTCCGAGGAACTGTTTGACTTGGTACCACCGTCACCATTCTACCAACGTACCACTCGACATCGTAGCAGGGTTCATCCATTTCACCTGGAAACGTTATGGTCTTCAACTGTTCGTTTCCAGCGATCATTTCTCCCACGTACGTGCAAGTTCTGGAATGAACTACCTGCTGCTGTGTTTCCCGAGCGCTATGACATGTCCTTCTTTAAACGAGGTTTAAGAAGAGTATTTCCTTCACGGTAGGCAGCGGCCTAGCTGTGCCCCTGGTATTGCAAAGGTCCATATGCAGCAGTTTCACTTACCATCAGGTGTGCTGCTTGCTCGTTTGCCACCGTTGGCAATAAAAAAAAAAAAAAAAATTCTTGCCAGATCTTCTCAGTAGCGTGGCGTAGGTGGCGTTCCGAACCGGTGGTAGTTTATTTTTTTTTTGGATAATTTTATTTAATTTTGTAAACTTGACAATATGTAAGTGCCCTCTCAGGGTTTATGCATAATAAATTATTCGAATTTGAATTTTACCGTAGACAGTTACAGAGGATATGACCAAAGATATAAGTCATCATCATCATCGCAACCCACATAAGTCCCACTATTGGGCTCGGGCCTCCTCCACAACGGGCACAATAGGGAGTGGTGAAACTGTATTCTTACTCCGTCACCACACGGAAAAAGGTATAAGTGAATTAATTAAATTATTATGTCATAACTTTCATCACTTGACTAAAAATATATTAATTCCGTGTAAATTTATCAAACTAACTTAAGATCGATGTAAATAGATTCAGAAGTTTCAAGTACCTGTACAAGGTTAATCGAGTGCAATTTGGTTGAGTCAGCCGGGAAGCGCCGGACCTCGTTTACCAATAAGTACATTAATCGATCGGATGATGAGGAAATGACTCAGATTTAGGTTGTCGAGTCATTAAAAAAATCTTTTACTACCATTTAGGGCAAGCTAATTTCAAATGACAAGCATAATATGTATTTTTATTTATTGAATGAAGTAAATATTTGAGCTGCTTTTTCGTGTAAAGTAATACATGTTAGCGTTCATTATTTTAGATAATAATAGTTATGTTATTTTAGTATGTAGTTTATAAGTTCCAAATTGTTCTATTCTAATGTTTTGGGGGGAAAATTGTCACCATTATTAATGCTGGAGAAAGGTTTTGTTTCAAAACCCAAAAAAAGAATGAGAATGCAAATTATTGATGAAATTAAATCTTTACATAATAATCTTTGCATTTTTATGAATCGATAATCGCTTTGCTACAGACCATTTTCCTCGTAAACTGTCAGGCGATTTTCCCTAGGGAAATAACGGTTGATGAAGATTGAATGAAAAGGTCTCTGTGGTTATAGAGTACGAATACAACTAACAATCTCTCTTGCTCATGAGTGTCGTAAAAGCTGAATAAGGAATATATGCATGTAGCATCGATGCAAGAGAAGAAAAACTCAATACAAAACCTTATGCCAATACGTCTGACTAGCGTGGAGTAATAGGCCAATTTTTCTCAATTTGTGGAGGAGACTTGAGCACAATAGTGGGACTTATGTAGGCTGAAATAGAACGAGATCATTGCTGTTCGCAATTGATATTATAAATATATCGAAGAAAAAAGAAAAAAAACGTATTGCCGTACGCCGTCCTCCCTCTACCCCGGACGGTTTGGGAGACGTATGTCTAGACCGTAGCCTATCTGAGAAAAAACTAGCAGCTACACACTACATAAGGAAAAACAATATCATTTTTCTTCGTTCACCATTGTATTTACTGTAATCCATATTCTGGTGTTAACTCTAGATTTTATCTTTGCGGATATATACAAACACGATAAGAGATAATAATAGATTATTTTGCCGAGATGCACAAATAATAAATATCATATCTACTAACATTATAAATATTCTACTTTATAATTTTTCCATCCAACCATCAGCCTATAGACGACCGCTGTTGGACGTCCCCACGCGCCGCTCTACGAGAATACGGTCCTGTATCACATGTATTCAACGTTTCCCTGCGAATTTCAAGATAGGGTCGGATTTTATCACGTAGAGAAATATCGAGCATAGCTCTCTCCATCCCACGGTGAGCTGCTTTAAGATTTTCTATAAAGCCGCCATTTAAGACCAATAATAATTTGTAATTTTTAGTTGATAAATATTTAACAGTTTGTATATAAGGACACTTTTCACCCTTATTAGAGGCAGATATTCTCATGGTTGAGTTTTACTTTTTTGGTTTGTTTCATTTATTTGTAGTTGTTTCAAGTAGATAACATTTAAAAGACAAATGTACACTCTGTATTTATATATACCAAATTTACAATCGACATACAGTTGGAAATTGGCTAAGATAGCAATAATCTAACTTTTTTTTTTGGGGGTGGGTTGCGGTCGGCGCTCTCCTCGCACCACTCCGTCCGAGGCGACAGAAGAGCGTAAGCACGCACACCCGCAACCCACCCACGATGCACGTCGCCTTCATCGTTGGGCCAACCACCGGAGCAGGGTTACTTAACGTCAGTAGTCGGCCCGACGGAATACCCCCTATTTGGGGTACCCTCCCATCGACCGACGTCCCCCCTCGGAAAGGACGTCGGTCTTTCCTCACGCGGTCGGGCTCTCAGTGGGTGACTGACTAATTCCCCGGTCACGTCACCCGCGGCCTCGCCTAGGTCGGCATGAGGCGCAGGTATTCGCGCCTACGCCGCCCCAGTCGGCGGCGGCGGATCGCCTCATCGAGGCTGTGCTCCTCGTGCAGGCGAACCGCTGCCTCCTTCCGCGAGGTCACTGCCTCGCAGAAGGCTGCGACCGCGTCCTAATTCCTGACGCTGCCAATCATCGCCCTGGCGATAGTCGGCAGCGTCAGGTCGGCACCGATAATTGCGACGAGTTCACGCCGCTGCCCCGCCCAAGTGGCACAGGCCTCAAGCGTATGCTGCACCGTGTCCTCGTCGCAATCGCAGTGGTGGCAGGACGGTGTACTCTCCCTCCTAACGACCTTGTGCAGATATTTGACGAAGCACCCATGCCCCGTCAACACCTGCACTAGTCGGAAGGAGAGCACCCCGTGCCGCCTTTCCAACCACTGCATCAGCACCGGTCGGAAGGCCTCCACGATTCGCACCCGAATTTGAGGCCTCTCCAGCCGGACTGCCCAACGGGCAATGACGTCCCGGCGGGCGTCGACGCGCCAGGTGGTGAGCTCCCTCAACGAGACCGCACCGCCCTCCGCTCGCACCCTCGACACCCGCCGATACAAACTGGCGAGTATTTCCGCCTCCAGGTCCCACGGGGGAGTCCCGGCCAACAGGCACGCTGCCTCCGTCGCCACCGTGTGGTATCCGCGTATGGCCCTGACCGCCAAGGCCCTCTGTGGTCGCCACAGAAGAGCCCTGAGTCGAACGGTCAGGGACCCCGCCCACACCGGTGCGCCGTACAGGGCCATCGATCGGATGAGCCCCGCGTACAGCCGTTGGCACGTAGCGTTCGGCATAAGCCACGATAAGGCGGACGCTGCGCCGTCGAGCCGTAGAGCGAGTCTGCGGAAATGCTCCCGGAACCACCATTGCTCGTCGAGCACCAGGCCCAAATACCTCATATGGGCCCGAATGCTGATCTCAACCGAATGGACGGTAATCGAGACGCCGATGGGAGGGCTCATACGGCGCCCACGGAACAAGAGGGCCTCCGTCTTGTCCACGGTGACCCTGAACCCCAGCGCCTCGATGCGCCTGACGATCTCTTCGGTGCCTAGAGTCACCAGGCTTGCCGCCTCTTCTAGCGTCCCAAAACCGGCTGTGACGAGCGTGTCGTCGGCGTAACAAATCACGCCCAGCCCGGGCGGGAGGCTCCCTTTCAACGCCCATTCGTAGCCGATGTCTCACAGGGTGGGTCCGAGGATCGACCTCTGCGGGACACCGCACGTCATGGGTGTTCGCACAACGTCCCCTGCTCGGTTGGTGCAGAGGACGCTGCGCCCCTCCAAATAGTCTGCCACTAGCCGCCTCAGGTAAGCTGGCACCCCGTGATACCGGAGCGTCTCCCTGATGCAGCTGAATGGCAGACTATTGAATGCGTTGGTGATGTCCAGGGACACCACCAACAGCACTCCCCCGCCGGTGATGCAATAATCTAACCTGACTTAACCTAACGGCTGTTTTTTTTTTATGGGTGGGCTATGGTAAGCGCACACGCGGTCCATTTCGTCCGGGGTGACGAAAGGACGGCGCGCGGGTACGTCGGCCCAACAACGAGGCGACCCAACACCCTAACCTAACGGCTGATAGCACTATGTTTTGCAAAACAGTACCTACCTAAATTTTACTATTGAAATAGCCTTGGAAATTGACTTGAACTGTAAAATTGACTAAATATATGATCTTAGTGAGTGTAAATAGGGTACAGTCGTATTACGGAGAAACAGAAATTTAATTTATATACGAATGCTTGCTGGAACACATGCACAAAGGACTCACTGTTCTATTAAGCTCAGATTATTCACGACATCTATCGTCTTGCGTGGTGTATTATAGTGGTAGTTTAGGCATACGTACACAGAGCTCATTGTAAATAAACTTGGTAACAATCAAGTCTATTTAGAAACGAATTATAACGTTGTGAAACGTTTTAAAAATATATATCTGTATGCATATGTATTTAGATTATAAGAAATTTAATTTAGGAAATCCATAGCTTATTCATCCGTCTTAAATTTTCTGTAACATTAGAATCTAACAATTATGATCGAAAGTTAATATTTAATAGTATGAATAAGAAGAATTATTCATGCCCAACATCAAAATATCCGTCGGTATCCGCAGCCGATCTTGGCGCTGTCGAGAATAGTTCGAGCGCGTCACGAATGGGGACGCGGTCGCCTGCAAGGCAGTTGTCTCCCAGAAGGAGGCGGCAGGTTCGGGAGGAATTGCTTTACCACAACACGCTCCGCCGCCGGGGCGTTGGGCGGTGCACCAACCTGCGCCTGATGCCCTAGCCGAGGTCGCGGATGGACGGATCCGGGATTAGTCCACCATCTGCATAGAGTCCGACCGCGTGAGAGCGACGCTCCGGCAACATTTTCTTCCTCGCCGGGGCGTTAAAGGGGATCGTACCCGAAAGCGTAACCCGCTGGGCCGATCACGGAAGTCAAGGAATCGGTACCAGTAATCGACCCAATGGCGATAGGGAGGGAATACGGTAGGCTATGGAGTCGCACACCGCTCATTCGTCGCCCCGGACTGATTGGACGGGGTGTGTTCAAACCATAACCTACCAGAAAAAAGGGCAGAAAATATTGACTTTGATTCCAACATTCATCAACCTATCCTAGGAATTAAATATTCCTAGGAATTTTTCTAGGCACAAATCATTTTTATACCACATTCACTACGCTCCAGATATTTGATAACACATAAGAACACTGAAATCTATACCAATAAATAAAATTGGAGTGTCTGTTTGTAATGTCAAAATAATAGGCTTTTTTCATGCTCACACGGTTATTTGCACGACACCTATGCCTAAAATAGCAATTAAAAATTTTTTGTCTGTCTGTCTGTTTGTTCCGGGTAATCTTCAAAACGGCTGGACCGATTTCAAAAATTCTTTCACCAATGGGAAGCTATAATATCAGGGCGTAAACTAGGCTATATTTTATCCCGGTATTCCCACGGGAACGAGAACTACGCGGGTAAAACGACTATAACCTATAACCGAAGCAAAACGTTGGCGGGTTGCTAGTTTTAAATAAAACTACGGATTTTATCGCGTTTGTGTTTGAAATACAAACGCGATAAAATCCGTAGTTTTATTTATAATCTAAATACATTCAAATTCTTTTGTTATCTATACCAATAAATAAAATTGGAGTGTCTGTTTGTAATGTCAAAATAATAGGCTTTTTTCATGCTCACACGGTTATTTGCACGACACCTATGCCTAAAATAGCAATTAAAAAACTTTGTCTGTCTGTCTGTCTATCTGTCTGTCTATCTGTCTGTCTGTTTGTTCCGGGTAATCTTCAAAACGGCTGGACCGATTTCTAAAATTCTTTCACCAATGGAAAGCTATAATATCAGGGCTTAAATTAGGCTATATTTTATCCCGGTATTCCCACGAGAACGGGAACTACGCGGGTAAAACAACTATAACCTATAACCGAAGCGAAGCGAGGGCGGAATTGCTAGTAAAATATATATTCTTATTTTTAGTTCATAACTGAAAATAGATAACAAATATTGATAGATGTTTCAAGTAGCATTACATGTCTATATTAAGTTGAATAATACCTATTTCAGTCCAAAGTTCACGCACATCGATCAAAATGTCTCCCACTGTTATCGCCACTGAACCTTCGGGCGTTGTGATTTGTAGCTGTAATCATTTCACTGCTAATATATATCGACGCCTAAGAAAGTGCTATGCTATAAAGTAGAACATTGTAATATAGATTTTTCACCTTGAGCTAGTGTGACCTGTTTCCTTGTAACTTTATGGTCTATGTTATTCATTTCTTAACAACCTTCAACAATCTTCAAAATGTAATTAACCTAATATTTGAAATAAAAGGGTAAAACATTTCATAATTAAAATATTTTAAGAACATAGTTTTTCATCCGGACCATGCTGTTGTTAAAAATTACAGTGACATGGGATTCCATTGTTGGACATAGGCGGAGACACCTACCGTATTTGTAACACTTAATGAATTAATAAGTGATTTCAATTGATATTGTAGCGGCAGTAAGAGTATTATTATAGCACTAGCAACCCGCCCTCGCTTCGCTTCGGTTTTAGTGGTTTTACCCGCGTAGTTCCCGTTCCCGTGGGAATACCAGGTTAAAATATAGCCTAGTTTACACCCTGATATTATAGCTTTCCATTGGTGAAAGAATTTTTGGTATCGGTCCAGCCGTTTTGAAGATTACCCGAAACAAACAAACAGACAGACAAAAAAATATAAAGTGATTTTTAGGCATGTGTATAGTGCAAATAACCGTGTGAGCATGAAAAAAGCCTATTATTTTGACATTACAAATAGACACTCCAATTTTATTTATTGGTATAGATTAACACATAACATTTACTGCGAAGCACAGTCGCCTATCTATTAGATTGCCGCGCTTTCACCCGCGTAGTTCCCGTTCCCATAGGAGTACAGGAATAAAATATAGCCTATCCTATTCGCCGATAATGAGGCTTTTCCTTAGTTAAAAGAATTTATAAAATCTTGAACTAGTGTTTTAAACATGAGGGCGTAACAAACAAACATAATAGATATTAGCGAACTTTGTTTGCATTTTTTTTAATTGACGTGTTTTTATCAGTTTTTATTTTTCATCTAATTTAATACAGTGACTATAAATTTCTATCATCATTTCAGCTCATAGACATCCCACTGTTGGGCTCGAGCTTCCTCCACTACAGGAGGGAAATTGACCTTACTATACCATGCTGGTCAGACAGGTTGGTATAAGGTTTTATTTCGAGTTAGGCACCTCTTGCATAGATGTTATATGCGTATTGTATACCTTAGTGGTCTTTTATGACATCCACAGGCAAGACAGGGAGTGGTGAATTATATTCTCACTCCGTCACCACACGGATTTTTCGAAATTTCTATACTGGATGTTATTCCATAAGATATGTACTGCTCTATTCATCTTCCATGAATATAAAATCTAGAGAAAAGATTATAGATATATGTATGTCTCATACAAGTTCCTGTAGTAGTAAAATCACCGCCGGGCTATTTACTATTGTTATTTACAACATAAGAGTAATCTCTAACGTTGAGAGCTTTCTTTGAAATTTCAAATATGTTTACTATTATAACTAAATATTATAAGCCATTTAACTAAAATGGATCCCATTTAGGCAACATTTTGTACAGTCTTTTGAACCGGGTCGCCTTTAATAGCTTTCGATATTATCTCTATCACTCATTAAAATTTACAAATAACCAACTAGCTGTATCCGCGACTCCGTCGGCGAAAGATTTTGTATATAATTTATCCTTAACTTACCGCAGACTATAAAATATTGTCACAAGTAACTTCGAGAAGTGGAGTCTAGGAGTTTTTAGGTGATTTATAGACAAATTTCCGTGTGGTGACGGAGTAAGAATACAATTTACCACTCCCTATCTTGCCCGTGATAGTCATAAATACGACTAAGAAGTATAATATACGCATAACATCTGTGCAAAAGGAGGAAAACTCGAAATAAAACCCTATACCAACCTGTCTGACCAGCATAGTATAGCAAAGTCAATTTCCCTTCTGTTGTGGAGGCTCGAGCCCAACAGTGGGATGATATATGAGCTGAAATGATGATGATAGGCAAATTAAGACAGACAAACAAAAAAACAAAAATCTGACAAGTATTGAAAATGTGTCGCGTGATGGCCAGCGTATTATTTTAATTTTTTTCCTCTGCTTCTGCTTATATATGTCTCATTATTAGATATGTACCTTTTACAAATTGAAGAGAGGTATTGGGACTGAAACGATTAGCGTATTTTATATCAAGTTTCCCTTCATCATCATCATCTTGCTCTTATCCCAATTACTTGGGGTCGACGCAATATGTCATCTGTTTTGACATATTGCAAAAAGTTTCGGCAATGACTTTTATGACCGGCCGCCTGCCTGACGTCAACCCTCCTTGGGAATGTAATCGTTGACCCAAATGGTACCAGATGGAGTTGGTCCGGGTCAATCTAATCAATATATCAAGTTTCCCTTATCTTCTAGTAAAGTTATCGACTCACTTGCCTTAGACAAATATCATATGAAATATAAATAATCACTCCTACTTTTTATATGGGTATAGTATTATATAGTCCTACTAGCTGAACAACAAACGTTGTTCTGTATAAATTTAACAAAATATTAAAAGGAATTCTCGTTGGAATCGATTGCAGAGCCACCTACCGTTTTCAATTATTAATTTAAACCATTCTCATATCCATCGCAACAGCTACAAAAAAGTGATCAATATCGGTCCAGCCGTTTAGAAGGAGTGGAATGACAAACACACGAACAGAAAATTTATATAAAAGGATTTCTCCTTGAAATCGACAGCAACGCCACGTACCGGGTCCAATTGTGAATCTAAACCATTTTCGAATCTCTTGGAATACACAAAAAAAATTCATCAAAATCAGTTCAGCCGTTTAGGAGGAGTTCAGTACATACACACGTACACAAGAAATGTATACATATATCAAGATGGCGTATATTTAAAAAGATGCAACCCTAACTAAATATAACAGGAGTTATTTACATAGTAGTAAAGTTAAAAATTTAAGCAGTGATAACTATGAATTAGATAATAACAATTAACATAAATTCACGCTCAATGGAGCACTTGAATACACGCAAACGTCACTGGTAAAACCCTAATAAGTGACGCGATAGCCGCTGCGAAACTAAAGTTACTTGACACGTTAATAGCCACTGATAAAATACTGTTTATGTTTAATAGTTATCTATATTACTTTACATCTCATAAAAGTAGGGATTTTTTTTTTTTTTTTTTGTGGGTGGGCTGCGGTCGACGCGCCATCCTCCGCACCACTCCGTCCGGGGCGACAGAGGGGCTTAAGCACGCAACTCCCGCAACCCACCCGAAAACCACCTCGCCTTCGTCGTTGGGCCGACCACCGGAGCAGGTTTACTTGTCGTCAGTGGTCGGCCCGACGGAATACCCCCTACGTGGGGTACCCTCCCATCGACCGACGTCCCCCCCTCGGGGAGGACGTCGGTCTTTCCTCACGCGGTGGGCCTCTCGGCGAGTGACGGACTAATCCCCGGTCACGTCACCCGCGGCCTCGGCTAGGGCGGCATGAGGCGCAGGTAGTTGCGCCTGCGCCGCCCCATTCGCCGGCGGCGGATCTCCTCATCGAGGCTGCGCTCCTGGCGCAGACGATCCGCCGCCTCCTTCTGCGAGATCACTGTCTCGCAGAAGGCTGCGACCGCGTCGCAATTCCCGACGCTGTCGACCACCGCCCTAGCAATGGCCGGCAGCGTCAGGTCGGCACCGATGATTGCGACGAGTTCACGGCGCTGCGTGGCCCAAGCGGCGCAGGCCTCGAGCGTATGCTGCGCCGTGTCCTCGTCGCAATCGCAGTGGTGGCAGGACGGTGTACTCTCCCTCCTTACGACCTTGTGCAGGTATTTGGCGAAGCTCCCATGCCCCGTCAACACCTGCACTAGTCGGAAGGAGAGCACCCCGTGCCGCCTTTCCAACCACTGCATCAGCACCGGCCGGAAGGCCTCCACGATTCGCACCCCGAACCGAGGCCTCTCCAGCCGGACTGCCCAACGGGCAATGACGTCTCGGCGGGCGTCGACGCGCCAGGCGGTGAGCTCCCTCAAGGAAACAACACTGCCCTCCCCGCGCACCCCCCACACCCGCCGATACAACTCGGCGAGCATTTCCGCCTCCAGGTCCCACGGGGGAGTCCCGGCCAATAGGCACGCTGCCTCCGTTGCCACCGTGCGGTATCCGCGGATGGTCCTGACCGCCATGACCCTCTGTGGTCGCCACAGAAGGGCCCTAAGTCGGACGGTCAAGGACCCCGCCCACACCGGTGCGCCGTACAGGGCCATCGACCGGATGACCCCCGCGTACAGCCGTCGGCACGTGGCGCTCGGTCCGCCCACTCACATAAAAGTAGGGATGAATCGATATTAATGATTACTCATATGGTATCGATACGGTTCATTCGATACTGCGTACTAGTATCGAATGAACACCATGGTATCGGTTTCGGATGAAAAGAGTAGTCGATACTTCAAAGACGAGTAGATACCATGGTAAGTATCGATACTTTTGAATTCATACTAACCGATACTAGTATTTAGTATGGATTTTAGGGCTTAGATTTCCTAAAAGAAAAGATCATCACAATTCCTACCAGAAGAAAAGTACTCGATACTCTAAAAACGATTCGATACCAGGGTAAGTATCGATACTTTTACTTCTACGATGTTCGAATGTTAGTGTTGCGATTTCCTAAAAAAAAGGTCATCACAATTGCCCGGAGAAAAGTACTTACTACTACTAGCTGTATCGACTGCAAAAGTATCGACGCACCCCTATATTATAAGATATGAGTCAGATTTCCTAAAAAAAAAGCTCATCACAAACAATCTTGTCGGCAACTTACTTCGTATTTGAGAGGCTCTAAGAATAGTATTAGATACTTCACAATCGATTCGATACCGATACCGGTAAGTATCGATACTATTCAATCGATACTGATTGAGTACCGATACTTAGTGACCGATACGGTATCGATTAATATTATCGATACCTAGATGGTATCGATTCAACCCTACATAAAAGTCTATTTTTGGACACAGGTTTACTCAACATTGAGGTGGAAATTGAACTACTGTACTAGGAGAACTTGATTTAAACCCACATTCGCCTCATTCTCGCTTTTTTATACTCGAGTAGTGTGTACATATTTTTATCTAATACATAAATTTCTTGTGTACGTGTGTATGTCACTGAACTCCTCCTAAACGGCTGGACCGATGTTGACGAAATTTTTTGTGTGTTTAAGGGGGATTTGAGGATGGTTTAGATTCACAATTGGACTCGGTAGGTGGCACTGCTTTTATTTTATTTGAACAGAACTATGGAAGTAGGGTCAGTTAGTATAATTATATAGGTTTACTAACCGTCCAGTTTTATACGTAATACGTATACATAAATATTTCTGTGGTGACGGAATAGGAATACTATTCACCACGTCTTGCCTATGGGTGTCGTAAAAGATGACTAAGGGATATAACACACATATAAAATCTATGCAAAAGAAGGAAAACTCGAAATACTAACCCATCTCACCAACGTGGTATAGTAGATCAATTTCTTTCTTATTATAGAGGAGGCTCAAGCCCAACAGTGGGACGTAAATCAGCTGATACGATGATGATGATGATACACACCGTTATATAACTTTGTGAATACAAACAAATTGTACGTTAAACTAACGTCCATTTTAAATTTCTTTCACTCAGTAATAAAAAACATCTTATTATAAATTAACATTCTTAGACTAGAACAATTTGTTACCTAAGACTAAGAGATACGTGAGCACAAAGTACCTGTAAATAATGTCTGCATAAACAGTATTTTCTCTCAAAGAAAACGTTTTCTTTTCAATCAAATGGCAATCAGCTGCAGATATTCAGTTCATATTCAGTTTCTACATCATTTTAAAAACTATTAATAAGAAATATGCAAGTTTAACAAAGTTTATTATATTTTCATATAAAATGAACTTATACTGCTAATATTTACTTTAACTTTGATAATCAAGTTATGTTTTTCGGTAGAATTTATGATTTTCTACAATATGCGTGTTAAAGAAATATGATCGTAAAAACCAAAGTTTTTGTAATTATGAGGGTTAAGCGGATAAGCGTATAAGCGTTTGAACTGCTAAACAAATGAAACGTAGTAGGTAGGATTAACTGTTAAGACTTAAATGTATTACTAATATTATAAACGCAGAAATAAGAATTATGTTAGTTCGTTTTTCTTACTTGCGTTTGCTGTGTGGTGGCGCCTACGAATATTACCATTAATTTACCTGCTCTCATCCCACATTAAATGGACCCCATTTACAAGCACAGGCACAAGATGTACTTACCTTCTATAACCTCCTATCAGCCGTCATATCTGCACTCATACTCTTTTCATACACATCCTCATTCACACAATCCATCCATCTCTTTTTGGGCCTCCCACGCTTCTTATATCCATGAACAATCGTATCGATAATCCGCCTTGTGACATACATTTCATCCCATCCCAACATGGCTACGAATACTACAAAATCTTTCATTGTTCTTGTGTATCATAACAAGCAACTAAGAGCTTACTATTGACCTGGACCGGCTCCATCTGATGGCGTCTGTTTAATAATGACATTCCCAAGGAGGTTTGAGATCAGACAGGGGGCCCGTTATAAAACCATTTCCAAAATGTTTGCAATATGTACGATGTAAGAAAAATACATATCGCATCGTAATAATTGGAATAAGAGCAGGGCAATGGTGATGGGTTTCCCTGCAGCTACTACTTCTTCGTCATTCGAAACTACACGAATTTAAAATAGATTTTATATCTGTGTAACACAGAAACTACAATGTATAATGATAATAATATCAAAATTTGTCAAAATACAAGATAGAAGATATTGTATAGATAAAGATACAATAGAAAATGATAGGTGTGATAGGAAAATGATAGGTAATCAATAACATTTTATCCGAGATCTAACCTTACATTTACGTTGTTAAATATTAGCAAATGAAATACTATATTTACCTATAATATATATTTAAATTATTCATAGTAAGTACTCTGGTATTTAAAGTAAATAAATTTTATATTTTAATTATGACGTAAATTGACAAATGCACGGTGGCGGCAGTTAATATTTTTATACATTTAGTATATTTATCTTACTTATTTCGTCAGCTATAGGTAAAGTCGTGTATGAGTCACCCATATTTCGACGACGACGTTTATTTACCTTACCGCCTGCAGTAGAGGGCGCCTACTGCCATCTACCGAACATCGAACGCGACGTCAAATTTGCTATTGAGAATTTCTTTACTCTTTATTCGAACTAGCATTATGATGGTATAATATAAGTGCGCTGAGGAATCATAATAATACATAATATCTTACAGAGTAAGTTAAAAAATGCTAGGCTAGCTACAGACTCTGTGTCATCAGCCAGATAACATTTCTGTATAAAAATCTAAAAGTTTATTAGTTCACAACTGTTAATGGCTTCTTCAGCCCATATAAATACAATTTTAGATCAATAACGTACTGCACAATGAAAATAAAAGTAACACGCTATCTCTCGCTAGTCGGACGTTTTGGTAAAAGTGACGTTTTTAACTTTTCTTCTCTTGCAATGATCATTCCTACATCTGTTGATTATCTGTTACGATAACCAACAGAAAGGAAAGGGACCTAACTGTATACTTACTACACACTATATACTTTCTACTTATTATATACGATAATTCTAATGAACATAGATATTTTAGTAATGTATTTTTTGTCATGTGTATGTATCGAAATTATCGTGATCAAACTGAAATTTCGACTCAATTTTAATTTTAAATTTCTCCACCCACAGCTCATCATGTTATTTTAGTACCACTACAAGTCAAGTTTACTAACATTATCAGGATACAGTATCATACCTTGAGCTTTACTAAAGGAATTCCCATAAGAAAAGGTTCAAGAATGAAGTCATTTTGCAGTAAAACTTTTACAGCAATTTTTCTCGCAACCACACGAAGACAGTCGCTTATTTACATATGTCAGTAGCTCAAAAAGGGAACCATAACGCTTTATGTTTTTCATATACACTTCGTCTTTCTGGATACAGATATTTAAATAATAAAACAATATTTCTCTGTATTATACGGTGTAGATAAAATATAAACCAGATATGCTGATATATAACTTTAAAGTCTGCGTGTATAAAGGGTTATATCAAGCTTAAATGTATCTAGGCAAAGACGTTTTAGATTAATATGGAAACAAAGGTAATCTTAATATCAAAGTGCCAAATTGTTTTTTAAATATTTAACACGCTGGAATACATAATCATCATCATCATCATCATCATCACAGCCCATATACGTCCCACTGTTGGGCTCGGGCTTCTTCCACTATGGAAGGGAAATTGTCCTACTATAGCACGCTAGTCAGACGTATTGGCATAGGGTTTTGTGTCGAGTTTTCTTTCTGTTGCATAGATTTTCTATACATATTATATCCCTTTTTTTTTTTTTTTTTTTTGTGGGTGGGCTGCGGTCGGCGCGCCTCCGCACCACTCCGTCCGGGGCGACAGAGGGGCTTAAGCACGCAACTCCCGCAACCCACCCGAAAACCACCTCGCCTTCGTCATTGGGCCGACCACCGGAGCAGGTTTACTTGTCGTCAGTGGTCGGCCCGACGGAATACCCCCTACGCGGGGTACCCTCCCATCGACCGACGTCCCCCCCTCGGGGAGGACGTCGGTCTTTCCTCACGCGGTCAGCCTCTCGGCGGGTGACGGACTAATCCCCGGTCACGTCACCCGCGGCCTCGGCTAGGGCGGCATGAGGCGCAGACAGTTGCGCCTACGCCGCCCCAGTCGCCGGCGGCGGATCTCCTCATCGAGGCTGCGCTCCACACGCAGACGATCCGCCGCCTCCTTCTGCGAGATCACTGTCTCGCAGAAGGCTGCGACCGCGTCCCAACATATTATATCCCTTAGTCGTCTTTTACTACACCCACGGGCAAGAGAGGGTGTGATGTATTGTATTCTTTCTCCGTCACCACACGGAATACATAATCATCTCAGCTCATATATGTATGCTCATTCGGGCCCAGCAGTGGCCTCCTCCAGAATGGAAAGGAAGTTAACACAATATAGAGCGCTGGTCAAACAGTGATTAAATATTTACGTACACGTGAATAATTTCAAACATAACCACATTTGACTATATATGTATTTCTAGTCTCATCCAATGTCCCTATCCAAGTATCGAATCCAAACCAAGCTCATACACAACAATCGTATACTGTATGGATTAATGAAGCAGGCTATTAATATTTGTATATTTAATAATATAAATTAAAAAAACACTTTAATAATCTAGCATAAATTTAATATACGTATTAGAAAGTTAAATACAATATTTTAAGCCATCTATCCCATCTGTTGAACGTTTATGACATTTGATATAGGTATTCAGTACTCTTAAATATTTTGGCAGCGGGTTTAATCCTAAAATATTGTTTGTCCGTTCTATCAACGCCTTCGTGGTACCTTACGTGGTATTCGCTCGCATTTCGCTGTGACTAATCAGCTAGCTAATAAACCAAGTGCGAAGCGATTAAACAGAATGCAGGCTAAGAGAAAGAAATGACTTGAATTAATCGAAACGACAAATTTAGACGTACTGATAATCTAAACAATGAAATCTTAATCCAATACCCCCTTATACAAACCTATCTGATTGGACTAAATAAATTTACTTACAATTATATAAGAGTGTGAGTGAGAAATAGGTGATAGCTTAAAAAGTAAAAGGCGTCATTTGAATCATTCTAGAAGAATTTTCGATTAAAATATACTGGCACCGTATGTTATATTACATAAATGCATTGATTATATTTAATGACAACACCCTTTTTTTTGGTAGACTATGGTCGAGATACCATAAAATCCACCCGGGGTCATGAATGGGCGGCGTGCGACCCCATAACCTACAGTTTTCCCTCCCCATCCCTATTGGGCCGACCACTGGTACCGATTCCTTGATATCCGTGGCCGGGGAATCTACGGCACTGGCATTGTAGATCAATATCTTAACCACTACGCCATCTGTGCAGTCATTATATGGTCACGAGATCGAAAGATATTGCATTTTCCTCAGCATTTCTCAGTTACAGAATCTCTAGCAGAGAATTTGAAACTGGGCTTAATATATAACTGATCCAATATGGCTCGCTCTCTCTTATAAGAAAAGTAAAAATATGAAACTTCCAAGTTTTAGTGATCAATTTAGCACTTGTACGTTGGCATTTTGTAAAGTGCTGGCTCATATTTAATATTGGTATCTTAACTTCACATATGTAAAAAGTCAAATTTATTTAGAGTTATAAATAGATGATAAATTAATTTTATATAGATTGCTCAGTCCGTATTCCCGTTGTATATCATGTTAAATATATATTAGATTAAAATAATTATTATATAATACGTTAAAATTAATATTAAATCAAATTTAGCATGTAATGCATTTATCATTATATCATGAATGGAATAATACGCTTTATTTATAAGCCGTATGGTGACGTAGTAAGAAACAATTCACCACCCTCTTCCTTACTCGTGGGTGCCGTAAAAGACGACTAAGGGATACAATATACAATAACATCTATGCATTTTCTCATGGAAAGCTCAAAATAAAACCCTATACCAACACGTCTGACCAGCGTGGTATAGTAGGTCAATTTCCCTCCCATAGTGGAGGAGGCTCGAGCCCAACAATGGGACATATATGAGTTGTGGTGATGATTTATTGGCAATTTCGTTAGATTTTTCTTATTGACATTTTAGACTTTCATGGATTGCCGTAGTTTGTTATAAATAAGAGGAGCCATATCTAAAGAGCTGCTTTGTCTCGATCTTAATATGTTCCGAAGTCCTCTATTAGTAAGTTTCGTATAATTTCAGATTCTCTCTCACGAACGCTGCTACTTTGTAAATACGTAAGTGATGTTAGAGTCAATATTTTGAAATTTATGAAATGGAGCTTACAGCTATTATGTGGCTGAATCGTGCACACAGCTCGTAGACACTTTTTGAGTTTTAAAAGCCATACTCTTCTCTTTCTCTTTCTGAAAAATTAACGTATCGTAGTGGTTACATACGCAGGATAAGCAATTAAAACTGTATTTATGCTGGGAACTTTTTAAGCTTATCTGGGTGAAACATGACGCTTTAGCCCATTCAACTGTTAGACATAAAGTAGTTGTACAAATTCTTATTTACTAGCTTATTAGCCAACTTTGCTTCATGTCTCCCGCTTTGCATAAGAGGGAAGTAGAATCTTTCCAACTCCTCCGGTTTTTCTTTTCTAATTAAATTTGTTGCGGGTCCCAAGACGATAAAAAGCGTTTCCCGGGACTTCCTGAGGATCAAACTTCGGAGTCTTACACGGAGACCATTATGGATCTTGGCTTACAGGTTGCAGTGGTGGGAATGTGTGGTGGGATTAGTCTCAATGAAAATAAGACATAAGGCTGCCCACGAAAATACACAGATACTAGATAAAAATAATATGTGGGCTGAAGCTATCAATATAATAGGTTTTAAAATTAAAAAATAATTGTTGGTTCTTGAATATTAATTGAGTATTTACGTTTTACTAAATAACTTTATCTTTATTTATCAATGTTTAACTAAATAACTTTTGGCACCTTTTCATCATTCAGTATGAAATTAAATAAATATTTCATTCAGAGTGTGAGCAGGAATCTCATTTCTCCATTCCATTGTCATCGTCGACCGACCACACAAATGGCTGAATTCCATACATTATTGTGGCGGTCCTATTTATCCTAACAAAACGTTTTGTTTGATCTTTTATATTACGTGGGATAACTTGGCCAATTTCACCCGTTTATTTTCATTTGATTAGAATTCATTGTTTTAGCAAAGTTCATATCTCATCTTAAAATCTCACAGGATTTGTTAAAATTAAAGATTATTACATTACTTCTAAGGTTAATAAAGGTCATGTTTTACAACTACATGAACAAATTTTAAATTAATTCCGAGTTAAATTACAAAGTTATTCATTCAATTTAAAACAATGAGATCGGGCGAAAGCAGTACATATATGTCTAAATCTGTAAATGTCAGCAGTCACATTCTGCTCAAAATAAACAACAGAATACTAAACACAACAAAAAAAATACGAACTGCAATGCGACGTAGCTGAAATAAACTAAGGCGTTACATACATTGTAGTTTTCTTAAGTCCTAATGGTGCTATATATATTTTCACAGACTCGCACTTTCATCTCTTAAGACTCAACCAGATAACAAAATACCACCCACACATCGACTGTTTGCAGTACAATATATGCATCGCTTAAACCTTTTTTGAAATGAAATGAAACTGTTATGTCAACATGCTAGTGAACATTAGATTTGGCTCATATTCTTAAATATGAATGTATCAGCGGATTTGTTTATACAAGTCAATATTTAAGTTAAAAGAAAGCAAATGTAGTTTTTATAGACAAACTACACCCGTGTCAATATATTTATGAAAGTTATAAATTCCTATTAAAAATAAAATAAATTAAAAAGTGTGTGTGTGTGTGTGTGTGTGTACTTATGTACGCACATAAGTTAAACTTCTTTGGTGTAACAAGATAAAAATCTTTCTAAAAAGCAGGATGCTGATGATATATTTTTTTACATTTACAAACAATATTAGCAAAAACATGGTTGTCTGTAGAGTCGGTTTACGGACGATAGTTTAACGTGACAACGTTATAACAAAACATTGATGAAATGACTTTTTTTTTCTTTTTTTTTTATTGCAAACGGTGGCAAACGAGCAAACAGTACACATGATGGTAAGTGTTGCTGCCGCTCATGGACCATTACAAGGCCGTTGCCTACCGCGAAGAAAGCGAAGGGAGGGAGGGAAATTCATATAATTTAATACTTTTAGGTCAAGGGTTACACTCGGTTAAACATCAGAAAGTATTATAAATCTTCTTTAATTGGTTGTTTTATACCTAATCAATATCAAACTGGTACGCTTTTACCCTTTATTTTAATATATACGTAATTTGGTATTTATTATAATTTACCTTAACACAGTCAACGCACAAAAGAATAATTCCATATGAATAAGCAATATTTGCCTTCATTAAAACATACGACAACATGTATAAAGGTCAAAAAAGGTTATCAAGGAAAAAAAATATACATCTAATAATTTCTTGGCAACTTTGTGAAAGTAACATTACAAAATTATGACGCGTTATTGAACTTTGCTCGGTACGTTTCACTCTATAATTTCAATTATAGCTTTATGACTGAAAATATTTACTTAACTTTTGCTTATTTCATTAAATACTATCATTATACTTTAGTGTAGTATATTTTACCAAGTCAATGTTACAGTTAGATATGCGATTCATTGCTTAATATAATTTATTGAACTACTGAAACAATTTATTTTACAAAAAGGTTATGCTAGGATTGGATATATTTTTTTTAGAATTGTTTCTAGTACCATAATGCTCAAGAGTTTATTTTTAGAATACTCTAATCTCAAAATACTAGTTTAACTAGAAAAAATATACATGTTTGTTCAAAAAGATACTGAGGATTGTAATAAACTAAAACGCTTTGTTTTGTTGGAGAAGAGCAACGACCTAAAATAGCGACAGACTAAATTTAGAACAAAAATCTGATATTAACTTATCCTCAAGTACCTATGTATATACAGATGTTAATGAGAAATCTTGCAGTATGGTGACGGAGTAAAAATACAATTCACCACCCCCTTTCTTGCCTGTGGGTGTCGTAAAAGACGACCAAAGGATTTAATATGCATATAACATCTAAACAAGGCAAGGAAAACTTGTAATAAAACCCTATACCAACACGTCTGATCATCGTGGTATAATAGGTCAATTTCCCCATGAATAAGATATCTGGCACCAGGGTTCTGGCACTTTAATAATAATAAGACCAGTACACAGCTATTATAACGATCATGTATGCTTAGACGCGCTAATATACCTAATATAAGGAGTTTCATAATCTTCATTATAATACAAGGAATTCTTCTTGAAATTGATCGCAGCGCCACGCCAGTTGTGAATCTAAACCATTCTCGAATCCCCTTGAACACACACAAAAAATTTCGTCAACATTGATCCAGCCGTTTAGGAGTTCAGTGACATACACATATATAAAGAAAGTTTTCTTGAATAATATCGTAATAAATGTCAATAAATTTGGCAAATATTGTATGTACCTGATGTAACAGCAGATGGTCAGCGATTTATTTTACATGAGCGACACATTGCCAAAAAGCTATTAAACTCCATTAAGCTCTGGTCGTTTTGGAATCTAAAGAGAACATATACATACCCACCGGTATACATTCCAGGATTTTTAATACTAAATCAAATAAAAACTAGGCTTTATTTTTCAACATTATATCTGTAGGACGATTAATTATTCCGTTTCATGTTAGAAAGATAGTGAATGATAGACAGGTAGATATACCATGATGGCGGGTCAAGGATGGCGGTCGGTATAATTAGGAGATACATAGATAGGCATCGTAGCGAAGAAAGGCCCTACCTTCGCGTGTTTGCATTATTACGATGCACCACAGTCTTTACATTTTCTAGATTACTTAAAGCTGCTATTCTAAGCATTCATTGCTTAGAACACAAAAGTGTGCCTTAGTATGTTCGTGTAACATAGTAGCTCGTGCTATATAAGGCTCTACTTATAATTCTAAGTTAGATGCTCAGCAATATTCTTTTTTCTTTGAATTTTAAAATAGCTTTTTATTACGTAAAAAGTATTTTTTATCCATCAATCATTATTACGGCTTATATATGTCCCACTGTTGAGCTTGAGCCTCCTCCACAGTAGGAGGGAAAATTGACCTACTACCTATTGACTATACCACGTTGGTTAGATGTATTTGTATAAGGTATTGGTTCAAGTTTTTCTTCTCTTGCATAAATGTTATATGTATATTTTATCCCTTAGTCGTCTTTTGCGTCACTCAAGAAAAAGGGGGGGGGGGGGGGGTTGTGAATTATATTCTTACTCTGTCACCAAACTGTTTTTTTTTGTGTATTATACGAAATTGAGTTAAAATTTCAAAATAACATTAACAGTAGGCTTGTAAAAGTTGTAGAGATGGCAACAAAACTCTGTTACTTGTGCTTCCTTTCCTTTATCACAATGAACTTGAACAACAACGATTATTGTTTTAGTGTTATATTGTACGTCGAGCTCAGTGCGCCATTGTTTCACAGCGCTTGTAAATAAATACCTCATTAATACCACAGACGAGATAATCTAAATATCTTACAGCCATTTTTACCAACGATACCTAAATTTTAGGTAACACAGATAATCTCTATTACACATAATATCAATGATTTACTAATGTGTTGTATAATTCAGTATATTTGTTAATTTTTAAAATGTCATGTGTTACCTAAAATTTATGTGTCATGTTGTTGAAAACGGACATTAATCACTATTAATTATACGTTTTGAAACATCGCGACATAAATCTTCGAATTTTAATGTGTACAAGCGAATGCCCGCAGTTTCACCTGCAATAATACCGTGGGAATAGCGGGATAAAATATAGCCCAAGTTACTCCTTATACATACAGCTACCTGGTAGTAAATATTATCAAAACAAGTCCGGCAGTCGTGAAGAGTACCCAGAACAGACAGACAGCGACAGACAAAAAATAGTTAAAATGTTTTTTGGGTAAATAATCGTGTAAGCATAAAAATAATAGATCGACGTCTGAGTAGTAGCAATTTGTTACTGCGCTTCGTTCGGTGAGCGAGAGCCGGAAGCCCAACTTTCTGAGGGTGTTTGTGTGTGGAGGGTTTTGGTGGTGCCCTTGGTATCACCGAGCCTCAATGCACGCATTCACACTCCCTTCACTTTCTTCCCGGTAGGCAGCGACCCTGTAAAGGTCCATGGGCGGCAGCGACACTTACCATCAGGTGTACTGTTTGCTCGTTAGCCACCGTTTGCAACAAAAAAAAACCTATTATTATGACATTACAAAAAGACACTTCAATTTTATTTATTTGTATAGTTTTTATTGGAAGTGTTATCGCCTCTTGGGGCAACTACTGACCTATGTCAGTAATTAACCTATGTTAATCGTCATATAAATAGTCACATGATTTTTTTCAAGTAAAATGTTTTTTTTGTTTGATACATTCATACAATCAAGCAACATCACCCATACACGCCTCGTTGGTGGTGGGCTCTAATATCCATCATGTGAAAGAAATTGACCTACATTAACTCCCTATACAGGCAGGTTGGTATAAGATTTTATTTCCAACTAGCAACCCGCCCTCGCTTCGCTTCGGTTATAGGTTATAGTCGTTTTACCCGCGAAGTTCCCGTTCCCGTGGGAATACCGGGATAAAATGTAGCCTAGTTTACGCCCTGATATTATAGCTTTCCATTGGTGAAAGAATTTTTGAAATCGGTCCAGCGGTTTTGAAGATTACCCGGAACAAACAGACAGACAGACAGACAAAAATTTTTTAATTGCTATTTTAGGCATAGGTGTCGTGCAAATAACCGTGTGAGCATGAAAAAAGTCTATTATTTTGACATTACAAACAGACACTCCAATTTTATTTATTGGTATAGATATAGATAATGTTGTCTGCTTACCATATCCCTCTATTGGTTTTAGGAATCCCACAGGTAAGTAAGGGAATGAGAAAATGTATTCTGAAAGAGATGAAGAGAAAGAGATTGTATTTTTAAAAGGTTTTATTTAACTTGCCCTCTTAGTATGCTAATATGGGACAAATCTTGCGAGTTAAAGTAGAACTACTTTCCGTCGTTAGATTAGGTTGGAATTTGGTTTACTTACGTAACTTCGGACACTGCAATAATTGACTGACAATGCAATAATATGGTACCATGAAGCTAGTGTCAAGATGGCATCGGAAGGTGGCCATAGGAACTCCTAAACTAAACAAGATAAAACCGTCGAATTTGGACTCGTTTGAATAGTCTTGACAAGCACTTTTCTTCGTTTTAGAGCATTAAAATAAAAGCTTGTTTTTAAAAAGGTTTTTAATTAATATTTATTACTCCGTCACTACAAGAGAAAAATACATTTAAATAGTTACATTTTCTTCATAAACGAAAGGAAATATTTCATTTCTACATTTTACATAGTTTTTATAGTGATTGTTTGTAACTCAGTAGTTCGTGTCATAGTGTCTTTATATATCGGGGGGCACGGCAGTGCCCCCGCCAAGTCGAGCGCGAAGCAAACGCTGCCGTACCATCCTTTACTGGAACCATTTCGCCGCATTTTCAGGGCCCTATTTGAGAACCTCTGGATAAGACCAGAACGCAGAAATTTTCGTCATCCAGTAAGCTATAAAATCACACTTAAAAGAAAAATTTCAAGTCTGTAGGTCATTTAGTTCCGAAGTTAAGCTAAAGCAAAGTTTCGCATTTATGACACTCACTCACTGATGATCATCAAAATAGAACTAGTACTGCCCATAAACTCAGAGAGCTGAAATTTGGTATAGAGTTAGGGTTTAATGGCCACATAAAGGTAAAACTATAAAAACTAGGATAATTGAAGATCTGGAGTACCTGATGACCCTTATTTGAAAACACAAGAGCCCAACCAAACTATTAAAGATCGACATATCGCCTTTACAAAAAATATTCAACTTTGTTTGCCTCTTCATTTGATGTCAAAAATCGAAGGTCTGAAGTATCTGATGAAGAACCCTCAGCTTGTCTTAGCTGTATTCGAGATATGGTAATGCCCCCTTCTACTATTTGGTATACAAAAGAAAAAAAACGTGTCAAATAAGAAAATCTAATAAAATAAATCAATATGCCCATGTTTCTATAAAAAGAAATGAAATCCCACCAAAAACATTCTGTAAAAAACTAGCCAAGTCTCGATGGAGCAGGGAGCTGCTTGTTTATCTCTAAAAAGTAATGAAATCTAGACAAAGTCGTACCAAGTCTAAGGTTCCTTACTGCGATTTCTTTATTATTATAGTTAATATTGTGTGACTTGGCCGTTGAACATTCTTTATACGTTAGTGGGTAGAAGTCAATTTTGTTTACACGTAATGTTATATCTGTTATAAATACCTATGTTTGTTAAGCGAGATATTAGCCCAGTATGGGTGGTATTGGTAATTGGACGCTAGTGTCTTATTTTAGGCTGTTGTTGATTGTACAACACATGCATACAGCATTGACATATGCAAATTATTCGCCATGTCGGTTCTGGCGACAGATTGGTGTAATGGTGTCATGAAGGATCTGATTTTGTACCCTTGTGTACCCTTCAACGGCTAAGTCACACAACATTAACTATAATAATAAAGAAATCGCAGTAAGGAACCTTAGACTTGGTACGACTTTGTCTAGGTTTCATTACTTTTTAGAGATAAACAAGCAGCTCCCTGCTCCATCGAGACTTGGCTAGTTTTTTACAGAATGTTTTTGGTGGGATTGATAGCTACCCTGTTTATATTTCTTTGGAGACTTTAGCCAAACATGAAAACCCAACTAAACAACTGTTATTAAACATTCCTCACACTTTAGCACTTTGACACGTTGCCCTACATTGTATAAAACGTCAAGAAATTATTTAACAAAATAGATTACTGAAATTTTGAATATAAATGCCGCCATTTAAAAATGTCTTTCTCCGCATGGTAACGGATTACCTAATGACTTCTAAATAGCAGTCGCAAAAATCAAAGGATCACCAAGAGAATAGGCAGCAGCATGCAATGCAGCAGCATTCAGTGTTCTGTGTGCCTACTCTTGAATCTCGATTCCAATCCTAAATCCAATCGCAGCTCGAATTTGAGCAATTTGGTACTCTTGAAAGCAACACTAGCGCACGATTGGAATCAAATTAGGTGAATTTTTTTTTAACTGAATTTTTTTGAACTTAAATGACTTCGACTTTCGTCGATTAAGTCAAATATTTGCTACTCCCGACGTGATTTTGACGTAGTTTAAAATCGTCAATATTGCACAATTTCAAGAAAGCGTCTTTGTGGTGATCGAGTTCGGTAACGTTATTAATTTAAAATAATAAAATACGGCACATTTGGTGAAAATAACAACGGCAAATGCGAAGAATTCATTCTCGATTTTGTTTAATAGTACCAAATATAAGTTTGGTGAGATTGGAATTGAATCGGATTCGAAATTAGAATTGATTTCAAGAGTAGGCACACTAGTAATTGGTTGGTTTAATTGGTTCAAGTAATTGGAATAAGAGCAGGATGGTGATGATGATGATGATTTCAGACGATACTTTAGAAAAGATGTTGAAAGATGATGAAAGATGTTGAAAGATGTTGATAGATAATTAGTTAACTATATACTCCACAAAGTGATAAAATAAGACTACAATAAGCACTATCAAAACCCAAAGCTAACCCTTCAGTGAATAACTTGCTTAAGCAGGTCATATTTTGATAGACTGTCTCTATCACTTGGATATATATATCTTTTAAAAAACAGTTCTTGTATATTTCTATATTTTCAGAATTTTAGCATTGAAATTATCGTGAGATTGATACATATTATAATATCCATAACGGCAAAACACTCACCCGGCGTCGCTGTCGCTGCCTCGCAGACACCGCTGCGCACTCGCCCTGATGATGAGCATCGGATATGCTCGAGACCCGGGTCGACGTAATCGATCTCAGTACGTGAGTGTTTTGCCGTTAAAGAATAGGTTTCGGGCGAAAAAACTAGTAGCTAATCTAGCTAGGTTTTATTTACAGAAAATGTCATTTTGTTGCAGTTTTCAGTCAATGAAAAACAAAATCATTAAAATATGAACCCAAATTTAGACGTCATTCTCATGAGTAAAAATAGCTCAGTTGGAAAATTGACCATTTTCCATCATACATCTCTTTTTCTTTTTTATTTTTAATATATATTTTTTCATTATTTAGTAAACGTTGTTCTTTAATATCTAAATATGTTCGTCAAAAATACAAAAAATTATACCGAGCAAAGCTCGATCAACTTGATATTACATATATACTAGCAATCCGCCCTCGCTTCGCTTCGGTTTCAGTCGCCTTACCCGCGTAGCCCCCGTTTCCGTGGAAATACTGGAATAAAATATAGCCTATGTTACTTCCTGATATTATAGCGTTCCATTGATGAAAGAATTTTTGAAATCGGTTTGGTGGTTTAAGCGTGAAAGCGTAACAAACAAACTTACTTTCGCATTTATAATATTACTAGCTGACCTGGCGAATTTCGTAACGCCATAATTTTTTTCGTAAATATGTTTTCTAAATTTCCGAAAATATAGTCTCTAATGGAAGAACCATTACAACTTTGTCGGAAAGATTCGATCATTTTGGTCATGGCATTGCTAATGATGATTCAAAGAGAATACAAATTACTCATTATTGATTTCTGACAAAATTATAATTATCAACCATACTTAATTATAGACAAAATTACGTTTATCTGTCATTTGCGTTTTGTTATTACACATGAAATGCGTTTTTTATACTACGTTCCATAGTGACTTGTATTCTCTTTGACATTTTATGTCACGTCACACGGGAACGCGATCAAACGGGATGAAAGAGTTATTGGCGAAATCTTGTAAACACCATTAAAAAAAGAAACGGTTTAAAAAGTATCCTGTGTCCGTCTCCTGGTTCTAAGCTAGCTCCCCATCAATTTTCAGCCAAATCGGTACAGCTGTTCTCGAGTTATAAATAGTGTAACTAACATCTTTTATGTATATAGACTAGCAACCCGCCCTCGCTTCGCTTCGGTTTCAGTCACTTTACCCGCGTAGTTGCCGTTCCCGTGCAAATACCGGGATAAAATATAGCCTATGTTACTCCCTGATATTATAGGTTTCCATTGGTGAAAGAATTTTTGAAATCGGTTCGGTGGTTTTGAAGATTATCCGGAACAAACAGACAGACAGACAGACAAAAAAAAATAATTTGTATTTTAGGCATAGGTGTCGTGAAAATGTGTGTGTGGGCATGAAAAAAGCCTATTATTTTGACATTACAAACAGACACTCCAATTTTATTTATTGGTATAGATAAACTGCAGAATTATTTTACATTTTTTATTATAACTCCTGTACATTAAGACAACAAAGAAAATTAATTTCCTGAATAATTATTTTGATACTGTACGCTAATTAACACAAATGTAATGCTATAGACATTTGGCCAAAATTCAAGCAGGTTGTTTGATTAAAGACATATTGGCTGTTAGTCCATAAAATACGAAGTAATAATATAATAAAGTTCTAATATTATAACCATTTCTGTATTGCGCCTGTATACACACAGGCGCAATACAGAAATAAGAGCTAAGAGTACTATTAGCTGTAAGGATTTATTAAAGACTAGCAATCCGCCCTCGCTTCGCTTCGGTTATAGGTTACAGTCGTTTTACCCGCATAGTTCCCGTTCCCGTGTGAATACCGGGATAAAATATAGCCTAGTTTACGCCCTGATATTATAGCTTTCCATTGGTGAAAGAATTTTTGAAATCGGTTTAGCCGTTTTGAAGATTACCCGGAACAAACAGACAGACAGACAGACAAACATTTTTTAATTGCTATTTTAGGCATAGGTGTCGTGCAAGTAACCGTGTGAGCATGAAAAAAGTCTATTATTTTGACATTACAAACAGACACTCCAATTTTATTTATTGGTATAGATCTGTATGCTGGTATGTTGTAGGATATATTTAAAATATTTACGTGGACATTACGTGATTTCATATCTCCATCTTCCCTTCTTAACCCAATGACTCATTTAAAATGTAACTGACTCACAGATAGTGGCGTGGTTGATAATCGGATACCAAATATTGTGTATTTGATTCTAACGCAATACAATTTTTTGTAGGAATAATAAATGATTGCTCTCTAACCAGGTATAATTTGTGCTCACTTATTATATATTTGTAAAGTTCACCACTATGGACGAATTTGTGCCTTAATATTGTAAATTGTTTAGATAAAGCCGCCTAAGTACGAATCGAAGTCGCGCACGAAGGGTTCCGTACCATTATCTATAATAAGAGCAAAGAAATCGCGTTTGTTGTATGGAAGCCCCCCTTAAATATTTATTTTCTTTTGTTTTTAGTATTTTTTGTTATAGCGGCAACAGAAATACATAATTTGTCAAAATTTCAACTGTCTAGCTATCGTGGTTCTTGAGATACAGCCTGGTGACAGACGGACGGACAGACTGCGAAGTCTTAGTAATAGGGTCCCACTTTTACCCTTTGGGTACGAAACCCTAAAAAATAGTAGTTTAGCTAGTCTTGATATGCCTGACAGGTGACAATTTAAAGTAAGAAAATGCATAGCACTTTACTAAAAAAAAAAAATATTTAAATATTATTTTTGGTATTTATAATAAGAACTAAATTTGAAAACTGATGAGAAAGAGTAAGACATCTGGATAATAGTAGGTACTTGTGTTTTATTACGATTTAATCTTCCTCTCGGATGTCCTTAATCTTTCCTTACTCTATCTCTATTTACACAAAGAAAGAACTGAAATTTAAAAAAATCATAAGAAAACTTATATTTTAAAAAAATATACTGAACTACACATATGATTATGTAAATCTCTTTACAAACTATTTGAATGGTACCATTTTACAAATACCTACAGTATTTCGCCATGCTTAAAGCAAAGTCATAAGTGAACTAATAATAAAATCGACACAAATAAATTGACGTCAATAATTACACTAACACGTCTAATTTGCACACATTAGTACAAATTCTCTCGAACTGAAGAAGGTCTCTTGTCCAACGATACGTCATCTAACCGAAAATAAAAAGCAGAATAAGTCTAAATAATTAAGTCTAATAACTCTTAATATTTATTAAGAATGAGTTCAAAATTATAAGTCTATTTAGTCTTTTTCTCCTTTTTATTCTTCAGTAATTTTGAACTCATTCTTAATAAATATTGAGAATGAGTTCAAAATTAAGTCTATCAGATAAGTTATGAAGAAAAGTTAGTTACCGAATGGCAAAAATAGTTTTTAATTGATATAAATATCTGTGACACACGATCACAATCATTGAGTTTTCCGTAAACAATACGTAAGCGTATTTTGTGTTTCAGTTATCCGAAATCGTGGGCAAACGATTGAATTTGTTATAAACTTAGTCATGGGGAACTTTGCCAATCATTATTCATATCACCGCATGTTTATAGCTCTCTTTATATAAAGGAGTCATCGTTCGCGATCTCACCAAGTCCTGACGCATACTGTTATTTTTAGTGGAGTTCATCCGCACTGCTTTCGTAAATTACTACAATAAATCTTACAAAAAGGTCTCCTTTTGATAGATTAATATAATTTATATCGCAATAAATGATTGCAGACCTCGATTTGTCACAATGCTTGTCATTTTATAATATAAACAGTGGTGTAGACAAACAGAGCTATAAGTTTTCTAAAATCATGACTCATTATATAAGATGCCAAATTTAATTAACAAAAATGCTTAATTTGCCAAGACAAATCTAGAAGGTTATTTCGGCGCAGACTCAGCGCCTGCGCCGTGTTGGTACGCGACGTATGTAGCTATAAGCGCCCACGCAAAGCTCGGCACGCAACAAAGCGCGACGCGGCGTCCCTCGTCATTCAGTTCACTCGAGAGCTTGTGCAAGGAAAGAGCTCTGCAAAATACCGTCCTCAAATAATACAGTGCATTATCAAAAAAATCATCAAGGAATTTTTACATTTTTAATAAGTATTCAGGTAATTAAATTTTCTTTGTTGTCTTAATGCATTGGAGTTATAGTCTAATAAGAAATATAAAACAATCGTGCAATTTACATTATATAAAAATAATAAAACGCAATATAAAACTGTATTATTAAACAAATAATTTTAATTTTCTCGTAAATGTGTATATGTAACAATAATAGATGATCGCGATACAATCTGAACAATATATAAAAGTACTATAAAGGTGAAAACTACTATAAAGTTTATAGTATAATATTGTTATAGGACTGTACCACCCATAGTCATTGTTTAACCAACATGACTCGACATTATGACCGAAAGAGAGACGTTTTATAAGTAATACTATTTGAAACAAGTGTTTGTCTTTTCTTTCTGAAAAGAAACCGTTTCCGCCTTTCGAGAAAAGTCCTCTGCTATGGGCTTAATGACCAAATAATAAGCTGATATCAAGTGCATCCAAGCTCGCGACAACTATACTATTAACACGCCAAGTATTTCATATGCATATACGTATATGCCTATAATACTCCATATTAATGCTTAGGTCAATATTTTAAAAAGATCCACCATCAATGCATTTTTACAGCTATGACTGTGTATTGATTATTAATATTTTATTTTTAACTTTTTATTGTCTTGAGTTGAAGTTTTAGTTCATTTTTAGTTTTTTGCAGACTACAAAATTACAAATTAACAATATCTAAAATAAAAACGTGAAAAATTACCATGCATTAAAATAGGTAAATCTTTACTCGACACATAAAAATGTCCCACACTCGCCCGTAATATAGGTCAAGTAACTTCAGACAGGTATTCGCATGTTTTTAATAGACGCAAACGAATTCCTATTGTTAGATCAACATTACCAGACAGTCATGATAGAAATACTTATTGAATATCTAAGTAACTGAAATATGGTTTCCTTAACTTAATTACAAAAATGATATAGCGATAATGGTGAGCTCCTGTGTTGAGTATAGTAAAATTAGGAAATAAAATACATAAATCATCATCGTCTCAGCCCACATACGTCCCACTGTTGAGCTCGGACCTCCTCCATAATGGAAGTGTAATTGACCTACTATACCACGCTGGTCAGACGTGTTGGTATAGGGTTTTATTTCGAGTTTTCCTTCTCTCGCATAGATGTTATATGCGTTTTATATCCCTTAGTCGTCTCGTACGATCACCCACGGGTAAGATAGGGGGTGCTGAATTGTATTCTTACTCCGTCACCACAGGGAAGACATACATAAATGGTTATTTTAAATATGTGTGAAAAGTAATCCTAATGCGTCTCTTATTTTCAAGTTTGTGAAATTTCATATACAAAATCTTCGAATATAAAGTAAAATTTTTCCTCTTTAAGATACAAAATATCTTTACGTCAACAAAACGACGAAAATACATTTAAAGCTCATCGGTTGTTTTAATTTAAGCTACGAGTAAATAAAAGAATCATCAATAATGGACATAAAACATTGAAAATAAGAAAGTACAGAAATGTTATACCCCATTGAATCCTGCTTTTTTTTTATTAATGGTTCTCGTTTATTGAATTGATTCGATTGGACTCGATATTGAAATTATTAAAAAATTGAAATATATTTCATCTGCAAAAGAATAATGGACGGTACCTGATTTGTATCCGCTACCCTGAAATTCCCCAACAGCATAAATCTAAAAGCAGTTCAAACATTTGTGACTGGCGCATAGCCAACTAACGATACCAGTTTCTATAGAACCATGCTTTCAGATTGCTATTACTTATGTACCACGTTGAACAGTTTTATATTTCTTGTATGTTTATGCCATTTTGAAAACAGTGTAAAATTTTACGTTCTCTAATTTATATAGCTCACTGTAAACAATACCTAGAAGTAAATATTTCTGAGATATAGTTTAATTTAAATTAATATTAAGTCAATGTAACTCAATACAATAACGGGTGATTTTTCAATAGTTATAGATAAAATTACCAAGATGTCTGAGAGCAAGCAACTACAAGCTGGTCAGCAACTTATCAAGAAGAGTATGGATGAGCTTATACAACAGAAACAGACCACAGAAAAGGTGACAATTGAAGCCAGACAGGAATTTCGTGAACATTTTCAATCAAGCTATGAAGAAGAGTTTGAAGAGGAAACATTTATTGATGAATTTGGAAATGAAACAACAAAGAGGGTTGAATCTAGCAGTGAAAGCAGTGAACATTCAAAGAGTGCAGACGTGAAAGTGAAGGCCACAGGATTAAACTCGGAGCAAGTTAAAGCCCTGACTGATTGCGCTAACGAAGCAGGACAACTGGCACTCGATTCCAAGGCTGCTAATTGAATGTAATTAGACAAAACCATACATCATCTTAAGCTATTAACTTTACTAAACCTAATTACAATCTTATATCTTTAAACGAGCAATTCTTGTATATATATATATATATATATATATTCATCTCGGAAACGGCACCAACGATTTTGATGAAACTTGGCATACTAGAGGTTTTGAGGTAAAAAAATCGATCTAGCTAGGTTTTATTTATAGAAAATGTTGTTTTGTCAGTGTTTTTAGCAAAACAATATAATGACATTAAATTTTAAAAGAATATGAATTCAAATTTTGCCGTCAACGTCATGAGTTACGATAGCTCAGTTGGGAAGTAGTGCAGTTTCCTTTTAGTATTGTTTTGGCATCCAAACGGCGTCCGATCGAATCTCGGTGTTATTATTATTCTCTTTTTGTGTTTTTATATTTTTTTCATTATTTAATTTTTATTTTTTTTTAAAATATATATCTAAATAAATTCGACAAAAATACAACAAAAATATTTCGAGCGAAGCTCGGTCAATCAGATATTTAATATATAATTTGTCGCATTCTATCTTATAGCCATGAAATAGAGCACTTTTTAGGTTATATTAATGAGTACAAATGTCAAATATAGCATTAGTAATGTAAAAAATAAGGAACTTCATTGTATACGATGAACATCTTCAAAAATTAATATCCTGCATCTTGCTAATCTCTATTTTAGAAACATATTAGATGGCTGCCAAATATCGCCTAATTGAATCAATTGTAACATATATATATTTTATTTATTCTAAGCTATAGGAATAGTCTAATATCTCCTTCTTCTTCCTTTATTCCTTATCATCACTACCTGTACTGATAATCACAATACACTTACAAATACATGGTACATTGATGAATGGGTTTATTATTAAATTATGTTTAATACCATTAAACCTTTTGTTTCAGGTGTCTGCCTTAATTCGCGTGTGTGGTGGTCTCAAATAGTGATAAAGACTGTGTCCAGTGTTCCTTATTAAGTATTTTATTCTATTTATTTATGTAAATAATATGAGTATGCAATAAATATATTGAATGCATAAATGGTGTATTAGTGTAGTGTGTAATTCCATTGTACAGGAATCTTAGAGATAATTATTAAAGATGGAAGAAGAAGACGATGAAAGAAAGGGCCGACGGCCTAATCTCGCAACATTTAGCTCACTAAACGCACGTGTAGTGCACGCTTCACTTGAGGAGAGCCATATACAACAACAGGCCTCCTCAGAATCCGCAGATGCCAATACTTCTAGTATTTCGGCAGCTCATTATAGTGATAGAAGTTTTGCCTCGAAAACAAGCACTTTCTCACGAAGTGGTACTTCAAGTTCGAGTCAAGAAGAATGTGAAGTAGCACAGAAAACGATGATATCTTGTGGTCAATATTTGGCCGCAACGCGTGTTGAAACAGCTCGTTCTATGGAAAGTCTCCGTCCATATAAGGACACCTCGCCAGCCCGCCCCGCAAGCTCCTGTACCACCGTCCGCACTCACCGAAGTTCATTTTTAACCGCAAGTGAAAGAGATGTACGAGAGTCGCGGGGTACACCGGCCCGTCGAGCGTTGTCTGGGGAAGACATGGGATCATCCGCCGAGAAACGACGTGGTTTATTTGCAAGCACGGAAAGACGTGCATTACAGCAACTTAGTCTGCCACCCCCTGAACGTCGTCTTACTATTCTTAGTCCCCACAGTCCAATGGCAATCACAGAGCTTCAGTGGCCTTCACCTCCTGGTATTCGAGGCAGACGAAAGAAGGGAATGGTGCTACCAAAACTCATACTTCCTCGGAGCGAATCTGAAGCCTCGGAGGTATTTTTTGAAAGGTGCCTATTTTAAATATTATTTCATTTTTATCATTAGAATAATTTATATAATTATCTACCGAGAGGTCTACATTATTTTTATAGCAGAATCTTATTATAATAATAAATTTAACTTTGCTTGTTTGAACTCTATATTACATCATTCGTTATTCTTTCTTTTCCCCCTTTTCGAAATAAGTTTTTATTTTATTCATAGAATTATACTAAGTTTTTTTTTAATTGAGTATCATTCTGACTTTAAAATTTCTTGATAACATAATTAATGTCCAGAGAGCACCAGAGACATTTTAGGTTGCCATACTTCTGTGAACGGTTTTTATGACATCCGCTATTAGTATTTAGGTTGGCACTATTCATAATTTTAAATATCGTGATTATACTTATTACGTTCAGAAATATTTTTAAGTACAATGATAGATTTTTGAAGTTAACTTTAAATGTAGAACTCATCAAAAACAAAGAACGAATTCGATATACATATATTTCTTTTGCGGTATATAAATTGGGATTTCATGACGATAAACTAGATTTTGTTATTAAAGTGCTATTTTAATTTCTTTACAGTATTACAATATTGAGCACATTCGCAGTAAAAAATTTGAATACATCTGAAGAACAGTATAAATAATAATTTGGTTACGAGTTTGAAATGGAAATCATTTATTACTGCATAATTATCTTGTTAGGCGTATTATAACAACGTACAATTTAACCAGATACGAAATATTAACATATATTTTCTAATTGTTAACAATATTTTTATCTTAATTCAGTATTACGAATGTCTATTCAGAAACCAGAATTATATCTAATGTTGAATTAGTTTATGAAACATACAGAAAGACGTTAACCGACACGATGATATCGACATATATATATATATATCAAGTAGATACGTATGTAGATTATATACACTTACATCGATTGTTTTATCATTTTGAAGTGCTTTTGATAAGCAAAGACCTATTATAAGTAAAGGAAAGGTCTTAAATTAGTAACAAATAAGCATATTCTATTCTTAATTAAACAATTTGCTACCATCCTCTTTCTCTTAACTATCGTTAATAACAAATAGGAGTTGATCTTAGAATAATAACGTATAGAAGGAAAGTATCGATATTTCGAACGATCGAAACATGAATAAAAAAATACTACATGCGCGCAGACGATTACACACGTACACACGCACGCCACTATACAAATTGTGAAATCAAATTTTGTTTTTATTAACATAAATCGTCAAAATACTTTTAAAAGTAATGTTAAACCTTATGTTTTTCAAATGTGTTGTGACACTATTTGAATGCACAAACCGTCATAATTACCTATTTATTTTTTAAGAGTTGCGTACGTACGTGCAGTACTCTGACCTTGTACACTTCGTAAAAGGTTCCGGCGTAAGCCCCATTAGGCTCCAATTGAAATGCTTCATTTTTTGTGCGCGGACTTCCCTTCTATACGTTATTATTCTAAGGAGTTGATATATGCAAACAATATTACTACAAAAAAAGCCGGCTAAGTGGGAGTCAGAGTCGCATGACGGGTTCCGTATCATTATCTATAATTATTTATATATTTTATTTCGTTATTAGTATTTGTTGTTATAGGGGCAACATAAATACATAATTTGTGAAAATTTCAACTGTCTAGCTATCGCGATTCTAAAGATACAGCCTGGTGACAGGCAAACGGATGGACAGACAGCGAAGTCTTAGTAATAGGGTGCCGTTTTTACCCTTTGGATACGGAACCTTAAAAAGGAACTCGAAATAAGCTCGCATGACTATCGTGGTATTGTAGAACAATATTCTTCGTATCATAGATAAAAGAGTAGAGAACTATAGATCCTACGAGAACATGAGAAGAAGGAACAAACCACGCCAAGGTTAAAATGACAATCACCATGAATGCAATGTGTAATTTATAAGCAAATTTAATAATTTCATGAAGAAATTCTGAGAAAAAGTTATATAATTATAATATATATCATCATCATCATTACTGCCTACTGTTGGGCTTCAGCCTCCTCCACAATAAGAGGGAAATTGACCTTATTACACTATGCTGGTCAGACAGGTTGATATAGGGTTTTATTTCGAGTTTTCCTTATCTTGCATAGATGTTATATGCATATAATATCCCTGTTAGTTTCTCCTACAAAGCGAGAACCATATAGAATACCTAGCTGTGCCCTGCGGTTTCACCCGCAGTTCCTGTTCCCGTGGGAATATCGGGATAAATTATAGCCTATGTGTTATTCTGATATGTAAGCTATATTATTGTGAAGTTTCATCAAAATCCATTGAGTAGCTTTTGCGTGAAAGAGCAACAAACATCTTCACATCCTCACATACTCACAAACTTTCACGTTTATAATATTAGTGGGAAGATGTTTGTAGAAGTTCTAAGGAACAGTAAAATGTTAACTGTCATGGCTCATGGAAGCTTCCATTACAACGTTCACTAGGGAAGGACATAGCAATAGACAAGTAGGCAAACAGTAGTAGATGAATGAATAAAATCTAAAATGATACTTCATCTCGGCTCGTACATGCCCCATTACCGGGCTCGAACCTCCTTCAAAATAGGAGGAACATTGTTATACCACGCTACTTAGACGGGTTAGTACAGGGTTTGATTTCGAGATTGCCTTCTCTTGCATAGACTTTATCTGCATATCATATCCCTTAGTTTTATTTTACAACACCCAAAGGCAAGAGAGTGTGTGATGAATTATATTCTTACTTCATTACAATATAGGACTGAAGAAAAATTATCGCTTATTGTCACCACCGTCCCCTACTGACCTAGGATGCGCAGTGGAAGGGAACACAAGGCCAGCGAGGGAAACAAAATGGGCAATAACCGTGGCTTGCGATTACGCAAGGCTATTTAAAGTTCTGTTACTAAACAAGAACCGATAATTCTAAAACTTACAAGTAGATACCGCGAGGATAGCTACAACGTAACCAGTGTTCGGTATGGCCAGACAAATAGAACCTAATTGAGGGTTTACTTAGCTTTGTGTCCAATGGTGCGATGACGGCAGCGGCCCCGTATAACTCAGGGTCTCAGGTTTGCTACTAGCACACACAACTTAAATGTTCACAAATATATAGTTCTTAATCAACTCGCGTACATTAACGGCACACAAAACAAATGGCGCGATATTATAAATACTAAGATTTCACGACTTTAATTAACAAAAGTCGTAGCAATTACAAAAATATATGCGTACACGATCGTTACTTCCAACACCTTCACAGTAGGCAGCGGCCTTGTAAAGGTCCATGAGCGGCAGCAACACTTACCATCAGGTGTACTGTTTGCCACTGCTGGCAAACGAGCAAACAATGCAATAAAAAAAAATAGTTTAGTCTGAGCCAAACGATCGCCAAAAAAAGAACTACCCTACATGGTATTAATTATCCGAGACGTCATTGCCCGTTGGGCAGTCCGGCTGGAGAGGCCTCGGTTCTGGGTGCAAACCGTGGAGGCCTTCCGGCCGATGCTGATGCAGTGGTTGGAAAGGCGGCACGGGGTGCTCTCCTTCCGACTAGTGCAGGTGTTGACGGGGCATGGGAGCTTCGCCAAATACCTGCACAGGGTCGTAAGGAGGGAGAGTACACCGTCCTGCCACCACTGCAATTGCGACGAGGACACGGCGCGCCACACGCTCGAGGCCTGCGCGGCTTGGGCAGTGCAGCGCCGTGAACTCGTCGCAATCATCGGTGCCGACCTGACGCTGCCGACCATCGCTAGGGCGACGAGCGCAGCCTCGATGAGGAGATCCGCCGCCGGCGACTGGGGCGGCGCAGGCGCAACTACCTGCGCCTCATGCCGCCCTAGTCGAGGCCGCGGGTGACGTGACCGGGGATTAGTCTGTCACCCGCCGAGAGGCCGACCGCGTGAGGAAAGACCGACGTCCTCCCCAGGGGGGGACGTCGGTCGATGGGAGGGTACCCCACGTAGGGGGTATTCCGTCGGGCCGACCACTGACGACAAGTAAACCTGCTCCGGTGGTCGGCCCAATGACGAAGGCGAGGTGGTTTTCGGGTGGTTTTCGGGTGGGTTGCGGGAGTTGCGTGCTTAAGCCCCTCTGTCGCCCCGGACGGAGTGGTGCGGAGGCGCGCCGACCGCAGCCCACCCACAAAAAAAAAATGGTATAAATTATGAAACTATAATAAAAATTTTTGGTACCGCACACTTATATTAAGAAAATTTTAACTGTGTGATAGATAAACTAGGTAATGTATGGTTATGAATACCACCAGACTTTACATAGCTCACGAATATCGTGAAAGACGACTAAAAGGGTCAAACAATTATCCAAAGACGCGCTAGACGCCAAAGAGCGCTATGACATGTCCTTCTTTAAACGAGGTTTAAGAAGAGTATTTCCTTCACGGTAGGCAGCGGCCTGGCTGTGCCCCTGGTATTGCAATGGTCCATGTGCAGCAGTTTCACTTACCATCAGGTGTGCTGCTTGCTCGTTTGCCACAGTTGGCAAAAAAAAAAAAAAAAAAAAAAGAAGGTCAACGTCATGCAAACCACCGATCTAATAATTTTTGCAATATAGACAGCGGAGGAGAAATACATACTGCATCGACCCAAAGTAATTGGGGTAAGAGCAGGATAATGATGAGAATTATGAAAATTTATACGATATTTTTCTAAATAGAAATTGACAAACCAATAGACTGATAATAATCGCTCCATGTGGTGACGGAGTAAAAATGCAGTTCACCAATCCCTATCTTACCCGTGGAAGTCGTAAAAGACGACTAAGGAATATTATATGCGTTTAACATCTATGCAGGTGAATTAAAACTCGAAATAAATCGGCCTTTTATCTTATTTGAACAGAACAACGTCTGTTGGGTCAGTGAGTCTTCACATATAAATTTCTTGTGTACGTGTGTATATCACTGAACTCCTCCTAAACGGCTGTACCGATGTTGACGAAATTTTTTATGGGTGTTCAAGGGGATTCGAGAACATTTTAGATTCACAATTAGATCTGGTAGGTGGCGCTGTTGTTGATTTCAAGGAGAATTTCTTTTATGTTATTTAAACAGAACAACGTATGTTGGGTCAGCTATTATGTATATATATATATATTTGATTTATAATAATTGCAAAGATAATAAGAGATAAAAAGATATCGCACATGTAATTGATATTGTTAGGTAATAATTCACTCACCTGTTATCAGTTTATTGATAATTTGATAGAAGTAGACTATAAATTATATTATCGGTCTTCCGTGAGTAAGAGATAGGATTAATATTTACGATTTTTTTAATAATAGTCTCGTACCTTTACCCTTGAATGGGTGATTAGAGTTGTGAACTAGCTTCTTTTGACGGGTTATGGTATACTCACAACTCGCTCAACCATGCGACCCAATGGAGGAGTGAGATCCTATAATATGACGTATTATCCCGCTCCACCAACTAGACGAGACACCGGAAACGATGCCTTGAGTTCAGAGTTCACGTTTTTAACCCACTTTTACGATTTCCTACGGCCAAAAAAGATAATTTGTATATTAACGGTAATCGGCCCATCAGCTGATATTAAATCAAAGTTTGTCTTGCTTATGCGAACGTAATCATTGATTTATTCAATTTCTAATGAACATTTAACAAAAAAGGAATATGTTGTGGATTAAGTATCACTGACTTTATACATTTTAATACGATTCACACAAAAAAGCGATGATAAAAATGAAAACTTTACATGTCTCTGATTCATTAACGAATCTATATTTTTACTTCAAATTTTTTTCATGAGCTTCTACCTCCATTGCCTAGCTCCCGTTTGACCAGTTGCCCCATAACCTGATACAACCTATATATTAATTGAATCTAAGTAGGTATATTATATCTATTAACCGTCATATGTCATGTAAGTGTACAAAAGTATGTTTTGCCACTTGATTATAGAATAGCATAATTTTAAAAGTTGACCTAATTGTAAACTAATGGTGTAAAATGTATCAAAATAGTAGAGTTTATCCACTGTAGAAGCAGTATCTTAACAAAAAGATAGTTACAAAAGAGATTTTTTATTAATATACAGACAATATATTTGTATCTCATAGGCGACCATCACAAAACATGTTTCTCTATGTCGTGTAAATACAGACAGTATAACATTTCTTTAAAAAACTTGAGTAGTTGGTATCGTGTAATAATATCTCGGCGACGACTCGAAATACTTTATCGTTTTTCGATATCCCAAAGACATTTGATATTTGATAAAGTTAGCGCATTTGTAAAGAACTAGGGCCAAGAGATATCTTACTTCAATACATTCGCAATGACTACCACATTTCTTACATCACATCTAAATTAGCATCTGAGTCACGCCATAAATATTCAAAACAGACAAAATTTTATGCTCGAATTTCTTTTCATTGTTAGCGCATGAGTTTTCTTTTTTCTTAATGTTCTCGATTAATTTGTTGGCATTGTTAGATGACATATAGGAAAAACGTTGCTATTATTTGGATTAGTAATTATTACTAGTCATACAAAGCAATAATTAATTCATATGGTAATTTTCGGATTAGTTTGATGTGGGTATATTAGGCGGTTGAAATTTACTGATGCACAGAAACCCCTGAGAATTATCTCGTCCTACGGTCTTCTGTATAAAATGTAATTATATAGGGCAGATTTGGGTTTTAATTTACACGTATTAGAAGCTATTAATATGAGCGTGGTTAACAATCCCTATTTATTAATAGCTACATATGAAATTATGGTTCATCTCATCATCTCAACTCCTACATGTCCCATTGACGAGCTTGAGCCTCCTCCAAATGAGAGGGAAATTTATTTACTATACCGCACTGGTCAGACACGTTGGCTTTAGGTTTTATTTCGAGTTTTCCTTCTCTTTTCATAGATATTTGCGCGTTATATACCTTAGTCGTCTTTTACGACACCCACGGGTAAGATAAAGACTGGTAAATTATATTCTTACTCTGTTATCACACGAAAAAAATTAAATAATTATAAATGCCTAATATATAAATAATAATAAATTATGGTTAATATTAGATTGTTACTCTCATCGTATTCGTCAATAGCCATTATGATATCACAATGCCATTAGCTATATCCTAAACGAGGATAGATAATTTCTTTCACTGTCCTACTGTGGGCCAAAAAAGTAGAAGTATGCTTTCATATGTGCTTAAGTATTGCGTGGTTTTTCACAAAAGTGACTCAATAATCTATTGTTCTCACTCTAACACCAACAGCATCATAAGAATGTATAGTAGCAAATAAGTTAGACCACTTAGGTACTGATCCACGATTGGATAAAATGACTTGTTTGCCGCCAAGGTATTCTGGAAATTTTAATTAACTTTAGGAGACAAACGGATCAACTATCAATGAAAATATAATTTTACTAGGTATATATTTTTGGGACGCGGTCGCAGCCTTCTGCGAGGCAGTGATCTCGCAGAAGGAGGCGGCGGATCGCCTGCGCGAGGAGCGCAGCCTCGATGGGGCGATCCGCCGCCGGCGACTGGGGCGGCGTAGGCGCGAGAACCTGCGCCTCATGCCGCCCTAGCCGAGGCCGCGGGTGACGTGACTGGGGATTAGTCCGTCACCCGCCGAGAGGCCGACCGCGTGAGGAAAGATCAACGTCCTCCACGAAGGGGGACGTCGGTCGATGTGAGGGTACCCCAAATAGGGGGTATTCCGTCGGGCCGACCACTGATGACAAGTAACCCTGCTCCGGTGGTCGGCCCAACGACGAAGGCGACGTGCATCGTGGGTGGGTTGTGGGTGTGCGTGCTTACGCCCCTCTGTTGCCCCGCACGGAGTGATGCGAGGAGCGCGCCGACCGCAACCCACCCCCAAAAAAAAGGGTACTTTATATTTAATGCCTATGTTGGACGTTTACAGGCTGATGGATGGATGGATGGAATTTATATTTTAGTCTGTACTGTATCATTGAAATTATATAAAAACATGCGGAACAGTCTTTGGGGACTCCCAACAGAAGTCAAAACTAAGTAACTTTGTCATCGAGCTATTAGACTATTTAGTGTAGAATTTGTCTTATATTTTTCAACTCGTTTAAATCATTTTCCTAGCATTTCCTAGCATTTTATTATATTTCACTTTCTGGTCTATGGACTGAATAAAATACATTTTTCCAGAATTAGTTATTATATCTTATATATTTTGACAGAATGGTTGATTGAGCCCCGAGCTGTGGCCCCGTTTTTGTGTTTTCATTATTTATAGAGATTATTTAATTCAAATAGTTAATAAGTAACTATTGCTTGCTATAAAATGTCACCGCATAATGTGGCATTCCTTGAGAGAGGACTATATCCAGCAATGAGCGGTCACGGGCTAATATATATACATATAAGGATGTAAGATATATAAGAATAGGTAATAAACATATACTTTTTAGATACAATGTACATGCCAAAGCAATGAAATCGATAAATATATAGATCGAGTCACAATCAACCTAAAAGCCGACTATAAAATTTAAAGTACACATCATTGGTAAGGACACGCTACGGCGTATACAAAGGTAAATATAAAATTGATACTTTAATGAAGATTTTCCTCCTATTACGGAGAAGACTTGAGCCCAGCTGTGGGACGTATATGAGCTGAAATAATGATGACGAATGAAGATAATGACTTTATTATGGTCAATAAAACTGGAAGTAATAAAGACTAGAGCGAATGTGAAAAGACTACGATCAAAACCCCACCATCCAAAAATAGACTTTAAATGAAATTTCAATTGCTAATTAAACATGAACACATTTTTATGTAGTAAGGTACATCCATACTAATATTATAAAAGCGAAAGTAAGGATGTTTGTTTGTTTGTAACGCTTTCACGTTTAAACCACCAAACCGATTTCAAAAATTCTTTCACCTATGGAAAGCTATAATATCAGGGAGTAACATAGGCTATATTTTATCCCGGTATTCCCACAGGAACGGGAACTACGCTGCGGGTAAAGCGACTGAAACCGAAGCGAAGCGAGAGCGGGTTGCTAGTTATTAATAAAGATTTATATATATTGTTATGGATGTTATTGCATTTGCGGTCACGGGTGGACTAACTGACTGGCGGACTCTCCGCCCTTGACCATAAACGCTGAAAAGTATTTGAAACGTTTGCAAAAAAAATCAAACAAAATTGCGATAAAATCCATAAAAATAGTTTTATTTACACGTCGTGTAAACATCAGTAATCAGTAATGTACCTGTTACAAAAAAAGACAAAACTTGATATCTAATATCACTACACTGTTGAACAGAAATCATTTTTTTTTTCAGATTTTATAAAATTAGTAGCTGACCCAACAGACGTTGTTCTGATCAAATAAAGCGCCACCTACCGGGTCCAATTGTGAATCTAAACCATCCTCGAATCCCCCTGAACACATACAAAAAATATCATCGACATCGATCCAGTCGTTTAGAAGGAGTTCAGTGACATACACACGTACGCAAGACATTTTTATATAAAAAAGATAAGCCAGCCGAAAATATGACATTTAAGATTATTCAATTAATGAAAAAGTTAGACTAGAGTACTTACTCTAGTTAGAGTATTTATGTCATTAATTTATTATTTTAATTATTTTATTTAGGTACCTTATTTTTTATTCGCTTTTATTTGGCGTAACAATAACTTAATAACTCACCGTGTGTTATCGGGATAAGACAATTCACCACTCCCTATCTTGGCCGTGGATGCCAAAAAGATGACTAAGGGACATAATACACATATAACATCTATGCATGAGAAGGAAAACTCGAAACAGAATCCTAAACCAACCTGTCTGACCAGCATGCTCTATAGTATAGTCAATTTCCCACCTATTGTGGAGGAGACTCGAGCCCAGCAGTGGGTCGTATATGAGTCTAAATGAATGAATAACAATAACTTACACATATCATTTTTAAAGACGTCGCCTTCTGAACGATTAGAATTCGTAACTTTTTAACGATTAGAGTTCTTAAGTAGAAGCAAAATTTACATCAGTTTTACTGTTCACATAATGTTAATATACGCTCTCTGGTATAAATACACACACAGAAAAGCTCTGTATTTACAATTCCCCACATCAAAAGTATTTTCGTAACTCTAATGTAATAAAATTGCCTAACACGAATGGCCGAACGGCATTTCGGTGTCGTGGTCGAGTTGTATCAATATTTTATATGTGACCGAAAAGAATAAACATAAATATTAACGATGACTCTAAGCTGCTGAAAGAGACCTTATTATATAGCTAATATTAAAGCCACTAAGAAACATCTACTCCAAGAAATAATAGCCGCTCCATTTTATGTGCATTTTCAAATATGCTGCAGTTTGAAATAATATTATCATCATCATCGCAGCCCACTACGTCCCACTATTGGGCTCGGGCCTCCTCCACAATGGGAGGGAATTTGACCTACTATACCATGCTGATTAGACATGTTGGTATAGGGTTTGATTTCGAGTTTTCCTTCTCTTGCACAGATCTTATGTGCACATTATATCCCTTCGATCATCTTTTACGACATCCACGAGAAAGACAGGGAGTGGTGTATTGTATTCTTACTCCGTCACCACACGGAAAAGTACGATATATACTTTCCAAAAAACAATAATATTTGTGATTTATAGCAAGCTACTAAAAATATAACATAATATCTAAACCTGGGTATTGTTTTACGTCACGATTTTTCACATGAGTGATTTGTTATCTCACCTGTCTATCCCCGAGAAGTAAGCAGAAATTTGGCAAGCCTATATTGTACTAATTTCTTGTTATTTCTCTTTATTTGAAGAAAATTATCTATCATAATATATACTGTGTAAGGCATACTAATAACATTACTATGTAAAGAAAGCTGGTGAAACTAATAAAAAAAAAATAGTTCACAGAAATTTTATTGTTTTGAAGAAGATCATTTTTCCTATAATTGTACTTACTGTAAGCTACATACTTTAGTCAAAAATACTTATACTTGGGTAGACTGTCACACAAAGAAACTATCCTCGCGCCAATACTTAGAGCTGAACATTTTTGGTCTCTAAGGGAATTTTTCGGCCATACAATTTGTCTGACTGAACAAATATATGTTAGAAATAGTCCCCTAAGTGATATATATAAAAATCAACTATCACAATTTAAGACATGTTTGTCCTATTTTAGTTTTCTTGAGAAAGGACGTGGTACCTCTAAATCGACCATCTAAACAATTTTACAGATACATTAAATATATATTAACTACATGAAACCCCTCCTTTCGTTATTTTATAAAATAAAGTATCTCTGGGAGGTCCGGGCTTATAATCTAAATAGACGAAATAATATTGAACTATCTCGAATTTTGAAATGTTTCCATATAGAAATAATATCCTCTTTTTGAAATATTTCACCTTATTTTCTTGTCACCTTTACAAATAAGATCCGACGGCTGACGACATTCTTCGATTTGATTAGATCCCCAAGGGTAATGAATAGGCTGTCGGTGCTGATGCAGTGGTTGAAAAGGCGGCACGGGGTGCCGCCCTAGCCGAGGCCGCGGGTGACGTGACTGGGGATTAGTCAGTCACCCGCCGAGAGGCCGACCGCGTGAAGAAAGACCAACGTCCTCCCCGAGGGGGGGACATCGGTCGATGGGAGGGTACCCCATGTAGGGGGTATTCCGTTGGGCCGACAACGGATGACAAGTAACCCTGCTCCGGTGGTCGGCCCAACGACGAAGGCGACGTGGTTTTCGGGTGGGTTGCGGGTGTTGCGTGCTTACGCCCCTCTGTCGCCCCGGACGGAGTGGTGCGAAGAGCGACCCGACCGCAGCCCACCCCAAAAAAAAAAACCTTTACAAATAAGATATTCCCTCGCAGAATGTATGAAGTTCGCAGCTAACCTATGACCAATATCTGAATCAAAAACTAATATAAAAGTGATCTTGAAGTTTGGCGATCTCGATCATCGATCGTGTATAAGATTCGGTGAACCAATGAAAGATATTATAAGGATAAAAGCGGGATGAGGCGAGGATTAAACTCATAGGTGTAAAACGTTGTGCGATGAATATCAAAGTATTTCAAACAGTTTATTGTTGCTTAGAAATGCTGTGTAAAGCAGTTTAAGTATTAATTACCATCTTCTACTTTCACGGTTTACTTTCAATATTTACTTTTTAACATAAACTGTATTAGCAATTTCACATACTTTAAACTTCGCATTAAATATTCAATATATTCATCCATTATCTAAGTGTTGTAGTTTTTTTTAGCCTTTCAATCAACACACCACTTTTACGTAGCGCAACAATACGTTTTATAGCCTCGAACTTTTTCAATAAGCAGACTCTTTGCGTAAAATATTTTTTTCTATGCGACTCAGATTTAAATACAGTCAGTATCTAACGTATATAAAATGAAGGGTTAGAAAGATTTTGAGACTCACTGTACTATATCGACACTTTGTGAAGAAGTCACTGAACAATTAACGTCACATTCCTATAAACATACCCTTCAATACTGTAGCAGGATTCATACATTCCACTGGTGACAATAAATTTATAAATAACCTTTTTTAATACGTACGTTATAATTCAACTGCTATCGAATGAGTTAATTAGCTAAAGAGTACTATAGGATAACTTGTACTGTCACTTGTACTCGAAATTAAGAACTTTCATAGAAATATAAATTATAGAAAGCTAATCTAAACTAAAAAATATATGTCGCTTGTGATGACCAGCCAATACATACTACTACGCATATATGTTCCACTGGACTTGAGCCTACTACTATTATATTTCATGAATATTATTATTATATTATTATATTATTTCATTATACCTATATCGTGGTGTCAAAGGCGTCAGAATAGAGCTAGTACAGACCAAACATGTTGTGTATATTTTATACAAAAAGAAAACATTGAAAACAAATAAAAGACAAAGCCGTTGAGTTTCTTACTGAATCTTCTCCGTAGCGTCCACATTCCTATTCGATGATAGATTATTAGATGAATTTAATGAAAAATATAAAATTGTCAATTTAAATGCGGTTTATACATAATAATTTTGAATTAAAATTTGATACAAATACCAACTAAGCTCTTACAATTTCACTACATCGAAATGCAAATCAGAAACTGCCCGTACCTTTTATGCAACAGCATGAACGAATATGTGTGCGAATAACGATAACTAACCTGCTATGTTTGGATTATATTCGCAATTGATAGCATAGGAAGGGATAATCTCTGTATCACTTTCAAAAGCAGGTTTCATCTCTAAATCTCTAAATACAGCTGGCTAAGCATTAAATAGCCTCGCATTCTATTGTGCATCCAGCGCTTAAATTCTATTGTCCCTACAAAACTAGTAACGTAACTAAACCATATACAATGACAGTTGTTGATTAGGGCTTATCTCTATGCCGGCTTTGGCAACAGTTCTTTTGACGTGTTTACTTTTTAAGTATGTAGAGTTCTATTTTCACATCTGTAAGTGACATGTTAAACTATGAGACAGTGTGTTCTTAACCCGTCATAAAAAACTAATATTTTCTATGTTAAAAATTCTGTATTTAATGTATTGAAATTTAAATAACGCTTCCAAGACAAAATTGATTAAAAGTCTACTTCAAATAATGTGAACTCGTTAAGAAAGATGGTGATGAGGTTATTATTCAAAATATCTTAGAGAATTCCAAGCTTACCTCATTCACTACCCATTGAGCCAGCTTGTAAATGTTGTTCCGTTTGCTACTGATGTATTTTACGTTGATGTATAGTAACTACATATCTGTAAGGAACAAAGCAGTTGTTTTACGAATACTGGGTTACCTATATAGATAAATAAGATAGCATACGTAACGACCTGCTATTACTTTAAGTAAATCATCAATCAACCTGGTCGTCCTACACTGTTTCATTCGATGCATGGTCGCCACCCGAGAACTTTCTTCTGCAATAGTTATCGGTTCATCGAGATATGTAATTTACTAGCAAACATTGACATTTAAAATCAGGTGAATAATATACATGAAAACTTAATCTCAACAAGCACTTTTATAGATATATCAGTTGCTACTGTCAAGAATATGTATAACTAGCAACCCGCCCTCGCTTCGCTTCGGCTTCAGTTGCCTTACCCGCGTAGTTCCCGTTCCCGTGGGAATATCGGGATAAAATATAGCTTATGTTACTCTCTGATATTATAGCTTTTCATTGGTGAAAGAATTTTTAAAATTGCTTCTTTATATTTATAATTTTCATTTAGTGACTGTATTTGAGCAACGGAAATTTATAAAATTGTAACGATAATGTTTTCAACTTTGTATCCGACTTGATCAAGAAAGTTAATAGGCTTAACGCAATCGCATCGGGATCTTAATTAAAAATGCCACGACCGAAATGATGCCTAATATTATTTAAGTAGTTACTTAATATTTTTAGGAGAGTATATAAGTAGAGATGCCTTACTATTAAATATTGTTTTAGAAGTGAACGTAATATTACGGTCGACGTTAATATTTTATACTTACAATTTCACCTTGCTGGTCTAGTGAGAAAAGCGACAGTTAAATTTTACTTTGGTCATTTTGAATACGTTCAAAATTTTATATTGTATTCTCGTCTGATGTTTGCCGCAATAACCAATTTTGTACCAAAATTAAATTTTACCTCTTATACAGAATTACACTCGCGTAAATGACGTGGGGAACAACATTAAAAATTATACATATAATGAAGGGGTAACACAAAGTCTACCCTTTCAAGAATAAAGATTCCTTTCAGGAATAAAGGGTTATTAAAGTCTCATAAATTTCTTACTATACACAGAGAAGTTTATGTAAACATGCAAGCTAAATGCCTGCAGCAAATTTTTAACTGCCTGTTTGCTTTTTCACAACGAATTCTATAGGGGAAACCTGAAAACGCTTAGTTCTTTAGCTATATATTCACTCATTTGCCTAACATCAGACTATTTTCGCATATAACAATTTACCACAACTTGTGACTATAAAATACTTTCTTCTATTCGTAACATAATGAAAATAGATCTAATGTACGACTATCGTCAGTCATGTTTATAAGAAAGTTCAAGGTTGTGAAAATGATGATATGTAGGAGCTTCACATAAAAAGCCAATCAATCAACTGGTTTAGCTTCCACATTTCATCCTAACTTGGCACATCAATATAGCTTCTAATGAAATACTACGAACATTTTATAAAGCTCTGTTTTGTATTATTATCTTGGAAATATATTCATCATTATTTTAAATTAATAAACTATTCATCAATAATTGCGGGTTTGTGCGTTTTAATGTTTAATATTTTATGGGGGATTTTGTCCATATCGACACGTCAATCCCAATTATATCATGGCGCATTAATAGTAACTACAACATACTACAAATAAAATTAAAAATCTAAATATTTGAATAGTTTTCATGGATACAATAAAGTTATTAGATTACACATAAGTTTTGCCTGTTAGGACTAGGTTTAGACATTGTTGTTTAAAACAAATCTCTTTATAATTATTATTTTTCATATCGATTATTTGCACAGTTCATCAGTAAATCTTCACGTCCTATAGAGTATACACTGGCAATTGAGTGTATCAATTTTCTTAATTAATTAGAAATGCCAGTTTTGCTGATGGATAGTAACCTAGTCGGATTCTTAAGGCAAATTTAACATATTTCCTGCTAGATTTACAATAGTCAAACCAAGGAATACGAGAGGGCTGATGCGGAGTTGTTTTGTACCATATACCTTTTGTTTCAGATTTTTAATTAAAATATTTTTCAGATGTCATAAAATTCCATTTTAAATTAAGAGAAGTCTAGGTAGTCTGGCAAGAAATTAATATTGTTCTACGTAAACACAGGTCAGCACGAAAACGTGTTCCCTAAATGTAAGCCTCATACTGTATAAAGTTACTAAACATCGTTGGATGTAGGTGGCATACGACCGCATTTTGTGGCAAATCATGAGAGGGGCCGTCTAGCAGTGGACGACGATAAGATAGGTTATCTTATATCTTTCTTATATCTTTAAACAAGCAATTCTTGTATATATATACCTATATATATATATATATATATATATATATATATATATATATTCAGGATCTCGAAAACGGCTCCAACGATTTTGTTGAAACTTGGCATACTAGAGGTTTCGGGTCCAAAAAATCGATCTAGCTAGGTTTTATTTTAGTAAAACAATATAATGACATTAAATTTTAAAAGAATATGAATTCAAATTTCGTTATCAATGTCATGAGTTACGATAGCTCAGTTGGGGAGGCGGTCGGTTCTAGTTTTGTTTTTTTGGAATGCAAACAGCGTCGGTTCGAATCTCGGTGTTATTATTATTCTCTTTTTGTTATTTTTTTAAATAATTTTCATTATTTATTTTTTATTAATATATATCTAAATAAATTCGACAAAAATATTCCGAGCGAAGCTCGGTCAACCAGATATTATGAATTAATAACGCGACGTGTAGGTTCCTGATACATTAATACCTCATCAATAAACCGTTAACTAATCTATAATCGTGTTTTACTATTCATCAAATACCAATGCTAATAAAATACGTGATCACTCTATAGGTTTATAGTAAAGACTCCCAGCCTCCCTATATTAACTTTATAGGATAATATATTAATGGATCGGAACGCAGCCTGAAAATGTCCAACAATAAACTCAATAACCTTATCTTTGTAAACGTAAGTTGTTCGTGATCAATGATGTACAATTTAGATTAACTAAAAATCGTATAAAATGGTGTATAATATTTTTAGATTATGTTCAAAGTTAAGGTCAAGATTCTACCTTAACTGTGATGCCCTACGAATGATATATAACACAAAAGTTTCTAGTAGAATTAAACCCCATAAGTGACACCTGTTAAACCATACCCAATCCATGTATTTACCATCTGTACCGTATGCACAACCTGTAGTGGACTGTATAAGGTTATTTCATGGAGTTAGGTGAGTAACTGATCTTATCCTATCCCTGCAAGCCGCGAAGAAGTAAATATGGAATACTCCACCAACCTTTCATCCACTCCCGCTGAGGGTAGTAGCGGTGTCGCAGTAGGCCCGCCAAACCGCGCGGTCAGCTTCAGTGTATTCTTAATTAAATTTATGATTAAGCAGTTCACAGCACCACAAAACACTATTATGATCGTTCCAAATATTCCGTATAACAATGTCCTACCAAGAATTAAGCAGGTGCGGCGATTACGAATACACCGATGGCACAACCACCTGGCGGACCGAGTTGTCTCGACTCTTCTGCTATACTGTCTTAACGACGGTTGTAGAATCCAAGTTGTGAAGTTTGTCCAAATACCCTACACATACCTTGCAAATATCGAACACCATCATCCCTAGAAACCATTTGATATGAAAATGAACAAACTTAAATGTAGGTGAAATAGTTTTTTTTATTATTTCTTAAGAATATCATTGAATACAATTTCAATATACGAACTGGCAACATCCTGTTAAGCTTTTTCTCAAACCATAAAAAAATTGCTAATAGGGTTTCCTCTTAAAATGCACTCAGTGACCCTTCGGTTATTTAAATTTACGTTCGGAAAATGGTATAAATTACTTACAGGTACAAACTCAGCTGAATAAAAACTAGTAGATACGATATCTTTGGCATACATTTTTTGAAATATATGGTATTAAACTTATTAAATACTTGTAAAATATTAATATTTTTTCATAATATGCACATAACGGAATTCGTAAAAATAACCTATTTATGAAATTTGTTGATTTTACTAAATTTACTATATAAGCTGGTATAAGTCTACAAGGCTATAAGGTTAATTATAAATGTAATAATATAGAATGCTACTATCAAAATAGTCAATTTGAAGTTAAACTGAAATAGTATTGTTTGTAACAACAAAACTCAGTAATTTACATGCAAAGCATATAGTTAGTTATGTTAAATAAATAACTAAAAGCGATACCCATAATTTACTGCCATAAATTTTATTCAGGCCCTACTAATCTCGCTGAATATTATTGCAATAGGCTAAATAAAATGTTACGACTACACGTTTACTGAAACGAATGAAAATCGATTAAATATTTGTTATTCATTGAACTAGATCTGAAATTCAGTATACTTATACATGAAGTATCCATTCTACTAGTGGTTTATACGATCTAGAATCTAGACACGTGGTAGGGGGTTGAAAACTCAAAAATTATTCAACATAAATATACATAATATTGTGTATATATGCATACAAAATATTCTAACTACGTTACTGTTACGTAAGTCATCGCTGGTAAACGTATAGGTACTGTGGCATATTGAATAAGTAGATTGTCCTCAACGCGAACACTGACTGGCTGAGTAAGTTCTACCAGCTAACCTCGTTCCCGAAATTAGATCTCTCCTACTGGACTATCCTAGATAAACATAGTAATCCACAACACCGAGAAGTTAGAATGGAATATAAAATTAATAATAAAAACATTGTTTAAATAACATTTAAATTTTCGATGGTGGATTAGTTATTGTGTTTCTAAATTAAAATTCTAATATCAAAGTTAGATAAATCTATATAACTAATTTTAATAAAATGTTTCATTACAATTCAAGTAACTATATATTTTTTTAGGTTTAATACCTAGTGTGTTCAGAGCTAAATTGCCATTTACAGCAAAGTATATCAAAATTGATCAGGATATAACCCCCTCGGGTAGACAATAACGATAAAGCTACCTTACGCCCTTCGCAAAATATAAAACGTTTCAGGAATCCTTAAATCCTCCTAACACTTTAATTTTCTTTTCACTGGTAGAAATCCATTCAGATTACATCGATTAATCTCACATTGCTATCAATTTATATTGTGTTCCCGTCGGGTTTTAGTACAATATCAGATTTATCTCCATTACGCAAATTTTCTTTTTTCAGGGTTCCGAACCCAAAGGGTAAAAATGGGACCCTATTACTAAAACTTCGCTGTCTCTCCGTCCGCCTGTCCGTCTGTCTGTCAGTCACCAGGCCGCGTCTCATAAACCGCGATAGCTAAACAGTTGAAATTTTTACAAATTATGTATTTCTGTTGGCGCTATAACAACAAATACTAAAAACAAAATAAAATTAATATTTAAGGAGGAACTCTCATACAATAAACGCGATTTTTTGCACTTTTTATAGATAATGGTACGGAACACTACGTGCGCGACTTCGACTCGCACTTAGCCGGTTTTTGTTATCTTAATTGAAAAAAATTCTCTGTGGTAGCTGAATTTTGATGTTCTACTATCATTCTATGCATGTAAATATCATTTGAGGTTCTTATTATACAATATGAGTACAACAAGTATTCTAAATAAAGAAGTAGATACATAAAGTTTTAAAGCGTATTTCAGTTAATATTCGTTGTCGTAAAAATTCGCAGAATTTGTCGTTCTGAAAAAAAGGAAAAATTTTAGGGAAAATTATCGGCAGCCCTACGGCGAAATGTAAAAAAGGCTAACGTTATTTTAATAGCCAACAGAATCGGATGACCATTTTAATATTTTTATTTAGAGGGGATTTCATTTAAGTGAAAGTTTTCGTCGTCGTCGTCGTTTATCACAGATACAGTCATCATCATTTTCATTTCAGCTCATATATGTCCCACTACTGGGCTGGTGCCTCCTCCGTAATAGAAAGGATATTGACCTACTATACCACGCTGGTCGGACGAGTTGGTATTGGGTTTTATTTCGAGTTTTCCTTCTCTTGCATAGATGTTACATGCTTATTATATCCCTTAGTCGTCTTTTACGATATCCAAGAAAGGGAGTGGTAAATTATATTCTTACTCCGTCAACACACAGAAAAGTTACAGTCATACAATGATCTATTCAGTGTTATTAGGATACAGTTAGGTGAGTAGTATATAATATTAATTTGCCAAAAATATTTGCAATAGAAAATAGTGTTATAACATGAGGCAAAATGACTTGTGTTTAAATAGGGTTATATGAATAGATGACCAACCACACTTATGGCGCCGCCTGGTTTAAAATTTACATTGAAACCCGTAAATACTGTAAGCAGTAAATTTATACCTATTACAACGAATTTCACTTTCAAATATGGTCTTGTTTACGAAACTTTTCAGTTGTTAATGTAAATATGGTGTACCTGCGTATTTATTTCGGAGTATTTTACTCCGTTTATATAATAAAATAAAATAAGTAATTATTTTCCATCAAAATTTGCCATTACCATAGAATAGCGAGAAGATCACAAGTATCGTTTTTATACCTTTAACAATAACCATAGCAATGCTACAAAAACCAAACATAAAGTAATTGAAAATAATTAACAATTTTGTGGCAACCATGTTGTTTAAAGAGATGTGGTTCCTTTGATCCGGATGGCCACCCAGATTTAACCTTAAATGATAGTGGTCAACGCAGTACAGGTATTTAATAACTAATAGGATTATTGCATGCGCTTTTACAGAGATTGTTCCAGGAATTGGGACGCGGTCGCCGCCTTCTGTGAGGCCGTAATCTCACGGAAGGAGGCGGCGGATCGTGTGCGAGTAGAGCTCCTATTCGGCGACACGTTCCGCCGCCGGCGACTCGGGCGGCGCAGGCGCGAGTATCTGCGCCTAATGCCGCCCTAGCCGAGGCCGCGGGTGATCGGACCGGGGAATTGTCCGTCACCCGCAGAGAGGCTGACCGCGCGACGGCGACCGACGTTCCAGGACGTCGAGAGGTGAGGTTACCCGAAAGGGTATTCCGTCAGGCCGACCACTGACGACAAGTCACATCTGCTCCGGTGGTCGGCCCAACAACGAGGTGACGTGGGTACGGGTGGGTTATGGGCCCGCGCGCCGTCCTTTCATCGCCCCGGATGGACTGGACCGCGCGTGTGCTTACCATAGCCCACCCATAAAAAAAAAAAAAAAAAAACTAGCCACATAAATATACCTACCTAATTTTAATTTGCATGTATTGAAATCTTCAATAAAATATAATAACATTGCTGGTCCAGTAAGTAACAATACCGATATAAGGACATCATTTTTGGGCCGACCACTGGTACTTATTCCTTGACATTCATGGCCGGCTCAGAGGGTTATCCCTTCGGGTACCATCGTCGTTGACGCCCCAGTAACAACAAAAGTAAGTATTACCGGCGGGTCGCCCTGTTGCTATCGGCCTCTCTCCGGTTGGCAGACTAATCCCCGATCCGTCCACCAACGACCTCGGCTAGGGTGGTATCAGGCGCACGTGCCCGCGCCTGCTGGCCAACCGGCGGGCCGATGTGTGTCGCTGTTGATAAATTCCTTCCAGACCCCGCTCCAAGGCCTCCTTCAATGCCAGACAAATGAATGCGTTAACGATGTCCAAAGGCACTGGTGATAGACCCTCTCTACCGGTGACAGCCACCGTGACCACGGCCTTCCGGCGCAGCAAGGCTGTGAACGGCGAACGCTCCTTTCTAACGTCTGATATATTGCAGCTGACCCCGCCTAGGTGCTGGCCGATGCGGGTAGCTAGGATTCAGTCTAACAGCTTTCCTGTCTAACAGCGTTGAGCAGTACGAAAGGCCTGTAGGAAGCAACCGAGTCCGGAGATCTTCCCAGCTTCGGTAGAAGGATCATTATTCCCTCCTTCCAAAATCGAGGGACCTACTCGGACACTAGACAAGTGTCTTTTTACAATTGGTAAAGACGGTTTTTACCTGCCAGATCATTGGTTACAGGATTAATATCCATTGAGTATGAACACACGTTATGTATTTCAAAACAATTTAGTAGCTAGGTCGGATAAAGTTGAGGAATAGACAATAACTGCACAAGCATTTATCACACCATTTCCGTTCAATGAACCAAAACTAGACACAAATTATTTGACAATGGTTAAATGGCCAACTCACGCACACCATAACAAAAAAAAAGCAGAACCTCGTTATCACGCATTACCTTTTACAAAAGCTCACAAAATGTTCCAAGCGTTAAGTACAAAGGCATTGTGTTTTATAACTCATCCGTCTTATTACCTCAGATACACAAAAAGGCTTAGATAGAAGTATTCAAACTTCAGTTAATCAAAGTTAAAAGATAAATTATGAAATAAACAACTTCCAAACACGAGATCAATTTGATAAAATCTGTCCTACTCCAAATTGGATTTATTGGCAAAAATTGGTTCATTGAAAGTCTACTGGATCAATCAATTAAATAACACTTGTATATTTTTCCGAAGATTTTACAGCTTGATTAAATTTCCTTCTACACTGGGTATTAGTTTCGATTTTACTTGATTGGACATAGATTTATATTAACAATATCATCGTTATAATTCATAAAATATAAACATATTAATACATTTGATATTCAATATATTATTCACAGTTTCTGTTTTAAAAGACAGACCTCAACGACTTGGCCAAGAGACTCAAAGAAATCTCTTATTTAAAGGTACAGCGTGCATTGATTTTCAAAAATTATACATCCATCCCCATCACCCCTTTGGACGAGAAAGCTCACTGTTGGACGAGAAAGTCACTAAGAACGGTTCTGTGCCAATTGCATCCAATAGTTCTCTGTGACTTTTAATGTCGTCAGTCCATCTAATGGGAGTCCTCGCTGCGTCATATGAGTTACGGTTAAAAGTATAAAATGGTAAACTGTTAATTTACACATCCAAAGAAAAGATGTTAAACATGGATGTCTAAGAGTGTATAACAAATTTATTGCGCACCGGTGTGGGCGGGGTCCTTGACCGTCCGACGTCCGGGCCCTTCTGTGGCGACCACAGAGGGTCACGGCGGTCAGGGCCATCCGCGGATACAGCACGGTGGCGACGGAGGCAGCGTGCCTGTTGGCCGGGACTCCCCCGTGGGACCTGGAGGCGGAAATGCTCGCCGGATTGTATCGACGGGTGACGGGGGTGCGAGCGGAGGGCGGTGTGATCTCGTTAAGGCACTACCCTGACAGAAGCAGGGCCAAAATGATGGCACGCATGTGTGCCACGTGTGCTTCTTGTAGGGGGAGGACCAGGCATTCGAAATTAAAATGGGCCATCAAATATAGCGGCCAAGAGGTGCCGCAGGTAAAGATGATGCCAAAGGAGGTGTGTAAAATAACCTCTACTGCCAATAGATTAGCGAAAGAATAGTGAGAGATTTTGGCAGGTTATGCCTATAGCATCATGTGGAAAAATATGACATTAAGAGCAATGGTGTAAAATGATTTATTTTTAATAAAAAATACATACTTTTGCATTCATGACGCTCTAGGTAGCCTATTAGGTAAGTCCCCGGACAGATGGTTCAAGTTGAACACATGTTGTCAACGTTTAAAAAAGGAAAAAAGGATTATTATATAAAAGGATATATGTATAAAAGGACATAGCGGATTACAAAACCTCGCGCTACTCTACCCTTCTTTACAGTCGGTCGAGGGATATAAGATCAGATAGCTTGATCATAAAAAAATATTCATGTTTTCGAACACGTGTTGTTTTCATATTCTTCAGACTATTTGTTTCTATTCTTCATACTATTTATATAAATTATAATTACTACAAAAAATATATTTTACAATTATTTAACAAATACGACAATGAAATATTTTTGTTCATATTATTTTAATCGATTTTTTTGTTCTTGTCATTATTGTTATGTATCTTGTTTGTAATATTAAACAGTAAATTTTGTTTCTTTGCAGGTAAGTTGAAAGTACGATAGCAACCAGCCATCAAATTTCAAAAAATTACAAGTATAATTTGTCTGAAATCAGGTATTGTATGTTGTATATCTACTTTAGCCTAAAATATTTTAAGGATGGTAGGCTTTTTTTAAATCTTTAATATGATACTGATGATGGGTTTAAAAATTATATTACACTAGTTAGTAGTAATATTGAAATAAAAACATTCTTTTCTATGGTTACTCTAAGAATAAATTAAGGATGTTTCCATACCTACGAGCACATTACTCATAAGAAGAAAAATTCGAAATAAAACCTTACACCAGCTTTCCATCAATGGAATCAAAACCTTTCGCCTCATTATGTCATTCTTTGACATTTATATGACAGATAACATGAGGACCATTGTTGTATCTCTTCTTCGGCTTTTGAACGAATCATTGATTATCTGAGCTTAACATCAGTGAACCGAACCGCCCAGGCTCTTAATGTTTATTATGATATAATATATAGTTCAAAGAACTACACCTGGTTGAACTACACCTTGTCCCTGTCCCTAGTTCTTTAGTTGATGTGTGATGTACTTCTAGGTTTAGTACTCCTCCATAATTGGGGAGAATTTTACCTATATACGTCGGGCGAATTAGTATTCATTTTTGTTTAGAGTTTATTTTTACTTGTAGTAATGTTGTCTTAATCGTCTTTTACGATATCCACAAAAAGAAAAGTAAATTGTATTCATACTTAGTTATCACACTGAAAAATGGCCATAAGAGGGATAAATATATAAATCTATAAAATAATTTTAGAGCCAGATTTAAAATTCTTGTGCGATAATAAGATTAATAAAAGCCTTGCTAAATATAAATAGGTAACATTTTAACCCTTAATTTTGTAACGATGCCATCCTATTAATAGCCACAACATCTTTTTGAATAAAGACGCAAATTAAATAATTTATTACGACATCAACATCGCTAAAATAAAAGCTATGTTCTTAAAGCTGAACACAAACATTTAGAAAAAGGGTGACGGTTTTATTTTTGAATAATAATAAAAAATAGAGCGTGTATTTGTGTTGTAAGTTTTTGTGAAAGTTGTAAATATCGCCGAAAGGCACATGTAAAGGGTTACATGAAATGTAAGGTGCTCAGGCAAAGTATCTGTTAAGTTTTGGATAATATATTTTCTATGGAGGCTTGGAATGGTTTCTTTTTAAATGAAATCTTTTTAAATATTATTATATAGCATATTATGCTAGTGTCACAATCGTTAAGTAACATAAAAAACTAAACAGACCACCCGCCGGCGCTTGAATTACCGATTCGGTCTCCATCAGCATCCGGGCCTAAATGAAATATCTGGGTCTGATGCTCGACGGGCGATGGTAGTTCCGGAAGCATTTGCGAGACTTTTTTTTTGGGGTGGGTTGCGGTCGGCGCGCTCCTCGCACCACTCCGTCCGGTGCGACAGAGGGGCGTAAGCACGCACACCCGCAACCCACCTCACATGCACGTCGCCTTCGTCATTGGGCCGACCACCGGAGCAGGGTTACTTGTCATCAGTGGTCGGTCTGACGGAATACCCCCTATTTGGGATACCCTCCCATCGACCGACGTCCCCCCCCCCCCCCCCCTCAGGGAGGACGTCGGTCTTTCCTCAAGTTGTCGGCCTCTCGGCGGGTGACGGACTAATTTCCCGATCACGTCACCCACGGCCTCAGCTAGGACGGCATGAGGCGCAAGTACTCGCGCCTACGCCGCCCCAGTCGCCGGCGGCGGATCGCCCCATCGAGGCTGCGCTCCTCACGCAAGCGATCCGCCGCCTCCTTCTGCGAGATCACTGCCTCGCAGAAGGCTGCGACCGCGTCCCAGTTCCTGACGCTGCCGACCATCGCCCTGGCGATCGGCACCGATGATTGCGACGAGTTCACGGCGCTGCGCTGCCCAAGCGGCGCAGGCCTCGAGCTTATGTTGTGCCGGGTCCTCGTCGTAATCGCAGTGGTAAGCATTTGCGAGGCTGACCGTCTGACTCAGGGCGACGGATGTAATATGCATATAATATCTATACAAGAAAAGAAAACTCAAAACAAAGGCATATACCAACCCGTCTAACCAGCGTTTTATAGGTGTCAATTTCCCTACCATTATGAAGGAGACTCAAACCCAGTAGTGAGACACATATGAGCCGAGATGATAAACTGTTCTCGCTTTATATACCTACTTATGTTTTTAATCTTCTCCAAACATAAATAAAATATGACGAGTCAGTAGCCTCAAATAATGGGGCATTTGTCTTATCTTTGAATGTAATTTTCCTTTTAGGTTACGATGTTTAGAAAACAGTAATTTCTTACAAATCATATTCAGCTGGCTGGATCTCCCTTGATTACAAAGCGGACTCCATACAATAGAGAATAAATAACAGCGGCTAAAAGGATAATGATTGCGACCTTAGTAATTAATCATAAGGCTATTTTCACAGAACTTACAATTTTATTAGGGCAAATACTATATATATATATATATATATATATATATATATATATATATATATATATTCTTTAAACGTAATTATAAAACTAATTACACAATTAAATATATTCACAGAATCTAAATATGGGTGAATTAGCGAAAGGGAAACGATGAAAAACAGAAAGGTTAGAAGGGCTTAGAGTAAAATAAAATTACTCGTATATATATGCGTAGCGGAATATAGCTTACACAGGATTCTACATCGGGCCCTTGGGTAAAAGAGTCTTGAATTTTACAATGTTTCATTTTATAATGGAAACAATGCCTTTTTTCAATCTTCTTTCTTTTCTAAAAGCTTTAAGTGCCTCAATTATTAAAATATCGCGTTCAGTTATGTATGTATACTAACTTATCACGTTAACTTGATATTTTTTTTTATTTATGATCATCATCATCATTTCAGCCCATATACGTCCCACTGTTGGGCTCGAGCCTCCTCCACAATAGGAGAGAAATTGACCTTACTGTACCATGCTAGTCAGACAGGTTGGTATAGGCTTTTATTTCGAGTTTTCCTTCTCTTGCACAGATGCTATATGCGTATTATATCCCTTAGTCGTGTTTTACGACATCCACGGGCAAGATAGGATGTGGTGAATTGTATTCTTACTCCATCACCACACGGACATTATTTATGATGACTTGCTTTAAATAATAGTTACCTAATTTTATGGGGAAATATGACTCTTGAGTTTATTACCACCACCACTCCGTCCGGGGCGACAGAAGGGCGTAAGCACGCACATCCGCAACCCACCTGAACACCACGTCGCCTTCGTCGTTGGACCGACCATCGGAGCAGAGTTACTTGTCATCAGTGGTCGGCCCGACGGAATACCCCCCCACCCGGGGTACCCTCCCATCGACCGACGTCCCCCCCTCGGGGAGGACGTCGGAGCTTATACCGCTGGTAGATTGTAAAACTTAGGAGAATCTTCTCGTTCAATAACCAACCATATCTGAAAGGCATGACCAGTGTCGGTTACAAAAATGTACTCCTTTAATGTTGATCATGTAGGCAATCTCAAATTAGCAGAGAATGCTATTGAAAGGACTTTGCTCGTTATTTCTAAATAAGATAAAACCACAAATACGTTAATCCGTAGGAGAGCAGGTGTAATAGACCTAACGCGGAGGCTTAGCACGCTTACGTGCATAATGGGCAGGCCTAGCCGCTCAATACAATGACAAAACTGAAAGATTTATCATAATATCTCCAGCCATTACCTATAGTAATTAGGTATGCTAATCGTTTATTATAATTATTATAAATGAGTATGTTTTGCCTCCTATCCAAATAAAGTCCTCTATGCATGTGACCTTTGTTCTCTCTATGTCCTTTGTTTGTATCAGTTTTATAAGCTTCTGAAATTTCTACTGCAATTATGAGCAATCTAATTAGCAATATGTTGGTACCTAATGTAATTAGCACAGAATTTTATAACTAAAATTAAATATATAGCAAAGTTATAACGTCTAATATTATACCCACCGTATTGAAAACTTGGCGTACGGTTTATATCATGTTTTAAGAGGTAATTGTAAAAACAAATATAGTTTGCAACGCTTATTGCTTTTAGGTTCAAATATTTGGGACGCGGTCGCAGCCTTCTGCGAGACGGTGATCTCGCGGAAGGAGGCGGCGGATCGCCTGCGCGAGGAGCGCAGCCTCGATGAGAAGATCTGCCGCCGGCGACTGGGGCGGCGCAGGCGCAACTATCTGCGCCTCATGCCGCCCTAACCGAGGCCGCGGGAGACATGACCGGGGATTAGTCCGTCACCCGCCGAGAGGCCGACCGCGTGAGGAAAGATCGACGTCCTCCCCGAGGGGGGGGACGTCGGTCGATGGGAGGGTACCCCAATAGGGGGTATTCCGTCGGGCCGACCACTGACGACAAGTTAACGCTGCGCCAGTGGTCGGCCCAACGACGAAGGCGACGTGGTTTTTGGGTGGGTCGCGGGAGTTGCGTGCTTAAGCCCCTCTGTCGCCCCGGACGGAGTGATGCGGAGGCGCGCCGACCGCGACCCATCCACAAATAAAAAAAAAAGGTTCAAATATTTAATAATGCATTACGGACCTTTTAAATTTGTTTTTGGTGTACTTAATATCCATTTCATTAGTTAGGTTATGCAAGTCATTGATGCAAAAGCATTTTATTATACTTGTGTTATTGGCATTCCTGACATCAATAAGGTGTTTCTATGGCAAATCAGACAAGTCTCTTTAATATGCAATATGCCGAAAAATGGTAATAATGTTGAAAAAGAGACGTTGTCTGATAAGTAGCAAGTTGTTTCATTTTCTATTTAAAAGCTTTTATTTAACTAACCCTGTTAGTACGTTAATATGGGACAAATCTTGCGAGTTAAATTAGAACCACTTCCTGTCATTAGATTAGGTTAAAATTTGGTTTACTTATATGGTATGGTATAATGCAATAATATGGTACCATGAAGCTGGTCTCAACATGACGTCGGAAGGTGGCCATAGGAACTCCTAAACTAAACAAGATAAAACCGTTGAGTTTGGACTCGTTTGAATAGTCTTGACAAGCACTTTTTCTTCGTTTTGGAGCATTTAAATAAACCTTGTTTTTAAAAAAAAAAATTTTAATTTATATTTTATATTTTTGTAATAAATCCATCATGTAAAATTGCGCCGTGCAATAAATGTACGTATTGCCATTCTTTTTTCTATTCTTCTATAATCAAATATATCTAAATGTTTTAAAAAATGTTATAATTCATCAGTGTCTCAGCTCGTATACGTCCCTCTACTTGACGCCAGCCTCCTCTATAATACGACGTAAATTGGTTTGTTATACTATGATACCACGCTGATCAGACGGGTTGATATAAGGTTTTATTTCGAGCTATTTTTCTCTAGCACAGCTGTTATATTATGTTTGTGGTCTTATTTATGCATATAATACATCACTTAGTCACGTTTTACGACACCCACGGCGGAGAAATAGGGTGGCGAACTATATTTATCCGTGTAGTGACCGAGTAAAAATACAATTCACTACTCCCTATCTTGTCCTTGGATATCATAAAAGACGACTAAGAGATATAATATGCATATAGCATCTATGCAAGAGAAGGTAAACTCGAAATAAAACCCTATACCAACCTGTCTGACCAGCATGGTATAGTAAGCTCAATTTCCCTCCTATTGTGGAAGAGGCTTCAGCCCAGCCGTGGGACGTATATGAGCTGAAGAGAGAACTATATTTTTAGTCCGTCTCCACTCGGAGAGATGCTATGATTGAACAATTACATTTTAAAGCTAATATTTTAATACACCATTTTTTTTTTTTGTGTGGGTGGGCCGCGGTCGGCGCGCCTCCGCACCACTCCGTCCGGGGCGACAGAGGGGCTTAAGCACGCAACTCCCGCGACCCACCCGAAAACCACGTCGCCTTCGTCGTTGGGCCGACCACTGGAGCAGCGTTAACTTGTCGTCGGTGGTCGGCCCGACGGAATACCCCCTATTGGGGTACGCTCCCATCGACCGACGTCCCCCCCTCGGGGAGGACGTCGGTCTTTCCTCACGCGGTCGGCCTCTCGGCGGGTGACGGACTAATCCCCGGTCACGTCACCCGCGGCCTCGGCTAAGGCGGCATGAGGCGCAGATAGTTGCGCCTGCGCCGCCCCAGTCGCCGGCGGCGGATCTCCTCATCGAGGCTGCGCTCCTCACGCAGGCGATCCGCCGCCTCCTTCCGCGAGATCACTGTCTCGCAGAAGGCTGCGACCGCGTCCCAATTCCTGACGCTGTCGACCATCGCCCTAGCGATAGCCGGCAGCGTCAGGTCCGTACCGATGATTGCGACGAGTTCACAGCGCTGCACCATTAATATTAATACCATGCACCATTAACATTAATACACCATTAGGTAGTAATTGATTCTCTAGTGTGTAAACCTTCACCAACGAATTTACATAAGATTATCAAAGTGTAGAAATATACCACTGCTTAGTTACACTTGTGTACGTACTCGTAACAAATCCTCAACAGATGCTATAAAGTATACGCACTAGTCTTCTAGTTGTTGTAGTTTTATTTAATTAAAGCGTATTATTGTAGACATTTTGTTTAGATGTAACTGTGCGGTGTTGGCTGCAAATATTATCAACGCTTTTTTGCTCGTTCGCGTCGTAAAAGACGACTAAAATCTTTAAATCGAACCGAGCCAATTCCATTTGATACCGTTTAGTCATATTATATTAGGCAGCTATCATGAAGCTATTGTCAAAACTTTTTGTATAGTAAGGTGGTAATGGAAGAAAAGTAGGTACGTATTGCATCAGCTCCAAGTAATAGAGTGAGTGCAGAATGATAATATTTGTAGACGTACTTTCTATAACAGCTTCTAATAACATAAGAGAAAGTTATTTATGATCTAACTTTAAATCAGCTTTTATTGCGTTTGTAAAATAACAGTATCCTATTTTAAATAAAACTACGGATTTTATCGCGTTTGTATTTGATTTTTGATTACCCGACGTTTCGAACACTTTGTAGCGTTCATGGTCACAAGCGGACTAAGATGTCTCACGTTCAACAAGTCATCGTAAAGTAATTTTATTTAAAATGTGTATTACTCGCGTAAACATCAGAATTCATTAACAGTATCCTATTTAAAAAGATATCTAAATATTAATCACGAAAGCATCAAAACTCGTATTAATGTTTTCGCTCATGAATAAATAATAATAGGCATTTATGTTGTTTTCCCATGAACGAACGATCTCCATCGCGGTTCACAATTAGCCGCGATCCGAGTCCAGACCGCTGACCTATATTATCCTCCACTTATAAATGGATTTCTTATTTTTAGAGGCTATCAAAAAATATTAATGTCCATGTTAATTTATTGAAGCTATTTTGTACAACTAATTCAAATTAAAAGCTGTCATTTTCACAATAACTTGGAGTTTCTTTTCTATTTGCCGAAACATTAAGGATATTTCCAATATATTTGTCTAAGTTAATACTGTTTTTCGTGACCTTAGGCATAAGATGTATTATACCCACATTTCACTATGTAGGTTTGCCCTATATCTTGCTAGTTAATTTCCGCGGTCTCATCTGCGTAATTGACATTACCTTGGGAATACGACGATAAAATATAGTCTATATTATTTGCTGATACTGTAACGTTCCATTGGTAAAAGAGTTTTTAAAATTGGTCGAATGGTTTAAGCGTACAAGCGTAACGAACAAACTTACTTCCGGTTTTATAATATCAAATAGGATAGATAAATTCAACGTCTATCAATGACAGTTACTGATTTTGTTTTACTGACTCTAGCTATTCTCATTTCTAAAATTCTACAACACTTTTAAACATGACATGTCCTTCTTCAAACGAGGTTTAAGAAGAGTATTTTCTTCACGGTAAGCAACTGCCGGACTGTGCCCCTGGTATTGCAAAGGTCCATGTGCGGCAGTACCACTTACCATCAGGTGGGCTGCATGTTCGTTTGCCACCGTTGGCAATAAAAAAAAAACCTTTAATGCGACCCCTGAATGGAAAATGGGACTTCACGATAGAAAATGTCTAACATGTACCAATGAATCAACGTGGCAATTAGAAACTAATACCATGAATCTACATTCACCATCATCATCATCACAGCTCATATACTTTTCACTACTGGGCTCAAGCTACCCTCCATATTGGGAGGGAAATTAACCTACTATACCACGCTGGTCAGGCGGGTTGGTATGGGGTTTCATTTCGAGTTTTCCTTCTCTCGCATTGTTATTGCACAAGATATCCCTTATTCGTCTTTTTCGACATCTATTCTTACTCCGTCAGTGAATTCTATTCTTACTCCGTCACCACACGGGAAAGTTAATTAAATAATGATATCTGATGTTTACGCGAGCACTACACATTGTAAATAAAACTACTTTTACGGATTATATCGCGTTTGTATTTGATTTATGATTGCCCGACGTTTCGAACACTTTGCAGCATTCATGGTCACGGGCGGACTAAGGTGTCTCACGTCCAACAAGTAATCGTTATTACAGACATTTACAATTATCTACCCGATACAGAAAATAGTTAGAAATTTATTAAATTGTTACCCACATTTTAGTACAAATTTATTGCCAGTGTAAGAAGAAAATTATTCTATATGAAAAAATTATATTGTTTATGGTTAGTAATTATTAATTATTAAATTTGTAGCAATTATTGTTACAATTTGTTGATTTAAAACTAACAAAACTAATATACTACCACCGGATCGGAACGCGGCCACACTGAGAAAGATCCGGCAAGAAAACTCAGGGGACATGATGCTAAATTAATATTGATTTTTAATTTTAGATGCGGCTTACTAAAAGATTTTTTTAAAAGCATAAGTAAGCCGCATCTAAAATTAAAAATCAATATTAATTTAGCATCATGTCCCCTGAGTTTTCTTGCCGGATCTTTCTCAGTGTGGCCGCGTTCCGATCCGGTGGTAGTATATTAGTTTTGTTAGTTTTAAATCAACAAATTGTAACAATAATTGCTACAAATTTAATAATTAATAATTACTAACCATAAACAATATAATTTTTTCATATAGAATAATTTTCTTCTTACACTGGCAATAAATTTGTACTAAAATGTGGGTAACAATTTAATAAATTTATAACTATTTTCTGTATCGGGTAGATAATTGTAAATATCTGTAATAACGATTACTTGTTGGACGTGAGACACCTTAGTCCGCCCGTGACCATGAATGCTGCAAAGTGTTCGAAACGTCGGGCAATCATAAATCAAATACAAACGCGATATAATCCGTAAAAGTAGTTTTAGTTAATTAAATACTAATTCCTTAGAATAATAACGTATAGAAAGTAAGTTCACGCACAAAAAGAGAGGCATTTCAATTGGAGCCTAATGGAGCTTACACCGGAACCGTTCCGTAATGTACAAGTCATTGTACTGCACGAACGTACGCAACTCTTAAAAAATAAATAGCTAATTATGACGGTTTTTGCATTCAAATGGTGTCACAACACATTTGAAAAATATGAAAAGATTATTAACATTACTTTTAAAGGTAATTCTACGATTTATGTTAATAAAAACAAAATTTGATTTCATAATTTGTATAGTGGTGTGCGTGTGTACGTGTGCAATCGTCTGCGTGCCATTAGTATTTTAGATTCAAATTTTGAAAGTTCGAAGTATTGACACTATCCTTCTATACGTTATTATTCTAAGACTAATTCCCTGGTTTAATTAAATTGTTGGAGGTCTGATATCGCCGTAAAACTCTCATTATAAAACTTAAAATATTGTTATTCTACGAACCGTAGACAAATTTGATATAATTATTTAGTTAAAAGATTATTTACTGCGGCATTCGAAACATTTAGCCAACAAAAGCCCGACAACATTGATGGAAGCACAACATTATAAAAGACATCTTTTATGTCTAATTTCGCTTTGTAGTTTAAAATTTTCACTTTAAATAAAAATGTAATTTGTAAAGGTAAATGCCGTTCAGTATTAGAATTAAAATGTGGCCTTTGTCTTTCAGTACGTCTGTCATTGGGAACTGACGTTCTCGTGACTAATCTGTGTACAACTTGCACGCTTGTAAAAATAAATTTATCTTAAAATATTCCAACATGTTTTGTTTCTGTTGAACGACAACAAAAGACTATATTGCAGTATTTAGTTGGCATTTAAATGTTATAAGGAAATAAGTGCCGGGGTCACACCTTACCTCAGTTGAAAAACAGGTACACTACAGATTATAAATAGAAGCTCATGTTGGCCTACTTTTACTTTTTCCGCGTGGCGACGGAGTAAGATTACAATTTACCACCCCTTATCTTACCCGTGGGTAGACTTAGATAATTATTATGTATCAGCTGATCCAACAGACATTGTTCATAATGATTTCTGATGTTTACACGAGTATTATACATTTTAAATAAAACTACTTTACGGGTTTTATCGCGTTGGATTTGATTTTTGATTACCCGACGTTTCGAACACTTTACAGGGTTCATGGTCACGGGTGGACTAAGATGTCTCACGTCCAACAAGTCATCTTTACTGCAGAAAATTTATTTATCGGGTAGATAATTATAAATTTTCTGCAGTAATGATGACTTGTTGGACGTGAGACATCTTAGTCCACCCGTGACCATGAACGCTGTAAAGTGTTCGAAACGTCGAGTAATCAAAAATCAAATACAAACGCGATAAAATCCGTAAAGTAGTTTTATTTAAAAACATTGTTCAGTTCAAATAAAATAAAAGGAATTCTTCTTGAAATCGACAGCACGCGCCACTTACCGGGTCCATTTGTGAATCTAAATCATTCCTGAATCCTCTTGAACTCACACAAAAAAAATCATTAACATCGGCCAGCCGTTTAGGAGGAGTTCAGTGACATACACACGTACACAAGAAATTTATATATAAAGACTAGCAACCCGCCCTCGCTTCGCTTCGGTTTCAGTCGCCTTACCCGCGTAGTTCCCGTTCCCGTGGGAATATCGGGATATAATATAGCCTATGTTACTCCCTGATATTATAGCTTTCTATTGGTGAAAGATTTTTTGAAATCGGTTATATGGTTTAAGCGTGAAAGCGTAACAAACAAACATCCTTACTTTCGCATTTATAATATTAGTAAGGATATCACAACTGTGCAAGAGAAAGAAAACTCGAAATAAATCCCTATATCAATCCGCCACTGACGACAAGTCACCCTGCTCCGGTGGTCGGCCCAACGACGAAGGCGACGTGGGTACGGGTGGGTTATGGGCCCGCGCGCCGTCCTTTCGTCGCCCCAGATGGAATGGACCGCGTGTGCGCTTACCATAGCCCACCCATAAAAAAAAAATATCAACCCGCCTGATCAGCATGATGAAGTAGGTCGATTTCCCTCCTATTTTAGAAGAGGCTCGAGCTCAGCAGTGGAACGTATAAGAGCTGTATTGATAATGAGGATGTTGTTCTACTGTATCTCGGATACTCGAAACAGGGTACGGCAATTGGCAATTATTGCCAATAGACGTGGGTTGAAATCCCAAGTGTGTCTATTAGTCTCTCGCAAACAAGATTTTATAACTTAACTAGCAACCCGCCCACGCTTCGCTTCGGTTTTACTCGCCTTGCCGGCTTAGTACCCGTTCCCGTGGGAATACCGGGATAAAATATAGCCTATGTTACTCCCTGATATTATAGCTTGCAATTGTGATAGTATTTTTGAAATCGGTTCGGTGGCTTAAGTGTGAAAGCGTAGCAAACAAACAAACGTATTTTCGCATTTATAATATTATTAAGGACTAGCAACCCGCCCTCGCTTCGCTTCGGTTTCAGTCGTCTTTCCTGCGTAGTTCCCGTTCCCGTGGGAATACCAGGATAAAATATAGCCTAGTTTACGCCCTGATATTATAGCTTTCCATTGGTGAAAGAATTTTTGAAATCGGTCCAACCGTTTTGAAGATTACTCGGAACAAACAGACAGACTGACAGACAGAAAATATAAAGTGTATTTTAGGCATAAGTATAGTGCAAATAACCGTGTGAGCATGAAAAAAGCCTATTATTTTGACATTACAAACAGACACTCCAATTTGCCCCCGGTCATGGCTCCGCCAGACACTGACCGGGAGGCCGACGACGACAGTGTTCCGCCCATCACGGAACCCGAGATGGGAGTGGCGGTGGCGCGCATGTGCGCAAAGTCCACCGCCCCCGGGCCCGACGGTGTTCCTAACCGCGTGTTGGGCCTGGTCCTCGACCACCTGGGTCCCCGCCTCAGGGAGCTGTTCGACGCGTGTTTAGCGTCCGGACGGTTCCCTGGGTGCTGGAAGGAGGGAAGGCTGGTGCTCCTGCCGAAGCCGGGACGGTCTCCGGGGTCGCCTTCGGCCTACAGGCCTATCGTGCTGCTCGATGACACGGGCAAGCTACTGGAGAGGGTGGTAGCTGCCCGCATCGAGCGGCACCTCGTCGGCACGGGGCCCGATCTGTCGGACGCCCAGTTTGGGTTTAGGAGGGGTCGTTCGACGATCGCGGCTCTGTTGCGCCTGAGGTCCGTGGCGACTGAGGCCGTCACCGGTGGGGGAGTGCTGTTGGCGGTGTCCCTAGACATCGCCAACGCATTCAATAGTCTGCCATTCAGCTGCATCAGGGAGGCGCTCCGGTATCACGGAGTGCCAGCTTACCTGAGGCGGCTAGTGGCAGACTATTTGGTGGGGCGCAGCGTCCTCTGTACCAACCGAGCAGGGGACGTAGTGCGAACGCCCATGACGTGCGGTGTCCCACAGGGGTCGGTCCTCGGACCCACCCTGTGGAACATCGGCTACGACTGGGCGTTGCGGGGGAGCCTCCCGCCCGGGCTGGGCGTGATTTGTTACGCCGACGACACGCTCGTCACAGCCCGCGGTGGGACGCTAGAAGAGGCGGTAAGCCTGGCGACCTATGGCACCGAAGAGGTCGTCAGGCGGATCGAGGCGCTGGGGTTGAGGGTCGCCCTGGACAAGACGGAGGCCCTCTTGTTCCATGGGCGCCTTATGAGCCCTCCCATCGGCGTCTCGATCACCGTCCGATCGGTTGACATCAGCATCCGGGCCCATATGAGGTACTTGGGCCTGGTGCTCGACGGGCAATGGTGGTTCCGGGAGCATTTCAGCAGGCTCGCTCCGCGGCTCGTCGGCGCGGCGTCCGCCCTATCGTGGCTTATGCCGAACGTGGGCGGACCGAGCGCTACGTGCCGACGGCTGTACACGGGGGTCATCCGGTCGATGGCCCTGTACGGCGCACCGGTGTGGGCGGGGTCCTTGACCGTACGACTTAGGGCCCTTCTGTGGCGACCACAGAGGGTCATGGCGGTCAGGGCCATCCGCGGATACCGCACGGTGGCGACGGAGGCAGCGTGCCTATTGGCCGGGACTCCCCCGTGGGACCTGGAGGCGGAAATGCTCGCCGAGTTGTATCGGCGGGTGTCGGGGGTGCGCGGGGAGGGCGGTGTGATCTCGTTAAGGGATCTCACCGCCTGGCGCGTCGACGCCCGCCGAGACGTCATTGCCCGTTGGGCAGTCCGGCTGGAGAGGCCTCGGTTCGGGGTGCGAACCGTGGAGGCCTTCCGGCCGGTGCTGATACAGTGGTTGGAAAGGCGGCACGGGGTGCTCTCCTTCCGACTAGTGCAGGTGTTGACGGGGCACGGGAGCTTCGCCAAATACCTGCACAGGGTCGTAAGGAGGGAGAGTACACCGTCCTGCCACCACTGCGATTGCGACGAGGACACGGCGCGCCACACGCTCGAGGCCTGCGCGGCTTGGGCAGTGCAGCGCCGTGAACTCGTCGCAATCATCGGTGCCGACCTGACGCTGTCGGCCATCGCTAGGGCGATGGTCGACAGCGTCGGGAACTGGGACGCGGTCGCAGCCTTCTGCGAGACAGTGATCTCGCAGAAGGAGGCGGCGGATCGTCTGCGCGTGGAGCGCAGCCTCGATGAGGAGATCCGCCGCCGGCGACTGGGGCGGCGCAGGCGCAACTATCTGCGCCTCATGCCGCCCTAGCCGAGGCCGCGGGTGACGTGACCGGGGATTAGTCCGTCACCCGCCGAGAGGCCGACCGCGTGAGGAAAGACCGACGTCCTCCCCGAGGGGGAGACGTCGGTCGACGGGAGGGTACCCCGCGTAGGGGGTATTCCGTTGGGCCGACCACTAACGACAAGTAAACCTGCTCCGGTGGTCGGCCCAATGACGAAGGCGAGGTGGTTTTCGGGTGGGTTGCGGGAGTTGCGTGCTTAAGCCCCTCTGTCGCCCCGGACGGAGTGGTGCGGAGGCGCGCCGACCGCGACCCACCCCAAAAAAAAAAAAAAAAAACACTCCAATTTTATTTATTGGTATAGATATATTATACCACATACCATATCATGTACAATGCCGTACCACATACTAATTAATGAAATATATTACCAACCATATTGTTGTGATAATAATTACAAGATACATAAATAGAAGTAACTAGATTGATAAATTAGATGCTAAAAAAACTTAAGACTTTATAATTTTTCTAAGATTCCGCCGCACACTAGAATCTAAATACTTATGTCGCAAGAAACTTTACAAGCACACAATTAACGAAAATAAATAATATCCAGATTCGCAAAAAAATCGCTTTATGAATGGAGTTCCGACACGCGGTATAGAAAGTCGACACTTTGAGTACTACACCATCTATCTATACAGTCATTAAATAATCTTTACATTTACAACGTTACAACTTATCATAGGGTTATGACATTATTCATGCAAACATCCGCAGTGGAACAAAAAAACTACTTGTATTTCAACGTTCTTTTCTTGTTTATATTTTTTTTCCTTCGGTAGTCGATTCTTAGTCTTATCTTAAAGTAAACTGGAGCGATTTTACAAAGATTTAAGAACTTAAAAGCCATTTTCAGATCTAGATAATGTCTTATTTGTACTGTTTTATCTTCCATCAGCCAACGCTCCTTGTGTTAGCGGTGAAATTTAAATACGGTTCAAGTTTCATATGAATTAAATATTGATTTTATGAAGATGAAATACTTTCATTATACAGTCCAAAAGGATGATTGAGTTATATTTGTAAGAACAAACCATCTACCGCTTGATAACGTAATTTCCAAAAATAATTTTACGAATGACTAACGAATTTTCGTCATAATCTTAAACATCCCTATCATCAAACATTGACGTCATTATTTACAAATCAATTGTACAGATACGTATATTTATCATCTAAGAAAGTGAAAAATAAATTTATGCATTCCAATATGCGGATCTTCATTCTCTTTTTACTTCTCATTGTTATATAGGAGTTATTCCAATTCACATTCAGATGAAAGTCTACCTATGTATTACACCACTGTAATCATAAAGATTCATGTAGGATTTTATATCAAACTAGCATAATAGGGTGGGTCCCTATTATAGGTTATAGTCGTTTTACCCGCGTAGTTCCCGTTCCCGTGGGAATACCGGGATAAAATATAGCCTAGTTTACGCCCTGATATTATAGCTTTCCATTGGCGAAAGAATTTTTGAAATCCGTCCAGCCGTTTTGAAGATTACCCGGAACAAACAGACAGACAGACAGACAGACAAAAATTTTTTAATTGCTATTTTAAGCATAGGTGTCGTGCAAATAACCATGTGAGCATGACATAAGCCTATTATTTTGACATTACAAACAGACACTCCAATTTTATTTATTGATATAGATTTAACTTCTGTTGCAGTGATGGTTATTGCTTATATTTCGTAGTTACTTTTTATGACACCATTTTTTTTTTTTTTGGTTGGTTTGCGGTCGGCGCGCTCCTCGCACCACTCCGTCCGGGGCGACAGAGGGGCGTAAGCACGCACACCCGCAACCCACCCACGATGCACGTCGCCTTCGTCGTTGGGCCGACCACCAGAGCAGGGTTACTTGTCATCATCATCGCTTGCGGGATCTGGTCCAGCCATGGTGCTTTTTCGTTATATTTAATAACTGTATTGTATGATGGTTCGAAAGGCATCACACTGGAGCTATTAATAGACATGTTGTTGTATATTATCTTATTAAAAAAATAGTAAATGAATAAAAAAGAAGACAAGCCCACTGAGTTTCTTGCCGGATCTTCTCAGTGCGGTCGCGTTCCGATCCGGTAGTAGTGTAAGGTAAAATGTAAAAAAGTGACCATATGTAAGTGCCCCCGCGGGGTTTATGCATAATAAAGTATTTGAATTGAATTGAATTGAATCAGTGGTCGGCCCGACGAAATACCCCCTATTTGGGGTACCCTCCCATCGACCGACGTCCCCACCTCGGGGAGGGCGTCGTCCTTTCCTCACGCGGTTGGCCTCTCGGCGGGTGACGGACTAATTCCCCGGTCACGTCACCCGCGGCCTCGGCTAGGGCGGCATGAGGTGCAGGTATTCGCGCCTACGCCGCCCCAATTTATGACACCAATGGGAGAGGAAAGATGATAAGAAGGATACATAACAGACATAATGTAATAACAGGTAATAGAACTATTGACTTGGAGGAATTATTTAACACGATACTACATATTTTAAAAATTGTGGTATCTATTACAACTTTGCCGCGGGTGATCGGACCGGGGAATTTAGTCCGTCACCCGCAGAGAGGCTGACCGCGCGACGGCGACCGACGTCCCAGGACGTCGAGAGGTGAGGGTACCCGAAAGGGTATTCCGTCGGGCCGACCACTAACGACAAGTCACCCTGCTCTGGTGGTCGGCCCAACAACGAGGTGACGTGGGTACGGGTGGGTTATGGGCCCGTGCGCCTTTCATCGCCCCGGACGGAATGAACCGCGCGTCCACTTACCATAGCCCACTTTCTTGATAAAACTCGATAACAATGTATACGTATACGTTTTATCTTTATATATATTTTTTGTGTACGTGTGTGTGTAACTCCTAAACGGCTGGACCGGTGTTGATAAATTTTTGTGTGTGTTCAAGGGGATTCGAGAATGGTTTAATTCACAATTATTTCAAGGAGAATTCCTTTTGTTTAATTTGAACGGAGCAACGTCTGTTGGGTCAGCTAGTCTATACCAATAAATAAAATTGGAGTGTCTGTTTGTAATGTCAAAATAATAGGCTTTTTTCATGCTCACACGGTTATTTGCACGACACCTATGCCTAAAATAGCAATTAAAAATTTCTGTCTGTCTGTCTGTTTGTTCCGGGTAATCTTCAAAAGGGCTGGACCGATTTAAAAAATTCTTTCACCAATGGAAAGAAATATCAGGGCGTAAACTAGGCTATATTTTATCCCGGTATTCCCACGGGAACGGGAACTACGTGGGTAAAACGACTATAACCTATAACCGAAGCGAAGCGAGGGCGGGTTGCTAGTTGTAATATAAAATTCTAAGAAAACATACGATTCCAACGTGAGACTACAATACATTTTGAAGAAAATATAGCTCTATATATAGCTCTCATCGTGCGAAATCGAATTTATCATTGAGTGACCTAAAGGGTTTATTCAACCACAATCTCACGTCACATATCTGCGGTATTTTGTATTTATATAAATATTGTGTTATACTTTTGTAACATTTGTATCATTCTATATTTATTTACACCAATACAGATTTATTAGTGGCGACGGATTAAGAAGGCAGTGTCACAGCGTCCTTTATTGCTTTGCGAAAAATCAGCTGCGTGTGCACCAGGAGACTGCCCAATAGTACCTACTCTCCTAAGAATCTTATAACACCTACTACGCTAACGTATCTACCAATCATAGCGATTATGAATGGTATTACACCTTTTAGGAAGAATAATACGGGTGTGTCCAATAAAGAATGTTATCTGATGAAATACTGAATTTAGACTGACATAACTATATGAACTGAAGTAAATTGCTTGTCAATTTATAAAACGTTAAAACTTTCATTCTAACCATTCTTGAAAAAGATTTAATGAGTTTTCTTAAAGTAGACGTCAGCTTTGCACGCAAATCCAATGTCGAAGTTCCAGTGAGTAATAAGTACTTGAGTAATATACATATATAACAATCCCATTGCATGAAGGGTTAAGAATACATTATGTCACCACCCCTAAATTGAAATAAACTCATTTGCAAAAAAAACGGGCGGTTTTGATTTTCATTCATATTTAAAAAGATACAATACCAAAAAGGTTTCAATCGTTTGTACACGTTACTGGCCGGTTTTAAAAATGCTGTGGTATTTAAAAAAGTACGTTCTAAATTCAATTTTTCATTTGATGTTCATTTGTACAGAAAACCCCCTTTTTATCCTACATTTTTGGCGCGAAGTTCCAGAAGTTAACATCGACTTTCATAACTTTTATTCAATTTTTATCGATTAATTTCATATCCTTGACTGTCAAAGCTTTATTTAATGCTGTTTGGCTGTATCAAAAATGGTAGATAAAGTGGTAAAAGCTACCAAAATTATCGCGCTGCTTGAAGAGGGTTGCAGCCAATGTTTCGTGGCTAGGAGGCTAAATGTTAGTCGCTCGACAGTCCAAAGGACCTGGCAGCGATATCAGGAGACTGGTTCCGTCGAGAGAAGGCCTGGTTCTGGAAGAAAACCATGTACCCAACCACGGGATGATCGTTTTCTTGTGAGTCGCGCATTGAGAAATCGCAAATCTTCGTATGTGGATCTTAAGAACAACCTCCAAGAAGTAAGAAATGTGCATATTAGTCTATGGACGGTCAGGAGGAGGCTTCTCGCTGCCAATATACGCAGTCACCGCCCGGCCCGCGGCCCCAAATTACTCCGTGAGCACAGAGTTCACAGGCTTAGGTTCGCTAGAAATTGTGAATCATGGACTCAAGACGATTGGAATAGGGTTTTGTTCTCTGATGAAGCCAGGATATCTCTGTTCGGTGAAGATCGACGTCGGCGAGTGCTAAGAAGACAAGGAGAACGCTTTGCAGAGGCATGTTTCGAAGAAATCACACCTTATGGTGGGGGCTCTGTTATGTTTTGGGCAGGAATAAATTCAATGGATCGTACAGAGTTAGTCTTCATTGAAAACGGCTCACTGACTGGGCATCGATACATAACGGAAGTTCTAATTTCTCATGCACAACCCGCATTGGCCGCTCTAGGTGAAGACTCGATTTTTATGGACGACAATGCTCGCGCCCACCGATCCCGCGATGTTAATGCGTATGTGCAAGAGGTTGGCATTCGTCGTTTGGATTGGCCAGCTCGAAGTCCCGACCTCAATCCCATAGAGCATGTCTGGGACGTTCTGAAACGGCGTGTGAGATCAGTACACCCGGCTCCGCAGACCATCAGAGAGCTGAAGAATGTGATTACTGCGGAGTGGGAACGTATTCCGCAAGCAAGTATCCGGGATATACTCGCTAGCATGCCCAGACGAATTCAAGCTGTGATTTTAGCTAGAGGGGGTCACACTCGATACTAAAAATTTATCTGCTTTTACTTTATTAAAGAAAAACAAACAAAAAAACGTTTTTATTTTTACTTCATGAGCATATGCACTACTAGCGAATATACACTACTAGCGAGGTTTAGCATTATTTCCCATAAATTGTATCTAAATTTTATGAAATACTGATGAAAACGATTATTTTCTTATTAATTTAGCAAATTGTGTGGATAAAACTACCTATAATTATCAAACAAAGAAATATTAACATTTGAAATGGTTCATTGCTTAGGTGCCCGTTTTTTTTGCAAATGAGTTTATATAAGACTACGCTAGTAAACAAAACGCAGAAGCTTAAAATCGCAGTTTATACCTACCTACCTTTAGTTTTATTTCCAAAGTAGTTTTTATTATTATGTCAGCGATTTTATACATCTATACCAATAAATAAAATTGGAGTGTCTGTTTGTAATGTCAAAATAATAGGCTTTTTTCATGCTCACACGGTTATTTGCACGACACCTATGCCTAAAATAGCAATTAAAAAATTTTTGTCTGTCTGTCTGTTTGTTCCGGGTAATCTTCAAAACGGCTGGACCTATTTCAAAAATTCTTCCACCAATGGAAAGCTATAATATCAGGGCAAAGCGAGGGCGGGTTGCTAGTTAACTAATATATTTTTAAATATTATATTAAATTATTATTTATTTTATACCAATATATTATTTATTACTATAAGGTCGCTGTCTAATGTCGTATACTATATCCTAACTAATATTACAAATGCGAAAGTAAGTTTGTTTGTTTATTTGTTTGTTTGTTACGCTTTCACGTTTAATCCACCGAACCGATTTAAAAAATTTTTCATCAATGGAAAGCTATAACATCAGGGAATAACATAGGTTATATTATATCCGGGTATTCCCACGGAAACAGGAACTACGCGGGTGAGGTGACTGAAACCGAAGCAAAGCGAGGGCGGGTTGCTAGTATTAATATAGTGTACGATGGACGTGTAATATCTTTCCGTGTGGTGACGGAGTAAGAATACAATTCACTACTCCCTATCTTACCCGTGGATGTCGTAAAAGACGACTAAGGGATATAATATGCACATAAGATCTGTGCAAGAGAAGGAAACTCGAAATGCAACCCTATATCAACATGTCTGACCAGCATGGTATAGTAGGTCAAATTCCCTCCCATTGTGGAGAAGGCCCGAGCCCAATAGTGGATATATGGGCTGCGCTGATGATGACGATATATTAATAGTTAATTTAATTTCGTTTTTTTACAAAAATATAGCAAAATCTGACATTACATTCTCATTAAATACTGTTAATTAAACAGTATGAGTAATTTAGTGATATTACCAGAAATATAAAATGAATCAAATTTAACTTACAATATATTATATCAAAGATGCGTAATTTTGTGTATGGAAGAGCACATTACAGAGTCGGCTGTCGAGTATATTTTTGACAGGTGATTTAAGCAGTGCCCTCAAATATCCTGACATCATGTGTAATTTTAGAATATCATTATCCCTTTGGTGTTCGTTTGTCAATGATTATCGCCATGTGAATGTGCCAATAAAAAGGAATGTTTTACGAAATCTGGTTAAACTAGAAAACTGACTGTAGTGTAAACAGAAATAATAAAGCTATGATTTAGAAATTCTAGTAAAAGTTTAATACTGCTGAGTATTTAACTTTTCTTTTATGAATAATAAAGTCCCTAAAAAGATAACAATCAGAATTGCTTTAATGATTTACATAACCCTTAATCTTTCTATATATCATCATTATCAAGGCTCATATATGTCCCACTGCTGGTCTCGAGCTTCCTCCACAGCAATTGACTCGCCACTTTACTTACTTACTACACCACGCTGGTCAGACGGGTTGATACAGGCATTTATTTTGAGTTTGCCTTAACTTGCATAGATATTATATACACATTTTTATCCACACATTTATCCCTTAGTCGTCTTTTACGACATCCACGAGCAAGAAAGAAGGTAGTGAAAGATATTTCTATAAACTGCTTAAATATAATCCTTACTTTTGACCTTGTAGTCGGATCAAAACCATATTACACGAGATATTTTGTTATCAAAAATAACTCTACTAGCGATAAATAGCAATATACTTCTAGTAAAGGTATCACCAATATTATATCATATTACAACTTTCGTTATTTGACTATCGTAATATTAGTTTCATTTCGAATAACCTGTATTCGTGTAAACATCATAAATGGTTCTAAATGTATTGATATAATATCTGTAACTGAAAATACATGATATTGTGTTTAAAACTTTGTTAATAAGTTGAAGTAATAAAACAAAACAGTCGTTACATGAATATGTTAGTGCCGCTTCACCTAGAATATTATGACTGATACTTACAAGATGTTATATCTAAAATGATTGTACTATTTTAAAATAAATACAATTTCTCAAACGAATACAATGTCAACTAAGTATATTCACGATTTTAATTTTTTATTTCAAACTCATAAATATGCTCATCTGTGTCACATATTCTGAGACTTGACAATCAGTGAAAACTGTTATGTAATTATGCTTTTTTTTATTTATAACTAGCAACCCGCCCTCGCTTCGTTTCGGTGTCAGTCGCCTTTCCCGCGTAGTGCACGTTCGCGTGGGAATACCGGGTTAAAATATAGCCTATGTTACTCCTTGATATTATAGCTTCCCATTGGTGAAAGAATTTTTGAAATCGGTCCAGTAGTTTCGGAGCCTATTTAATACAAACAAACAAATCTTTCCTCATTATAATATTAGTATAGACAAGTGATATTACATTTCATATGTTTTACGTAAAATTTAATAATTGCGTGTACATTTTTCTCATATTTTATCTAATAATTTTCTTAATAGATAAAAATAATAATATACATAATTTGAACTCTGTGCATGAGAGAATACGTTAAGGTGTCGCGCGTGGTTTGGATGAACATCTGTGACAGTCGACATGACGAACGAGTAACCTCAAATATCCTGGCATTGTGATAATTCTGTAATATCGGTATTCCCTTATGAGTTGCCGAAGTAATATGTCTGTTGTTCTGTAAAAAAATTATATTCTGTTTAAACTATGTATATACTTCAGAAAGCCGAACCCAATGTTTTGTGAATAATAAATACTTGAAGGATTATTATATCTACATAATATTTTTCAAGGGTGCTTATTGTGATTATGAAATATCTCCCGTGCTGCCTCAATTTTAATATTATTGTTTCTGTTCGGTACCAAACATTTTTATATTAGTTTAATAATTAAATCCATGTAGGGTAGTTCTGTTTTTTGTGGTTCGCGGTTGGCTCGGAGCCGGCCGCCACTTTCACTTTCACTTTCACTTTGGTGCGCGGATGGCACGGGGCCGGCGCGTCGGCCGGCCCCGGGGTCGTTTTGTTTCCGCCCTTTTTGGGACTAAAGCTGGACTTTTGGTTCGCGGATGGCACGGGGCCGTCGCGTCGGCCGGCCCCGGGGTCGTTTTGTTTCCGCCCTTTTGGTTACTGCACTTTCACTTTCGCTTTGTTCGCGGATCGACTTGCGTTGGAAGTAACGGTCGCGTACGCACATATTTTGTAATTGCTATGTCTTTTGTGGACTAAAGCCGTGAAATCGTGGTATTTGTAATATTGCGCGCCACCCTTTGTTTTGTGTACCGCTTATGTACGCGAGTTAATTAGAATTAAGTATATATTTGTGAACATTAAATTGTGTGTACGAGTAGCAAGCCTGGGTCCTTGAAGTGTACGAGGCCGTTGTCATCACCGCGCTTTTGGATACAAGCTAAGTAACCCCTCAGTTAGTTTCTATTTGTCTGGCCAGACCGAACGCTGAGTTAGGTTACGTTATAGCTACCTCCGCGGTATCTACTCGTAAGTGTTAAAATCTGTTCTTGTACTATCATTTAGGAGAACTTAAAATAGCCTTGCGTAATCGCAAGCCAATGTTATTACCCATTTGGTATCCCTCACTGGCCTGGTGTTCCCTTCCACTGCGCATCCTAGGTCAGTAGGGAACGGTAATGAACATACTTTCTGGTAGCAGAGCGTGGTTCTAGTGAATCTAGTAATTTTGTTTGGTATTGATATCTACAAGTGCCCGTGTTGAAAAATAAATCGATATATAATTACTTGAATTTTACGTATTACGGCCCAGTTTAATAAATAGTCTGGTGTATAAAGATACACATTAAATATTTGTGTGATTGATCATTTGTGTACTTATTGTTATTAGTTATTAAAAATATCATATAAATAAGTTCACTGCAACATTTGAAATTTTGAATATCATTGTTTACTTAATGTGCCACAGAGTAATAAAATAATTTGCGTAGTACATTGTGCCACAGAGTAGTGCAGTCTCGTGATTGAATGAACGAATGAATTGAACTGTATAGACAATTAGTTTAATATTATTTTGCGTTTTGTTTATGGTACTTATACAGACAAATATTAACGTTTCCCTTTGCGCAATAATTTAATTGTTGTTCAATTTTGTAATTTGTATTTTTTGATTGTTGTTTCAATTGGTTGATTTATTTAGTTGATTATATATATATTTTTTTTTGTTGTTGGAATTTAATTATTTTATTCGATTATTATGGCTGCTTTTGCTAGCGCTAAGGACTCGGCAGGTAAGCTGCGCTCTGAGTTGAGATGGTTCTCGACTGCAACCGCCTTGGTTGATAGGTCTGATCGAAATGAGTCTCTCCTGGATAGGTACAGCAAATTGGATACGCGCTTACAATTTGTTGATGATGTGTACCGTAACTTCAACACAAAAATTTTAGATATTTCTGATGAAGATTACCCACAAACGTATCGTGACTTGGTACACGCGGATTATGACCAGATCATGGATTATGCAGATCGAATCTCACAGCGTGCTAGGGAAATTTCCGCGTCGAAAAGGGGTGAGTCTCCCGCGTCTAGGGATGTGAAACCTTCTACGTCGGGCTTATTGAGTAAACTGCCCACTTTGGACCTGCCGCGTTTTGATGGTCGTTTGGACCAATGGCTAGGTTTCATAAACTTGTTTGAGAGCTTAGTCCACGCGCGTTCTGACTTAGGTTCCGCTCAAAAATTGGCCTACCTGTTCTCCGTGTTGGAAGGTGAGGCGAGAGGTTTAGTTCAGCACCTGGAGATCAATGATGGAAACTACCTAGTGGCACGTAACCTTCTCATAAAGCGTTACCAAAATAAGCGTTGCCTGGCAGATACACACATTGGTCAGCTCTTGGGTCTGCCAGTGGTATCTAGGGTCTCGGCTCTAAGGTCCGACTTATTGAACCCATTGATGATTGCGATCAACGCACTGGAAAGGTTAGACCTTCCGGTGAGCACTTGGTCATATATGCTGGTGCATATTGTTTTGAAAAAGCTTCCTGCGGAACTTAGGGCTCGTTTCGAGCAAAAATATGGAGGTGATGATGCAACTCACTTGCCTGCTTTTGATGACCTTAAGAAGTTTTTGGAAGACGAGTGTAGGATGGTAGACATGACGGTCGTTGACAGGTCATTTGGTCAACAGTTGCCGCGGTCATCGGCTCCGACCCGCAATCACGCCTTTAGAAGGCCAGAGGTTCGTCACCCACCACGTTTTGCTGCTGTACAGTCGCGACCTGAGTGCACCTATTGCAAGTCCCCGAGTCATAAAGTTGCCAGTTGCTCAGATTTTACTGCGCTGCACGTGGCCTCGCGTAGGCGTTTGGCTAAGGCTCGAGGTTGGTGCTTTTCTTGCTTGGGAAACCATTTCCAGCGCGATTGCCCTAATCCTCGCCCATGTACATACTGCGGAGGCCAGCATTTGAAACTTCTTTGTGCGAATAATAATGGGATTGGTCGTGAACATGAACGTCAAGGCTCACCTACGGGTAGTTATGAGCGAAGGCACCGGTATGAAAACCGCAGTTCGAGACCTAGTCGCTCACCCCCGCGCGTCGTAGATTCTGCCGCAGCGAGGCGCCCACAAGGTCAATGCTCGCCGTCATCGGAAGCCCGTGGCAAGAGTGATAACCACGATTCGCGCCCGTATCGTCACGGGCGGGTACCTACCTTTGATGACGCTTCCCGTGAACATGAGAATCACCCGCTGCCTAGACGACATTAGGAACACGGCGCCTCCCCCCGTCATGCACCACCCCCGTTTGAAACCGTACTCCTACCCACTGCTTCTGTAAGGGTCTGGGGACGGACAGGTGCCTCTGTTGTGGTCCGGGCAATTCTGGACACAGGCTCTCAGGGGTGTATAGCGTCTTCTTGGTTGGTGGGGCAGGTACGCCTAAGTATGCGTGATTTTCCTCATGTCACTAGAGGTGTTGGCAACGCAGTTGTGGCCAATGTTGAAGGCCAAGTATTATGTGCGTTCTCTCCTATAAACTCGTCAAGCCCATTGTTTGAGTGTTCAGCCATTGTTATGAACAATATTTTGGGCACCCATCCGGAGAAGCAGTTGTCTCCGTATGCTATTGGTTTAGCGTCGGGTTTGAACTTGGCAGACCCCAAATTTGGTATACCTGGATCGGTCGATTTGTTGCTAGGCGCCGATGTTCTGGGAAACATATTCTTGGGTAGCATTCAGGTCATGCAACCAGGAGGCATGGTAGCCATCCCGACCATATTTGGCTCTGCACTGATGGGACCGGTCCTCACGGATACCCGTCTTGACATTGGCTTGATGGTAGGCTCTGCTCTCTCTGATGCGGTTCAGAGGTTTTGGGAAGTGGAAGAACCACCACAGGCTCCGCGCACTGATCCGGAGCATGAGGAGTGCGAATTGTTTTACCAAAACAATACGAGTCGCCTACGTACTGGTCAGATTATGACTCGATTGCCGTTTCTCGCCGTACGGCCACCACTTGGCATCTCGCGGCCTGCTGCTGAGAAACGACTATTGGCTATGGAGCGCCGAATGGCTCGAGATGCTCTCCTAAAGGAGAAATACATTGATTTTATGCGTGAATATGAGGAGTTGGGACACATGTCTGTGTCGAAATTAGATTGGCAAACAGTGGATCACTTCTTTCTACCGCATCATGCTGTAATTAAGGCATCAAATGGCAAATTGCGTACAGTATTCGATGGTTCTGCGCAAACTTCAACGCGTGTATCGTTGAGCAATTGTTTGTATGCTGGTCCTAAATTGATCAAGGATCTCTGTGACGTCATCACTCGGTTTCGTCGACATCAGGTTGTATTTGTGGCTGACATAAGGATGATGTTCAGACAGACGATTATTCACCCGGATGACCGTCGGTATCAGTTGATTCTATGGCGTGAAAGCCCCCAGGATCCCATGGTTGTTTATGAGCTCAATACAAACACGTACGGGTTAAAGTCAAGCCCCTATTTGGCTATACGGTCTCTGTGGGAGCTCGCGGACCTGGAGCGCTTAAAGTTTCCTCGCGCAGCCGCGATTTTGAAAGAGGATTTGTATGTCGATGACATTTGTACTGGTGCACCCTCTGAGAAAGAGGCCATCCTTCTACGGGATGAATTGATAGGCATCTTAGCCACCGCGGGCTATGAGTTACGGAAGTGGATATCCAACTCACCTGCGCTTTTGAAGGGACTTCCGGATGAACATCAGCAAGATCCGCATTTGTTCGAGAATATCGAGAACCCTGCTATGATGACTGTTCTCGGCATTCAGTATAAACCAGCCCCAGACATATTCACTTACAATGTTGACTTAGAGTTGCCGCGCATTTGGACTAAGCGTTTGGTGCTTTCCACGGTTGCAAGAACATTTGATCCAAATGGTTGGATATGTCCCGTCATATTTTGGGCTAAATGCTTTTTACAAAGGCTTTGGATGGCAGGACTAGGCTGGGACGAACCTCTTCGGGGAGCTTTGATGGAAGACTGGACCAAATTTGTATCCTCACTTCCTGCGATCAATGAGGTATCGATCCCTCGTTCTATGCTTCCTCCAGGAAAGTACCAGGCAACCCTGCATGGTTTCTCGGACGCCTCTGAACGGGGTTACGCCACTTGTGTATATTTGCGTACGGTGGGTTCTGACAGCCAAGTAAAGATCTCACTGGTCATGGCCAAGAGCAAGGTGGCACCCCTACGGACTGCTTTGACAATCCCTAAACTTGAATTGGCAGGGGCTACTCTGCTTGTGCGTCTTCTTAATCACGTGTCGAATTTGTTGCGTCATACTGTGAACATTAGCACCACTTACGCGTGGACTGACAGCCAAATTGTTTTGTGCTGGTTAAAGGCTTCAGTTCACACCTTAGAGGTATTTGTAGCGAACCGAGTCTCCCAAATTCAGAAATCTGAGACTCCCTTGATTTGGAGGCATGTGCCTGGTGAGCTTAACCCAGCTGATTGTGCATCTCGGGGTTGTACATCCCCCGCCTTGGTAACGCACTCCCTTTGGTGGGGACCGGAATGGTTATTACGCTCAGAGTCTGAATGGCCACTGACGCCGGTTTTGGACGTAGGTCCGTTGCCTGGATTGCGACTGCTCGCTGTTGAGAGGCGTGCTTGCGTATTCGATCCAAATGTCTTATTGAATCGGTATAGCTCCCTCGATAAATTAGTAAGTGTAACAGCTTGGATTAAGCGCTTCTATTACAACTGTAAGCACTTACGGAACAAAAAATTAGAGGCTTTTCTATCACCACAAGAACGACAGGAGGCTTTTTGCCATTGGATACGTGTGGTACAGGATACATATTTTGAAAGGGAGATTGAAATTTTGAAAGCTGGTAAGGCTAAACTAACAGGAACCTTGCGTATGTTGAGCCCCTTTTTGGACAACACGGGTGTCTTACGTGTTGGAGGTCGCCTCAGAAACTCTAGTCTACCCTACGGTAGTCGGCACCCTATATTGTTACCCAAGCAAGGTCATTTTGTGCAATTGTTGGTGACGGACCGTCACATTAGAAATTCTCACGCTGGCTGTAACGCCTTATTAGCCATATTGCAGCGAGAATTTTGGATTTTGTCTGCTCGAAGAACGATTCGCAGTGTGGTATTTCGTTGCATGCCTTGTTACAGGCTGAAGGCTAGTACCATGCAACCTTTGATGGGTGACCTCCCTTCTGATCGTGTCAGAGAATCGAGGCCGTTCGCCGGTGTAGGCACCGACTTTGCAGGTCCTTTTTTGGTTAAGACTTCAACTCTACGAAACAGTAAAACAGTCAAGGTCTATTTGTGTGTCTTCGTATGTCTGTCAACTAAAGCGGCGCACCTTGAATTAGTGTCATCCCTCTCCACCGAGGCATTTGTTGCGACACTTGATAGATTTGTTTCAAGGAGAGGACTGCCTTCTTTGATACGTTCGGACTGTGGCACAAATTTTAAGGGAACCAATAATTATTTGAAAGATGTACATGATTTTTTAGCCAGCAATCACACAAATATTGGTAATAAACTAACCAGTCGTAGTATAACCTGGAAATTTAGTCCGGCAGCATGCCCACATTGGGGTGGTATTTTCGAAGCCGCAGTTAAGGTTGCTAAAGCACATTTGCGACGAGTTATTGGTGAGTCTGTACTCACATTTGAAGAACTCGCAACTGTGTTTTGTAAGATAGAGGCCGTAATGAACTCGCGACCGTTGTGTCCGATCTCTTCAGACCCGAGTGACTTGGAGGTTCTCACACCGGGTCATTTTTTGATTGGTCAGCCACTTAATGCTTTGCCTGAGTACCCCTTTGTTGATGTGAGACCAAGTCGTCTCTCGCGGTTTGAGTTGGTCCAACAGCTTACTCAAAGCTTTTGGAAGCGTTGGAGCTTAGAATATCTTCATGTTCTCCAGCAGCGCGTTAAGTGGACTGACAAGACTAATCCACCTCGAGTTGGTGACCTCGTTTTGATAAAAGATACCAATTTGCCGCCACTGTGCTGGCGTCGCGGCCGAATTTTAAATTTAGTATATGGCGCAGATAATGTGCCTCGTTTTGCTGAGGTTCAGGTGGACGGTTCGGTACTGAAGAGAGCGGTAGCAACATTGTCCCGTTTACCAATTGATTAGCGGCCAGGTAGACCTGTCCGAGGCGGGTAGATGTTCGGTACCAAACATTTTTATATTAGTTTAATAATTAAATCCATGTAGGGTAGTTCTGTTTTTTGTGGTTCGCGGTTGGCTCGGAGCCGGCCGCCACTTTCACTTTCACTTTCACTTTGGTGCGCGGATGGCACGGGGCCGGCGCGTCGGCCGGCCCCGGGGTCGTTTTGTTTCCGCCCTTTTTGGGACTAAAGCTGGACTTTTGGTTCGCGGATGGCACGGGGCCGTCGCGTCGGCCGGCCCCGGGGTCGTTTTGTTTCCGCCCTTTTGGTTACTGCACTTTCACTTTCGCTTTGTTCGCGGATCGACTTGCGTTGGAAGTAACGGTCGCGTACGCACATATTTTGTAATTGCTATGTCTTTTGTGGACTAAAGCCGTGAAATCGTGGTATTTGTAATATTGCGCGCCACCCTTTGTTTTGTGTACCGCTTATGTACGCGAGTTAATTAGAATTAAGTATATATTTGTGAACATTAAATTGTGTGTACGAGTAGCAAGCCTGGGTCCTTGAAGTGTACGAGGCCGTTGTCATCACCGCGCTTTTGGATACAAGCTAAGTAACCCCTCAGTTAGTTTCTATTTGTCTGGCCAGACCGAACGCTGAGTTAGGTTACGTTATAGCTACCTCCGCGGTATCTACTCGTAAGTGTTAAAATCTGTTCTTGTACTATCATTTAGGAGAACTTAAAATAGCCTTGCGTAATCGCAAGCCAATGTTATTACCCATTTGGTATCCCTCACTGGCCTGGTGTTCCCTTCCACTGCGCATCCTAGGTCAGTAGGGAACGGTAATGAACAGTTTCTTTGTGAAAATTATTTTCCTTTCAAATGACAAAAAATAAAATAAATATTATTTTATGTATTTTTCAAAAATAATAATACAATTTAACAAATCGATTTTCACGCCTTTAATTAACGTTTAATATATAAAGTTTTTAAACTGGTATAGAAATTATCGGTTAGAATTACACAAATAATGAAGTGCGAAGTATTCACACAGTTTTATCTTCATCATCACTCCTCATATACGTCCCACTGCTGGGCTCAAGCCTCCTCAACAATGGGAGGGAAATTATCCTACTATATGTACCATGCTGTTCAGACGCGTTGGTATAGGGTTTTATTTCGTGTTTCCCCTTCCGTTATGTGGATTGTAATCCGTTGGTCGTCTTTTAGGACACCCACGAGCACGAAATGGAGCTTTTTCTAGCATATAATCATTATTTTTCAACTCTGCAAGTAATTAAAATCACCAGATTTATTCTTGTAACATCGAGGCATATGCGTCATATATAAAACCTATATTTAGAATATTCGCCTATATTATATCTAAATATGAAAGGTTTTGAGCAAAAAATTTCAACCGAGAGTTCAATAAGATTTGCCTTTTTAATTTCACCCAGGCAAATTAATCTTGGTATTCATTTTCTTTTGTTTCATATTATTTGTATAATTTATACAGTTTTCAAGATTTCCCCTTAGGCGCTCCTCGTTTTGAACGTCTGTACTTATGTATATAAACTTGAAATGATTACTGTGATTACTGTGATCCGGCTATATATTACTAAATTACATATTAATACTTCAATGAATTTATAAGCATGGAAAAATCTTATCAATTCATAAAGTATCATTCAATTGATACAAAGTAATAAGATCATCTCTTTCTATTAAAGTATAACTTTTAGAAGAAAACGGGGCAACTTTTAATACGCAGTACATTTCATATATTAATTTGACAATTGAAACATTTTGTATAATTTGCATCTGACTCCAAGAAAAGTTATCTTAAAGTCTTCATTGATTTATCAATAATATTATTTCTTTTACGCTTTATACGCAGGGTGGAACGATCGTGATCATCATGTAATCGTTGTATTGGAGAGGAGATCGCGCCAACTCCCCCGTGGGATTTGAAGATGAAGACGCTCGCCAGTTTTTACCAGCGGATGTCGGCGACACTGGCGGGGGGCGCCTATAACTCGCTCCGCGAGTTGGCCATCTGGCGGGGCGACGCCCGTCGAGATGTCATTGGCCGTTGTGCAGTCCTGCTGGAAAGGCCTCGATTCGGTGTTCGGCCTGTTGAGGCCTTCCGGCTGATGCTAATGGAAGGGCTGGGTCAGCGGCACAGGGTCCTCTCCTTTCGACCGGTGCAGGTCTTGTCGGGGCATGGTTCACGGCGCAGCACATGCTCGAGGTCTGCATGGCCTGGGTAGAACAAAGCCGGGAACTCGTCGCAGTAATTGGTGCCGATCTTACCCTGCCGACCATCGCTAGAACAAGACGGCGACCGCGTCCCAGTTTCTGACGCAGTCGACGCCTTCTGCGAGGCAGTTATCTCGCAGAAGGAGGCGGAGCGGGTCAGGAAGGAATTCCTGTACCACGACACGCTCCGCCGCCGACGCGTTGAGCGGCGCAGGCGCGAATACCTGTGCCTGATGTTGCCCTAGCCGAGGTCGTGGGTGGACGGACCAAGGATTAGTCCGCCACCCGCACGGAGGCCGACCGCGTGAGGGTGACGCCCTGGCCGGCAACACTGCAATCTTGCCGGGGCGTCAAAAGGATGATGTGCGGCCCAATATCGACGGGGATGGAATGCGGTAGGTTATGAGGTCGCACGCCGCTCATTCGTCACCCCGGACAGATTGGACGGTGTGTGTCCAGACCATCATCATCACCTTGCTCTTATTCCAATTACTTGGGGTCGACGCAATATGTCATCATCTTCCATACGGTCCTATCAGACGTCATCTCTGCAGTCACTCCCAGGTTATCCATGTCATGCCTCACGGAGTCCATCTATCTTTTCCTCGGTCTTCCTTTACCTCTAAAGCCTTCAACATTCATACCTAAAACTTTCCTCACAATATTACTTTCATCCCGCCTCATCACATGTCCATACCATGTCAACCGTTCACTCTTTAACTTTTCCGTCACTGGCGCAACTTTCAAACTTCCTCTAATGTGTTCATTCCTCATTTTATCCATTCTTGTCACACCACACATCCATCTCAACATTTGCAGAACGTGTGTTGGACCATAGTCTACAAAAAAAATATTGGAGGAAATAGTTGTTATGCGCTTCTCGATATCTTGTCAAATTTCCCAAAAAAAATATCGAATTAAATTTATAAATGATTTAAAATAGAAATACATTTAGTATTATTTATAAATACATTTAAATGAAATGATCCAGTAATGTATGGATTCATATATCTAGAGACATACATTATTGAATTAGGTAATTCATGGGAATACATCTTTCATTATCGACACGTTTAGCAGGCGGGTTATGGATTTGGTTTTATAAATTGCCCAGAAAAATGCTACTAAACCATTTTTGTGGCGATCCCTTAGGCAGTTATTGAGTAAGAAGGTGATGATGACTCATTGCATTCTTAACCAGTTACTTTACTTCGATATACGTCCCACTGCTGGGCTCAAGTCTTCTCCACAGTAGAAGGGAAATTAACTCTCTCTACCTACCACGCCGGTCAGAAAGGGTTGGTTTTATTTTAAGTTTTCTTTTTCTTGCATAGATGTTATATGTCTTAGTCGTTTTTTACGACAACCACGAGTAGGATAGGTAATAGTGAATTGTATTCTTACTCCATCAACACAAGGGCAATAAATTAACTTTTTACTGAATATATAAGTACTTATAAACTATCTGCATCATCGTCATCACAGCTCATAAAAGTCCCACTGCTGAGAAATTGACCTACTATACCACGCTGGTCAGACGTATTTCTATAGGGTCTAGCCGAGACCGCGGGTGACGTGACCGGGGATTAGTCCGTCACCCGCCGAGAGGCCGACCGCGTGAGGAAAGACCGACGTCCTCCTCGAGGGGGGGACGTCGGTCGATTGTAGGGTACCCCAAGTAGGGGGTATTCCGTCGGGCCGACCACTAACGACAAGTTAACTCTGCTCCGGTGGTCGGCCCAACGACGAAGGCGACGTGGTTTTCGGGTGGGTTGCGGGAGTTGCGTGCTTAAGCCCCTCTGTCGCCCCGGACGGAGTGGTGCGGAGGCGCGCCGACCGCAGCCCACCCACAAAAAAAAAAATAGGGTCTTGTTTCGAGTTTTCCTTCTCTTGCATTGATGTTATCTACATATTATAAACCCTTAGGCGTCTTTTACTACACCCACGAGCAAGACAGGAGACGGGGTATACACTATATTGTTATAGTATACATTAAAATATGAATGTTAAATGTTTGTTCATGCATATATATTTGAACTAACTAAGCACTGGATTCAATCATTACTTTTTAGATATTGAAGGGAAAACTTCTAAAGGCAAGGGTTGTAGTAGTTCAGGTAATCCATTGAAATGTTACATTTTATGAGCTTAGCGTGCGATTGTCAGAGGGCGCAATTTTATGTTTTAGATATTAAGAGGGGCTTAGGGTAAATTTAAAACAAAGTTTGTGGAATTGCAATCCCTGTCCCATGGCCGCCATCTGGGAAAAAGGGGTTCAAATAGTGTTTACGATTTGTCTGCCAAACTATAGGTCACACAAAAAAATACTGAACATTTTTACTTGCAAATAAAATTATCTACAACTTTTGTCCAGCACGGCAGAGCTTCTGAAGGCGGGCGGCAAGCCGGTCTTAATAGCCCTTCAGAAGCTATTTAATTCCATTATCCTCGGGGGCGACGTTCCAGAGTCGTGGACCAGGAGTGTGGTGGTGCTGTTCTTCAAGAAGGGTAACAAAGCTCTCTTGAAGAACTACAGACCCATCTCACTCCTGAGCCACGTTTATAAGTTGTCTTCGAGGGTCATTACCAATCGACTCTCGCGCAAGCTCGATGACTTCCAGCCGCCCGAACAAGCCGGCTTCCGAAAAGGCTATAGCACCATAGACCATATCCTCACGCTTCGGCAGATTATACAAAAGACCGAGAAGTATAATCGGCCCCTGTGCTTAGCGTTTGTGGACTATGAGAAAGCCTTTGATTCAGTCGAAACTTGGGCGGTGCTGCAGTCCCTTCAGCGGTGCCAAATCGACCATCGCTATATCGAGGTGCTGAAGTGTTTGTATAGGAACGCCAAAATGTCAATCCGTATCCGGGATAAGAGTACGTAATCGATCCAGTTGCAAAAAGGCGTGAGACAGGGAGATGTCATCTCTCCGAAACTGTTCACCACTGCACTGGAAGATGTCTTCAAGCTCTTAGACTGGACTGGACTCGGCATCAACATTAACGGCGAATACATCACTCACCTTTGATTTGCGGACGATATAGTCGTTATGGCAGAATCCATGGAGGACCTTGGCACAATGCTCAATGATCTCAACAGGGTATCCCAACTAGTGGGTTTACGAATGAACATGGACAAGACGAAAGTCATGTCAAATGCCCATGTCATTCCTGTACCGGTCCTAGTTGACAATGCGATTCTTGAAGTTGTCGATCACTATGTTTACCTAGGACAAACAGTCCAGTTAGGTAGATCCAATTTCGAGAAAGAGATCAGCCGACGAATCCAACTCGGTTGGACAGTGTTCGGGAAACTTAAGAGGATCTTCTCGTCCAACATACCTCAGTGTCTGAAAACACAGGTCTACGACCAGTGTGTGTTACCACTGATGACTTACGGCACGGAAACGTGGTCCCTAAATGTAGGCCTCATATCAAGGCTTAAAGTCGCTCAGCGTGCTATGGAGCGGGCTATGCTCGGGATTTCTCTGCGAGATAGAATCCGGAATACGGAAATCCGCAGAAGAACGGATGTAACCGACATAGCACGAAGAATTAGCACGCTGAAGTGGCAATGGGCAGGCCACATCGCTCAACGAACCGACAACCGCTGGGGAAGAAAGGTTCTCGAGTGCCGACAACGTATCGGACGACGCAGTGTAGGACGCCCCCCACTAGGTGGACCGATGACCTAGTGAAAGTAGCTGGGCGTCGTTGGATGCAGGCGGCATAGGACCGCTCATTGTGGCGCAACATGAGGGAGGCCTACGTCCAGCAGTAGACGGCGATAGGCTGAAATGATGATGATGATGATGATTTGTCCAGTAAATCGTAGTCGTATAAGTAGAACAGTTATAAGCAAAACTCCATAAAATTTGAGAACAATAATATATTTATCACTATAACTTTTTTCCTAATCATTTTACAAAAAAAATATATCACACCTTAATTATATAAAAATTATAGATGGTGTTTTAAGGCAAATTTTCATTTTAAGCATTTTTACATTTATTCAATAGGTACGTTTTACAACGCTGCGAAACGAATACTATTCTTCAATATTCGCAACTACATCTATACTACCAATAAATAAAATTGGAGTGTCTGTTTGTAATGTCAAAGTAATAGGCTTTTTTCATGCTCACATGGTTACACTATATGCCTAAAAATCACTTTATATTTTTTTTGTCTGTCTGTCCATCTGTTTGTTCCGGGTAATCTTCAAAACGGCTGGACCGATTTCAAAAATTCTTTCACCAAGGGAAAGCTATAATATCAGGAAGTAATATAGGCTATATTTTATCCCGATATTCCCACGGGATTGGGAACCACGCGGCTAAGGCCACTGAAACTAAATGAATAAAAAAGAAGACAAGCCCACTGAGTTTCTTGCCGGATCTTCTCAGTGCGGTCGCGTTCTGATCCGGTAGTAGTGTAAGGTAAAAATGTAAAAAAGTGACCATATGTAAGTGCCCCCGCGGGGTTTATGCATAATAAAGTATTTGAATTTGTATTTGAAACCGAAGCGAAGCGAGGGTGGGTTGCTAGTACGTACATATATATTTATATATGTACGTACTAGCAACACATATATATATATATTTATGAATTGCCATAATTTTTCAATGGACCATAAGTTTTCATCGGCATGGTCATGTGACATGATATCATTAACACTATATCTTAAACTATGTCAATGTCACTTATCTGTGTCGATAGACGTCCAAACCAGCTAATGTATTAAATTATAATTTACAAATTTTAAATTAAAATCAAACAATTAATTTGAATACAACACATATAACAACTGTTTTTCATAGTTTTAAAGTTTCACTTCTATCGCCAGTCTTTATAATTACTTTATGATTTTTTTTTCTAAAATCTGACCTTTCTTCTCCGCTACAACTTACACTATCAGAAACCGTTGTTTAAAGTAAAATTATTTTTATTATTTTTCTTAGAAAAACTTCTAAGAGAATTTTCTCTATGATTCCATATAAAAATATTTATTAATAAGACGTTGTATTTCAGACTTGGTCGTTTTACATTATATATTTTATTTAACTTCACTTCATATGTTGCATTAATTCTGTCGTAGTTTATTTTAAGTCTAACAAAAGCAGATATTGAAAGCTCTTGCTAATAGTTCATTTAATAATATGCGAACATGCCTAAGCTTTCTTAGCTCCCAATAATGACTTATTTCTAAATATTATCTTGTAATTAGAAATTCATGTGTATTTACTTACATATATTATACAATTACAGCAAAAGGAAACAAAATGTATTTTTAATATTTAATATACACGCTTACTATAATATAAATGCCTTGAACATATTTGATCGAGGAAAAATAATATAGCAAACACTTTGCTGAAAAATATAAATGTCATTTATTAAATAACCAATTTGGCAACATAGGTCGGTATTATTCTGTACTGAAATGTACTCTTATAAAAATTCTCAACATTAAGAATATACATACATTTGTAAAATAATTTTTTTGTTAAAAAGCAATGCATATTTATTAAACCTTAGGCCTTAAAAATTTCTGAGCGGTACTTAATGCACAACTTTATTCAAAATCATTAATTCTCCGATTTCATGTGATATCAGCTTCACCTATTGAGCACAAGAGGAACTATTCGTGTCTTGAAGGAATTAATATTGGTCCTACGTTTACAGTGTGATAACGCGCCATCTAGGTACGTTTTAAGAAAACTAGCTACAAAGAACACGAATTCGTGTTTCAGTATCTGAACGTTGTCCAAGTTTTACGTGCCAAATGTTTTAGTACTTACAGACGTAGCTAGATAGCGTTGTACATGAATAACGAAAGACTATAATAGTAATAAATTTGATTATACTTTTTGTCCATTATTCATCAAAATAAAATCATGAACAGAATACAGTTGGTAAATTAATTTCTATATGTTATTCATTGCTTCGTTTTATTATGAACATTAATTTACAATCATCATTATCACTAATCCCTTTACTTAGGGTCTTATAGTCTAATGTAAGTTACTTAGGGTTTAGGTAATTTAATTACTTAGAATCCAACGTAATATTTCCACACATATAGCTAATAATTTTGGCAATAGTTTTATGACAATTGAAACCCTTCTTGGGGATATCATTACTAACCAGATGGCATTAGGTGAAGTTGGCTAGATTTACGTAAAGCTCTAAGACAATTTTTACCGCATCCACCAGCAGTGTAAGGGTTTTTATTTAAATAAAATTCATAGTAAGTAAATTCAATTCAATTTCTTCCGTTTAACTAAATAGTAAAGCAGGTGATTAAAATAATTTATGTCCCCTGAACTACCCAGCACGTAACATTATGTTACGTGCTAATTTCTTTCTTCTAGAGGAGGTCCATGCCAAACAGTGAGACGTATATGAGCTGATAAGAAGAAGTGTATACAGAATATATAAGAAAAAATCTATAATAAATTTACTGTGTCGTGTCTTATTGTTTCGGTAGCCTCACAAACATTCTCACACAACACTGCCTCTATTCATGACGTTTGCCCAATTTTTTTATTGCACACAGGATTACAGACCGCTAAATTTCTGTAAACATCATTACCTACAGTAATGAAATTTGGTTTCTCAGGATTATCTATCCATCCATCCATCAGCCTACGGACGTCCACTGCTGGACATAGGCCTCCCCACAAGAATGCCACTCGGAACGGTCCTGCGTCACTTGCATCCAACGGTTCCCTGCGACTTTGAGAATGTCGTCAGTCCACCTAGTGGGGGGTCGTCCTACGCTGCGCCGTCCGATTCGTGGTCGCCACTCAAGAACCTTTCTTCCCCAACGGTTGTCGGTTCGACGAGCGATGTGGCCTGCCCATTACCATTTCAACGTGCTAATTCTGCGGGCTATGTCGGTTACACCCGTTCTTCTTCGGATTTCCGTGTACCGGATTTTATCACGTACAGAAATCTCAGGATTATACTTGCCTATAATTAATTTATTGTAATCAAGCGATTAGCGTGGCGATGGGATAAGGACGCCTCACCTTTAATTGCCCGTGGGCGTCATGAAAATCGGACGAAAGATAGTTCTTGGAGAACGGGGAATAGCGTTGTCTTGGGAACGGTATAACATCTTGCAAATCTTCATTTAGCTTGCCAAGCATAGCAATTATAGAAATAAGCTCTCCATTGAATGGCCGCAACATATAGCATTTTATGAGGAATACTTACGTCCAGTAGTGAACGACGAAACGCTGAAATAATTCGACAAAACAATTATAGTTAAAATGCAAGAAAATACTAAATAAATTGCCACTATAGACAACAAAATAATGAAAGCGTTTTTTATATCTGTGCACTGTAAATGAATGTAAATCTGGTGCAATATTTCTAAAATTTATCAGATCCTTATCTGCCTTTTTAATTTCACTGAGACTTCCTCAACGCTAGACATCACATCCTTAATGTTCACTCACCATAAAGTTCAGAGAATTATTCGTGCGTTTATTAAATTAAAATCATTGTAATTTCTAAATTAATTTTGTAGCATAAATGACAGGTAGCCTATTTTGTGTTCTTTGGCTTGTGATTGTGGGTCGACGGCCGAGCGCCCCGCCCCCTGTACTGACGTCATATTTGTGACGTCAGAAGCCCACCTGCTTCCGTCCCCGAACACCCGCAACCCCCGGCCGGGATATATCCGGGGACCAGGCCCCTTCACAAAATTTACTTAATCAGGATCATAAAGTTACAAAATATATAATCAGCTTTATAATATATACCGAAACTGTATCGTAATTTAAATACAGGAGAATTCTTTAATCAAAAGTTTGCGGTAAATACCTCACACTGGATTTGATACGTTATATAATTTTTTGCCCTACTGTTAGGCAGGGGTTATGTTTTTCGCATCTATCTTATACATTTGTAAATTTCTTTATTACCTTATCTTCTAACGGGTGGATTTCAACAGGTTAGGTGTCGTTATATTTGTCTTAAAAATCCAAATACCCTTAAATAGTTGCTTAAAGAAACATTAAATGGCTTCTTTTTCAAAATATAAAAATACATTAATAAAATAAAAATAACCAAACCTATCAAAGGTTCAAAATCAAACATACTAAAACGAAGTAAAGGAGATTGCAAAAATATAGTAGTCAGTTATGTGTAAATTTTAGGAATAATAAATTGATTTGAAAAGTTTTTGATACCTTAAAAATGGGTCATGTTTCTATAAGCCAAACCATACCATACTATATAAAATTTAGATACAGCTTTTGTCCATGAGAGTGTGCCGAGAAAATAAAAATGTCTATCTAAATCTAAAAAAATCTTAATCTTGACTGCGCAAAATGATAATTTATAGTAAGCACTAAAATGGTTGAGAATAAATGAGATAATTAAAATAATCAATAAACAAAATAAAACTCTACTTCGGTTTAGCAAGCTATAATATGTGCTAAAAGCTTAAATTAAATTATGTTTAGTTTAGTTACAAGTGAAATCCATTACTTTTCTTTCGATTAATGATTTTTAATCGGATCTCATATGACAATAATTTTGTAAAAATATCCATACCATTAATATTTATTGGTTGATATATTTGAAAGGAATTATATATTTTGTCGTGAAACTAATTAACTACGTACGCTTTTCACTATTTATATACTAGTATCATTAATGAATATGAAAGTAATAAATATTTATTCATGACACATATTTGCTTAAAAGTATAATCAACAACTACGTACAAGTATGTTCATTACCGTTCCCTACTGACCTAGGATGCGCAGTGGAAGGGGACACCAGGCCAGTGAGGGATATCAAATGGGTAATAACATTGGCTTGCGATTACGCAAGGCTATTTTAAGTTCTCTTAAATGATAGTACAAGAACAGATTTTAACACTTACGAGTAGATACCGCGGAGGTAGCTATAACGTAACCTAACTCAGCGTTCGGTCTGGCCAGACAAATAGAAACTAACTGAGGGGTTACTTAGCTTTGTATCCAAAAGCGCGGTGATGACAACGGCCTCGTACACTTCAAGGACTCAGGCTTGCTACTCGTACACACAATTTAATGTTCACAAATATATACTTAATTCTAATTAACTCGCGTACATAAACGGCACACAAAACAAAGGGTGGCGCGCAATATTACAAATACCACGATTTCACGGCTTTAGTCCACAACAGACATAGCAATTACAAAAATATGTGCGTACGCGACCGTTACTTCCAGTCCGCGAACCAAAAGTGAAAGTGAAAGTGGCGGCCGGCTCCGAGCCAACCGCGAACCACAAAAAACAGAACTACCCTACATGGATTTAATTATTAAACTAATATAAAAATGTTTGGTACCGAACATCTACCCGCCTCGGACAGGTCTACCTGGCCGCTAATCAATTGGTAAACGGGACAATGTTGCTACCGCTCTCTTCAGTACCGAACCGTCCACCTGAACCTCAGCAAAACGAGGCACATTATCTGCGCCATATACTAAATTTAAAATTCGGCCGCGACGCCAGCACAGTGGCGGCAAATTGGTATCTTTTATCAAAACGAGGTCACCAACTCGAGGTGGATTAGTCTTGTCAGTCCACTTAACGCGCTGCTGGAGAACATGAAGATATTCTAAGCTCCAACGCTTCCAAAAGCTTTGAGTAAGCTGTTGGACCAACTCAAACCGCGAGAGACGACTTGGTCTCACATCAACAAAGGGGTACTCAGGCAAAGCATTAAGTGGCTGACCAATCAAAAAATGACCCGGTGTGAGAACCTCCAAGTCACTCGGGTCTGAAGAGATCGGACACAACGGTCGCGAGTTCATTACGGCCTCTATCTTACAAAACACAGTTGCGAGTTCTTCAAATGTGAGTACAGACTCACCAATAACTCGTCGCAAATGTGCTTTAGCAACCTTAACTGCGGCTTCGAAAATACCACCCCAATGTGGGCATGCTGCCGGACTAAATTTCCAGGTTATACTACGACTGGTTAGTTTATTACCAATATTTGTGTGATTGCTGGCTAAAAAATCATGTACATCTTTCAAATAATTATTGGTTCCCTTAAAATTTGTGCCACAGTCCGAACGTATCAAAGAAGGCAGTCCTCTCCTTGAAACAAATCTATCAAGTGTCGCAACAAATGCCTCGGTGGAGAGGGATGACACTAATTCAAGGTGCGCCGCTTTAGTTGACAGACATACGAAGACACACAAATAGACCTTGACTGTTTTACTGTTTCGTAGAGTTGAAGTCTTAACCAAAAAAGGACCTGCAAAGTCGGTGCCTACACCGGCGAACGGCCTCGATTCTCTGACACGATCAGAAGGGAGGTCACCCATCAAAGGTTGCATGGTACTAGCCTTCAGCCTGTAACAAGGCATGCAACGAAATACCACACTGCGAATCGTTCTTCGAGCAGACAAAATCCAAAATTCTCGCTGCAATATGGCTAATAAGGCGTTACAGCCAGCGTGAGAATTTCTAATGTGACGGTCCGTCACCAACAATTGCACAAAATGACCTTGCTTGGGTAACAATATAGGGTGCCGACTACCGTAGGGTAGACTAGAGTTTCTGAGGCGACCTCCAACACGTAAGACACCCGTGTTGTCCAAAAAGGGGCTCAACATACGCAAGGTTCCTGTTAGTTTAGCCTTACCAGCTTTCAAAATTTCAATCTCCCTTTCAAAATATGTATCCTGTACCACACGTATCCAATGGCAAAAAGCCTCCTGTCGTTCTTGTGGTGATAGAAAAGCCTCTAATTTTTTGTTCCGTAAGTGCTTACAGTTGTAATAGAAGCGCTTAATCCAAGCTGTTACACTTACTAATTTATCGAGGGAGCTATACCGATTCAATAAGACATTTGGATCGAATACGCAAGCACGCCTCTCAACAGCGAGCAGTCGCAATCCAGGCAACGGACCTACGTCCAAAACCGGCGTCAGTGGCCATTCAGACTCTGAGCGTAATAACCATTCCGGTCCCCACCAAAGGGAGTGCGTTACCAAGGCGGGGGATGTACAACCCCGAGATGCACAATCAGCTGGGTTAAGCTCACCAGGCACATGCCTCCAAATCAAGGGAGTCTCAGATTTCTGAATTTGGGAGACTCGGTTCGCTACAAATACCTCTAAGGTGTGAACTGAAGCCTTTAACCAGCACAAAACAATTTGGCTGTCAGTCCACGCGTAAGTGGTGCTAATGTTCACAGTATGACGCAACAAATTCGACACGTGATTAAGAAGACGCACAAGCAGAGTAGCCCCTGCCAATTCAAGTTTAGGGATTGTCAAAGCAGTCCGTAGGGGTGCCACCTTGCTCTTCGCCATGACCAGTGAGATCTTCACTTGGCTGTCAGAACCCACCGTACGCAAATATACACAAGTGGCGTAACCCCGTTCAGAGGCGTCCGAGAAACCATGCAGAGTTGCCTGGTACTTTCCTGGAGGAAGCATAGAACGAGGGATCGATACCTCATTGATCGCAGGAAGTGAGGATACAAATTTGGTCCAGTCTTCCATCAAAGCTCCCCGAAGAGGTTCGTCCCAGCCTAGTCCTGCCATCCAAAGCCTTTGTAAAAAGCATTTAGCCCAAAATATGACGGGACATATCCAACCATTTGGATCAAATGTTCTTGCAACCGTGGAAAGCACCAAACGCTTAGTCCAAATGCGCGGCAACTCTAAGTCAACATTGTAAGTGAATATGTCTGGGGCTGGTTTATACTGAATGCCGAGAACAGTCATCATAGCAGGGTTCTCGATATTCTCGAACAAATGCGGATCTTGCTGATGTTCATCCGGAAGTCCCTTCAAAAGCGCAGGTGAGTTGGATATCCACTTCCGTAACTCATAGCCCGCGGTGGCTAAGATGCCTATCAATTCATCCCGTAGAAGGATGGCCTCTTTCTCAGAGGGTCCACCAGTACAAATGTCATCGACATACAAATCCTCTTTCAAAATCGCGGCTGCGCGAGGAAACTTTAAGCGCTCCAGGTCCGCGAGCTCCCACAGAGACCGTATAGCCAAATAGGGGCTTGACTTTAACCCGTACGTGTTTGTATTGAGCTCATAAACAACCATGGGATCCTGGGGGCTTTCACGCCATAGAATCAACTGATACCGACGGTCATCCGGGTGAATAATCGTCTGTCTGAACATCATCCTTATGTCAGCCACAAATACAACCTGATGTCGACGAAACCGAGTGATGACGTCACAGAGATCCTTGATCAATTTAGGACCAGCATACAAACAATTGTTCAACGATACACGCGTTGAAGTTTGCGCAGAACCATCGAATACTGTACGCAATTTGCCATTTGATGCCTTAATTACAGCATGATGCGGTAGAAAGAAGTGATCCACTGTTTGCCAATCTAATTTCGACACAGACATGTGTCCCAACTCCTCATATTCACGCATAAAATCAATGTATTTCTCCTTTAGGAGAGCATCTCGAGCCATTCGGCGCTCCATAGCCAATAGTCGCTTCTCAGCAGCAGGCCGCGAGGTGCCAAGTGGTGGCCGTACGGCGAGAAACGGCAATCGAGTCATAATCTGACCAGTACGTAGGCGACTCGTATTGTTTTGGTAAAACAATTCGCACTCCTCATGCTCCGGATCAGTGCGCGGAGCCTGTGGTGGTTCTTCCACTTCCCAAAACCTCTGAACCGCATCAGAGAGAGCAGAGCCTACCATCAAGCCAATGTCAAGACGGGTATCCGTGAGGACCGGTCCCATCAGTGCAGAGCCAAATATGGTCGGGATGGCTACCATGCCTCCTGGTTGCATGACCTGAATGCTACCCAAGAATATGTTTCCCAGAACATCGGCGCCTAGCAACAAATCGACCGATCCAGGTATACCAAATTTGGGGTCTGCCAAGTTCAAACCCGACGCTAAACCAATAGCATACGGAGACAACTGCTTCTCCGGATGGGTGCCCAAAATATTGTTCATAACAATGGCTGAACACTCAAACAGTGGGCTTGACGAGTTTATAGGAGAGAACGCACATAATACTTGGCCTTCAACATTGGCCACAACTGCGTTGCCAACACCTCTAGTGACATGAGGAAAATCACGCATACTTAGGCGTACCTGCCCCACCAACCAAGAAGACGCTATACACCCCTGAGAGCCTGTGTCCAGAATTGCCCGGACCACAACAGAGGCACCTGTCCGTCCCCAGACCCTTACAGAAGCAGTGGGTAGGAGTACGGTTTCAAACGGGGGTGGTGCATGACGGGGGGAGGCGCCGTGTTCCTAATGTCGTCTAGGCAGCGGGTGATTCTCATGTTCACGGGAAGCGTCATCAAAGGTAGGTACCCGCCCGTGACGATACGGGCGCGAATCGTGGTTATCACTCTTGCCACGGGCTTCCGATGACGGCGAGCATTGACCTTGTGGGCGCCTCGCTGCGGCAGAATCTACGACGCGCGGGGGTGAGCGACTAGGTCTCGAACTGCGGTTTTCATACCGGTGCCTTCGCTCATAACTACCCGTAGGTGAGCCTTGACGTTCATGTTCACGACCAATCCCATTATTATTCGCACAAAGAAGTTTCAAATGCTGGCCTCCGCAGTATGTACATGGGCGAGGATTAGGGCAATCGCGCTGGAAATGGTTTCCCAAGCAAGAAAAGCACCAACCTCGAGCCTTAGCCAAACGCCTACGCGAGGCCACGTGCAGCGCAGTAAAATCTGAGCAACTGGCAACTTTATGACTCGGGGACTTGCAATAGGTGCACTCAGGTCGCGACTGTACAGCAGCAAAACGTGGTGGGTGACGAACCTCTGGCCTTCTAAAGGCGTGATTGCGGGTCGGAGCCGATGACCGCGGCAACTGTTGACCAAATGACCTGTCAACGACCGTCATGTCCACCATCCTACACTCGTCTTCCAAAAACTTCTTAAGGTCATCAAAAGCAGGCAAGTGAGTTGCATCATCACCTCCATATTTTTGCTCGAAACGAGCCCTAAGTTCCGCAGGAAGCTTTTTCAAAACAATATGCACCAGCATATATGACCAAGTGCTCACCGGAAGGTCTAACCTTTCCAGTGCGTTGATCGCAATCATCAATGGGTTCAATAAGTCGGACCTTAAAGCCGAGACCCTAGATACCACTGGCAGACCCAAGAGCTGACCAATGTGTGTATCTGCCAGGCAACGCTTATTTTGGTAACGCTTTATGAGAAGGTTACGTGCCACTAGGTAGTTTCCATCATTGATCTCCAGGTGCTGAACTAAACCTCTCGCCTCACCTTCCAACACGGAGAACAGGTAGGCCAATTTTTGAGCGGAACCTAAGTCAGAACGCGCGTGGACTAAGCTCTCAAACAAGTTTATGAAACCTAGCCATTGGTCCAAACGACCATCAAAACGCGGCAGGTCCAAAGTGGGCAGTTTACTCAATAAGCCCGACGTAGAAGGTTTCACATCCCTAGACGCGGGAGACTCACCCCTTTTCGACGCGGAAATTTCCCTAGCACGCTGTGAGATTCGATCTGCATAATCCATGATCTGGTCATAATCCGCGTGTACCAAGTCACGATACGTTTGTGGGTAATCTTCATCAGAAATATCTAAAATTTTTGTGTTGAAGTTACGGTACACATCATCAACAAATTGTAAGCGCGTATCCAATTTGCTGTACCTATCCAGGAGAGACTCATTTCGATCAGACCTATCAACCAAGGCGGTTGCAGTCGAGAACCATCTCAACTCAGAGCGCAGCTTACCTGCCGAGTCCTTAGCGCTAGCAAAAGCAGCCATAATAATCGAATAAATTAAATTCCAACAAAAAAAAATATATATATAATCAACTAAATAAATCAACCAATTGAAACAACAATCAAAAAATACAAATTACAAAATTGAACAACAATTAAATTATTGCGCAAAGGGAAACGTTAATATTTGTCTGTATAAGTACCATAAACAAAACGCAAAATAATATTAAACTAATTGTCTATACAGTTCAATTCATTCGTTCATTCAATCACGAGACTGCACTACTCTGTGGCACAATGTACTACGCAAATTATTTTATTACTCTGTGGCACATTAAGTAAACAATGATATTCAAAATTTCAAATGTTGCAGTGAACTTATTTATATGATATTTTTAGTAACTAATAACAATAAGTACACAAATGATCAATCACACAAATATTTAATGTGTATCTTTATACACCAGACTATTTATTAACTGGGCCGTAATACGTAAAATTCAAGTAATTATATATCGATTTATTTTTCAACACGGGCACTTGTAGATATCAATACCAAACAAAATTACTAGATTCACTAGAACCACGCTCTGCTACCAGAAAGTATGTTCATTACCGTTCCCTACTGACCTAGGATGCGCAGTGGAAGGGGACACCAGGCCAGTGAGGGATATCAAATGGGTAATAACATTGGCTTGCGATTACGCAAGGCTATTTTAAGTTCTCTTAAATGATAGTACAAGAACAGATTTTAACACTTACGAGTAGATACCGCGGAGGTAGCTATAACGTAACCTAACTCAGCGTTCGGTCTGGCCAGACAAATAGAAACTAACTGAGGGGTTACTTAGCTTTGTATCCAAAAGCGCGGTGATGACAACGGCCTCGTACACTTCAAGGACTCAGGCTTGCTACTCGTACACACAATTTAATGTTCACAAATATATACTTAATTCTAATTAACTCGCGTACATAAACGGCACACAAAACAAAGGGTGGCGCGCAATATTACAAATACCACGATTTCACGGCTTTAGTCCACAACAGACATAGCAATTACAAAAATATGTGCGTACGCGACCGTTACTTCCAGTCCGCGAACCAAAAGTGCAGCTTTAGTCCCAAAAAGGGCGGAAACAAAACGACCCCGGGGCCGGCCGACGCGCCGGCCCCGTGCCATCCGCGCACCAAAGCGAAAGTGAAAGTGGCGGCCGGCTCCGAGCCAACCGCGAACCACAAAAAACAGAACTACCCTACATGGATTTAATTATTAAACTAATATAAAAATGTTTGGTACCGAACATACCTCACACTGGATTTGATACGTTATATAATTTTTTGCCCTACTGTTAGGCAGGGGTTATGTTTTTCGCATCTATCTTATACATTTGTAAATTTCTTTATTACCTTATCTTCTAACGGGTGGATTTCAACAGGTTAGGTGTCGTTATATTTGTCTTAAAAATCCAAATACCCTTAAATAGTTGCTTAAAGAAACATTAAATGGCTTCTTTTTCAAAATATAAAAATACATTAATAAAATAAAAATAACCAAACCTATCAAAGGTTCAAAATCAAACATACTAAAACGAAGTAAAGGAGATTGCAAAAATATAGTAGTCAGTTATGTGTAAATTTTAGGAATAATAAATTGATTTGAAAAGTTTTTGATACCTTAAAAATGGGTCATGTTTCTATAAGCCAAACCATACCATACTATATAAAATTTAGATACAGCTTTTGTCCATGAGAGTGTGCCGAGAAAATAAAAATGTCTATCTAAATCTAAAAAAATCTTAATCTTGACTGCGCAAAATGATAATTTATAGTAAGCACTAAAATGGTTGAGAATAAATGAGATAATTAAAATAATCAATAAACAAAATAAAACTCTACTTCGGTTTAGCAAGCTATAATATGTGCTAAAAGCTTAAATTAAATTATGTTTAGTTTAGTTACAAGTGAAATCCATTACTTTTCTTTCGATTAATGATTTTTAATCGGATCTCATATGACAATAATTTTGTAAAAATATCCATACCATTAATATTTATTGGTTGATATATTTGAAAGGAATTATATATTTTGTCGTGAAACTAATTAACTACGTACGCTTTTCACTATTTATATACTAGTATCATTAATGAATATGAAAGTAATAAATATTTATTCATGACACATATTTGCTTAAAAGTATAATCAACAACGCGCGTCGCTCTTTTTTTTTTGTGGCAAGCCATATAGATAGCGTGAGAGTACCCGTACCTTCACGCACTCTTAGTTCTTTTGTGATGTTTCTATAAAATAGTGAACAGCAATCCTTCAGAAATAGCAATCAGGTTATATTTCTAATATTTTTATATAATTAAACAACAAATTGCTTTTATATATTTCTACACATACCTATTTTTGTATAACCCTTACCGTCGGATCTCTATTCATACTGAACAGCACCTAATCTCTACGAGAAATGTAATAAAATTCGGACCTCTGCAATATTGAACTATAGTCGAGTTGATCAGTGATCGCTAATACAGCTATCATCGTAGTTGGAAAGCTAATAAATTATATTTAAAATTAAATAAAACTAATTTCCATGCCGGGAGAGAGGCGTACGTCCAGCAGTGGACGGCGATAGGCTGTAATGATGAATGATGAATTTCCATGTGGTGACGACGTAAGAATACGATTCACCACACCCTATCTTACCAGTGGATATCGTAAAAGACGTCTAAGGGATATGTATACAAATATGTATATAAAATCTGTGCAAAAGAAGGCAAACTCAAAATAAAACCTTCGTCCGACCAGCATGGTGAATTTCCCCCTTATAGAGGAGAAGGCTGGACATAAATGAACTGATATGATGAGATGATACAATCCTGTGAAAAGTAGCATTCTTGGGCAGCACTGGACTATTTCCTTCCGACTGGTACAGATGTTGACGGGGCATGGTTGCTTCGCCAAGTACCTGCACACGGTCGTGGAGAAGGAGAGCACACCGTCCTGCCACCACTACGATTGCGACGAGGACACAACACAGCACACACCCGAGGTGTGTGCCGTGTGGGCCGAGCAGCTCCGTGAACTCGTCGCAATCGTCGGTGCTGACTTGACGGTGCCGACTGGAACGCGATCGCTGCCCTCTGCGAGGCAGTCATCATTGGACCTACTATAAGTAATCTATGTAGTCCTGTACAATCACAGAATTTTATTGCTGTTGGTGGCAAACGAGCAAGTAGCACACCTAATGTATCACTTAGATACTGCCGCTTATATAGACTTTGGCTGGGGCGCTTCCTATCGTAAAGAAATTGAAGTGCATCATCAAAACCCATTACACGCAAACACCAACGAAGTGCAAAAACAAAACCCCTCAGACGATGATAGTACGGTATTACCCCAGACAGACCGGCCTGCGGCTGTAGGCAGTGGACTGTCTATAGTGTGGTCCTACCATAAATTATCCAAATGGTTGTTCTGAGTCTGGATATAATTCGTGGCCTTTAATTGTATATTTGTACAGTCCCTTACTGCACAAGAATTTATTACTTAAAGTGCCGTAGCACTTTAACTCTTAAATCTTCGCGAGTGCTGGGCTCCTTAATGGAGAATAAAGTCAAATTAATATACAATTTATCACCCCTCTCTTATCCGTGGATGTCGTAATAGACGACTAAGGGATTAATATTCATATAACATCTATGCAAGAGAAGGAAACCTTGAACATAAACCCTATACCGACACGTCTGACCAGCGTGGTATAGTAGGTCAATTTCCCTCCCATTCTGGAGAAGGCTCGAGCCCAACAGTGGAACATATATGAGCTGAAATGATGATGAACTAACACTCACACATGTCTACAAGCACAATTGTTAATGTAGCCTTATTACTACTACGTGCGTAGACGATCGTAGCCAACCGTAGCAACATTGGCAGCGTAGTCACTAAGTCTAGTGCTACATAAATGTACTAAGCTTAATATTAATCGCAGATATTTTTGACTAGTTGTAGTCATGGAGTCACTGAATTGATTTCTGCTTGCGGTAGCTACGTGGAGCTTGTCTGCAGCGTAGTTGAGGAGAATAATAACTGCTCTTTTTTTTTTGGGGTGGGCCGCGGTCGGCGCGCTCCTCGCACCACTCCGTCCGGGGCGACAGAGGGGCGTAAGCACGCAACACCCGCAACCCACTCGAAAACCACGTCGCCTTGTCGCCACGTCGTCGTTGGGCCGACCACCGGAGCAGGGTTACTTGTCATCAGTGGTCGGCCCGACGGAATACCCCCTACTTGGGGTACCCTCCCATCGACCGGCGTCCCCCCCTCGGGGAGGACGTCGGTCTTTCCTCACGCGGTCGGACTCTCGGCGGGTGACGGACTAATCCCGGGTCAGGTCACCCGCGGCCTCGGCTAGGGCGGCATGAGGCGCAGGTAATCGCGCCTACGCCGCCCCAGTCGCCGGCGGCGGATCGCCTAATCGAGGCTGCGCTCCTCGCGCAGGCGATCCGCCGCCTCCTTCTCGCAGAAGGCTGCGACCGCGTCCCAATTCCCGACGCTGTCGACCATCGCCCTGACTCGAGCGTATGGCGCGCCGTTTCCTTGTCGCAATCGCAGTGGTGGCAAGACGGTGTACTCTCCCTCCTAACGACCTTGTGCAGATATTTGGCGAAGCACCCATGCCCCTTCAAAACCTGCACTAGTCGGAAGGAGAGCACCCCGTGCCGCCTTTCCGACCCCTGCATCAGCACCGGCCGGAAGGCCTCCACGGTTCGCACCCTGAACCGAGGCTTCTCCCGCTGGACTGCCCAACGGGCAATGACGTCTCGGCGGGCATCGGCGCGCCAGGCGGTGAGCTCCCTTAACGAGATCACACCGCCCTCCGCTCGCACCCCCGTCACCCACCGATACAATCCGGCGAGCATTTCCGCCTCCAGGTCCCACGGGGGAGTCTCGGCCAACAGGCACGCTGCCGCCGTCGCCACCGTGCGGTATCCGCGGATGGCCCTGGCCGCCATGACCCTCTGTGGTCGCCACAGAAGGGCCCTAAGTCGGACGGTCATGGACCCCGCCCACACCGGTGCGCCGTACAGGGCCATCGACCGGATGACCCCCGCGTACAGCCGTCGGGAATAATCACGAGGTGCCGATCTTACCAGATCTTCTCAGCTTGCGGCCGCGTTCTGATACGTTTGTACATTATTAGATTCATTTGTGACAAAATGTAAAATTGTCACTACATAGGGGGACCTATCTATTGACAATTTTTTTCGTGGGGCTTTTATGTAATAAATTATTTGATTTTATATAAATGAGCAATCCTGCTATAGAAATTTACTTAAGCGGCCCGTATGAATTGGGACAAATAGGACAATCTATTTAAATAGGGTTTTACGTCTTAATAATTTAATCTACATAGGTTTCTTCAAAAAAAACCTAAGGTTTTTGAGCACGATAACATATCTATATATTGAATATCTGGTTGACCGAGCTTCGCTCGGAATATTATTGTTGTATTTTTGTCGAATTTATTTAGATATATATTAATAAAAAATAAAAATTAAATAATGAAAAAAATATTAAGAAATACAAAAAGAGAATAATAATAACACCGAGATTCGATCCGACGCCGTTTGAATGCCAAAACAATACTAAAAGGAAACTGCACTACTTCCCAACTGAGCTACCGTAACTCATGACGTTGACGACAAAATTTGAATTCATATTCTTTTAAAATTTAATGTCATTATATTGTTTTGCTAAAAACACTGACAAAACAACATTTTCTATAAATAAAACCTAGCCAGATCGATTTTTTGGCTTCGAAACCTCTAGTATGCCAAGTTTGATCAAAATCGTTGGTGCCGTTGCCGAGATCCTGAATATATATATATATATATACAAGAATTGCTCGTTTAAAGATATAAGATACGTGAAACAAAACCCGTGCATTCTTTTTAAGATAATTGTGAGAATGTTTATATGAAATAAAAGAGCGCAAAGGTTATATTTTTGTAAAATGTGCAATAGAAATAAGTAATAGATTATTTATTTTTGGCCTTGCTGAATGTAAAGTTAATGATTTATTAATAACACAATCATAAATGAAACAAATTTATTGCATTATTTTGTATTGTTTTATTTTATTTATTTTATTTTTATTTTGTTCACATAGAATAGAGCCTACATTTTTCTCAAAGTAATTTCTGTATATTTACATATTACTATATACATTTAATTATTTAAAAGCTTCTAATTTCAGCTTTAGTAATTTAATAAGATTTTTTAATTCAGGCTTTTATTATACCTCGACAATAAAGTATTAACAGATTGCAATGAATGATAAAAAAGAAAAAACATATATAATAACACATAATAATGGCTTATTTGTAAATTTAAATAACATTAATAGTGTAAAAAATTAAGTATTTATGAGAAATACAATTGTATAATGAATATCATTACAAAACCTGTAAACAGTTTAGTTTGATAGTGGAGCAGGTTTTACTATGCTAAACAATCAAATTCGACCACTAGGCGACGGCTAGTTTTTATAACGCTAACCTATAAATGTTTGAAGTATTTTCAATGTCGCTTTTAGCCTCAGTACTTTCAGAACTCTATAAGATCGCGGTACCAAATAATAGTGCCTCCGTCATTATAATCACAACTCATATACATATGTATGTCCCATTACGAGGTTCGAGCCTCCTCTATCATGGGAGGGAAATTAACCTACTATACCGCTTTAAATAGACATGTTGACATAGAGCTTTAAATCGAATTAGCCTTCTCTTGAATAAATGTTATCTGCATATCAGTGTTAGTCGGCTGTGCTGTGTGGTAGCGGCTTCGAATACTACCAACCCTTGCTTTGCTCGTGGGTGTCGTAAAAGACGACTAAGAGCCCTAGATTGACCCGGACCAACTCCATCTGGTACCATTTGGGTCAACGATTACATTCCCAAGGAGGGTTGACGTCAGGCAGGCGGCCGGTCATAAAAGTCATTGCCAAAACTTTTTGCAATTTGTCAAAACAGATGACATATTGCGTCGACCCCAAGTAATTGGGATAAAAGCAAGATGATGATGAGTGTTAGTCGGCTTTTACGACACCCACGGGCAAGAGTGGTAAATTGTATTCTTACTCTTTCACCACACGGAGTGCCTACATCCTAGAGAAATATTAAACAAACGCAGAGTAAGTCTTGATTGCCCAGGTACTTTAGGTAATTTAAATAATTTCACTTACGCCTTGAGTGATAACAGCTTTTTTATCCTTACTAATATTATAAATGCGAAAGTAAGTTTGTTTGTTTATTTGTTTGTTTGTTACGCTTTCACGCTTAAACCACCGAACCGATTTCAAAAATTCTTTCACCAAGGGAAGCTATAACATCAGGGAGTAACATACGCTATATCATATCCCGGTATATAACGGAAACTACGCGGGTAAGGCGAATGAAACCGAAGCGAAGCGAGGGCGGGTTGCTAGTCTATATATATAAAAGAAAGTCGTGTTAGTTACACTATTTATAACTCAAGAACAGCTGTACCGATTGGCCTAAAAATTGGTGGGGAGGTAGCTTAGAACCAGGAGACGGACATAGGATACTTTTTATCCCGTTTCTTTTTTTAATGGTGTTTACAAGATTTCGCCAATAACTCTTTTATCCCGTTCGATCGCATTCCCGTGTGACGTGACATAAAATGTCAAACAGAAAACAAGTCACTATGAAACGTAGTATAAAAAAACGCATTTGATATGTAATAACAAAATCCAAATGACAGCTAAACGAAATTTTGTCTATAGTTAAGTATGGTTGAAAATTTGATAATTATAATTTTGTCAGAAATCAATAATGAATAATTTGTATTCTCTTTGAATCATCATTAACAATACTGCGACCAAAACTATTGAATCTTTCCCGACAAAGCTGTAATGGTTCTTTCATTAGAGACTATATTTTTGAAAATTTAGAAAATATATTTACGTAAAAAATTATGGTGTTACGAATTTCGCCGGGTCAGCTAGTTATTTATATAAGAAAACTCATGTTTTATAAAACATGAATATACATATGGCGTAATCAATTAAGTAGCAATCTTCCATGCTGAGTGTTTTAATTTCGGTTCCTACGCGGAACATTTTTTTGAGAAAGTCATAATTATGGAGTCTATCACGATACAAGAATTTATTCCTTTGGGTAGGGTCATTTGAGCAAGCACCTGAAGTCAAGGACTCGGTACCGGTGGCCTAAATGATTATGGAGAAGTACAGTACGGTATATGAGCCGAAATGATGATGATGTTTATCACATCATTTCTTATTTGCCCATAAGGCTGGTATTACTCCGCCAAAAACAATAGGAGAGTTGGTTTTAGCACTGTCCTAAGAAACTTATAACACTGCTATCGCTAATCTGCTTGCGGGGTGTGGCTATTATGGTGTTATTGTCCCTTGTGAGAAGGTTTATATCTAATAATGGACGTGGATAACCTCATGGATACATCTATGGATGATGATTTGGACCAAACTGAAGTGACATATGAAATTGATGTAAATCATCAAAGATTATAAAAATGCATTTGACAAAAATACGTTTTATGAAATATATCCTCTAATGTTGAATTCTTTAATCTTGAAATTGTCTTTATTAAAATGTGAAGATCTGCTTGGCAAGATACCGGTATACCTGAGTAGATATTTGATTCGGCGAAACTGCAGCTCAAAATCGATTAAGTTCCAAAGCGAAGTTAAGGTCTCGAGGTGGAGGGCTCTCGTGGAGAGTTTTGGAGTATACTGGAGGATGTCGGAGGCGCATGCGCGGGGCGGGGGCACGCTCTGACGTCACACGTCGCGCCCGGGGCGTCGCGTCCTGCCAGTGCCTCTCGCGACCGCGCGATCACTCACGCGCGACTCTCGCCCCAAATCGTCTAAATTTGATCACGAGCTTCCGATGTTATTCCTCTATCATAAACAATACATTTTTAATCGTAAGGCAGCCCAATAAGGCCCCCTTAATGTGACTGGTGCGCCCCCACGTGGTTGACGTGACGTGACACCGCTTTGTGTGAATCCGCGCACCCTACTATACAAATTTAGTATGACCATCCTGTAGACATTCCTTGTCTATACATATGAACGTGGAATGCAATGACAGATGTAACCACATGCAGGGATTAGTCAAAATTTAAACTATTTCAAAGTTAAAACAATATAAATGTGTGGGATCTACATTAGTTAATCTTAACTGCCACTTTGCAGTTGTTATTAATAAACAGTTATTTATAAATACATACGAAATTACTATATATTTTTATGTTAAAGTGCTTAAATAAGCGTTGTTGAATGATACGTGTCTTCTAAGCTAACCCTTTTGAGTGCTTCAAGGCAGATTTATCTCTTAATATTGCTTGTATCTTAAATATGATTGAAATTTTAGGTTCTATTATGAAATGCTATTAGTAAACCAAATCATTTACTTTAGTATATCTAACGACGGTGTTTTATTCTTATTTATTCATCAAATTTATGTATCCTTTTTCTTTTATTTTACACTTAACACCATTATAAAGACTACGGTTATATTAGCAACAATGGCAATTATATGATTTAACTAATTTTATATTATGTTTTTAATATATTTCAAAAAAATGTGTGAGCATTAAATATAATTCGTTCATCCACTATCGTAGTCTACTGTGGCGTAACGCCATAATTCGTTGGTATGGATAGGCGATCATAGCTGTTGCCATAAGTTGCGAAGTGCTGCCTATCTATTCGCTTCACTTGGTTTAACAAATGCCATGAATAGTAAGGGTGGCAACATATTTTATTCTTAACCCTATCTAGCAGGCAACATACATTGATTCTTGTCTCGTCTTCCATACTGTCTTCATGATACTTTTATTACGGTCTCTATAGAAATATTGTACTCAAGGGCTAAATTCCTACATATTATAGTAAGATATTCATAAAACTGTAACCTCTAGTGTCTGAGACACAGGGTTCAATTCTTACAAGAAAAATGGCTCTTACAGAATTCATTCTGTTTTAAAACCTCGATAGATGGGATTTTGTTGATATAATCTAAGATTTTCTTTATTCCATCTCTATAAAATCAACATCTCTGTAAATATTTCAATGTATAAATTTAATTTTGATTGATGGCTGGACGTTAATATTTAATTACGTTACTGTTTTTTTATTTTATTTTTGTATTATTATAATCGTCATGATCATCATCACAGATCATAAACATTACCCGGCTGGGCGCAAGCCTCCTCCACAAGAGGAAGGAAACTCAAGAGATATTCATTAATAATATTAAGTATATATTGTAAATAGTCTAACTATTGGATTCAAAAGCTACTACATTTTCTGCTACTAGATTTTCTTTAATACATTAAAGAAAATCTAGTAGCAATATAATGTTGGACTGAAAATACATTTCGCCAACTGTAAGAATAATTTGTTGATATACAACATATGCTATCCAAGACAAGGTAAACATAAAATCCTATACTAGCCCTTCCGACCAGCATGGTATAGTAAGTCCATTTTTCCCCCATTTTGAAGGAGGCTATATGATCTGAGATGATGATTATGATGATTGGAGATAGTTTAGAATCGAAATCAATAATAGATTTCACAATACTCCAGAAGAAACATATACACTTAGAATAATAACGTATAGAAGGATAGTGTCAGTACTTCGAACGTTCGAAACATGAATATAAAAATACTAATGGCGCGCAGACGATTACACACATACACACGCACACCACTATACAAATGATGAAATCAAATTTTGTTTTTATTAACATAAATCGTCGAAATACTTTTAAAAGTAATGTTGAAAACGTTTTTACGTTTTTCAAATGTGTTATGACACTATTTGAATGCATAAACCGTCATAATTACTTATTTATTTTTTTAAAGTTGCGTACGTACGTGCAGTACAGTGACCTTGTACATTACGGAACGGTTCCGGCGTAAGCTCCATTAGGCTCCAATTGAAATGCTTCACTTTTTGTGCGCGAACTTACCTTCTATATGTTATTATTCTAAGCATATACATATATTTCCTTTCTTGATTTCTATTTATTTATCCCTCTCTCTCTCATTCTACATAACTAGTGACTTCACTGACAGACCTCATGTCTTTTATATCAAAACTTTTTACATTTAAATAAATTTTGATTATTATAATGTATGGATGAAGATTAATTTAGCTAGATTAAAATATATCCATCTGATATTAATAATGTCTTCAAAATAGTGTTATTTTTAATTTTTCTATAACAAAAAATTAATTTCAAATATATTATAAAGACATATTAGCTTAGCCATCTGTCAATTTAAATATTAGCTACTTTTTTCAATCATGTTGGACAGTTATATCCTTTCTAATATTATAAATGCGAAAGTAAGTTTGTTTGTTTGTTATGCTTTCACGATTAAACCACCGAACCAATTTCCAAAATTCTTTCACCAATGGAAAGCTATAATATAGGCTATATTTTATCCCGGTATTCCCACGAGAACGTGAACTACGCGGGTAAGGCGACTGAAACCAAAGCGAAGCGATGGCGGGTTGCTAGTACTTTATAATGAAGCTATTGATGAATCAAACATTATATACATTAAGGTATCATCATAATCATTATCATCTCAGCTCACATTCGTCTCACTCCTGGGCTCAAGGCCTGTCCACCATAGGAGGGAAATCTAAATAAGACTACTAGCAGATGATAATAATGGCCCTAGAGGTAAATGACAATAATTGTTTAATGATTCTTGAGAAAATTTTATTGCAACTTAATTAATGGTTCCTATACATTTATAATATAGAATATATGTGTATATATACAGATATTATGGTCTCACCGGGCTAATTATATGCATGCTGCTTTTTTACATATTTTTTTGTATCACAGACAGTTTGATATGCAACATAATTTCAAGATTCTGATGTTTTCTAGTCTTTAAAAATATTTTATAACTAATGTAGGAAGATAAGAGCTTATTGATGCTATCACTATTGCCGGTGATAATTCACGAACAAAACGTGGCTTCTTCATTTCAATAGATTGGCAGAAAAATGGACCTATTATGTCACGCTGGTCATCTGACCATCAAAACCTTTGGTTTGGTGTAGATTAATATTTCGAGTTTTCCTTCACGTGCATTGATATTATATGCACATGGTATCCCTTAGACGTCTTCTGCCACATCCATGAGTATAGTAAATGGACTCCGTCCCCAAACGAAGATGATATAAATATAATATTTTTGTTTATAATAGTTTAACAAAACTAACGTGATCATGAGTTTATCAAAAATATATGACGCAAAAACTGTTAAAAAACACAGTTATATGATTCATCACATAAAGCCTAACTTTAACGCTATGTCATATGCATAAAATTTTATAGAATAGAAATATAATAATTATCCAAAATAGAGATATAATGAGATATAGTTAGATAGAGTAAACCGTCCATTATTTATATTCATTATTCCTTAAAATAAATATTTTATGCAAAATAGGAAACCGCCTTCAATTATCTAGAAAATGTTGATAAATTTATGATTTTTGTTGATTTTCAAAAACGTCTTGTCCGATTTCGATAAAATTTTCCTGGGACCATTTAGAAAGTATACCCATTTCAACAAAAAAAAAGCAATTATCAAAATCGGTTCATAAACGACGAAATTATCCGCGAACAAACATGAAAAAAAAGCAATTTTTTTTTTGTGTGGGTTGCGGTCGGCATGCTCTTCGCACCACTCTGTCCGGGACGACAGAGGGGCGCACACCCGCAACCCACCCACGATGCACGTCGCCTTCGTCGTTGAGCCGACAACCGGAGCCGCCTCCTTCCGCGAGATTACTGCCTCGAAGAAGGCTGCGACCGCGTCCCAGTTCCTGACGCTGCCGACCATTGCCCTGGCGATAGTCAGCAGCGTCAGGTCGGCACCGATAAAAAAAAATAGCATATATACGGTCGAATTGGGGAACCTCCTCCTTTTTTGAAATCGGTTAAAAAAGAGGTCTTTTGAATAGGATGCAACAAAAATATCCTTATAAATTCGAGAATTTTGTTTACCATATTTTGCCGGTTCAGATGTCCTAAATAGCTATAAAACTAAATAACAGCCAGCTAAATAGCTATAGGGAGTTTTAGGACATTAATTCTGCCGAAAATCTTGGTATAATGGATGTATTGTTTAACCATTACTGTATTCCAGGCTACATTTCGCATAGAGATCCTGAGTATAACCTTTTCTGTAGCACGCTGAGCAACTAAACTTCCTTATAATGCTATGTAGAGACCACGTTTCTGCGCTGTAAGTTATCGCTGGTAACATACTGGCCATATAAAGTTGTTTTCGGTTTATACTAAATATTAAACGAGAGAATTCTTCTAATTTACTCAAAAACTACTCAAGCGAGGTGGAAAATTTAATTGAACTTTTTCTCAAAATGTGATATCGCCAGCTGGACTGTTTAATTTAGTCTTGCTAGCTCAACTTTGTTATATTGATCATCGTGTTTGAGACTATCTTTCCAATTATGGCTTAGGTAGAAGCTACTGAAATGATAGGCAATAGACATAACTTTCGCCTTGTTATTAGTAGATCCACTAATTGGGCAATCATGCTGTGAATATTAAGAACTAGCAACTCGCCCTCGCTTCGCTTCGGATTCAGTGGCCTTATCCGCGTGGTTCCCAATCCCGTGAGAATACCGGGATAAAATATAGCCTATATTACTCCCTGATATAATAGCTTTCCCTTGGTGAAAAATCACGGCATAAACAGACAGACAGACAAAAAAAATATAAAGTGATTTTTAGACATATTTATAGTGCAAATAACCGTGTGAGCATGAAAAAGTCTATTATTTTGACATTACAAACAGACACTCCAATTTTATTTATTAGTATAGATGATACTAAAGTCTTCTAGGGATTTTATCACGATTACTATATCATGTGAAAATTAAAGGTGAATAACATTTTTGCCAGTGACGAAGGCGAAGTCAATAAAATAAGTGTAAAAGTACAAAGCGCATAGGATTGATATGCTAATTTAGTGTATGTATATGTGAACATCGTTGAAGAAACAGTTTCTCGAGATGCGACCACGTATTATACGACTAAGTATATGATGGTCTCACACTATGTAGACTATCGAGATCCTGAAATTTGTTAAGTCTATGTAATGAGGCAGCAGAAGCCCTTTCTATGTAGTATTCTTCTGAGGAGATTAATTAAACAAAATTAAAAATTGATTGATAGAAGTATGAATAGAATAAACCATCCTTAACTCTAAAAATAGCTCATATTACACTCCCTCGTATTTTACCCGTTTTTCATTTAATATTATATGTTTATTATTAAAATTATAATAACTTAATACAATAAAAGTAAATAAAACATTTTAGAACTGATATCTCAACGTAAATTAAGCCTGTACTTACAACGTTTTACCCAAGCCGTAACGAAACTCTTTTATTGCTTCAATAAAACATGAATATTTTTCTTCTTGTTGAAGAGACGACTTTCGTTTCTTCATTCTATCCAATTTTGTTCCTTCCACATTGTCCTTGGGCTTATTACGAGGCTGAAGACGCGACTTGTATATATAAAATAAACTTATTTCTTATATTGTACGTATCAGGAAGGCGAATACTCCATTTTACTCTTATTTTATTATTTTTAAACTATCTGAAAGCATGCACGCTATAACGATTTGAGTTTTTTATAATAATTACAGATTTTATGATAAGATATTTTTTTTTTATTTTTCCTATACATTTATAGAAAATAAACAAATTCTTTGTTACATTTCAATAAAATTGCCTAATAAAATAGATCTATATATTATGGCAAATAATTTACTTACATACCGATCGCAATTAAATTTGTTATTTATAAAACCAATTTTTACTTGAACATTTATTCATGCTAAATGAGGATTGATGGTCCACCATGCCTACTTTATACAGGAGACAAACCACACATACAAGCGTTTCACTTTTACAATACTTGTATAATGATCCCTGACAATTAGGTATAGTAGAAAAAATAACTTACGCTTCCACCATTTTTACACCAGAAAGAATAAATAATTTGCAATTACTTACTATTTTTTTCTGTGTGGTGATGGAGTGAGAATACAATTCACGACTCCATTGCCTGCCCGCGGGTCTCGTAAAAGACGACTAAAGGATATGATACCCAGATAACATCTATGCAAGAGAAGGAATACTCGAAATGAAAGCCTATACCAACGCGTCTGACCAACGTGGTATACTAGGTCAGTTATCCTTCTATTATGAAGGGTAACTGACCTACTATGAAGGACTCAGCAGTGGAACGTATATTAGCGGTGACGACAATGACGACTTACTATTTTTAAAAGCTTTTATATAACTTGCCCTGTTAGTATGTTAGTATGGGACAAATCTTGTGAGTTAAATTAGAACCACTTCCTGTCGTTCGATTAGGTTGAAATTTGGTTTACTTACGTAACTTCGGTGACAATGCAATAATATGGTACCATGAAGCTGATCTCAAGATGGCTGAAGGTGGCCCTAGGAACTCCTAAACTAAACAAGATAAAACCGTCGAGTTGGAACTCATTTGAATAGTCTTGACAAGCACTTTTTTTCTTTCATTTCAATAAAAGCAATTAAATATTCCAAGGATTTATATAAAAGCTATATATTTTTTTTTAATTAATATTTTTTATTTCTTGTTTATTTTTGATCGGTTTGTTAAATTGAGAATGAAATACAAACGTAGGTAGCTAATCCAATTTCTATTCTATTCAATTCTTATTATAAATTTATTATGTTGTCCAATATATTATCAAGACTTCCTAACGAATTCTTTAATATGAATTGTAAAATTGTAGTAATAAAATATATTATTATATTGAATTATAATATGTAATATGATCGTCAGTCGTAACATGGTTAAACTTCCGATGTTTGTAATACGCCTACTATCTTTATCATTAACATCAACAATATGTAATTTATCAAAGAATTGTTAAACAAATACTTAAAAATGATAAACTAACACACACATCGCTCGTATCTAGTCTACAGACAAAATAACGATCTGTTAGATAAAACAATTACAGCCAATTGTCATTAATATCAGAACGCCTACGTTAATAAAAAATCACAAATAAGCCCTTGTAGTTATAAATAGTTATTATATTTCATAACTGCGTTATGATTTCATATTTTTACAAATAGAATTTAATCTTTTAGTTTTCATTTTGATCTTCCCAAGAATCGTTATACGAGTATGTATAAAATACATTGATATGATTCGATATCTGATACCATGATTTCGTTATTGACTTTTACATACTATTATGAGTGGCGGCACTTTTTTAGCTGTCATTTATAAATTATCGTGCTTGAAATCTGTATTGTATGCCTTTGACATAAAGTACGATAGCATCAAATATTTTTCATATTACCGATATGGCGATAATGTGTGAAAATTGAAACTTGAATAGTGAATGCATCATTGTGAATATATGATAATTTTGAAAATAAATACGATTTTAGTATCAATGAATAAATCAAAATCAAAATAAATTCAGATGGATTGGCACTTTAGTCGTTTTTAACCAATTTTTCTCTGAGACTCTTAATGTATTTATTCTTATATTATACTCTTAATGTATGGCATACATTAACAGTCTATTGGTAGGCTATTCTAGCGTATATTGATACGCCAACCTGAGCATCACTTTAAAAGCATTTTAAGTCATTACTACTCTGCATCTTAGTAATTAATTTATTAAAAAATATCACCATCAATTATTACATACACAAAATGGACTATATATCGTAACAGACCAGTACCAATACATTTTAATAAATCAAGCATGAGGGTAATTTAAAACGCATGTTTTAGATAAATAAAATTATTTAGTCCTCTAAAAAACATTTTATAGTTATTTCACACTATTATCCGCAATATTAACCAAAACAATTTTTTTTAGCTGTCCCAAGATAATTAAAAGCTCTACCCGAAACTGCTTACGGGTTAAACCTTAGCATTGTCTATGAAAATCGTGTTAGACTGTAGCTTACGGTGTTACAATTTTACAAGTGTAATGTGGTATATTAGTCTCAAAGAAAAATATTAACTGAAAGTGAAACATTATTTTACTTTCCTTGTAACTGCTTTTATCCATTAACTAGAGTAAACTGTTTTCTGATTAAGTACTTAGAAATGTTGTAAGTTAATGGAAGTCTATGGTAAACTCCTAGGGAGTTTTGAAAGGTCATCGTAATACCACCTCCTGATTCACTAAGAGCTAAACATTAGTAGCTAGCATTAATCAACACTTCGCGTTTATACTACAGAACTGAGTAACAATACTCTTCACTTAAACGTCTCGTTAGTTACATTGCATTGCGCTGTAAGATTATCGTACACCAATATTAGTGAATTGGTTTTAAATACTAGGACATAAAATATAGTTTTGGGTTTCCCTCAACTTGTTGTTGTACTATGAGTCTATTCTTCCGCTGGTTGTATTTTATTCTTACTCCGTTACCACGTGGCAACTACTAAGTTTATTATAGTGCAGTGATTAAATTGTCACATTATTGAAAAGGATGGAGAACAGTTATCTTATGTCACAGTTAAATTATTCGAATAACTAGTCAAGTCTACAATACAATATCAAAAATAATAACTTACTTTTGATAAGAATAACTTCGGAAGCTTGATCAATGAAAAACGCTGACAATTTTTTAAGAAGCCAATCAACTCCTAAATATTTGAAACGCTCAAAATATTCGACTAAACATTTAAAAAGGTTGTGAAATATTCAAGACTGCCCTCTTTGACTATTTAAAAGACGGTTCGTCTGTATTAAAAGTGCCAAACTAATAGTGAATTTCAAAAAACTTTATAGCACAGTGCATAATGGTCGTGGAGGTTAAAGCCTCTGTTTGAGAGGCAGTGTATGGTGTATTAGAGTATGGAGGGGAGGTGGTGAAGCGCGCCCTGGGCGGGAGCGGCTCGCGGCGCGCGCGCTGTGATGCGATGGGCCAAGACTGGTGCTTCCGACGCAAAAGGAAGCGCAGTAGCAGTCAGGATGACCACCCGCATCACAACCGGTAAATTCTAATTAATATAAATCGTATAATTGACAAAACGTGCCACATTTAGTGCTGCGACTGGACACGATTGAAATGTACTTTTTTTTAAGTGGGCTATGGTCAGCTCACCCTCCGCCCGGCTCTGTCCGGGGCAACAGTGGGGAGGGGCGCGGTCCCATAACCCACCCATAGCGGCCTTCGTCGTCGGGCCGACCACCGGTACCGAGTTCCTTGTCCTCCGTGGTCAGCCCGAGAAATGTACTATTTGAAAAATTATTCAATATGTTCTATTTTATTTCATCTTGCTCTTTGCAGTACATATATCTATGCCATTTTTGGGTGCGAGCCTTATCTATAATGAGAGGAAGATTGGCCTACAATAGCTCACAGGACAGATGGGTGGGCATAGGCTTTCATACCGATCTCTGTTTAAGAATAATTTCAAAGATAATTTCTACATTCAACTTATATCCGCTTCATAATATGTATTTAACTTTACCTTTTCATGGTATTTATGTTATAGTAAATAAATTTATATTTAAATATATTTTTTTGATTTCGTGTGGTGACGGTGTAAGAATACAATTCACCACCCCCCTCTCTTGCCCGTGGGTGTCGTAAAAGATGACTAAGGACTATAATATGCATTTAATATATATATGCAAAAAAAGGAAAACTTGAAACAAAACCAACACAAAATACCAACACGCCTAACCAGCGTGATATAGTTGGTCAATTTCCCTCCAATAATGGAGGAGGCCCAAGCCCATCAGCGGGGGACGGCTACTGGCTAAGATAATGATTATAAAATAAATTTTAACGCAATATTAGTAGGAGCAACTAAGCACATCAACTTCCACGGGATTACAATGACTCTCAAACTACTAAAAAACGATAAAACGGAATTACACCAAGGTTTCTAAAGGCGAAAAGCTATTTAATTTCATTGTTTTCGAGGACAACATTGTAGAGTTATGGACAAAATATGTGATAGTGCTGCTCTTTAAGAAGGGTGACAAACCTTTTCTAAAGAACTAAGACGCTTTTCAGTTTTGAGCCATTAGTCATTATAAATAGTTTTAGTCATTATAAACCGATTCACATGCAAGTTTGAAGACTTTTCGCCGCCTGATATAGCTGGCTGCTGAAAAGACTATATTACCATAGACGAATCCATGCATTTTGGCAGATTATCCAAAAGGCCAAGGAATACAATCGGCCTCAGTTTATAGCGTTTGTGCACCGTGAGAAAGCCATTGAATCCTTGAGCGGTGCCAAATCGACTATCCTTATATTAAAGTGCGGAAGTGCTTATATAGGAATGCCACAATGTTAGTCCATATTCATTGGGATTAGGCATCCCAACTACTAAGTTTATGAATGAATACAGGCAAGGTGAAAGTCTTATCTAATACCCATGTCATTGCAGTTCCGGTCCTAGTTCGCAGTGCGATTCTCGAGGTTGTCGATCATTGTTTACCTTGGACAAACAGTTCAGACAGGTAGCTTCAATTTTCTAAAAGAGAGCAACCGCCGCATCGCAATGTTCAGGAAAATTACTTTTTCATTCAACATACCTCAGTATCTGAAAACATAAGCCTACAACCAGTGGATGTTATCAGTCATGACTTAGAGCACGGAAACGTGTTCGCTAAATATAGGCCTCATAGCTAAACTCAAAGTCAACCAGCTTTCTATGGAGCGGGCTGTGCTCGGGATTTCTCTGCGATATAGAATCCGAAATACGGCTACCTTCAGAAGAACCGACATTGCTCGAAGAATTATCACGCTGAAATGACAATGGGCAGGCCTCGTCACTCGACGAAATAATAATCGCTGGGCAATAATGGTTCTCGAATGGTGACCACGTATCTGACGATCTGGTGAAAGTTGCTAGACGTCGTTGGACGCAAGGACACAGGACAGAACTTTGTGGCCAAACATGAGGGAGGCCTACGTCAATCAGTGGTTTGTGAAAAGCAGAATGATGATAATAACGATGAATTTTGATAATAACTGTGGGACATTTATCAGATGGAGTCAAATAATTTTTCTCCTAACTTTATACTATGTACTTACTCTAAGACATCAGTGCTTCCAAACCTTGTATACTTTTACTTTCTATTCTGATTTTATAAAATAATTGTGATAACGAGAACATTTATTTTTTCAGGACAAAAGTAGATTATCTGCTAATCTAAACTTATCTCCATTTTGATTTCATTTGAATCAGTTACAGTGTAAAAAATAATAACATCAATAACCCACAAGCTCACGTACCTACTCATAAACGATCGCATTTATGAGTAAGTATGCATCATAGTCAATCTTGTCTCTATGTACTTACTAAAGGTCCCAAAAAATAAGGTTTACCTTGAAATTACTTTACCCGTCGCAGATTAAAAAATAAAGAAATTAGTAAAAATCGTACTTGCAGTTAGCGATGAACCTAAATAAATTTAATAACAAAAGTTACAGACAAACTTTTATAAGAAAATTGAATAATAATATATGATGTTTACGCGAGAATGTGTAATACTGTCACACAGTATACGGACTGACTATTATAACGATGAGTAGAAAGGACTAAAATCTCAAACTTAACAGAGATTCTCTGTTTATAACAGAGAATGTGATGACTTGTTGGACGTGAGACACCTTAATACTCCCGTGATTATGAACGCTAAAAAGTGTACGAAACGTCAGGAAATCAAATTCAGACGCGCTAAAATTTATAAGAATAGTTTTATTTATAAAAGTTAATTGGATAAAATATAAAGCCACCCAGCAAGTCCACTGATAGACATAGGTTTCTTCAAGGAGATGTAATGCCATAATCGCTACGCTTAACTGGAGGTTTGGTGATTGCAGCGGGTCCTATAATTTGCCGAGAAGAATGTTGCTGGTAATTTTCGATGAGATCGACCAGTGGGTTTTTAGAATTGCTATAAAAAAAGAAGTGATGCTGACACATTCTGTATCCAAACCGTCACTACACGGCGAAAATCATATTAATTATTAAACGTTAGAAATGTTATTTAATGAAACGTGTGGTGTAGACGTTTTATATATTTTTTTGTCCACAATTTCACCCGCGTTTAAGTCAGGTGTGATGTCCTCCTTTAATTTGATTTGATTTTAATTATTTATATTCATTATTATAGCTTCGTCCCACTACTGGACTTAAGACTCATCTATAGTAAGAGAGAAATTGATCTGCTATACCACGCTGGTCGGACGGGTTGGAGAAGATTTCGAGAATTGCTTCTCTCACATGGACATTATCTACGCATTATAAACCCTAAGATGTCTTTTACGATACCCATAGGCAATAATAGGGGTGGTGTAGTCAATTTGTATTGTAAGTTAAAAAATATCAAAACAAAATTTGTCCCCTATTTAAACCCTTAGAGAAAGGAGACCTTAAGGTTATATAGACTCTGAGGGGCTGATTTGCATTATATTCCTTTTAGTGAATCTCCATTAAGAAGTAATATGCTGTCTATAAATAATTTGTGCTAATATTTGATTTAATACAGTCATTTGGTATTTTTACGTGTCATAGCGCTCAAGTAATATAGGAGCAGGTAGTTCATTTCAGATCATGCATGTACGTGATGACCATAACGTCGACCAGGTGAAATGAATGAACCCTGCTACGGTGTCAAGTGATAAGATAGTAAAACTGTGATAATGGTACCATGTCAAACAGTTCTTCAGAGCACTCCTCGTGAAAGAGTCGATAGAGTACATAGGGTGTTTCAGAGCACTCCTCGTGAAAGAGTCGATAGAGTACACAGGATGTTTCAGAGCACTTCTTGTGAAAGAGTCGATAGAGTACACAGAGTGAGCTAAAGTCTCTTTGATGCCTGTCCGTGAAATTGAGATCACCGAAGATTCTGACAGCACGTCTTTGTCGAGAGTCAAGTAGGTCTTGCTGATATGTAGGCGCACCGGCCCAGAGAAGTCAAGAGATGTCAGCAGTACTCTATAAGACTTATGCTTTGTATAACACACGCTGTCTCGGTGTGCAGCACCGCCTGGCTCTATTCACGACTTCCAGCTTTCTGCTTGCTAATTTGCCTTGTTCTCCAAATTATTCCCAAACTAGACATTGCTCATGCTTCTGACGTGGAGCATCCCAATACGTTCGAAAAATTGGAGAATTACTTCTTGGAATGGAGGTGCTATGGCCAACTGCTCCTTCTTTGCAGTGAACGCGCTAACTATGTGGGATTGAAATGGACTAAGTTCCACTCACCTCATTCCAAGGTCCGCCCCAGAGAGTTCTTGACTTTACAATACAAATTAAATCCTTCTTTCCTGTAACATACTACGAGAGACATTCCAAGGCTTGGTATACGGCTTGTCACCCGTTCTGTCATCCGCATCGTAGCGCATATTGTTTATGGAGAGTATGTCGTTGATATGCAGGATAAATAATGGCGTGTGACGTAAGTAAGATCATTAGTCGATGGTCATTCATTTCAGCTTATAATACGTCCCATTGTCGGGCTCGAGCCTCCTCCAAAATAGGAGACAAATTGACCTACTATACCACACTGGTGAGACCTGTTGGTATAGGATTTTATTTCGAGTTTTCCTTCTCTTACGTAGATGTTATAGGCATAATTAATCCCTTAGTCGTCTTTTACGCGGGTTAGAGAGGGGGTGGTGAATTGTATTCTTACTCCATCATCACCCGATGGCCATTACGAAAGCCGTATTGAGGAATACCGATCAGCTGGTGATCCTCAAGGTACTGTAGAAGCTGGCGGTTCGTATATCGTATATTGGTCCCACCTGTCTTCCCGGGTGGATATTGCTACCTTGCACAAAGACAAAACACTGTTAGTATCGTAGAAAAGTAGGAATAGGCGCGTAAGGACGAGGATAATCTCAAGAGTACAAATCTTAAAACCACTGCAGGAATGCCATCCGATCTACTCGACTTATGGAGAGATTAATGGGAGATTTCACAGAGAAGGATAGTAGGTGGTGTGGGAGCTCCGGGCTTCTTGTCCTTTGCGCTTTGGACTAGACTGCCATCGTATTTCTCTAGTGATGTTGATCTTGGACAGCGTTTTGCTTTCCCTTTCATGGTTGTATTTTTTTTTTAAGAATAGGATTAGAAAATAAGAAAAAGAAGGGGACGAGGCTGTAGCCTAGCTTTGGTATCACCGAAACTCATTGCATGTATGCAATGAGTTTCAATGATACCAAAGAAAGAAAGGGGCGAGGCACGGAAGCCTTCAGTGCGTCCGGCCAGGGTCCACTCCGGTTTACTACTCCGCCATGACAATAATGCGACAGGATTTTTGCCCGTTGGCGGGAGAGCCTCCCAGGCGTACAGTCCTGGCTTCGGGTTTCCTACTGATCGGTAGGTGACTGGCGCTGACCATTCCCATCGAATCTCTCCCACGTAAACCCCTCACGCTCAATGCCCCCAATCAAGGCCATTCGCCAAGTTCGGCACCGGCTTTCTGGCTCACCGAACGAAATTAAGTAACGAATTGCAACTACTCAGTCTCCCCACTTCTTTTTAATGTAGCGACAATAGATATTTGCAAAAAGGTAGAAAACGTAGAAATTTCTCAGTATACCGATGATTTTGTTTTGTACATTTCTAATAAATCAGTTGAACACTGATGAGAGAACTGGAATTAGCTTGTAGGGAATTTAATACTATATTAAACAATTTAGGTTTAGAAATATCACTCATAAAGAGTAAATACTGTGTTTTTAAAAAATGTATAAGTAGAAATTATATAGATTTTAATATAAACAACCAAGTTTTACCAAGGGTAAAACATGTAAAATACTTAGGGTTGTGGTTGGATAGCTCTCTAAGATGGGGTAAGCACATTAAGGAGATTACTCAAAAAGTTGCTAAATTTATTAATCTCATCAAAGTTTTATCAGGACCAGGGTGGGGTGTCCACCAGAAGCTAAGTGCTTCTGATGGACACCCCTAAGACGCTTATATATATCTATAATTCGGAGTAGAATAGATTACGCTTCCTTTTTATATGGTAATAGCTGTAGTACCAATTTACTTAAGCTAGATCGCATACAGAATCAGGCCTTGCGTGTTATTGGTGGTTACATTAGAAGCACTCCGATCCATGTGATGGAGAATGAACTAAGTTTACCTCCATTACAGTTTCGACGAAAATTCCGAGCAGGCAAATTTTGGCTAAGATCAAGATCATTCTCTGATAATATCACTTTGAATATCTTACGTGAACTGAATTTGCTCAGTGACTCACGGTATTGGGTTAACAAAAAACTGCCTTTGTTAATAAGTACTCAGAATGTCTTAAAATTTATATCTATACAAAGAAGTAAGCAGCTGGGAATGTATTCATTAGACACTTGGGTTAGTAACATTAATTTAAGTGGAGTTATTTTTGAATCAATTCCACAATCAATTTAATGGTAGGACCACGCTGTCGACAGTTATCTGTCTACAGCCGAGAGCCGGTCCATCCGGGGTAGTACCACGCTCTCGCAGAAAATCGACGTCTGATTAGTAGCAATTTGTTACTGCGCTTCGTGCAGTGAGCGAGAGAGCCGGAAGCCCAACTTGCCGAGGGTGATTGCGTGTAGAGGGCTTTGGTGGTGCCTTTGGTATCACCGAGCCTCAATGCACGCATTCACACTCCCTTCACTTTCTTCGCGGTAGGCAGCGGCCTTGTAAAGGTCCATGAGCGGCAGCAACACTTACCATCAGGTGTACTGTATGCTCGTATGCCACTGTTTGCAATTTAAAAAAAAAAACTTATTAATCGTGCCAAACGTAGGTTTAGTCATTTAGAATTATTTTCGATTACCTCTAACTACATAAGAAAGGAGTATTGCGGTTATTATAAGATCTTTACCGATGGATCTAAAGATAAAATTGGAGGAGGTGCAGCCTTTTTGGACCCCACCCTTAGATGCAGTATTGGAATTAAAATTGAATCCAATATTTCAGTTATGCATATTGAATTGATTGCCATAGCGGAAGCCTTGTCGTATGTTAATTCCATTAATTTTGGTAAATTTGTCATTTTAACTGACTCCAAAAGCTCATTGCAACATTTGGCTCGTTGCTCCTCTCTTGGGAGAGGTATACCGATTGCCTATACAATATTGGAATCAATTTTAAATCTGAATTCTTGCAATAAAAAGGTAGTTCTTCAATGGATTCCATCCCACGTAAATTTAAAAGAAAATGATGACGTTGATCTTCTAGCCAAACAAGCCCTATAAGGAGGTATACCCCTGAATGTGTTACCACTGTTTACAGATCTCGTTAAATTAGTTAAGCTGCAATGTAAGGAAGCGTGGCAGGAATATTTTGATGAGAGATCACGTGAGAAGGGAATTTGGTGTCGAACTATCCAACCACAAATATCATCACACCCTTGGATAGATAATATAAAAGCCAATAGAGGATTTCTAAAGACAGTCCTTAGATTGCGGTCGGGACACATTCCATCAAACAAGTTTGCATTTTTAATGAAAAAATCTCCATCTCCGAACTGTAGTGACTGTGGAACTACTGACGATGTTCAGCATGTTCTGATGGAATGTGTTCGAAACCAAAGGTATCGGCAGTCGTGCATCACAATGATTAGATCCACAGATATTGGCCTTCTAAACAATATATTAGCCGATCCTACATCTGAAATGATGAAAGTATTAGTTAAGTTAGCAGAACTAGGATTAAAATAGTAATAAGTAGATTTAGTGTGTATGTAATATTTAATTTGTTGTTCCTACAGGACGATGTGGTCGCTGTGCGACAAAGTCCGTTAAATAAATTTAAAAAAAAACTACTCAGTCATTGATTTTCTGCGCGAGTATGCTACTGCCCTGGACATGCCCCGTGACAGCAGACAGAAAGTTCAGATATTCAGATCAGCTCGATTACTCAGGTCTTAAAAGCGTTTAATAAACTTCAAAATATGGTATATCATATGCCTCAGAGGCCTTTTGCAACACTGACTCAAAAGAGGGAGTGGCATTCTCTCTTATTAACCCACAATGAAGGAAAAAAGGGACCCCATTTTCACTGTGAGCAATTAAAGATTTAGAAGCCTTAGAGCGATATATTGAATAGTACGCAAATAGCGTTTTGTCGCTGTCATACTACCTGTGCAATTTTTCATCACACTAGTTTTTTAGCTTCTTTAAAATACGTTAAACTAAAAGTAAGTGATTGTAACAACGTAATTTTTTGGTGTTTTCTAGAGTAAAATAATTATATTAAATATAGACAAATTGTATATTCGAATACTACCAACCCTTGCTTTGCTCGTGGGTGTCGTAAAAGACGACTAAGAGCCCTAGATTGACCCGGACCAACTCCATCTGGTACCATTTGGGTCAACGATTACATTCCCAAGGAGGGTTGACGTCAGGCAGGCGGCCGGTCATAAAAGTCATTGCCGAAACTTTTTGCAATATGTCAAAACAGATGACATATTGCGTTGACCCCAAGTAATTGGGATAAGAGCAAGATGATGATGATGATGATAGACAAATTGTATATAATATGTATTTCATTATCACAAAGCACGCGAACGAACGAATAGTTGAGAACGAATAGCAGATAAACGAACCAATCACAGAGATGATTACCCTATACCAGTATACGACTAATGCTTGATGAGTAGGGTAATAAGCAAATGCTTGTTAATGAGCGTTCCGTTTGTTTTATTCTCGACGGTTCGTATAATTTATCTATTTCTCTCAGTATACAATTAATTAAAATTTCAATCTTAACAATATTTTGAATTAACTTTTCAACAAAACGTCTGCGGTTTATCAAAACTTATTTGTAGTATGGGTGAATAATGATATTAAGTGGGACTGAAACCCACATCTATTGCAAATATATTGAAACGGAAACATTTAGTTTATTTATAGTAATCTATTTTCGTTTACAAATATTTTTTTGTAAATAGCCTTGCCGTGTTTAATGTTAAAATATCAATAATTTAAAAGGATTGTAGTGAAAAAAGTGGTTTGTAAACTTCTCCATGCTTGCTTCATTAGGTATCTCCTTAATCTTAAGCTCTTTATTTTAATATGCTACTTGAAACTTTTACTTTTTTTTTGTGGACAGTTTAAAATGTACAATATCCGTCATTTGAATTTTTTAGAAATATGTAAGTGACACTCACGCCATCAAGATGACTCTAATATCTTAAATCAGTTAAGACTAAAGTCAGTTATGATGAATAGTTAATCCTTACTAATATTATAAACGTGAAAGTATGTTTGTTTGTTTGTTACGCTTTCACGCTTAAACCACCGAACTAATTTCAAAAATTCTTACACCAATAGAAATCTATAATACCAGCGAGTTACATAGGCTACATTTCATCCCGGTATTCCCACGGGAACGGGAACTACGCGGGTAAAGCGACTGAAACCGAAGCGAAGCGAGGACGGGGTGCTAGTGTTGTATATACGCACTTAACAATATTCTCGTCCATATAGCAACGGTATCAGAATGTAATTCGAATTTAAATAAGAGTGGTAGTCCACTCTCATTTTATTTATTGCTGTTGATACTAAACGAGCAAACAGCACACCTGATGATAAATAATACTGTCGCTTATGGTTTTTATTAGGCCCTTGCCTACCGCGGAAAAAGTAAAGGGAGTACGACTGTGTGCAATGAGGTTCGGTGATACTAAAGCCATCAATAAAACCCAACATACGCAAACACCCTCAGAAAGTTGAGTTGCCGGCTCCCATGCTCACCAAAATGTATAGGTATGTATTAGTACCTTAGAATAATAACATATAGAAGGTAAGTCCACGCACAAAAAGTGAGGCATTTCAATTGGAGCCTAATGGAGCTTACGCCGGAACAGTCCCGTAATGTACAAGTCATTGCACTGCACGAACGTACGCAACTCTTAAAAAATAAATAGGTAATTATGACGGCTTGTGCATTCAAATGGTGCCATAACACATTTGAAAAACATAAAAAGGTTTTTAATATTACTTTTAAAAGTATTTCGACGATTTATGTTAATAAAAACAAAATTTGATTTCATAATTTGTATAGTAGTTTCCGTGTGTACGTGTGTAATCGTCTGCCCGCCATTAATATTTTTATATTCAAATTTTTAAAGTTTGAAGTACTGACACTATCAGAATACGTTATTATTCTAAGATTAGTACATTACTGCAGTGGCCAGCAAAAGAGGTATTGGTGGACGAACGTGTGAATGTGGGCCGAGTCGAAGCCGAGACACACATACGTAAGTCCATCAATGCCTAGTTGTGGCCAAGGCTTGTATAGTGCTTTTCTCAAATAATGCGCGGAAATTAAAACTAAGTAGTACTAAGTAAAACTTTTTATTTGAAAATAGATACGAATTACATTTATTTGTTTTCTATTATAGATCTTACCGCCTTTTGAATTTCAGGTGGCGTTAAAGTAAGTTCATAACACTCACTGTCTTCACTTGAACTCATTTTAAGTCGAATACAATTACTTTTCAAAATCAATGATGAACAACGAACAACATTTTTCACGCGGCAAAGGATTTGTTTTTCTTAATTATCAAACAGATTTCTTTTCCAGCCAGTTCGAAATTTAAATAAAACACTGATAAGTTGCCTCCTTGGTTGCCATGTGTAACAAATCGTTCCATTTTTAAAATACGCGATAGATATGAATTTACATATATATTTATTTGGCCGCTAAAACACGACAGATATGGATTTTCATGACCACTGATGTCAAGTAACCCTGCTCCGGTGATCGGCCCAACGACGAAGGCGACGTGGTTTTCGGGTGGTTTGCGGGAGTTGCGTGCTTGAGCCCCTCTATCGCCCCGGACGGAGTGGTGCGGAGGCGCGCCGACCGCAGCCCACCCACAAAGTAAAAAAAAAAAAGATATGGATTTTTATACATTTTTTGCCGGCCGCTGTTCGCGTAGTACGGCAACTTCGATTTATCTCGAAGAAGGTTGTCAAAATAATACTCAAATTTCCAAGCATGTTTGAGTAAATATATATTTACTTTAAATTTTATATTATTTTTTTTTTCTTTTCTTGCATATGTCATCTTCTTAGAATAATTCCTTAGCAAGGAACATACTCCGTCACCACATCATTATTAAAGGATTAAATATCTGTATCATTATAACCTAGTAACGACATGTTCTCTGTATGGTGACGGAGTAAGAATACAATTCACCACTCCCTATCTTGCCCGTGAATGTTCTAAAAACAACTAAAAAACCCTATACCAACATGTTTGACTATATGACCAGCACGGTATAGTACGTCAATTGCCCTCCTATTGAGGAAGAGGCTCGTACCCAGCAACGGGACGTTTATGAACAGAAACGAAGACGTACGCCATGTTTATATAGTTTCTTAGATGTACCTACGTTTATTAAACCTTTATATAGATCAAACATTCAACTATTTTTTTTTTACGAAAACATTAAGGTATTCATTTGCTTTTGGTTATTAAAAGAGAAAATAAATATCAATATGTACTAACTAGTGTTTTATTCGTGGTCTGATTCTAAAACCTTCCCATCATCATCATCATTCAGCTTATCACCGTCACCTACTGGAACCTGAAACCTTCTAACTAACGGAAATCTTAAATTCTACGATATATTATCCTGAATTATCTAAATATATCTAAAAGTAATATCCAATCAAACAGATTCCCTTGAGTCGTGTAATACAATGGCAACATGGCATGGTGGATAATTGCATCGTAATGGGCCTCGTCGACGACAACACGATTAGCCTCTAACCTCTCATAATACACAGTAACTACTCAATGTGATAGAGACGGGATAGTGTGCACGTTAGTTCTAATAATCGTCTTGTAATATTATTAACGATGTCACATAAGGGGAATAGGATAAAGGAAACACAAAGGAAAAAGGACCATCTCTGTATGAGGGTAAATCTACTCTTAATGTCTTTACTGAATTTTTAGTAACTTACAGATACGTATGTTCTAGATTACACCAAAAAACTCTTCAAGAAATTCGATAGCCATTTTTAATAATTAGATGATATTTTAGAAAAATAATGGTAGATTTTTCTAAGCATTAGATATTAACTTAAGTTTTATAATAGATACCACTATTTATAAGATTAATAATTTGCTGAATTACAGGCTTATTACCATCTCTAGTCTCAAATGTTTCATGGCTGATAAAAATAAACTGGTAAGACCTATTATTATCCGTTGAAGTTAAGAGTAGACTATCAACGAAGAATGAAATACACACCGCCAATTTATCTCGAACACTATAGTTACGATCTCGGAAAATATTTTAGATGTTATTTTATTACTAGTGTCTTTTGTAATGGCATGAATATGTTTGCATGTTTTGTGTTTAATGTACAACGTTAAAAATAAAATATGTTTTGTAGTACCATACCGATATCCGCTTTAATCATAAAGTAAGAATATCTGGCTGACCGGTATATTTTTTTTTTTGTATTTTTGTCGAATTTATTTAGATATATGTTAATAACAAATAAAAATTAAATAATGAGACAAATTTCAAAAATTACAAAAAGAGAATAATAATAACACCGAGATTCTATCCCATGCTGTTTGAATGCTAAAACAAAACAAAAGGAAAACTGGACAACTGAGCTATAGACACTCATACACACATTGTATTGATTGATTAGCTAAAAACACCGACAAAACAACATTTTCTATAAATAAAACCTAGCTAGATCAATTTTTTGGCCCCGAAACCTCTAGGATGCCAAATTTCATCAAAATCGTTGGAGCTGTTGCCGAGATACTGAATATATATATATATATATATATATATATATATTATATTTATGTATATATATTATGTGTATATATATATATATATATATATATATATATATAGGTATATATGCAAGAATTGCTCGTTTGAAGATATAAGATGAATGTAAAATAATATTCATATAACATCTTTGGAGACAAAAAAACTCAAATTAAAACCCTACACTAACATGTCTGATCAGCCTGGTGTAGTACGTCAATTTCCTTCCTATTGAGGTGGAGGCTCGAGCCCAGCTGCTACTGTTATATCCCAATTGTTTCATCTACTCTACATTTTCATCTATAAATACGTGTATTTCTTTTATTTGTCTGCCTTTTATATATTCTTCTTTTATATATTTGTTATATATTGAATAATGGTTTTGTCTTTTCGTGGGATAATTGTTCCTACCACATTTTTTTGTGGTTCCTACCTTTTCTTCTCTAACATGTTCATAGTTGAACTGTTCCTTAACATGGCCATTAATGATTAGTTATCATAGTTATCATCACTTTAGATTGCGTTCGCTTGAGATTCAACCCTTTTTCACATCGAACCTTCGCACTCAATACATATAAACAATATAACAACATCAACAGTCTTCAACAAGCAAGAACAACAGCTAACTTCACTTTTGATAACATGGATTTCAACTATCAATCAACATTAGTTTCTTAATTATTTCTGATGTTAACGCGAGTATTACACTGTACACCGTAAATAAAACTATTTTATGGATTTTATCACGTATATATTTGATTTTTGATTGTCTGACGTTACGAATACTGTAAAATGACCATGAGCGCCTTAGTGTTCGAAACATCGATAAACCTTAAAATGGGCATATGGGCAGATATTACATTCAACTATACAACAGAAAATTCGAAAAGAAAGATTCCCATATGACAAATATGAACATGATGATGTCGCAATATCGGCTGGTTTTACATTTGGTGAACCTAAGGATCTTGGAAGTGTATCGTTAAGCTGTTGAATGCAGTGGCATTAAAACATTTGTTACATAATTTTTTTGTAGAGGCTCATATTCAGTTTATGATGAAGACATGGAAGATGGAGAATAGCAAAAGAGAGGCATTCTCTTATATAGATATGTATATTAAATTCTATAGGTTTGTTATAAGTCATTACTAGCCAATCACCAGTCACTGGCGAAGCGACAATAATAACAAACAATAACAGAAGCTTTTTAAAAACTTGTGTATTATAAATCATCGATAGAGTTTGTAAGAAATATATAGTGCTCACAATAAAATAAATATTTCTTTATCTCAACTCATATATCATCATCATCATCATCATCTCAGCCTGTATATGTCCCACTGTTGGGCTCAGGCCTCCGTCATAATGGAAGGGGAATTGACCTACTAATCCACTAGGATTTTGTTTCGAGATTGCCGTCTCTTGCACGGATGTTAAATGCTTATTATATCCCTTAATCATCTTTTACGACATCCACGGGCAAGATAGGGTGTAGTGAATTGTATTCTTACTCCGCCTCCGTCACCACACGGATACTCATATATAATGGAAACTATTCGGTACAAGTCTTTAATGGAGGGGTATTTGGACTGCTCTATCAGAATTGACAAAGTTTTGATGTAGAAAAATCCTATACCGAGCTCTGTCTCTTGTAAAGATGCTATCTGCTTACGTCCTAAATTTTATTTTAGTCACTGATAGCATCCAACATCATCTATATTTATTAAATCTCAAATATGTTATATCCAGCTTTTCTTTGAGTATTTCCATCTAGTAATTTTAGATGTACTATTGATAAATTTAGAACAATCGAGTAGGTACGTAATTATGATTGAGATGGTGTGTATCTGAAATACTTTCTAACGCTTTCTAAAATAATCCAATATGAAACACAATGTTACCTGAAATGTAATCTTTCGTGTTTAGCAAATATTATATTAAAGTGAAGTTAGGGGTTGTGATTCGTAGCAAGCTTCACTGAAGACGTTACGTTTTCACTTGACCTATAAACGAACGCACTTCATATGCCACATGAATGTGTTTCCTATGGTGGGCTGATAAGTGTTATTATAGCTCGGCAATGTGGTGACTTGCGTCATTTCCTACAGAGAGCCTGCGTACCGGCGTACGCATGCGGCTCGCCCTGTTCGACCCCCGGTAAGATGGCGATGCCAACATGGCCGCCGGGCAGCCGCAGGATGCTCTGTGACGGTGCTTCTGTCCGAAAAGACGTTGACACATTTTGCCGGCGCGCTATACACCTTGACACGTACATCCGCACAGATACTGCTGTCGTAATCGATTTGTCGCTTGCACCGAGACGACAAAGCTACCAAGTCAAAGAACGCGCGTGCAACAAGTGATATCGTTACGAAAAGTGGACAAATAAATGACGCACTGATAATATTCCTTAATAGTGATGTAATTGTGGGTCACATATAAATATAGAACGTGCCCTTTAAGTGAGTGGCGGCGCGGGTGAGCCAAGCAGTGAGTGACGTCGGCCGCTCACGTTCCCCGCGCCGCGCAACGTCAACATTGCCGACCGCGTCACGCAAATCCATCCACAATGCATATACAAACTATTCACACGCACACTCACTCCTACACGATTTGATGTAATTAAACTAGACAATCGTGTCCATTTGAATAGTCAGTCATGTGGCAATAACCACTAACAATTCGCACTTAGCCTTGATAATGTTTAATTACCGCTTGTTTAAATGTATTTATGATCGCACCGTGGTCGTGCCGACTTCAAAACTATCAATAATGACGATAACATGAATGCATAGTACGGATCGCGTGCCAGTGACTCGCTACAGTGACCAGTGTAGCATTGGCCGCGAAGGCGCGTGAATCGCGCACCGGCGCGACAGCTGCACGTGCTCTTCATGAGTTAACATGTTTTTTCTGTCATTCATGGTGTTCTGTTAGTGATTGACTGTTTAGTAGACACGTGACTTAAAGACGTGCCTTTGTGATCTCGTGCCTATGTATTGGTTTTTACGGGAGTGTTTTTGGGGTGTGGGCAGGGGTATTGGACGAATGGCGCGTGTGGCGCGATAGCTGTATAATGTTGACATTCGTATTTGCGGTGTGGTCGGTGGCCCGAGCGCTGGGCTGGGCATGCGAAGCAGCAGCCACTTCACCTGAGGTTGAGGAGGTGCCAGTACTACCGAGGCTTCGGTCTGCGCGCGCTTCAAGCGATCTATCCACACTCAGCACGACCACCACCAGCTCTAGTCAAACTAGTAGCAGCGAATATAATAAGAGGTCTACGCCTCCCTTCATTCGCCAATCAGGATCGGTTACGACATACAACAGTTGTCTCAGTTATTCACATAACAAATTCCATAAGTTGGATTAACATGTGCGACAGAAAATGTATAAATATACTTTTAAAACTTCACTATCGGTTAATTTTGATAACATTTTAATCAATTTGATAACTTGATACCAATTTGCAATAATTATCGTATTGCATTTTTAATATCTTAATTTATATATTTCACTTCATGTCTCTATTTTTAACATCAAAGAATTTAGATCAATCTACGTGCACTGTGTATAAAATTTAAGTAATTATATTAAGTTCATCATAGAGCCTTTTCATTTCACATGTAAATTCAAATCTATTTCTTTATGTTTTGTTTAAATGATATGAGCATTTAATTAATAATGTTAAAACTCTACTTTGACGGTTCGAATCAGGGGGAAATAAAAATGTTATTATTTGGTTATCAAATGCCTAGTAGACACCTTTAATATATGGCATTAAAAAATTTCTATACACCTCTTCTTTAACCTTCTATATAGGTGTACGATTATAAAATTATTCTTTTTTATTCAACATAATATCATTACACTATAATTGGTTTGTTTTTAATTAAAAACGTTCAATAAACCGTAGGCTGGGCTGAAACAATGAGTAGATACTTCTATTCTTGTCAATATCTAGTACAAAACCAGTGCCCAGTAAGCTGCGTCAATAAACGATTGAAAAGACTCAGTGGACCAGAATAACATGAACATGAGAGAGATTCCTTTAACTATTATAGGTTTGACCGGTAACGATTTAATGCTATCGTCATTACGCTCCACTTATTCACAATTATTGTTAAATAGTACACAAACGTTCATACAAGTCGTTTATGTACCACCTGTAAATGAAACATAATGTTGGAGTTAAAATATTTTATAATTTCATATTTTTGTTATTAAATAATTTAAAAGTTTGAATAACAATTCACGATCGACATACATGTTAGACACAATAGTTTGAACTGCTTGGAGTCAGTAACATTTAAGAAAATAAGTATAAATTAAGTAACAACTGTTGTATGTCCAACCTCCTTTTGTAATAATCGGTCAGCAGTAGTTATAGATCAAAATTATGAAATACTCATTATTGAATTTGAATTTAAGTATAAAAAAGCAAAGGCACGTAGAATTGAATATTTATTACCTTACAAGAATTAACAAGTATAATATGGATAAGATCTACCTGTGTAAAATTTTTGAATTTGGGTTGATTAAACCAAATTTTTGACGGAGGCTGACAGCGGATTTATTAACCTTGCCGATTGAGAATAAAGTCTATCCTTCTATAAAACATTTACCGCTACCGCGAAGTAATTTTGATGCTGTCATTTACTGCTGACATCCCACTGAGATACAGGAGCTACAATTTCATGATATTTTCCTCGGTATAATAATAATTTAAAACTATTAATTATAACATTTTATTAAGTACATTAAAATAACACTTTACAAATTTATTTAATAAATACAATAAATATGAGACTTATTACGGTATTGCTAGTACCAAGATAATAAACTTTGACTGCACTTTGATTGTCATAAATTTTTAGCGACACTAGTGTCTCTGTGTCAAGAAAAATGTCATTATTCTTTAAACATACAGATTGTTGATTTCATCTTTCCTAAACTGGCATAACTTGTAAATATTGTTTGGCCTCTAAAGTACCTTTTCTACATTGCTAATATAACTATTGTTTTCACATTTATCATGGTAGTTCGAATATGTTATTTTTATAATTTTATTGATAAGAACGCGTTCGAATCAAATGTAATATGAAATGACGCGTTTTTAAATCTGCCTAGCTTCCTTGGCAAATTACCAAACCAATAATAAACGGACATCAGAGAGAGCTTCGTAAACACGCGTTGAAGTGTGATATGAGCAATATTATGATGCTCTACTAACGATATATTATACATTCCAAATACATATACACGCAGACAAAATAAATAATTTATGATACTGTGCTCCCACAAAAATTTAGGAATTCAAATCTAATTTTACATACCAAATAGTATTCTTCAACTTTATATTGGTATGTAGGCCTCATAACAAGGCTCAAAGTCGCTCAGCGTGCTTGGAGCGAGCTATGCTCAGGATTTCTCTGCGAGATAGAATCCGAGATACGGAAATCCGCAGAAAAACGGGTGTAACCGACATAGCACGAAGAATTAGCACGCTGAAGTGGCAATGGGCAGGCCACATCGCTCGACGAACCGACAACCGCTGGGGAAGAAAGGTTCTCGTGTGGCGACTACGTATCGGACGACGCAGTGTAGGACGAAACTAGGTGGACCGACGACCTGGTCAAAGTTGCTGGGCATCGTTGGATGCAAGCGGCACAGGACCACACTTTGTGACGTAACATGAGGGAGGCCTACGTTCAGCAGTGGACGGCGATAGGCTGAAATGATGATGATGATATTGGTATACATATAACGTTCACTTTAATATAGGATACACTAATAATTTGCTGTACAGTTCATAATATAAGTGTATCATCATAGCTTCTTGTATGCATCCCACTGTTGTCCTTGAGCATCCTTCACAATGGGAGGGAAATTGAGCTACTGTACCGCGCTGGTCAGACGTGTTGGATAAGGTTTAATGTCGAGTTTTCTTTCTCTTGTATAGGTGTTATACGCATAATTAAACTCTTAGACATATTTATAAGATCCACGAGAAAGAAAGGGGTTGGTGAATTCTATTTTTATTCCCTGATTACAAGGAATAGTCTATACGTACTTATAATTATAAAATCAAATGATATTTATAAAAAATAAGACTCAAACAAACTCGATTGAACGTGGCAATGTGTATTGCATACATACATATGTATATTGTTCGAGTTGATTATTCAAAATATTTTAAATACAATGAGTAAACAATGGTTATCAAGCCTGAGGCGGCCACCCTTGATTTACTTGAATATACATCCACAATTAATTTTTGTATAAAAAGTATACTTATTTATATCGTTATTATTTCGTTTATAGCTTCGAATAAAAAGAAAATGTATATATTCGGTGTGAGTAAGAATACAATTACCCACCTCCTTATCTTACCTGTGGGTGTCGGTCAGATGATTGAAGGATTTAATATACATATAATATATATGCAAGAAATGGAAAAACAAACTTAAACCCTATACCAACACGTTTGACCAGCGTCGTATGTTAGATTAATTTCACTTCGGAGTGAAATTAATCTAACAATCAACCTAACAATCGGTTGTGAAGTAGGCTCGAGCCTAGTATATTTTTAATACACTTTTATTAGCTTCAGACGTATGTATGTTAGTATGTTAATATGTAACGGAATCTTTGAACATGATTTTGACCCCCTTCAAAACGTCGGATTAACTCGAAATTTGGCATACTTATTAAGGATCGATGACAATTCAATATTTTAAACAGTTTTTCTTATTTTAAACAATTAGCGATTTAATAAGCGTATTTTTTTAGTTTTTTTGAACTATTATATTTATTATTTTAAATTGTAGTATCGCGGTGATATCGTTCATAGTATCAATCAATTACGTCACTGAAGGTGTTTTAGTCAAAATACATGAGTTTTTATTAGAAGTTATCACTGCGTTTGATGTTGGATATAAAAATATTATTTATATTGTTTAGTCATTTGAAGGTTATTTTGTTTTTTGTTAGTATTTGATAAAATGCTTGGTAAATAATTATAAATCATATATAAAAATAACTGAGCGACTCTACCCATACAACTACATCAATATTCATGTTTTATTTACTTCTTTGAAGATAATTTGCCTCCCTCTAATGACGAAATATAAGAAAATATTTTAAAACTATTGTTTTCATTAGAAAAATGCTGATACTCTCAGGTTTATCAAAGAACATATTATTATCAAATTAAATGAATATGACGTTGATAACTTACAGTTAGACGTAATGAATAATTTACTAATGGTGTGAAATATTCACACGAGTATCTAGCAACATATCGTAAATAAAACTACTTTTACGGATTTTATCGCGTTTGCATTTGATTTATAATTGCCCGACGTTTCGAACACTTTACAGCATTCATGGTCACGGGCTGGACTAAGATATCTGACGTTCAAACAAGTCAACGTTATTACAGATTTTCATAAATCAACATAAACGCGATAAAATCCGTAAAAGTAGTTTTATTTACAATGTGTAGTGCTTGCGTAAACATCCGAAATCATTATCTAGCAACATTTTAAAAGAATTAATAATGACTTTTCATAAACATCATTCTAGTAATTGTAAGATAGCAATCAAGTTAGACATTTTCGGCTACCTCATAACACGGACACAAACTCCTAACTAGTATTTTCTTAATAATTTTTCGTAGTTCGATGGCCCTGTACGGTGCACCGGTGTGGGCGAGGTCTGACCGCCCGGCTCAGGCTACTCTGTGGCGACCACAGAGGGCCATGGCGATCAGGGCCATCCGCGGATACCGCACGATGGCGACGGAGGCGGAGCGGAGGACGGTATGATCTCTTTGATGGAGCTCACCGCCTGGCGCGTTGACGCCCGCCGAGACGTCATTGTCCGTTGGACAGTCCGGCTAGAGAGGCCTCGATACGGTGTCTGGACCGTGGAGGCCTTCCGGCCGGTGCTGATGCAGTGGCTAAAACGGCGGCACGGGGTGCTTTCCTTCCGACTGGTGCAGGTCTTGACGGGACATGGATGCTTCAGCAAGCACCTGTACACGGTCGCTAGGAGGGAAAGTACACCGTCCTGCCACCACTACGATTGCGACGAGGACACGGCGCAGCATACGCTCGAGGTTTGTGCCACCTGGATAGAGCAGCGTCGTGAACTCGTCGCAATCATCGGTGCCGAACTAGAACGTGGTCGCTGCCTTCTGCGAGGCAGTGATCTCGCAAAAGGAGGCGGCGGGTCGCGCGCGCGAGGAGTGCAGCGTCGACGAAGCGACCCGCCACCGGCGACTGGGGCGGCGCAGGCGCGACTACCTGCGCGTCATGCCGCTCTAGCCGAGGCCGCGGGTGACGTGACCGGATAATTAGTCCGTCAGCCGCCGAGAGGCCGACCGCGTGAGGAAAGAGCGACGTCCTCCGGGGAGGGTACACCACTCCCGCTCCGGACGGAGTGATGCAAGGAGTGTTAGTGCGAGGAAAGGTATGTTACTGAAGTTAAGTAATCTTACAGTTGATCAGCCCAAATGGCGATACGGGGGCAATACGTCCGTATGGTTTGGATGGAGTGTATCCAGACCGTAGCCTCTTTCTCTCAAATTAAAAAAAAAAAGAGTAGGAGAGCGGTTTCAATAACTTTCCATTACCAATTTTTATATAATTTATTTATCATTTCTTTTATAATTTATTTCTCTATCATGTTTGAGAATTTGACGCATGTCTTCTATGATATAAACGTTAAGTTTCTCTTATGATAGTGCATATTATGTCTTGAAAATATAAAAAATTCAAAATTCCAAACAATAATACTTTAATTTGTGTATTTTACACTTTACTATAATTTGTGTACATATTTTATTTTACTATGTAGTTAATTAATTTTTCAAATGTTACTTCCTATTAACCGAAAACTACGATTTAGTCATTTAGCAGATCCCGTTTAGTTAACAATTGTAAAATTTGATTGCGGTGTAGTCCAATATATAAACAAAATAAATGTTTACGGAGTATTTTTATATCCTACAATCAAAATTACCGACTGTATATGTATTCCATAAATAACGTTTGTCTACGATAAATGCGAATTTAAGTACTCTTATAAAATTCGACAAACTGTATTATTTGATCGAAATGAAATAAGATTTTTATCTCCATAAGTTATAGATACTCTTCATCATCATCATCATTACCCTACTCTTATCCCGATTAGGGTCAACTTAAGATCGACTCAATATGTACATATCTTCTATTGCAAAAATTATTGGCAATAAGCTTTAAAACCGGCCGCTTGCATAACATTAGTTCTGCTTGGGAATGCAATTGTTAAACCAGATGGCATCAAATGAAGTTGATCCAGGTCTATGTAAGATGTAGATACTCTTATAGACAGAAACTTGGTGAAGAAAACATTGTAGATCTATATCACACCTTGCGACCGCGCCAAGCTGAACCGTACAGCTTATTATATTTTACTAGGCGACTCAACAGACGTTGTTCTGTTCAAATAAGCGCCATCTACCGGGTCCAATTGTGAATCTAAACCATTCTCGAATCCCCTTGAACACACACAAAAAATTTTACCAACATCGGTCCAGCCGCTTAGGAGGAGTTCAGTGACATACGTACACAAGAAATACAAATATAAAGATAAATTACAGTAATTCCATGCCCAAAATAGTATTTTATGAAAATTAAATGATGTACTGGTCAATATCAGTGTATTATTACTTAATTTAATTTTTAACTTAGTGCAATAGGCATGTTGAATTTAAGATTATAAAAAAAAACACGGTTTTTAATTGGATTTTGTTAATAAGTATAATAACTTAATATACCTCATAAATGAAACAAATACCTAAGAAATAGAATTCTAATATGCTATCGCAGTCGTGGAATTCTATGTCTCATAATTATATTATTAGCCTTATACTCGATAGATTTAATTAACGAGTTGCTGGAGAATCTATATTTTTATTATTAATATTTTGTATGGAATCAAAAAAAACTTACACTTGAAAGGATTTGCCACATATTGTTTGTTTTGAACTTATTATTATACCGAGTATGAAATATCTGAAACTCATATCTATTTCGATTACTGATGTGATGGTGGTCGAGGCTGACTGGTAAGATGTATGGTCAGGTGGAGTGAGGCGCCGCGACGGTGGAGTGCGCGTGGGGCAACCAGAAGACCATTAAGAAGGGCACCAGTATCCACTAGGAGGCGAACAACTGGCAGGTATAACACTGGGGATATTATCTATTCAAACGATTGTAATTTTTATTGCTGCAATGTCTTAAAATATTAATTAGATTTATACGCAAATTACACGATGATTACGCAAATGATACGATTATGCGATTCTTTTAGTTACTACATAATATATCTACAGGCTTTTACAATCTTTTACTATCTAATTTTGTACCAATTATCATTAGATTTAAATTTTATATTAATTGGCGTAAAATTTACATTACCTAAATATATATTGTTATATAAAGAGTAATATATGTATGCACGCTGCAATATAATGACAGCGGGGCCATGGTCCATGAATGGGTTGAGAGGTGACCATAAGAACTCCTTCTAGAGACTTGCATGCCTAGGTTGTTAAGAAATCCTAGACGAGGTTGCGGGTGGATGGACCGGAAGTTAGTGCGCCACCCACAGAGAGGCCGACCGCGTGAGGTCACTATCGATACCCAAAAGGGTAACCCGGACCCGCCACGAATGTCAAGGAATCTGTACCAGGGTCCGGCCCAATGGCGATGGGGACGAGGTACGGTACATTATGGCGCCACTCATTAGTCGTCCCGGACAGATTCGACGGAGTGCGTCCAGGCCATAACCTACAAAAAAGGCCGTTAAAAAAACAAATACTAAGAGGAAAAGCATTTTAAATAATCGAACTTATTATAAGTTCCATAATTTACAAATTTAAAACTTATAGATGCCATTTTACTGAGTCTACACCCTTTTGCTATTATACCTAAGCTGTAATTATAACTGAACTACGCTGCAATTTTCGAACAGTATGTTCATTGGTTTATGTTATTATTTTCCATAAGCCATACAATATTTTTATGTCAGACGAGTAGCTTATTAATACACCTGAGGTCCCCCAACGTGAGGTCCTGATACCGAATTCTAGGTTAAATAGCATGTGTTACCAAGACATTCCTTTCGCTTTGTATTAAGTGAGCCATAAAATTCTCAATAAATTGCATAACTAAATAATCAAACTAATAATCAACTAAATAATCAATTGCAGTGGTAGGACCACACTGTTGACAATTGTCTGTCTACAGCCGCGGGCCAGTCTACCCGGGATAGAATCACACTTTTGCAGAAAATCGACGATCCGAGTAGTAGCGCTTCGTTCGGTGAGGGAGAGATCCGGCAGCCCAACTTTCTGAAGGTGTTTGCGTGTGGTGAGTTTGAGTGATGCCTTAAGTATCACCGAATCTCATTACACACATTCACACTCCCTTCACCTTCTTCGCGGTAGGCAGCGAGCTAGCAAAGGTCCATGAGCGGCAGCAACACTTACCATCAGATGTACTGTTTGCTCGATTGCCAACATTTGCAATTAAGAAAAACTGAAGTTTCATTGTTTATCGTTTATTTTTATTTATTTACCTTTAATCAATTAGAACGGCATCCACTTACACTCCTTAGTGTCGTAACATAAAAAAATATATGGTCAGTTAAGCATAAATATGATAATGACTAAATTTTTCCAAAGTAGTAGCACATGTGATAGCACCACTTCCTACTTTAAGAACCTGGGATGAGTAACTTTCTAAGGGACTACTATTTGCTATGACAGTTATAGATTGAACAACCTTGATCGGACGGTGCCGGGTATAGGTAATAAGTAGCAAAATCGCAAGTCAAACGCTTGGCCAATAATAGAGAATTCTAGATACAAAAAATAGGGCGCGCTTTAACATACGTCGCGCTATTCTCTAAAAAAAATGGCTGTTCTATTGAACCCAGAAACTTGTCACGTTATTAGCGGTTATGAGCGGAGATATTAAGTACCGGCCTTTATTCATGATGTATCCTATATCAAGTATAGATCAGTCATTAGCTAGTTTGTAGACAGTAAATAAGGAGCCCGTTGAGCTTATGTGAGGCGGACTAGGGCACTACGCGCATAACACGTTACACATATGAAGGCTAGACTAGGAAGGCGAGAGAGAGAGAGAGAGCCGGCTCGCTGCTTCTCTCCAGTAAGATGAAAACAGGACGGGACCAGTAGAACAATCACTAAGACATCAGAATCACGTGCCCAAAATAAATTTTGGTGTTTCACAATCTACGAGGATGCAGGACCGCTGTGGTGTTTTATAGGTGGTTGATACAATTATACGAAGCCAGCAAATCCTATATAACTTTTCGCATATCCCACATCAACAATCTCTGCTAACCGCTCTAAGGCTATAAAACTGTGAGGCTATAAATAAAATAAATACGTGTTAGTCTAATCCTTGGGCGATTACGTATTAAGCTATGAATTGCTTGCTTGATACAACTCTATACGTTTGCTCACTGTCTAGCCAATAGGAGAGCAACATATACAGCAATGGTATATATACATATATATACCATTTTAATATACATGCGTATATTAACGCATAATATCCGTATACAGTAACTCATCTACTAATCCTATCGTACCAAGGTTAAATATTATTGTTCACAGATCAGTAATCACAACTGACTATGAACATTTGCAATCCTTAATTACTATATTAGTGGCAGTTATATAGGACCTATAGTATACTTATTATTTACTGTATTTAAAAAACTTTTTTTGTTTTCAAACTGCTTGCCACTTGCACGCTCTTAGAATGAGAACATTCACACCATAACCGTACTGATATTATACCGTTTGCTAGACCTTAGAGTCACCTCGCTAGCCGAATTGCTGTAAAAAATTGAACATATATCATGTACAGCTGTGAGCCGTCCGTATAGCCGAGCTGGGTGGCTCGACTAGGAGATAAGTCTACGGGATAGTAAGGAAAGGTTAAAGAGTGGAAGTGGATTGTGATGGGTTATAAGTGATGACGTTGTATAATCATCATCATAATCATCATCTCAGCCCATATACGTCCCACTGTTGGGCTTGGGCCTCCTCTATAATGAAAGGGTAATTGACCTACTATACCACGCTGGTCAGACGTGTTGGTATAGGGTTTTATTTCGAGTTTTCCTTCTCTCGCATAGATGTTATATGCGTTTTATATCCCTTAGTCGTCTCGTACGATCACCCACGGGTAAGATAGGGGGTGGTGAATTGTATTCTTAGTCCGTCACCACACGGAATGTATAATACGCCTGACGAAGCTGGTCGTTTTATGGAGAAGGTGCTGGTGCGCGAGGCAAGTCGCGAATGAGAGGTCTTTCTAAAGCTGGTCGATCAGGTGGTCGAGCGTGCAGAGGTGCGAATCCACGAAGGTCATCCCACTCCGGAGAATCTGCACTCTCGAACATTTTGATGGAGAGAGGTCGAGCGAACTCCTCCAGGGTTTCAATTTGGAGATCTCGGTTGATCATGGAGTTACGAACCACACGAAGGCCTGCAACTACACCCTGACGAATTGAATTTAAATAGATTATTATTTATTCTATTTCTAGTTCTTCTTTTAGCAGTTATGTTATTTACTTACACACTTCTCACAACTACGGCAAAATATTGGGATAGTGACACATTGAATCTTGCTCAGGTATCGTTAGGGCATTTATTTTAATTTGATTTAATTAAAAAAGATACCGTATCGGACTATGAAGCCACAAAACCGAAGGCAATTTCTATTTCATTTAGTGAACTAAATCCGCCGTAATCCTGTAAATGTTTCACAGGGTCATGATGGATTTTAAATAATATTACACAAATTCAACGGTTATGTATTTTGTGTCCAACTACATACACCGGTAAACTTAGCGTAACATAAAAAAGAATTATGATTTATTACTGAAAATAGGTTAAAATTTTTCCTGACATAATATTGCATAGTTTTTCTTTAATTCAGTTTTAAAACCAATTTGTTTTAAATAGGAAAAGCAATTTAACTTCGCTAATTATTATATTGTGTTCTGAGAGTTTTGGCGGGGGTATGAAAGGGCATGCAAGTATTCTCATGACAGCATGTCACGCTCTTAAATAAAATCCATTTTTTAATGTTTTATAGTGTTATATTGAATAATTAGGCTGATATTTTATGTAATATAATACAGTTAAAGTACTGAAATGTAGTTAATATGTTATAACAGTTGTACGTTAATTTTCATATTCTAATAAATTTCCCAGAGAAATTATTAATTTGGTTTTGAGCGCCCAATTAAGTAAAGACTTGACTTACTGATGGACGATGATTATTAATAAGTTACTTAATATGAAGAAGTCTTAAATAATATGTGAAGAAAATTGTCTAAGACTTGGCTAGTGGACTTTCTTCCATTTGCCTGTCCGAATGGATGAACAGAAACAAAAAATAATATATTGTTTACCGTTTTTTTAAAGTTGCACAATACAATAAAACAGTGTACTACAAGTAGAGATGGCGGTTTTATTTAGCTTCACGTTCGCAGAAACCACGGAGCATACACAAACTTGTACTTACTCCGTGGCAAAAACCCTCATATAATGGTTGCTCAAACTAGAAATGAGCTTGAAGAAGATCGAGTAAACAGTAATTTTAAAAGAAAATGTGGAACCGTATGTCTCTTTTATCGGTGATGGTTTCATATGAATGCATCATAATGCTCGTCCACATACCGATCGTTCAACACAAACATACCTTAAGAAAGTCAACGTAAGGAAGTAACCAACAAAATCTCTGTGTATGAAAACTATCCACTTAAAACGCATGGCCAAATTAAAAAGTCGCTGGAATGGCTACCGATATTAAGGATACTGTAACACTAGTCAGTCTAATAGCGATGAGAAGAGGATTCGGTGGGTTATGGAGCCACACGCCCCACAATCCGTCCAGATTGGGCGGAGTGTGTTCATAACGGAGCCACCGCAAAAAAAAAGGTCAAATCAAGGATCCCAATTCCAGTTAATGAGTGGGCAAATAAAAACTGCAGTAGGTAGTTGAAGAAGTAAAACATTCTTCATTAAGTCTTTGCCTTAAGAAACGTTTGTTAACATCATTCTCAATATGCCTAAGTAATGAAAACTTTAATAAGAGCACAAGGAGAAAATAGATTGTCGGGTCGACCACTGAAGACAAGGCTCGGAAAAACAAACTCGGCTCTGGTGGTTGGCCCAACGACGAAGGCGACGTGCTATGGGTGAGTTACGGAGCTGCGCGCCGCCCCTCTGTCGCCCCAGACAGGGCCGGGCAGCAGGTGCTCTGACCGTAGCCCACCCCCCCAAAAAAGAGGAGGAGAAATTATTTTAAATATTTCCAACAAATATATTTTTCCATTAAATTTATCAACATTTCTTTAATTTTAAAAGAATGAATGTACTTATAAAGAATGTACTTGTAAAGTATTTACAAAAAAAAAAAATTATGTGCAACATGTTTATTACGGTGGACGCCGAGGCTGGCCGCATCCGCAGTGCGTTGACACAGATCTGCGATGCGGCCATGCCCCGGGTACGGCGTCTGCCCCCGAGGAGGGCTGTCCACCGGTGATCCCGGTAGTTGGCGGATCTCCGGGCCGCGTGTATTCGCGCTCGGAGGGCCTACACCCGCAGCCGGCGGCGCCATCGCGACGCGAAACGGGAGGGCCAGCTTTACGAGGGCTACCGCAATGCGCGGTCGGCCTTCAGGTTGGCCGTCCATTCCGCCAAGGACGTCAGTCGGCAGGAGATGCTGGATGGTCTCGACCGTGACCCCTGGGGTCGCCCCTATCGCGCGGCGCTGAGTAAGCTCCGCGCGCGCCCCAAACCGAGACTCTCCAGCCCGGCCTTCTCACCCGGGTCGTTGAGGACCTGTTCCCACGGTGGACGGAACACGCGCCCCCGGTCATGGCTCCGCCAGACACTGACCGGGAGGCCGACAATGACAGTGTTCCGCCCATCACGGAACCCGAGATTGGGGTGGCAGTGGCGCGCATGCGCGGGAAATCCACCATCCCGGGGCCGACGGTGTTCCCAACCGTGTGCTGGCCCTGGTCCTCGAACACCTGGGTCCCCGCCTCAGGGGGCTGTTCGACGCGTGTTTAGCGTCCGGACGGTTCCCTGGGTGCTGGAAGAAGGGAAGGCTGGTGCTCCTGTCCAAGCCGGGACGGTCTACACAGTCGGCCTCGGCCTACAGGCCCATAGTGCTGCTCGACGATGCGGGCAAGCTACTGGAGAGGGTGGTAGCTGCCCGTATCGAGCGGCACCTCGTCGGCACAGGATCGGATCTGTCGGAAGCCCAGTTTGGGTTTAGGAGGGGTCGTTCGACGATCGCGGCTCTGTTGCGCCTGAGGGCCGTAGCGACTGAGGCCGTCACCGATGGGGTAGTGCTGTTAGTGGTGTCCCTGGACATCGGGATCAGGGCCAACCGCGGATACCGCACGGTGGCGACGGAGGCAGCGTGCCTATTGGCCGGGACTCCCCCGTGGGACCTGGAAGCGGTAATGCTCGCCGGATTGTATCGACGGGTGACGGGGGTGCGAACAGAGGGCTGTGTGGTCTCGTTGAGGGAGCTCACCGCCTGGCGCGTCGACGCCCGCCGAGACGTCATTGCCCGTTGGGCAGTCCAGCCGGACTGCCTCGGAGGCCTCGGTTCGGGGTGCGAATCGTGGAGGCCTTTCGGCCGGTGCTGATGCAGTGGTTGGAAAGGCGGCACGGGGTGCTCTCCTTCCGACTAGTGCAGGTGTTGACGGGGCATAGGTGCTTCGCCAATTACCTGCACAAGGTCGTTAGGAGAGAGAATACACCGTCCTGCCACCACTGCGATTGTGACGAGGACACGGCGCAGCATACGCTCGAGGCCTGCGCCGCTTGGTCGGCAGCGTCGGGAATTGGGACGCGGTCGCAGCCTTCTGCGAGGCAGTGATCTCGCAGAAGCAGGCGGCGGATCGCCTGCGCGAGGAGCGGAGCCTCGATGAGGCGATCCGCCGCCAGCGACTGGGGTGGCGTAGGCGCGAGTACTTGCGCCTCATGCCACCCTAGCCAAGGCCGCGGGTGACGTGATCGAGGAATTAGTCCGTCACCCGCCGAGAGGCCGACCGCGTGAGGAAAGACCGACGTCCTCCCCCAGAGGGGGAAGTCTGTCGATGGGAGGGTACCCCAAATAAATACGGCCCGACGGAATACCCCCTGTATTCCGTCGGGCCGATCACTGATGACAAGTAACCCTGCTCCGGTGGTCGGCCCAACGACGATGGCGACATGCACGTGGGGTGGGTTGCGGGTGTGCGTGCTTACGTCCCTTTGTCGCCCCGGACGGAGTGGTGCGAGGAGCTCGCCGACCGCAACCCAACCCCAAAAAAAGGTCTCTATCGCCCTGGCGATAGTCTGCAGCGTCAGGTCGGCACCGATGATTGCGACGAGTTCACGAATTATTACGGTCTAAGAATATCATGTATCATCATCCCTTACATCCTAGTGGAGTCGTTAAGACTACCCAGCTGAGAGGTCACCAGAACACCACTCGTCTGAGAAAGTTATGAACAACTGCGACCATCAGTTTGCCTACCAAGCGTGGTTGATATGAAATTGTTTTTATTTTTATTTTATTTTTTAGAGAAAACTATTCACTGAGGAGTAAATGCTTGTATCGCAGGACACTTTATAAACATACAAATAATATACACACATAATATCCACATTCTGAATAATAATTTGTAGGTCGCAGAAAAATCTGTCCTACGCAACTTGAAATCAAACCCATAATCATCATGTAGGAGGTCGATATTTAAACTCCTAACCATTTTTGCAGTCGGCATTATCCCCCTTGCGGAGGCTTACGTCCCACATTGGATTTCGATAGCATAATAATTAATGGATGTATGAATAAATAGCTGAAATACTTCTATTGCTTCATCCTTGTAACACGAGAAAATATAATTTGTTACGATTATGCGGTTAATACCAAATATCACAAATATACAAATATCACACAAATATCTTAATAGTTTTTATTATATGATAGCGCCGCTCAAAAATGTTATTTTTTCTACTTTTCTTGAGAGTAAAAATACAATGGTCACTATCCCTGTCTATTTTGAGAATCTTTTTAAACTAAATTTAGGGCTATAAGCGATAAGCAAAAGAAGTGAAAAATAACGAAATAATACTCTACGCCATATGCTTAGAATTACAAAAAGGGCGATTTTCTGGTGACTAACAAAATATGCGGGGTACGGATGCACTATAGTGGGTACAAATCTATGATGTGAATATAAATCTATGGTGGTGGATCCTATATAACCCAAACAATCACCTGTTGAAGGATGCGTAAAGAAAAGTTCTTCTAATACATACGGAGTGATTAAAGCGAGGAAATTTTCGAGTCCTAATAAGTCTTTTTTCAAATTGGATCTAAAGTGATAAAATTTATTGTTGTGTTGCGACTCTTCTGTCCGAATACAAAATACATTCAAACAATGCGTTACAGTAATAATGGTAATAATTTTTTGCGTTCACTACATTGCATTGTCACCTCACAATCGACAATCGCGGCCCTGCTGCGCCTGAGGGCCGTGGTGACGGAAGCCGTCACCGGCGGAGGAGTGCTGTTGCCGGTGTCCCTAGACATCGCCAACGCATTCAATAGTCTGACATTCAGCTGCATCAGGGAGGTGCTCTGGTATCACGGCGTGCCCGTTTACCTGAGGCGGCTACTGACAGACTATTTGGAAGGGCGCAGCGTCCTCTACACCAACCGAGTAGGGGACGTTGTGCGAATGCCCATGAAGTGCGGTGTCCCGCAGGGGTTGATCCTCGGTCCCACCCTGTGGAACACCGACTACAACTGGGCGTTGAGAGTGAGCGTCCCGCCCGGGCTGGGCGTAATTTATTACACTCACGACACGCTCATCATAGCCCGTGGTCCTCGTGGGTGGACGTCGTCAGGGTAGGAAACCCTGCGACCGGGGTATTCCGTCGGGCCGACCACTGAAGACAAGGAACTCTGCACCGGGGGTCGGCCCTATGAGGAAGGTGACGTGCTACGGGGCCTACGGGTGAATGGGACCGCGCGACGGGCGGCGAGTGAGCTGACCATGGCCCACCCTTAAAAAAAGGCTAACGCTTTTGAATACCTAGAAATAATTATGAGATGATTGCTGTATAAAAATCTGGGCAATAGCACAAAGCTCGTTTATATAAATGTCAATGTTAACGTAGAATGGTGGTAGCCTCCACTCAGCACATAACGCCGATAGGCTGGTACATGTATAGAAGTATATAGAAAATATTATATTGTCCTTTTATTTGTGATGTATGTATTTCTTTCATCAAATTTATAATTTCTGTTGCCTCCATTCCATAAATTTTCACAATCTTTATAGTAGAGGTAATTCTTTAAATGGATCGTAATCACACTTGGTCAGTACTCTGCACCGTGGAATTGAACTTTAAAGAATTTACTTCATGTGAACGTAATGTTAAATAAAACATACCATACGAACAACGAATTTATCTATAATCGATGTAGTAGAAGAATTAGCTGCAAATACTTCTCAGACGTATTGTTTTGATTTTGATTTGACATAATATTTTTTTACCCAGAATCCACCATTAAAATCTTACAGTAAACCCAGTTATAAGACTTTGTTCAGACCAATATCATTTGTAGGTTGTGGCAATCGGTATACTCATAGTTGATGTAAATTGTCAATTACATTCATCATCCTTATTCCGAAATAAACTTGAACTCCTTAGCGATATATTAATCTTATCTTACATTCTAATTTATAGCTGTTTTACCCACACTCTTAAAATACATTGAATGATACATGATATACAATGAAAAAAAAAATATGTATTATATTTTTGTATTATTTCATTGTAGTTATTTATCTCTTGATTTTGATCGGCCTCTGATGTAATAACTTGCTAAAGATTAAAACCAGATACTGCAGCTATAGGTACCTATTCAATGCAATACTTGTGTAAACATTCACGTGTTTTTTTCTTAATCTGGTCACATCCCTTTTAAACCCACCCAAAAAAAAAAAAAAAAAAAAAAATCCCTTTTAAACTGACCGGGACGATGGAAGAGCGTCGCGCACCATAGCCTACCGGAATACCCCTTACCGTCAATTGAGTTACCGAATTCCCGTATTTTTCATATCCCAGCCAGCCATAAATATTTTCCAATCTTTATTGTTTTTTTTGACTCATTCCAGAGTAATTTCTCAACATTCTTTTGTAAGTTTTTTATTAATATTCCACGAATACTCAACATCTAAATTATTTTATCAGTAATTCTTTTGTACTATTTTTAATCAGTGAAAATTCTAGCACTTTCATGTTTTTACAATGGCAAAACTTCTTCGGGTTTAGCTATTTAATATAATTATTTCTAGTCTTCTGAACTCTATAGATTTAGGTATACTTAGTAATCCACCACTGCTTTAGTCAAACCCATAGCTACTCTTACTTTCTCCTTTAACGGCTCACTTACATATTCTGGATTCTGCTACTTTTTTAACTTTCTCATTTTCTCTTTCATTATCCATACATTGTTATGAACATATTCATTCAACACAAAGTTTTTATCTACCATTTGCTTTTCGTTTCATTTCTCCACAAACATTTTTATCCATATCTGCCCAATTTTGGCTATTCAATACAAAATTTATAAATTCAATAATCAATTTTGTTTTTCCTGTTAAAACAGTTGTTGCAACTGCTTCTCTATTTTAAGCAATATCATTTCTAAATATAGAGACCTCTAGCGTTTATAATGTACATTACGTACTCGTGGTATCTAGTAAAACTTACTGTGGTCCGGTTGTAGGAATTTGCCTATAGATGTCACTATACCAAACGCTCATTATCTTTTTACCTATTTAAAAAATATAGAGGTATGCAAGCAATATACTGCTTCTTTTTAAAAGCGTCTCAAATTTACTACCAAAACAACTCTTGATATTCAAATCCATACTTTAAAATGAGCATATACATTCACCATATAGAACGGGTATGCCGGTCAGATTGCTTAGTACCTATCGAATATTATATAGAATTAATATACCGTGATGATTCTCGTCGTAGTTTTAGTCAAATCATACGTCACCTACAAGAATGAAAGAGATGACACGATTGTTGTTACTTTGCCCCATGTAACCATATGGAAAATAATATTAGTATTATAGGTTTCTTTTTGTTCATGGGATCTTCCACAGAGAAGATACCCGGTCCTTTGGTAGGCCTATAAGGCGATATGGATACAACACGCAGAGGCCTAAATTTAATGTTAAAATGAGATGGGACATCTACCGCTGACACTCCACGTCTGTACATAACAATCGTGGACTGCCAACGGTAGGTGCCAAACTATTGTGTAATGATGATATCTAAAACCTGATTATAGAGTTATTAGGTTTGATGGGCTATTTAACTTAAAACTTATAGTTTATTTATAGATTTATTTTTTATGATATACAGTAATATAATAATTGAGCGGATACTAACGTATAAAATCTTTTATATTAAAACGTTATACATACATATCTACTTGCAATATTTAATGAAGTACACTGTAGTGATACATCAGCGATTTTCTACGCGACAGTGTTTCTTAAGGGCTATGATGGGCTTCTCCAAGTACCTGTACAGGGTCGTTAGGAGGGAGAGAACACCATCCTGTCACCACTGCGATTGCGACGAGGACACGGCGCAGCACGCGCTCGAGGTGTGCCGCGTGGGCAGAGCAGCGCCATGAACTTGTCGCAATCATCGATGCCCACCTGACGCTGCCGATCATCGCTAGGGAGATGCTTGGCAGCGTCAGGAACTGGGACGCGGTCGCCGCCTTCTGTGAGGCCGTCATGTCACGGAAGAAGGCGGCGGATCGTGCGCAAGAGGAACTTCTCTTCGGTGACACTTTCCGCCGACGGCGACTCGGGCGGCGCAGGCGCGAGTACCTGTGTCTGATACCACCATAGCCGAGGCCGCGGGTGACCGGACCAGGGACTTTAGTCCGGCACCCGCAGAGAGGCTGACTGCGCGACGGCGACCGACGTCCCGGGACAGAAACGTCAAGAGGTGAGGGTACCCGAAAGGGTATTCAGTCGGTCCGACCACTTAGTACAAGGAACTCGACACTAGTGGTCGGCCCAACGACGAAGTCGACGAGGGTACGGGTGGGTTATGGGCCCGCGCCGTCCTTTCGTCGCTCCGGACGGAATGAACGGCGTGTGCGCTTACCATAGCCCACCCATAAAAAAGGGCTATGATATATCTTACCAATGACTATAATCATAGCTTCGCGAGCAGATCGAGTCGTCTGAAAGATAAGCACTTAATATTTAAGTAAGAAGAAAACCAGTATTAAGACATGACACTATTAATAACTTCTAGTGTAATTATTACGTATATGTCTCAATCGTCCAACCGTCTCAATCAATCAATCTATGTCGTATTATAATTATCATTTTTAAGATAAAATACGTAAAAACTACGTAACGTTTGGACTTATTTTTATCATTGTAATATCACACGTGTTTTCATAATAGATAGTTACTATTATATCATTACATAAATGGCCGTCAACGCGTTAGATTGTGTATATTATTAATATAAAATGATTAATTGAAACACAATAAACCTAAAGTGCTCATATTCACAAACAGAAAATTCTATTTTTAAATGCCAGTACTTTTAGGGTAATCTTATTGTAATTTCAACATAAAAATAAATACAGAAATGAATGCATATTTTTGGCATATCAGTAAAAACCACGATTGTTTTGATCTACACGTGACTACTAACTGTTAATATCTATATAATTTTATCTCAACTGCTCGGCTGATATACGGTCAATGTAGGGATTTAAAATAATTCATTACGTCATAGAATACGATATTAATCATTTTGAATTGTTTCAGCTTCGATGTGGAGAACGGGGGTGGTGCGGGGGGTGTCGCGGGCGGGGCGAGGTCTCCTCTCGAGGGAGGCTCGCCATCCACCGCGCTCGTCCTGCAGGCCATGCCGCAGCGCCGCGAGTCCTTCCTCTACCGCTCAGACTCCGACTTCGAAATGTCACCAAAGTCCATGTCGAGGAACAGCTCCATCGCCAGCGAAAGGTAACATATCAATTTTAAAATAATTTCATCACACCTTTCAATCAATATAGTCACACCTTATACTTACATGGTATTTTTCTTTGTCCAATATATGTAGATTGTATCTTTACATAATAATATGTAATAGATGCATTATCCCGTCTAATAACGAAGTCTACGAGTCTACGACTGAATATAATGCCGATCGTAGAGCAATATCAATTTTTCTTTTTGTAAATACATATTATCTATTTTGAGATATCTTAAGAAGTATTACTATTTATGTATACATCTACGTAAAGGATAAAGCTTCGGAATAGGATACTTTATTTTTACCTATCACTCTGAGCCACAGACAAAGCTTTAGAGCTGCGCATGACGTAGGCATTAAATACTCTGTGTTTGTCATTGATGCGGGAATAAAACGGTTCGAGAGATTTTACTTTATTACATATTAGAGACTCGTATTACCCTTTTGGCTATATTAAAAACCTTAAAAGGTATGACCTTTACTATAGCGATATCAAAGCGACTGGATGAATACATTATATGTTTCGAACAAATTCCCCGTAGCCGATTGTTAAATTGATCGTAGGTGATATATTTGGAGCCTATCGTAACTTAAATTTATTTTTAAATATAGATATATAATGTATATATATATATATATATATATATATATATATATATATATATATATATATATATATATATATATTTATCTGTCCCAAATATTTTACATAGGTTAAGCAGGGTCAGATTAACCCTATCAAGGCCCCTCGGCAATGCAAATCTCGGGTCCATGAGCAGCAGTATCGCTTACCATCAGGTCTGTTTTCTCTTTTGTCACCAACAACAATAAAAAAGGAATAATATTGAGGGAATATACAATTTAAAAAAAAATCGTTCGATTAAATGTTTTTTTTCTTGGTGCATTCTCGGGACCCCTAGACGGTGCGGGGCTCCTAGGCAGTTGCCTAATCCACATTATGGTTAATCCGGCCCTGAGATTAGGCAATTATTGAAACTCCTATTTTTATACGAGGCATGCCTTTTAAGTTTTGTCGTTTGAAGAAAAAAACACAACTAGAACCTTATAGTACTTTTTATTGTTTTTCAAAGTATTCACCGCGTAGCTTTTCCATTCGCTCAAATCAGTTATTATAACATTTATTCCACTCTAAAGTGGGTGTTCAAAATGGCTGACTTGAAAGCGTCGACTGCTTTTTCACCGGACTGGAACCTTTGACCACGAAGACTTTTCTTAATTTTAGGAAATGTAGAGAAATCGTTAGGGCTTAAGTCAGGACTGTATGGAGGATGGTCAAGAATTTCTACTTTTTCCTGCTTCAAATACTCAAACGTTTGACGAGCGCTGTGTGAGCTTGCGTTGCGTGGTGCAGGATGATGCGTCGCTTTGAGTTAGATTTTCGAAGTTCGGCGATGATTTGTGGTAAACAAACTGTGGTAAACCACTCTGCGTTAACTGTTCTACGATCTTCAAGTGCAGTAGTCGCAACATGGCCGATTTTTCCAACGAACGTGGCCACCATCTTCTTTGAAGTGCTGCGAGAACGAACAACTTTAGTCGGCTTTGGCTCGTCTTGTAAGACCCAGACTGTAGATTGTTGTTTGGAATCAGGATCGTAGGCATAGATCCAAGATTCGTCACCACTGATGATGCTGTAGACGTGATTTGACTCTCCTCGGTTGAACCTTTGCAGAGTTTTCTTACACCATCTGACGCGGGCCGCCTTGTGATCGTCGGAAAGCAGATGCGGTATCCAACAGCAAACTAGCTTTCTCACACCAAGCGCTTCATGCAAGATCTTCTGAATGGTTGTCCCTGAGATGCCTAATAGAGCCTCTATCTCTCGATACGTCACATGACGATCTTCGAGAATTAGTTGTCTCACAGCAATGATGTTATCTTCAGTGAAGGCGGATTTTGGGCGTCCTTCGCGAGATTTGTCACTAACATTAGTATGTCCACGCTGGAATTCTAAATACCAGCGTTCGACAGTCCGCAGACATGGGGCTTCATCACTGAACACAGATATTAGCTCTTCAAAACACAGAAGCCGTGTCAGGCCTCTTCTAAAGTTGTAGAAAATTATTGCACGAACATTTTCCTTAGAAAGATTCATGTTCGTACGTAACCTGACAGATTCCAATCGACGCTGTGACTAAACAATAGCATTAATCCTAATACATACTTTCAACTGTTTTGAGATTCAAAATTTAAACACATTCGAATATAGAACAGTTCCAAATTTAAAATTGCCGGGCAATATGGAAACGACAGAACTTAAAAGGCATGCCTAGTAAATTTAAGAACAATAATGAAATATCTACGTTATTAATCTGATTGATAATCGTTTTATGAGAACATACGAGTACTTTATGTAGGCGACGTCGATTTGTATAAAAATAAAATGTCAGAAACGTGATCAGGAAAATACAATAAACATAAAAGCTTTGAATGCAAAACAGCTACACACAAATTATCGATTTCATTTAAAATTTCATTATCTCCCATTAACATCGCACATAAGTAAACATATTTCTATTATAATATTATTTTTTACTGTTATAATTCATAATTTACACATATCTTTACATATACATACCGTTATTACAAATTTCTTTAACACTTTTAGCATACGTATTTGTATCTTATACCTACAAAGCTTCTGTTTCGTCTTTTTTAAATTCATTTAATTAATGAGCGCTATAAATAATTAAATCATCTAGTAAACGTTCAGATTTTTAACTAACATTCACTTTATAATATGGTTTTGATTCAAACGCTAATATTTTACAAATTAATTAAATTAATCGAAATTAATCAATCACTCTCAGAACTTACATTATCAATATATTCTCATCATCTACTTACATACATCCCACTGCTGCATTCGAGCGTCCTTCATAATAGGAGGGGAATCTTCGCCATAGTAATTAGATGGGGTGGTATAATTTTTTTTTCTAGTTTTCCTTTGTCTTGATGAATATCAACAAAATATTTATAAAGGTATGGGATAATTATGCCACCAATGTCATACAGTAATTAAAATTAGGCTAATCAACTTCATAATAAAGAACAATAGGCATTTTCATACACAAATAATATTTTCATGTCACATAGTCCAAGAATAACAAGCATAAATTTGAATCCCTCTTGTTTTTAATATACTTATTACTTAGAATAATAACGTATAGAAGGTAAGTTCACGCACAAAAAGTGAGGCATTTCAATTGGAGCCTAATGGAGCTTACACCGGAACCGTTCCGTAATGTATAAGTCATTGTACTGCACGAACGTACGCAACTCTTAAAAAATAAATAGGTAATTATGACGGTTTATGCATTCAAATGGTGTCACAACACATTTGAAAAATATAAAAAGATTATTAACATTACTTTTAAAGGTAATTCGACGATTTATGTTAATAAAAACAAAATTAGATTTCATAATTTGTATAGTGGTGTACGTGTGTAATCGTCTGCGCGCCATTAGTATTTTTAGATTAAAATTTTGAAAATTCGAAGTATTGACACTATCCTTCTATACGTTATTATTCTAAGACTTATTAATTAAATTCAAGTATTATCTACAATTTTCAATCAAAATTTTCTGTGTGGTGACGGAGTAAGAATACAATTCACCACCCCCTATCGTACCCGTGGGTGATCGTACGAGACGACTAAGGGATATAAAACGCATATAACATCTATGCGAGAGGAGGAAAACTCGAAATAAAACCCTATACCAACACGTTTGACCAGCGCGGTATAGTAGGTCAATTACCCTTCCATTATGGAGGAGGCCTGAGCCCAACAGTGGGACGTATATGGGCTGAGATGATGATGATGATGATTATCTACAATTGTCTGGCATTTTATACTGCTATATAGGAAATAAAGTCGCAACTTTCTTGTTACGCTACGTGTCATCTTTTCAAGATCTAACTTTGAATTATTAAAAAAAAAGTAATTGTAATTTTATTAATTTAGATATTTTATATGTTGATGAATGTGCTACACTGTTACACCCGTGTGTCTATTTAACAAATCTCGTATTGATGTAAATAAGCAAACATGACTTGTGATTTGTTTAATGTTAATATCACGGTACAGCATAGACAGGTGAACAAATAAACGCTATACAGACTTATTTATTTTACTCTATGAACAATATAACAAATAGAAGTATTAAATTTGTGATTAATATAAAAAAACCGGTGGGCATTTGCAACTAGAATTATCGGAGCGGATGAAGTATGTACTATCATAGGTACTTATTGAAATATATTTAAGATTATGATGGCAAATTAATAGCAGCTGCTACCGTATTATGCCGTAAGAATAATGCAGAGGAGGCAATAATAATTTCTTTATTTTACATCTGTCATTCGACAGAACATTGCAGTTGTGCTCCAGTAATAACTTCAATATGCATGAAAAAATATGAACAAGGGAACATTTGCAACTCTGTTATTTATAATTCAAGAATAAAAGTAAGCTCCATAACCAATTACTATAAACTATATGTTGTAAAGAACTAACCAGTAGCCAGCTTAACTCACAAACAACCTATATTAAGGATAGCATGCGTATTCGCATATGTGATCTTCTGTCTCGCTTGTTACTCATACTGTTTTGTACCAGTAAAAGAGCCAACAGTATGAGAACGAACACTATGCTGTCGCAATCACTTACAGTGCCTCTCACAACACTACTCCAGCACATTTTGATGTACAGCTGACCCCGCATATCTGTAAACGCGACCTAAGCCTTAATTTTCTATAAAAAAAAATGTTAAAATTAGCACGCTTGTTTCTATGACTTTATAAATAATGAGGATTTCAGTATTGAAATGTACCTAAATCAATATACAAGCATGTTATTTTTGACAGGATCTTAGCGAATTAACTCCTGTCCCGCTTAGGTTCCATAACGATATGTGTCCTTTGATATCTTCGTTCTTTCTTTCTTTTCCTTATTATTTAATTGCTTGCAGATTCAAGGAGTCCGAGGCGGCACAACTGGATAGAGCGTACGTATTTTTAACAACGCACGTTCGTTTGTAGTATAGCTACACCGCTTGATATTGTAATTTTCTTAGCTTATTGTTTATTCTGCTTACGTTGTTTATTTTTTATATGTGTGCTAGTGTTATAATATTCGTATCAATATTTTGTATCAATTATTACTACGCGTTTTTTATTCGCTTTGTTAAAATTAAATATTTTATGCGAGGTTTTTTTTGAATGTTGTGTGGTGGCGATTACGAATATTACCTACCCTTACATTGCTCGTGTCGTAAAAGACGACTTAGAACTTAAGACCTGGGCCAGCTGTATCTGATGTCTCCTGATCAACAATTCGTCACGTTCTGAAGGAGGGTTGACGTCAAGTAGGCGGCCCGTCATAAAATGATTATGTAATGTCAATAACTTTTGCTATGTGTACTATTATTTGTATTGTTTAGATACAACTTGTGTTACAGCTAAGGATAAGCTAAGTTGTGAAAAGGTTATAGCAAAATATTTCGCATCCTAAATGAAATCAGATATTTCAGCATAAAACTTAATATATATTTATGTATATAACATCTATGCAAGAGAATCAAAACCTTATGCGAACACCTCTTTCCAGCGTGGTATAGTAGGTCAATTTCCTTCCTGTAGTGGAGGAGGCTCGAGCCGACCCGAAAGAAATTGACCTTACTATACCATGCTGGTCAGACAGGTCGGTATAGGGATTCGTTTCAAGTTTTCCTTCTCTTGCATTGATGTTGTATGCGACATCTACGAGCAAGATAGGGAGTAGTGAATTGTATTCTTACTCCGTCACCACACGGAAAATTTATGATATTATCGTCGTTATATCAAATCTTATACGCCCCACTGCTGAGCTCGGGCTTCGTTCTCAATGGAAGGGAAATTCATCTACTATACTGCACTGGTCAGATGGATTGATATAGGGTTCATTGCCTGTTTGCCTTATCTTGCATATATGTTATCTGCATATTATATCACTCAGTTGTCTTTTACGATACACACGGGCAAGAAAGGGAGTGCTGAATTACATACTTATTCCGACATCACAAGGATTTTTATGATTTTAGACATGAATATAATTCAATACATTATTATGTGATTAAAACTGTATTAACTTTTGTTATTTTATCGCATTAGAGATAATAAGTATCAACAACATCCAAAGTTTTCCATATTACAAGACAAGACTGTCTCATTTGTTTAGATCCACCTGTGACTGCTCTCATTCTGGTTTCATTCCTTGGCTACCTTCTGTAGAGTCATATGGACGCAGATTCTCAGTAAGAGCCTACCCTCTCGTACTACGCAGGGAAGCCTGTTTAAGGCGCGGTACTGCGTAGCACCAAAAAAGTACAGAAACCGATTTTAGCTTTATCATACCTTTGCCTTCACTTATAAATTTTGGCGTATTAATAATTAAGCTATTAGAATTGTGACAATAATTAAAAAAAAATATTAAATTGCAGATTATTCATAACATTCGTTTTTAACCATACTATCATTAACATTGCGGCGATGTGGCTCGCGACACGTCACGTCTCGTTTCCGTCGGGGGCGAAAAGTGGCCCACAGAGAACCGCTTTGCTACGCTGAATATGTCAAAAAGATCGTAGCAGGTGGAGGGCAGTGGACTCTGCCTACCCCTATGGGAAAAAAGGCGTGAATATATATAAAAAAAAAAAAAAAATATCATTAACACATATATTTGAACACTGTGTATCAAAAATTAACCCTATATTGTACCTATACATATATACTTAGTAGTAGTTCAATTAATGACGCCTCAATTGGACTTAATTGGATATCGTTAATAACTGCTTAACGATCTCATAAAGTGCGTAAGATACGTGAGAAACTAATACTTAAAGATTAAGAAACTTCTCGATTGAAATCAAATTACAATAATTAATAGACTTGTTCTCCTTCAACAAAATATGTATAAATTATAATTGACATCTTTAAATTCGGTTAATTTTGTTATTGATTTTTTTTCTTTTAATATAACAAACTTCTTTATCGTATCTATAAGACGATTTATTATGCTGTTAGGAATAGAATTGTGAGAGGATTTCCCTATAGATTGAACAAAGTAAACATTTTATAAAATGGTAACACTATTTTTAATACATCTTTCAATTTATGAGATAAATTGTTAAAGGTAAAAGAATATCCGCCAAGGCTTTTAGGGTTCTATAAAAGAAGTTACATAAATTATTTTTTTCATTCATTTATTGTAGTACATATCGTTACTATTAATATATATGTATATTATGCATTTTGGTAGTTGAATTCCAATGGCTTCATAAATCCTAGGATATATAGGTACCTACTGGTATTTCTTTAATAGTTTTTTATAACCAAGACCTTTTTATTACCTTTAAAGGTAATTATAGAAATATCTATTCAAAGAAATAGATATTCACAATTGAGACGTGCTTAGCGATCAACATAGAGTCAAGCAGAATGTAGCTCCCACCTTTGATATAAAATCAATACAACGGCGAGCGGTACACCACCCAGACACTTCTTTTATTTTTTGCATGAAATATATTAACATCATAGCTTTCTCACTAAGTACGTTCTTATATCTGATTTATCTCTGATATCGGTCTTGCTGGGCCTCGATTTTCTCTTTTAAACATTGATTACCGGCGCCCACCGTTGCTAGTTTCTATTAGCGCCAAATTTATCCTCGGGCGCCATCGCGCGCTTTCGGCGACGGCCGGGCGTCACGCGCGTTCGCTGAGCGAGTGGGACGCCACCGCTCGCGGAGCGCTCCGTCTGCGCCCTCGGCCTCGCACACTTCCATTGATAGTCCGCGCGGGCTGCTGGTGACACGTCACCTTCCATGCTCAGCGACACGCGATGCACCTTCTCTTTATCACGCTCTACCGTCTTAACCCCTACTCTTAACTTAAACACCAACTATTTTTTGACTTAAAACATCGGTGTTATTTTAACGCGAAGTGAACCCACTATAAAATCACAGTTTACGACAAACAGCAACGTGCTTATATTTACTTCGAGTGTTTGAGATTTGCGGTTGAACGATTGGACACCGTCGAGGTCGTTCACTGATCTTACAAGTTAGCCCGGTTGTCTGTGCACTACACGCAATTACTAGTATGTATTAATGAGTGCCAAGGCTGAAGTCTAATCTTCATTAATTAATATATCAATATTAAAACGATTAGTTATATTAATAAAGATTATTGAAACAATAAATAGCCCGTTGTGATGTTTTCAATCGTTTGCTGTGAAACAGAGGATTCACTTATATACTACTGTCGAATGTCGATAAGGATTTCAGAGTGAGATAAACTTATCTGAACATATGTATGTTTATGTGATAGGTTGTTCAATGCAATAAGAGATTAGGGTTACTCAATTGTTATTCCATATTGACTTTAACTTTTGTGGTTATATAATAAGGGACGGGAGTCGTCTCGCGGGAGATCCGCGCAATAACAACTGTGTATGATAAGTATGACAGTGACTATGGCAGGCTAACAATAATAGAGTGATGGGCATACGTGATTACCGTCATGATATGTAGTGAGTAGTGGTAAGAGGAACACGTGATGCAGCGGTCAGAATCTCAGTCGGAGCGGTTGGGCGCCGCGGGCGGGAACTTATCGTTCATTGCGAAGGGCTCCGCCTCAGAGCACAGCATGTCTACAGGCGTGTCAGCCAGCACCAGCTGCAGTGCCAGCACCCTGCCACGCACACTCAGTACTAGCGTGCTCCGAATTAAAAACAGATCTACGTTTTGGGAGAAGTTCTGGGACGAACGCACTCGACGCGATGCGTGAGTAACATGCTTTCCTTCCTCATTAAATACTGTTTTACCATAATACGTATGTATAAAATAAAACCCGATAATGTTACCTTCCTCAACAGTCACAAAGACAACTATAAAATAATTCCAATCAGAATCTGTATTTATGTAATATTTAACACAATATTTGACGTTTCGTATTCTATCTCTATATCAGTCAACAATAATAATTGATAATCTTAGAATAATAACGTATAGAAGGTAAGTTCACGCACAAAAAGTGAGGCATTTCAATTGGAGCCTATTGGAGCTTACGCCGGAACCGTTCCGTAATGTACAAGTCATTGTACTGCACGAACGTATGCAACTCTTAAAAAATAAATAGGTAATTATGGCGGTTTGTGTATTCAAATGGTGTCAGAACACATTTGAGAAACTTAAAAAGGTTTTTAACATTACTTTTAAAAGTATTTCGACGATTTATGTTAATAAAACCAAAATTTGATTTCATAATTTGTATAGTGATTTGCGTGTGTACGTGTGTAATCGTCTGCGCGCCATTAGTATTTTTAGATTCAAATTTTGAAAGTTCGAAGTACTGACACTATCCTTCTATACGTTATTATTCTAAGTTGATAATATTATATTAATAAAACTCATCATATATTTCATAATTACTGGATAGTATACAATAACTATTTTAAACTAATAACTTAAACATAGGAATGTCGTAATAACTAAGATGTCACCATCCACCAAATTAAATCAATGCCACCAAATAACGATGTCTAGTCATTTACACATAATTAACCAATACATTCATGTAGTATGGGTTAAATAATATAATGTATCGCCAACATTTTACCTTGGCGATTGTCCTAACACACTACTAACGACGTAAGCAAATAACAAACGGTAACAAAAATATCTCGTTATGAAGTTCTAATACCAACTCGTTTGGCCAGTGTGATATACTAGATAATTTTCCTCTTATATGCCTATTCTAGGAGATTAATACTCAATATTCCGACTAATCATAATATCTATTGAGAAGAACTATATGTTTATATTTAGTAATTCATAACGTAATATAATATCATCATAATATATACATTTAATTTGCATAATAATCTATCATCAAGGTTAGTATACTTTAATTAACCATTCAACGACATTAAGAGCGTGCATCAAGCGAAGCACTCACATTTACATAAAATCTATATGTATTTGGTTCAATTTACTTTTATTACTATGAAATATACTAACAAAATAAATAATAGTTATATTAAGTACTAGCAACCCGTCCTCGCTTCGGTTTCAGTCGCCTTATCCGCGTAGCCCTCGTTCCCGTAGGAATACCAGGATAAATATACCTTTATGTTACTCTCTAATATTATAGCTTTCCATTTGTGAAATAATTTTTGATATCGGTTCGGTGATTTAAGCGTGAAAGCGTAACAAACAAACAAACTTACTATCACATTTATTATATTAGTAAGGATTACACAGAAAGGTTTTCATAGCGATACGTAAGAAAGGAGTTTAAAAGAACAACCACATATATACCATATAATAAGTAAAATTGAAAATTTTGAATAACCCCCGACACAAATTAAAATAATAAATAAGTATTACATTCTTTTCAACAAGAATTATCAATTAAAAGTCATTTAACGATTATACTGGCACGCGTAAAGCCCTTAATCGAGTAATCAAGCTCCATTACATCATTTTGGAAAAGAGCTGATGCTCTTACACTTCTAGACCGATATTAACCAATCATAATTAAGAACCGCCACAAGGAAAATTATCAAATGAAAAAACCGAAAAACCGCATTGAAATTGGTCAATCAGTTTGTGAGCTACGGTGCTACCCACATCACATAATCACCACAGACATCGACGTCAAACTTTTAAATAAAACCCCTTTCTTTACGTCGGGGGTTAAAAACTAATGTTAATAAACCAAACTAATATATAATAAATTAATAGATACTCCTACGTGTATGTATCTTTCAGTAAGCTAATAGTTTTAAAAGGATGAACGCTCTAAGCCATATATAACACTACATTTATGGTCCGCCCACATCAACTATACAATATGCATACAATAGATGATAGTAAATTGCACTAACCTTCACTGTGTCGGTTAACTGTAATAGCTAGCATACGAGTATAGTGCAGCTCTTTATATCTATAATCACATACCTGTTATATATTATATTAACCGAGCATAACTTCGTCTACGTTACGTAAGAAAGATATGATTAGAGAATGGGTCGTAGTAAAAAAAGGACACCCTTTTGTAAACATTTTATACTGATGCTCCGTTCCTATTAGTTATTGTGTGATGTTTTATTGCCTTTCTCGATACAGGGCCTAATCAACACTAAAAGAATTTTCTAATTCGAACCTGTAGTTCCTTAGATTAGCGCATTCAACCAGACAAACTCTTCAGATTTATAATATTAGTATGGATATACTTTTATTGTTGTATTTATCCTCCAATAAACCTCCAATAAATCTCAGTTCAAGAATATAAAGTTCGACGTAAACAGTTTACTACACGTTAATAAAGTATTGAGAAGTATTGAACAACAGTCGGTCAACCGGCCATTAAAAGGTCCTAAACAAAGATTTAAAAAGCTGCTTCTAGATACGTAAATATTAATACTTCCTGTAATAAGAAATCCTGACATTGCATTATTTCTTTTTTTGCTAAATTTATGTACATAAAGGTAGTTACTGTATAGTACAAATTTTATATTTATTTAAAATAAGCAGCAAAAATAGAAAGACAGAATCTTATCATTTCTAACCATCATCATAGGTCTACACTTATTCCAATACTAGCAACCCGCCCTCGCTTCGCTTCGGTTTCAGTCGCCTTACCCGCGTAGTTTCCGTTCCCGTGGGGATGCCGGGATAAAATATAGCCTATGTTACTCCCTGATATTATAGCTTGCCATTGGTGAAAGAATTTCTGGAAACGGTTCGGTGGTTTAAGCGTGAAAGCGTAACAACCAAACAAACAAACAAACTTTCGCATTTATAATATTAGTAAGGATATTTGAAGTCTAACACTGTATTCCTTATTTATTAAAATCCAAGTAAAATAAGAGCAGAAGAAACTATAAGATCTATTACTTAATTTTAAACTAAACTGATCTCAACTTTCTCGCTAATTTTATTATTGGTCATCTTCCGACTCCTTTGTTGTATCTCGTTACAAATAGACATCATCCGCCATGCGTTTAGATTTTAACGTATCATTGCTCCCCTAAGTGGATATAACATGAGTAAAAATATATTAATTCTACTGTTGCTTATGGGACAAAATATTAGTTGGCTCATAATGTGTTCGCTGACCATAGAACGACCAAAAAAAATTTGCTCTTACTCGCGGAAAATTATACTTTGTATTTATTTGTTCAGGGAACTTTATTTTTAGTCCATGTGGATACGAGTATAATTCACCACCCTACCCGTGAGTGTCGTAAAAGCCGGACTAAAGTTTACAGTATACAGTTATTATGCTTATAACATCGCTGCAAAAAACTGAAAACTTGACCTAAAATCCGATATCTACATGTCTAAGAAGTGTATTGTAGTAGGTAATTTCCCTACCAGTCTAGATGAGACCTGATCCCAACAGAGGAACTTATATGGACAGGGATCATACGATTTTGAGATAATTTATTTGTAAAATTGTATTGGGACCTTTTCTGTAGCACATGGATAAATAACGTCAATCAACTAGGTGTAATAGACAGAATACATATTAAAAATACTATATTACATCAATAATACGTCATATTTTACTTATTGTAATATTTTATTTACAAAATATTAGTTAAATATTCGTATATAGTTTTGTGTATTTGCTATATTAAACGTACATTTTGCAAAGTAGAGTTAAAAAGGCCTTAGGCAATTATTACCAGCCAACCCTTAGTCGTTGCAGGGACGAATAAGCGAGTATCAAAACAAAATTGCCCCTTTTCTCTCAACAACATAGTTTATATGCTATTCTTGTTGTTATAAAAGTAAAAAGTTTTGTAATCTGTACATTTCAAAGGCAATATTATAAAATAGTCATGTTTGCAACTGTTAATCTATTAATTGCAAATAAAAACTCGACGACATAAAGCATAATATCTTATAAAAACAGAATTTACATATTATAAATATCAACAAATCTAGTAATAAACTGTGAATAACGACGAGCTTGGGATTCCAAAAGATGTTTATTGGCAAATATTATGAAATCGATTATTATCCTTATCTATAAATGAAATATACAACAAACATAATGTTATTATATATACGAATAAAACTTGTTACGTAGATATATATACATACATGGGCATGAAGTAAAAGATATAACAATGCCAAATACGAGTATACACGCGCGTGCCATTTATCATTAGATATAGACTAATGACCTATATGAAAGCTAGATAATAACCCGTAAGTCATTAAAGCCTCTATATGAGTTCTAGTAAGATTTCAAAACAAATGGAACCTATATTTCTATTTAATATTTTGTTAAATAATTTCTTTTACTTAATTCCCATACATCATATCCTTGGAAATGCCTTTTTTATTGCAAACGATAGCAAACGAATAAACGGTACACATGATGATAAGCGATGCTGCCGCTTTTCGGAATTTTTCTCGCTATCTACCGTGAAGAAAGTAAAGGGAGTGTGAATGTATGCAATACGATTCGGTGATAGGTACTAAAGACATCACCAAAACCCACCATACATAAATACTTTCAGGAAGATGGCCTTCCAGCTCTCTCGCTCACCAAATGAAGCGTACTCATAAATTACCACTACTTAGACATCGACTTTCTGCGTGAATGTGGTACTACATCGTACGGGCCGGCCACGGCTATAGACAGACAATTATCAACAGTGTGGTTCTACCACTTTGACTGTATGTAGTTCCAAAACAGAATAATTAGCTCACATTTCGCAGGCCTTATAGATAACGTAGAGATCTAAGTAGCAATCTATGTCGCGAGTTCAATTTCCACGGGGTACTAATCGTTCTGGTTAAGTCTGTTTGTAGTTTATTTCCGTAAATTATTTGTCCGTAAAGTCTACCGCATCTCGAGAATTTGCTTCTTAGTGGTGATGGGTTCATCATCGCATCATCATCATCGCAGCCCACATACGTCCCACTGTTGTGCCACGGCATATAAGATATTAACTTATCTTACATTGCGTAAAAAAATTTGTACTGGTTGATATACAAAAAATCCTCAGGTTTCTTGTATATCAACCATCGTTATACAAAAAAGCTCACAGGTTTTTTGTATAAAAATGGGTTCGACGCAATATGTAGAGTAGGTACATATTGCGTATTGGCATCGTACATATAACTTTTGTCAATAGTATCACGATGACCCGCCTACCTGACGTCAACCCTCCTTGGTAATTTAATTATTAACTATACAGATGGAGATAGCCCAAGTTGATTTAAAACTTTAATAATCTTTTATGACACCCATGAACTGTAGATATTGGTAGTAGATATTTAGATGTTCATAACCGCTACCATACAGCTAATATACTGAACTAGATATGATCCTTATTTAATAGTAGCAACCCGCCCTCGCTTCGCTTCGGTTTTAGTCGTTTTACCCGCGTAGTGCCCGTTCCCGTGGGAGTACCGGGATAAAATATAGCCTAGTTTACGCCCTGATATTATAGCTTTCCATTGGTGAAAGAATTTTTGGAATCGCTCCAGCCGTTTTGAAGATTACCCGGAACAAACAGACAGACAGACAAAAATTTTTTAATCTGTATTTTAGGCATAGGTGTCGTGCAAATAACCGTGTGAGCATGAAAAAAGCCTATTATTTTGACATTACAAACAGACACTCCAATTTTATTTATTGGTATATATGAATTACTAAATATAAACATATTCTTCTCAATAGATATTATGATTAGTCGGAATATTGAGTATTAATCTCCTAGAATAGGCATATAAGAGGAAAATTATCTAGTATACCACACTGGCCAAACGAGTTGGTGTTAGAACTTCATTACGAGATATTTTTGTTACCGTTTGTTATTTGCATACGTCGTTAGTAGTGTGTTAGGACAATCGCCAAGGTAAAATGTTGGCGATACATTATATTATTTAACCCATACTACATGAATGTATTGGTAAATTATGTGTAAATGACAAGACATCGTTATTTGGTGGCATTGATTTAATTTGGTGGATGGTGACATCTTAGTTATTACGACATTCCTATGTTTTAATTATTGTATTTAATTTTAATTATTGGTATAGATTATAGGCTATATTAAACATTCGTTATAATGTATAGCATATATAATTAACTCATATAAGATAAATGTGAAAAAATACAAGGAACAGCAGTGTTCTGCTTAACAAAAACAGTTCTGTAAGCGCGGTAAATTTCTCACATAATGATCTCCATCACGATAGCCATTATTTTTAATATGCTGAAAAATTCTTCACAGAACACAGTTACTTTAATCCAACAATAGAACACTTTAGTATATGAAGAGAAATACACGAATTCTAAATCGTTACAAAATGCACAAAGGTTATCTCTTAACATCTGCATAATAATGTTTACAACAATCTCTCAAGCTGTGTGTATTGCTGATTCACTGTTAAAGTATATTCGTTTCCATACGGATATCATTATGCTCGATTAGTAACAGAAACACAAATTTAACAACAATGACCCTGATATAAATAGATTATTCTGATTAAGTTGTTTACTTCATAAAAAAGTAGCTACCTAAACATTTGAAATAGCGTGATCCAAATCATTTGAATCCTTGTATGATTATGCTTTAGTATTACATAGTATTTTCATAATTATTTTGGTTGCTACGCGGTGTTGTGTGGTAGCGGCTACGAATACTACCAATACTTACGTCGTACCTGGGTATCGTAAAATACGACAAAGAGCTTTATATTGACCTGTGCCATTCCATTTGATGCTGTCTGGTCAACTATACATTCCCAGTAAAGGTTCATGCCTTTAAAAAAAGAAAAAGGCAGGCGGCTAGTTATAAAACTATTGCCAATAACCTTGCTGTATATACTATGGAAGACGATTACAAATGAAATTTTTTTTTTTTATGGGTGGGCTATGGTAAGCGTACGCGCGGTCCAGTCCGTCCGGGGCGATGAAAGGACGACGCGCGGGCCCATAACCCACCCGTACCCACGTCACCTCGTTGCTAGGCCGACCACTGGAGCAGATGTGACTTGTCGTCAGTGGTCGGCCCGACGGAATATCCTTTCGGGTAACCTCACCTCTTGACGTCCTGGGACGTCGGTCGCCGTCGCGCGATCAGCCTCTCCGCGGGTGACGGACAATTCCCCGGTCCGATCACCCGCGGCCTCGGCTAGGGCGGCATTAGGCGCAGATACTCGCGCCTGCGCCGCCCGAGTCGCCGGCGACGGAACGTGTCGCCGAATAGGAGCTCTACTCGCACACGATCCGCCGCCTCCTTCCGTGAGATTACGGCCTCACAGAAGACGGCGACCGCGTCTCAGTTCCTGACGCTGTCGAGCATCTCCCTGGCGATGGTCGGCAGCGCGAGGTCGGCACCGATAATCGCAACGAGTTCACGGCGCTCCCCCTCCCACGCAGCACACACCTCGAGCGTATGCTGCGCCGTATTACAAATAAACCTGAATTGCTCTTTAAATATTCTTCCAATATAATTTAATATTAATTGAAATGCTTATTTATGAAGTCCAGTAATAATAGGTTTCTGAACCCTATTAGATTTCTTAAAAATCTACTTTTACGTCAAAGAGGCCATTATTTAATGTACTCAGTTTTTAGCCATTTGAGTTGAAGGTAAAAGTAATATACCAGGGTGCTGAAAGATAATGGAAGTTACATAAATTACGTGCCTCCATTTTGTAGTGGTTGTAATTTAATCTGCATCCATATTCAGATTTTTATTTCGAGCTTCAATATTTTTAGATTAGCGTCTATATTATTCCAAAATAAGCGCGTAATTATACACTTTTGTTTCCTTGTAGCGACGGAATAATAATATAATTCCACGTCATTTGTTGCTCGTAGATGTCATAAAAATGTTTAAGGGATATGATGAAAGGCGTAAAATATTGGATATGTGCTTGCTTTACGACATACTCAATGAGCGCATAGACTGCCCGGAGTTGGTCGCACAGGTTACTTTTAACACTCCCTTGCGGCGCACTCGTCACACCCCAATGTTACACGTGCCTCGGCACTCGACTAATTATGCCAAAAATTGCGTACTGACCCGTATTGCTCGAACATACAACACTGACTTTTCTCAAGTTGATATATTTAACTGTACTAAACCTACATTTAAAGCTCAGTTAATAAAAATGATAAAGAAAGGTAAATGACAAGCAAATATGCTCTTACCACTTAGCTCAATAAATTATATTGTTGTGTTAAATAAGTTTCTTTATTTTTTGTAATCAAATGTAATGCTGTATTTTTCTTTTCTTCTTTTTTAAATTTAATTTGTAGTCCGTTCGCATATATTTAAACTTACCCTAGTTAATCAGGGAAACCTATTATTAGTCATAGAATACTGTAGAACACAAATTATGTAATTTATTATATGTATCGCTGTTGGTTTTCTAAATAAATAAAATAAAATAAAAAAAATAAAATAAAAAATATAATAAACATCACTGCAAGAGAAGGAAAACTCGAAGTAAAATCCACGTACTATGCACCCTTCTCCCGTCGTACATATTGCTAATAATTTTATGACCGGCCGCCTTCCTGATGTAAACCTTCCTTGATAATGTAATTATTAACCAGATAGCATCAGATGAAGTTAGTCAGAGCTATGTAAAGTGCTTAGTCGTCTTTTACAACACCCACGAATAATGTAAGGGTTGGTAGTTGTTGAGGCATACAAAAGGTATTCAATTTGCAACCGGGCGACATTTGTAGCTGCCATCACATAGCACAATTACCATATACCTAGTACCATAATATTTACTTCCAATGGCTGTACGCGGCGGTCCGGTCGATGGCCCTGTTCGCCGCACCGGTGTGGACGGGGTCCATGACCGTCCGACTTAGGGCCCTTCTGTGGCGACCACAGAGGGTCACGGCGGTCAGGGCCATCCGCGGATACCGCACGGTGGCGACGGAGGCAGCGTGCCTATTGGCTGGGACTCCCCCGTGGGACCTGGAGGCGGAAATGCTCGCCGAGTTGTATCGGCGGGTGTCGGGGATGCGCGGGGAGGGCGGTGTTGTTTCCTTGAGGGAGCTCACCTCCTGGTGCGTCGACGCCCGCCGAGACGTCATTGCCCGTTGGGCAGTCCGGCTGGAGAGGCCTCGGTGCGGGGTGCGAACCGTGGAGGCCTTCCGGCCAGTGCTGATGCAGTGGTTGAAAAGGCGGCACGGGGTGCTCTCCTTCCGACTAGTGCAGGTGTTGACGGGGCACGGGAGCTTCGCCAAATACCTGCACAAGGTCGTAAGGAGGGAGAGTACACCGTCCTGCCACAACTGCGATTGCGACGAGGACACGGCGCAGCATACGCTCGAGGCCTGCGCCGCTTGGGCCACGCAGCGCGGTGAACTCGTTGCAATCATCGGTGCCGACTTGGGACGCGGTCGCAGCCTTCTGCGAGACAGTGATCTCGCAGAAGGAAGCGGCGGATCGCCTGCGCGAGGAGCGCAGCCTCGATGAGGAGATCCGACGCCGGCGAATAGGGCGGCGCAGGCGCAACTACCTGCGCCTCATGCCGCCCTACCCACCGAGAGGGCGACCGCGTGAGGAAAGACCGACGTCCTCCCCGAGAGGGGGACGTCGGTCGATGGGAGGGTACCCCAAGCAGGGGGTATTCCGTCGGGCCGACCACTGATGACAAGTTAACTCTGCTCCGGTGGTCGGCCCAACGACGAAGGCGACGTGGTTTTCGGGTGGGTTGCGGGAGTTGCGTGCTTAAGCTCCTCTGTCGCCCCGGACGGAGTGGTGCGGAGGCGCGCCAACCGCAGCCCACCCACAAAAGAAAAACCATAATATTTACTTGTCATTTTTATTTATCTACTATTCTATCTCTTCTATCTATTTCAGCTCATAGATGTCCCACTATTATACTCGATCTTCCTCCACAATAGGCGGGAAATTGACTTATACCACCCTGTTCAGATATGTTGGTATAAGGTTTTATTTCGAGTTTTCTTTCTCTTGCATAGCTGTTATACGCATATCATATCCCTTAGTCTTGTTTTACCGTACCCACGAAAGCAAGATAGTATGAGACGAATTGTATTGTTACTCCGTCACCACACGGAAAGCTGTTTCTAGCAGTTTATTTATTATTTTACTTTTAATAAATGTTTAAAATGTTAATTTTTTAAACATTTGTATAATTTAACTATTAACACTACATTTGCTTCCTTTTAATTTTAAGTTAAATTTACTCATATAAACAAATTCCCTCACGTAAATCCAATTTAGATCTATAATCTAAGTGAAATCGTATATTCGAATACATCTAGCCAATTGAATCGACTAAATTTGTATCCTAATCAACACCATTCGTTATTCGCTCCAGTTAGTCCAGTGCGTTTCAAATGAACAACTTACTCATTTACATACCTAAGTTAAGTAACTTATGTAAATGAGTAAGTTGTGTAATGATTTATAGAGTCGAATGATTTGAATGAAATCATTCATAGTCGCGCATCGCTAACTCAGGCTTTAATAACTCCTTGGGGTTCACGCAAATAGAACTTGCGTGGGAATCACACCCACGGTGCTTGCTATTTGAAGTCGATACTTCAAGAACTACGCAATGAATATGTCCTATTCTTTACGAAATTTTAGGAAGTGTAATCGTTTTGGATTCCATCCTTAGATAGGTAAGGTATAGGAGTCGAAATTGATTCTAATATTTTAATTACACATATTGAATTGATTGCCGTAGCGGAGGACTTTTTGTATATTAATTTCAATAACTATGATAAGTTTATCATTTTAACTGACTCTAAAAGCTCACTGCAACATTTGGCTCGTTGTACCTCATTTGAGAGAGGCATACCGATAAGGTATGGAATTATGCCTATACATATATTAGAATAAATTTTAAAACTGAATTTTTGTAACACCTACTAGACAAACAAGAAGGCTATATATAGGCTATATATCATCATGCTAAGATCAACAGGAACGAAGCACCAATGAAGAATGTTTCAAAATCGGTTTTTTTTCCTTTTGAGAGCTTCCGCTGAGTAAACGTCTAAATTTTCGCAAAAATCATGTGTGACATATTCGTATTATTAAAAAATATGTATCTACGTAAACAAAGTCTTAGGTTAAAGTTAGCGTTAGCCCAAAGTATCTATACCACACGGACGAAGTCGCAAGCAGAAGCTAGTTTCTTATATAATAACCACCTATCATATTTTATAGGACTACTATGAAATAAATATAAATATTATTAATTACAAATAAAGCAACTACATTCATTCGCTTCAATTTACTTTGGTAAAGAATGTCTCCATTTCCCCTTCCGCCCGCTACGACTTGAATCATAAAAGCAATTTTCTCCGTAAAGCGAAAGCAACTCGCTAAGGGTTCTTCGCTGGTAAATCTTAAACACAATTTATTGTACAATAAAACAAAATGTAAACCAAGTACTGGATTATTTCTATAACTTTCCAAGCCAATTTCTATTTAAATCCACTATTTTCAGTTGGAATTTGCCATCCTAAGAACTAATAAATTTTAAAACACGCAAGATCTATCAATGTGTAATATAATATTGTCAAATAGTTTTATTTTATTTTCGTTGAATTTTCTAAGTTAGACGCAATGCTTTTGAAAGTCAATAAGATTATTTACGTTCAAAAGCATTGCGTCTAACTTAGAAAATTATACAAATATTTACTTTCAAAAGCATTGCGTCTAACTCAGAAAATTCTACCAAAATAAAAAAAAATAATTTCTACAATCAATTCTACTAAAATAAAAAAAAAATTCTAAGATAAAAATAATTAATCACATTGTAGGTATTTTGGGTAGATACCCAAAATACCTAGAATTTGATTAATTGCGACTAATACAGCAATATTCGTGTCCAATACCTGGAGTGTTGAGGATAAGAAGCAATGTGAAACTCGTTACTATTGCCTGGTTGAACTTGCAAGTTTCAGCCATAAACTTATATCCCAACTGTAAATGAGAAATTCTACTTAGAAAATCTTTCAAGTAAGAACATGACATTGTTAATTAAAGTAACTGAAAATATTGTCACTAATATATACGATATTCCGTAAAGCGATACGATATAATTACATATTTCTAAAAATAACACGCTTTTCCTGCCTCTCAATCATGCGAAGTCACGGGAATATTTCCCCATACCGGGCAACTTCGCCAGAAATGCAAGCATCTTTCTTTTCTTTTTGACAGGATATGTTGATATTTATCTTAAAAACTATATGGTTGAAACTTTTTAGCCAGTTATTGGAATTGCAAAAAGTCTTTCGAAACCATTTATTTCAAAAGAATGCTGTCATTTTAAATTTTGATTTTAGAAATATAACTCTATACAAGATAATAACTGATACATACAAATCTTCTCAATATAGGCTGATAGCGAGGCATAAATCTGCCCTGGAGTGTTATCTAAAACAGAGAGGTGAGCACAGAAAGGTCAACAAAAAACTCGAAAGCATCATAATTACTTGGCTATTTATCAATCAAAGTTTGACTTATAAAATGTATATTAATTACAAACTCATTAAAAACCATCCTAAGTAACCATAAGTAAAAACTTGATTTTATTTTATAATAATTAGTCTATAACTCGAACTGTCGCGTGCAGAAAAGGTAATTATTTGGACAACCTTTAGCAACATAACGAGTATGAAGTTAATTTAGTTGTAAAAAGATTTACAATATCAACTAACATAGACATTTTTATAGTTTTAATTTTAATATTATTTATAGCAGTGAATCTTGTTAGCCTATAAGTAAAACATGATCTTTTGTTGAGATTAGGTTTTCCGTTTGGTGACGGACTAAATATACAATGCACCATTCTAGCCCGTGGATATCGCAAAAACAACTAGGGAATTAAATATTTCTATAACATCTATGTAAGAGAAGGAAATCTCAAAATAAAATCCTATACCAACACGTCTGACAAGCGTGGTTATAGGTCAATGTCCCTTCCATTGTGGAGGAGGCTCAGGCCAAGCAATGAAATGATGAGGAAACATGAATGAGTTAGCCCGACTTCGAATACAAATATCAAACGCAGTTTTTTTTCCTCTTTTATTATTAAACTAGGTACATATGTAATTCGCTTAATCTGCTACAACAACTTGTCATTAAAATTTCTTGTTTATAAAAGAACTAGCAACCGGCGGGATAAAATATAGCCTATGTTACTCCCTGATATTATAGCGTTCCATTGGTGGAAGAATTTTTTAAATCGGTTCGGTGGTTTAAACGTCAAAGCGTAACAAACAAACAAACTTATTTTAGCATTTATAATATTAATAAGGATTGTATTATTATTTTAGAACAATTTCACAGATAGTAAAATCTACTAAATTTACTATTTGTGGAACTCAAACAAAAGTTCACATTCAAATATTAAAAAATTAAATGAAGGTAGAGAAACATATTAAATTAAACTATTGAATTATTTAATGAAATTAAATTATTGAAATATTAATATGAAATTATAGCAATATCTGTTATTCCCGTTAATGAACGTTAAACGCATTAGTTTTCCATTACGTAATTTACACTATATATACGTCTCGGCAATGTAATTACCATAGAGAAAAATAATATTTTATTATGTATTATTATTTTCTCTTTGTAGTACGCTGGAAAGTAATTACTTATATTATATTAAACCTAATTTGTTAATTGACCATAGAGAAATAGAAATGTATTATCAATTACCACAGAGTAAACATACGCTGCTTCAATTATTATAAAAACTTCACGAAACTATTTGTTACAATTACAATTTTATTGATACAAAAATAAATTATTTATATATAGATATTACAGATGAATCGGTATCGGGAATAATTTTAAATTATACAAATATATTTTATTGAGTCATCTTTATTTTGCAGAGATTTTGCCAAAATAGTTTCAAGTCGTTCAATATAGTGAATTTATTTTACTAATAATAGCATATCGAAACACTCAATGAATTATTAATAATAATAAAATCGAATCATGAGGTATGTACAATCCAATATACAATATTAAATGTCGGTATATAATCAGAATTATGTCCAACTCCACTGTTGGACATAGACCTACCATGAGAAGAGAATAACGCCATAGTAATCACGATTGGCACGTTTGACGATCGCATTGATGTTATGAATTTCCCAGGAGAGGCATTCTTCTGGTTTTTACAACTGCCTTACAAAATAATGGATAGGGACAACTTGTATTACTAACTCGTCACTACACGTAGTAGAAATATTAATAGAATTATTTACTTTAAAATTTGCCTACAAATATATTAAATGCTAATGTTGAGTACTTAAAAATATTAAAAATCTATAAACTGTGTACATACATATATTTCTGTAAAAACCCTGTTCACTTTTTTACTACCGGTGTTGTCTCCAAATACACCTGATTTTTAATAAAACTTGCCTTTTGCGTTCTTGCGTTCGTTTATTATAACTTTTTTTTGGGCAGGCTATTATGGTCTGAACGCACGCTCTTCGTTCCGCCCAGGGTGACGAAAGAGCGGCTCACAACCCCATAACTCACCGTATTTCTCCCATTCGCCATTGGGCCGAACGCTGGTACCGAGTTCCTTGACGTCGGGTGGCATCAGTCGCAGGTACTCACGCCATTCAAGTCGCTATCGGCGGATCGTATCGCTGTAGAGGAGTTCCAACCACGCACGATCGGCTACCTCCATTCCTTCCGTGAAATGAGTGCCTCGCAGAAGGCGGCCGCCGCGTCCTAGTTCCTGACGCTGTCGAGCATTATCCTAGCTGTCGGTCGGCACCGATGATTTTGATGAGTTCACGGCGCTACTCAGCCTATGGGGCACGCACCTCGACGTGTCCTCGTCTCAATCGCAGTGTTGGCTGGACGGTGTGCTCTCGCTCCCCACGACCATGTGGAGGTACTTGGTGAAGCCACCGTGCCCTGTCAATACCTGCACTAGTCGGGAGGAAAGCACTACGTACCACGCACGCAACCAATCCAATTAGCACTAACTGGAAAGCCTCGATGACAAACACCGTACCGAGGCTTCTCCAGTCGGCCTGTCCAATGGGCAATGAGGCCCTGGTGGGCGAGCGTCGCCCACCAGAGCGGAACTGGGCAGTCACCCGGCGCGCGCCATTGAGACCCACCGGTAAAGTCCGACGACTGTCGGCGTCTCCAAGTCCCACACGGGAGTCCCAGCCAACAAGCACGCTGTCTCCGTCGCCACCATGCGGTATCCTCGTATAGCCCTGACCACTAGGGCAGAGTGCCCTAGTGGGCATCACAGAGTCCTCAGCGGACTAACCCCGCGTACAGCCGTCGACACATAGCACTGGGTCCGCCCAACAGTTTATTTATTATAACATACATTTTGATCATCAATTATGGCAAAATCACTATACAGCTTTGATGCTTGAAGGTTAGATTAAAGAAAGCGAAAATTCAAAAACTCACTAAAATTTAACTCGCCCAATTTCCTAGAATTAGGTATTTTCTAGTTCCTCAAACTGTCGATCTAAATTGAGTTTTTGGCGAAATCCTGGAATCGTCATAAAGAAATGCTTAATACTATGTTCAAATACAAGTAATACTACCATGTAGAAATGGCAATAACAGTGTACAATTTCCATGAACTGCCAATTTCAATATTCTAATCTAAATTGTAATTGCCATTCTGAGTTGCGTATCACTATCAGAGTAGAACACAATTCAACTAGATAAATCCAACTTCAAGAAACTTCTTTCAACGGACAAAATCTTACTTAACTGGGCAACACGTACATTTTCTCATTCAATTAACGTTTTTGTTTTATCCAGTATAAAACAGTAATCGTAAACAACACTGGAACTTGTTGCCAAAATCTAGTCTCACACTAATAACAACCATCACAGCTTATATATGTACGTTCCACTATTGGGCTCGAGTCTCCTCCAGAATGGGAAGGAAATAGACCGACTATATCACGCTGGTTAGGCGTGTTGGTATAGGGTTTTCTTTCGAGTTTTCGTTCTCTTGCAACGCGGTTTTCTGCATATTTTATCCCTTCGTCCTTTTTTACGACACCCATAGGTAAGAAAGGGGGTGGTGAATTGTATTCTTACTCCGTCACCACACGGAAAATAATAACAAAGTTCAGTATAGCATTTTCTTGGAGGTCTACATTTAGCAACCATAACGCTTGGCAGAATTTTATTATTAAGAAAAAAGAATATTGTGCTTTATAGGGTTCCGTACCCAAGGGGTAAAACCGGAACCCTATTACTAAGGCTTCGCTGTCTGTCCGTCCGTCTGTCTGTCATCAGGTTGTATCTCAAGGGGGCTCCCATACAAAAAACGTGATTTTTTATAGATATTGGAACCCTTCGTGGGCGACTCCGACTCGCACTTAGCCGGTTTTTTAAGTAGGTAATAGTAATAATAATGAATACAGACCTCAAGAGTTATTTAGTGGATAATTACAACTAGCAACCCTCCCTCGCGGGAGGGTTGCTAGGCGAGTAAGCGAGGCGACTCGCTTCGGTTTCAGTAGCCTTACCCGCGTAGTTCCCGTTCCCATGAGAATACCGGGATAAAGTATAGCATAAGTTACTCCATCTATTGACAGCTACCTAGAACTAAACTATTATCAGAATTGGTCTAGCTGTTTTGAGGATTATCCAAAACAAACGGGTCAAAATGTTTTAAACTGGTTTTCAAGTATAAGTATTTTGCAAATAACAGTGTGAACATGAAAATAGCTCCCTACTTTGACATTACAAACAAACACTTCAATTTTATTTATTTAGATGTATAGATTGTTGTTCTATTCCTATTAGATATTTGTAAAGTTATTTTACTCCATGTGAATTATGTAACTACATGCCGAGATTTTCAGAGTAAATAACTGCCTTCTGAATCTAACAGATAGTCTCCCAATAGTAAATAAGTTTACATGCGGAGGACATGTGTGCATAACCGAATAAGCGCCACCGTAATATGGAAATGAGGTTTTATTCAATTTAAGGTCCGTACGTGATTTGGCGTGTTTCACATATAGAAAACTATTCCAAATTAGAAATTAAATCAAAGCTGATTCTTAACCAGCAGAACTCATATCAACCTAATTTCATTTACACATTTATATAACCTATTATTTTTTATTTGCTCTTTAGTATATTTCTAATTAATCCACATCATTATATATACATCGCTATACTATAAAATGTTGATACTAATATTTTTACTACGGTACTTATCCAGATGTAGTACAGGGTGACGAAATAGCGTATAGTATCGAATTATTGTTTTCATCTATACAAATAAATAAAATTCAATTGTCTGTGTGTAATGTCAAAATAATGGGATTTTTTCATGCTGATATAGTTATTTGCACGATACCTATACCTAAAAACCAGTTTAATAAATGTTTGTCTCTCTGTCTGTTTGTTTGAAATAATCTTCAAAACGGCTGGACGGATTTTGATAATATTTTACTACCAGGTAGGCTGTCTGTATAAGGAGTAACTTAGGATATATTTTATCCTGGTATTCTCAAGGGAACGGGAATTACGCAGGTAAGGCCACTGAAACCGAAGCGAAACGAGGGCGGGTTGCTTGTAATATAAAAAACTTGTAAAAGTTTCTTAAAAAAAACTCACTGTTATGATCATTTTTCTTACATTTCTATATTGGTAGCCTATTCAAGAGCTACAAATTCCTATATTAATAATAATTCAAATTTTTATAACGTAAATATATTTCTTTCCTGGTAAGAACAAACATTATTTTTCCTCTTTTTGGTAGTATCACAGCACAATAATTAGCTTTATATTGATACAAGTATATATACGATATAATGTAAATAATAAAACTATATAAGTATTGATTGTATTATTGGCTTTTCCTCGTAAACGTTTTGTATTTCTCTACGCAGAATCATCCACTGTATGAGCATAAAGTGTGAATATAGACAATTAAAAAAAGATATAAAAATTAATTTACACATAAAATCTAATTGTTTTAAAATAAAATAAAACAGGAGATTATAAAACACGCATAAATTATGTATATATCTAACTAATCTTTAGATTGTTGTTAAAACTTACAAATCAATGCTTCCTTATCTATGTAGCCCTTCTACTTAGCCCATACTTATGTATTGTTGCCCATAAGTTTTCTTTTTATGCCTACGGTGGCAAACGAGCAAGCAGTACCTGATGGTAAGTGTTGCTGCCGCTCATGGACCTTTGCTAGGCCGCTGCCTACTGTGAAAAAAGTGAAGGGAGTGTGAATGCGTGCAATGGAGTTCGGTAAAAGTGAAGGCATCACCAAAACCCACCACACGCAAACACCCTTAGATTGTTGGGCCTCCGGCTCTCTCGCTCACCGAACTAAGTGCAATATTGACTACTCAGGCGTCGATTTTCTGCGAGAGTGTGGTACTACCCGGGATGGACCAGCCCGCGCCTATAGACAGATAACTGTCAACTGTCAACTTTCCTATAATAGATGAATCATAAGCCTACTCTCGATTCTAGCACGATGGATTAGTTTATAATCTTATTACGAAGTTTCCTCTTACAGAGATACTAAGCTAACGAAAAGGTGATGACGAACTCTATTCCTAGTCTACTATGATTTGTGCCTATAGTAGGTTATATCCGAACAAGAAATAGATTAAACTGGATGGAATTCTATACATTCCACTGCTGGACTTGATCATTCTTCACACTTTTTTTTTTTGTGGGTGGGCCGCGGTCGGCGCGCCTCCGCACCACTCCGTCCGGGGCGACAGAGGGGCTTAAGCATGCAACTCCCGCGACCCACCCGAAAACCACGTCGCCTTCGTCGTTGGGCCGACCACTGGAGCAGCGTTAACTTGTCGTCAGTGGTCGGCCCGACGGAATACCCCCTATTGGGGTACCCTCCCATCGACCGACGTCCCCCCCTCGGGGAGGACGTCGGTCTTTCCTCACGCGGTCGGCCTCTCGGCGGGTGACGGACTAATCCCCGGTCACGTCACCCGCGGCCTCGGCTAGGGCGGCATGAGGCGCAGATAGTTGCGCCTGCGCCGCCCAGTTACGCCTGCGCCGCCCATCATTCTTCACACTGGGAGGGAACTTGATCTACTATAGCATGCTGGTCAGACAGATTGATATAGCTTTTCATATCGAATTGGTCTTCACTTGTATAGTTGTTATATGCATAATATATCACATAGTCATGTTTTACAACACCCACAGGCGAGATAGGGGTTGCTAAATTATATTCTTACTCCATCGTCACACGAAAATTCCATCACTTTATTTTATCCATTGTATTACAATTCTCTACATTTCTATTAATTAAATGAAGAGACACATTCTAATAAAGCATACAATATTGGGTCAAAAAGTTTTGTAGAACAACGTAGAACTATTCGCACCTTTAGTTAATAGTTTATTGCTTTTCTCCATTCAATCATGTAGATGAATATGAATCCATCTTGCAATGTCATTCAATGTAATGTATCGGATTCTATATTTATTTGTAGACGCATAATTTTCTTCATATTTTATGCTTATTATTAGCACGTCACCTATCAATCTTCCCACATTTTCGTTTCATTGATAATGTAACATTAAAAAAATTTGTTAACATTCAACACCATTTCAACTAAAATGAGTCTTTGTTAATTGTAACGTTCGACAATTTAGTAATTCTGTGTGATCAGGAACGAGTTTAATATTGAAAGAAGAGTGTGTAAGAGGGGTGCGATGAATGGTGCTTAGCGCACATTTATGTACAGACAAAGTCTCTATAGGAAGGTCGCCTGGCTATGCATAGGGGCGTGCTTGTACCAATCATAGTTTAAGGAAGTAAGAGCTAGGTATGGCAGAAGAAGCATGAAAGAAGAATAAATTCTGTGGAAATGAGAGCGCTATGGAGCATAATTGACGTGGAACAGAGTGATTAGGAAACGTTTTGGTACGAAAGTAGATGTAGTGACAAGGATTGAAAAATTTATGTTGGTTTGGTCATGTAGAGAAAATGAATGAATGTAGATTGACAAGGGGAATTGATAGGGCGAATGTGAACTGAAGTTTTGGAAGGAGAAAACCAAGGCGAACGGTCCATGATCAAATCGGGGATGTTCTTAAAAAAGTCCAGGTTAACAGTACCCTAAACCGAGGAACATGAATGAGGAGCAAGCGAAAGTGGTGTGTCAAGATCGTAGCAAGTGGAGTGAAGTGGTCTACTAGCCCTATGGGAAAGAGGCGTGAATCTATGTATGTATGGGAACGAATTTAACCGACATAGCCACAATATTAAAAAATTGAACTGGCAGTGGGTTAGCGACATTGCTCGTCGAATGGACAACCGCTGGGGAAGGAAGGGTTTCAGGTAATTAACACGAATAGGAGAACGCAGCGTAGCGCGGCGCTTCACCAATTAGACGAAGTGCCATTCGATAACATTAAAGGGCTTATGAATGAATGAATATACTAGTTTTAAAATTATTCACTATAATATTATAAGAAATTGATTTAGAGAGACCAGCACAACATTGTATTCTACGGTGGTAACGGAATTCTGACGTGTAGTTGACGTAGTTGTAGATAATAGACTATTTGATATGCAATCATAATAATGACACGGATATGATACGAATAGAACGACGATACGAAGAAAATAATCCATTCACCACTAGATACAAAATTTAATAGGATATTACCAATTATACAGAGATACGAACACGATGACTGCATTGGACAAATAATTCAAGTATAGGTACTTAGGAGAGGGAGTAAGTTTTAGCAAACTATTACACCTTTTTCAATATTATCACCTTCATTACAGCTCATATAAATCCCAATACTAGTCTAGAACCTTCTCCGTAATAGGAGTGAAACTGACTTTCTATACCACGCTGGTCAGCCGGATTAGTATAAGGTTTTATTTCGAGTTTTCCATGCATATATTTTATCTCCATATAATCCCTTAGTCCTCTTTTCGACATCCACGGGCAAGAAAGTTAGTGGTGCATTATATTTTTACTTCTCACCATATGGTAAATTTATAATTTACTATATTAAACTAAAAAAAATGCTATATTAAATAATAGGTACATCATATGCATTTTTTATAAAATTAGAGTAGTTTATATCATACAAAATTTACTCGTATAAATTGCATTTTAAATCGTATCGCTATGGCCTGTAGAGTACCTTTATCATTTACAATACATATTTTTAATTAACTTTCTTTTTAATCCCCATGAGGGCTACATTTTTTATTGTGAATTAGTGTTAAAAAAGGATAAATAGGCGTCTCAATTAACAGTTTGTCATCACTGTCTTTATAAACCCGAGCCCTTCACTTAATTACTTAAAGTGGTCATAGTTTATTTTACATTCACATAATCCAGGCAGACCTCATCATTCGTATCACTCTTCATACAATACACAATCTTTTATTTAGTCTTATTTCTTCAGAATCATTTTTCGAAATTATTTTTCATAACGTTCTATGGGCAATGAAAAAAATGTAATTTTATACTTCATGTTTATGCAAATCAAATTGTGTTTAGAATTCACAGTTTGAAAACTATAGTTATTTTTTCATCCAAAATAGGATACGCAATCATTGAATTTTATGAAACTTAGGAAATTCCATAGCCAGTAACTTAAAACTAAACAAGAACGAACAATTCTATTTTAGGACCACGATATCGATCACTTTCGAACATTATTATTAAATCAGTGGCTCAATATCAATATTGCTTATAACTGAACAACTTTCATGGAGTTATTTCTTTTTTCTTTTTGAAAAGGCAGCGGCTTTTTACTCGGAATAGATTTTTATATCACAGGAAACTTTAGAAAAATATGAATAGCAAACAGGATAATATCTACAACTCATGTCACTAGAACACAGGACTTACACAAGTCTGTTTAAATACATTTAGAAACTTTAGTGTACGAGGTTAATACATAAATATTACTACATCATTCCTTTCACCCATATGCCTTTCCATGTCTACTGTTGCTCATTATTCTTTCCAAGCACCGATACTACCATGATTGTTACGCTTGGCGGTTTAGTAATCCAATTCTGTTATAACTTTTTGGATATAAGAAAACAATTTACCACTCCTTTTCTTTCCTGTGGGTTTTGTAAAAGACGTCTAAGCGATATAACATGCATATAACATCAATGCAAGAGAAGGATAACTCGAAACAATACCCTATATGAACACGTCTGACCAGTGTGGTGTAGTAGGTCAATTTCCACTCTATTTTAGTGGAGGCTCGAGCCTAATAGTAAGACGTATATGAGCTGAGACGAATGCGTTTTACGGTGCCCAAGGAAAATAAAGATGGACATAATATTTCTTAACGCGTTACCTCATCGGAGCTTTCATTAGGTGAAAATATTAGATTTTTTTGGACATTAATTTTATAATATATTTAATTAAATATATATTATATGCAACTTGTATTTCATACTATTGCGACGCAAAAAGAGGGATTTTTAACGTTTGTTTGTTGGTGTGTCTGAATGTCTTAAACGAATAGGGTTTTTTTTTACTGATATGAGTCTTTTTTGTTTGAAAACTGACGTGGTTGAAATGGTTCTTGACTACAGTTTATGATTATCTGTTCACTTTTCAAGGTCATCAACTCTTTGTTATCTGCCGAAGCAATCATAGACGCGTAATGTAAACGTAAATTAACATTCGAAACACCGATATACGATGGTAATCAGATCATAGACCTCTAAGATCGGAAGCAAAATTCTGGACTGTCTGTTAGTAAGCCCTTGATGGGCCTACTAACAGACAGTCACACAGACAATCTAGTCTCATTGTAATCGCTTTGCTAATTTTATTTTAAGAAGTGTGAAATAAAAATATAATTATAACATTTATGAGTAATCCGATTTAGGTAACTCTAAAAAATATTTAAAAAACATACTCTCGGTCTTTTAACTTCGTTAATAGAGCCTATTCATATTTTTAAGATAAGCATCGATGCGTCAAGGGACCGCTTTTTGGGATGTTCTTTTTGGGAAGGGCTTTTCTTTAATTTTTAATTTTATTAATTCTTTAAAACTAGTAGTATCATTATTAGATCATTTAATGTAAGAATTTATAGTTTTGTAGGAGTTTCATCTCATCATCATTATCACAGTCAATATACATACTGGTGGGCTCGGGCCTCCTCTATTGTGGGAAGGAAAATAATCTACTATACTACGGTCAGACGTATCGGCATAGGGTTTCATTTCGAGTTTTCTTTCTTTTACATTGATAATATCCACATATTATATCCTTTAGTCGTCTTTTATGACACCGGATAATTATTTGTATTTTACTCCGTCACCACACGCAGAAGTTCAAGAGCAAGTTAATAAATTAACCAATGCAAAATATACGTTTGTCACTGTTGTGTGGTTAAAACTATCTTCCTTAGAAAACTTGCGCAGACATTCTTGAAAATATGAAATTCATTGCTGCTATACATACATTAACAACAAACTAGGTGTTTGAATCTTATTACAAATCTTCCTAAAATTTCAAATCTTCTATAAGCGAATACATTTTGGATATATAGTAAAAGTGATTACTATCAACACTTTGCGAAACATGGTTGTTGTTCTGAAATAGTACCTAGTAATAATTTTTTTGACTAGTTTGCCTAGGATATTATACTATTTTAGAATTGTAGTTAGTTGCGCCAATTTTTAAAACTATTTGCCATAATAGTGGCAATACTTTTTTTTTTCACCACGATGAGTGAAAGTGAGCTGAAAGTCAAAAATCTTACAAAATTTATGGAAAAAACACAGTTTTGGTTAATTTTTGTGTAGAAACTATAGACATTCTGGGATTTTTCATAATTGTGATATTAGCACTGCTATCGAGCAGTGCTACTTACGTTGCTCATACAAAAAAAAATCACTGAATTATTTGTAAAATTGTAGCAATGGCACTTAAAAATATAATAAAGGGTGTCCATTTTTTAAAGATTTCACTTTTTTATTCGTAATGAAAAAAAAATAAGGGTAGAATTTTTTCTTTTTTTTTCTCGACAGTCATAAGTAGGCTCACCTGTTGGTGGGCACCAACAGGTGAGCCTACTTATGACTGTCGCTTATCGTTGAATTTTGGGACACCTATATATATATATACATATATATATATATATATATATATATATATATATATATATATATATATATATATATATATATATATATATTTGCTCATATAGAATATATATAGTTTATTTTTTTATGCTTGCAACAAAGTTGTTTTCATTCATAATATAGGAGAGCAACTACTTTCACTTATGGATCTTAAAGGTCGGCGAGATAATATTAAGCAGTGCTAATTGAACTACGTTTTATTATTTGTGGATTGCAGAGACAAATTTATATACTTATTCATTAGCGGTAATTCAGACATTTTTCTAATTATTCTCCTCTTCTCAGTTCATAAGCGTCCTACTGTTGTGCTCGAATCTCGGATTGAAAGGCAGTCGACCTACAATACCACGCTAGTCCAATGAATCAATATAATATTTAATGACTAGTTCATACTCACTTAAATACTACTATTATAAAAACATTACTATTATAAAAACTATTGTTACGTTTGTTTTTACATTACGAATTCCGGGCGGGAGAAATAAAAACATTTAGTTAGCAAGATTATTGATTACTTAAACTGAGAATACTTCGGACAATCCCTGTCTCTAATCTATCACTTATGGCGCGCTCACGGTTTTCATTTTGTTTGCCTAGAGACGATCACCTAAGAGTAACAAGAGCAATTTAACCCCACGTTGATGGATTTAAAAATATATGACCTTTCTATTCAAAAATTGCTACTAATTGATATTGCCTGACCCTATTGGATGGACTGAGAATTAGTCCACCATCCGCAGAGAGTCCGGTACGGACAGTTGGCGTCCACACCATAACCTACAAAAAATGGTAATTAATGTTTTAGTGAATAATAATAACAATTTGATAATAAGGTTATTGACTTACATTTTTCAAATTACTGCGATAATTCCGTGTCGTGAGAAAGTGAGAACACACCTCGTCTTTTCTCGTGATTATCGTGAAAATCCTAAAGTCCGAGTAAGGAATCTAAGTAGATTTACTACAAGAGAAAAAAAAAACAAAATAATACCCAATAACAAGTTAGCTGGCTCAATCGCAATTTCGCTAATCGCAATTTTATAATAATGCTAGCTGACCCAACAGACGTTGTTCTGTTCAAATAAGCGCCACCTACCGGGTCCAATTGTAAACCATCCTCAAATCCCCTTGAACATATACAAAAAAAATTTATCAACATCGGTCCAGCCCTAAACGGAGGAGTTCAGTGACATACACATGTACACAAGAAATTTATATATAAAGATACTATGTTAGTAATAGACTAATTGCAGACATTAGGAGGCCTATTGCAAACAGTAGAGGCGTATATTAGTCAAGAGAAAAAGGCCAAAATGCAATGTTTTAAAATATATTAAGTGTCGGATTTTAATCCCGCTTCGCTGAAAATTAGTGGTTTACTAATTAAAACGATAAAGCATTTACTTTACATATTATAGGCCAAGCCTATTCTTCTTTTTCTGAGTTCAATCGGACACGAACCCATTGACAACAGTAATAAACTTTACTATGAATACCTATATCATAATGGTTAATACTTATTGGGGTATTTCGTGTTTTTCTTCTATTGTGCTGTTATGAGCTTACGTCCATTGACAGTCCTTTAGTATACTCTCGAAAAAAAAACAGATATTGAATTGTGGTTGTCTTGCACGTAGGTGTCGTAAAAGACGACTAAGGGATTTGTATGCAGGAACATTTATGCAAAAAAAGGAATACCTCGACATAAAAACTCTATACGAACACATCTGACCAGGTTAATATCCCTTCCATTGTGAAGGCGGCCCGAGCCCAACAATGCGACTTACGTTAGCTGAGTTGATGATGGTGATGATGATTGAATTGTATACTTACAACAATCGTAAGTAAATTTGATATAGATAAATATATAACAATATCTTTATATATAAATTTCTTGTGTATGTGAACTGAACACTGAACTCCTCCTAAACGGCTGGACCGATGTTAATTAAATTTTTTATGTGTAGTCAAGGGGATTCGAGAATAGTTCAGATACACAATTGGACCCGGTAGGTGGCGTTGCTGTCGATTTCAATGAGAATTTCTTTTATTTTATTTGAACAGAACGTTTGTTGGGTCAGCTAATAGTATATAATATACTAACTTCATATTAGGCTTCATTAAATATTTTGCCAGAACTCATTTTGTACCACTCTGTAGCTTAGTTTTCTAAATAACTGTGGTTAAATAGATTACAGGAAAAACTGGAGAGATAATGTATCATATAAATACTCTGCCATCACTGAGACAACTTAGATAGTATTCCTAACTTAAAATTTATTTGTTGATTCAATGATTATAAACACCGCCAACATACATATAATAACAAAAAAAAATATCATCATCATCACAGCTCCTTATACGTCCCACTGCTGGGCTCGAGCCTCCTCCATAATGGGAGGGAAATTGACCCACTATATCACGCTAATTATACGGGTTGATACAGGATTTTATTACCAGTTTTCCTTCTCTTGCATAGATGTATGCATTATAATATATAATCCCTCAATCATCTTTTAAGACGCCAGACAGGCAAAGAAGGGCTGTTAAACTGTATTCTTATTCCGTCACTACACAGAAAATAACTAATCCATTTTGAAGGCGACGTCTTGGTCTTCGTATTACAGGAGGATCGCTAAATTAAATGTAGTATATAATAATTCGTGTGATACCGATACCTAACAATCTTATATCTTTAAACGAGCAATTCTTGTATATTATATACCTATATATATATATATATATATATATATATATATATATATATATATATATATATATATATATATATATATATATATATATATATATATATATATATTCAGGATCTCGGAAACGGCTCCAACGATTTTGTTGAAACTTGGCATACTAGAGGTTTCGGGTCCAAAAAATCGATCTAGCTTTTTTTTTTATGGGTGGGCTATGGTAAGCGCACGCGCGGTCCAGTCCGTCCGGGGCGATGAAAGGACGGCGCGCGGGACCATAACCCACCCGTACCCACGTCACCTCGTTGTTGGGCCGACCACTGGAGCAGATGTGACTTGTCATCAGTGGTCGGCCCGACGGAATACCCTTTCGGGTAACCTCTCACCTCTCGACGTACTGGGACGTCGGTCGCCATCGCGCGGTAAGCCTCTCCGCGGGTGACGGACAATTCCCCGGTCCGATCACCCGTGGCCTCGGCTAGGGCGGCATTAGGCGCAAATACTCGCGCCTGCGCCGCCCGAGTCGCCGGCGGCGGAACGTGTCGCCGAATAGGAGCTCTACTCGCACACGATCCGCCGCCTCCTTCCGTGAGATTACGGCCTCACAGAAGGCGGCGACCGCGTCCCCGTTCCTGACGCTGACGAGCATCTCCCTGGCGATGGTCGGCAGCGCCAGGTCGGCACCGATAATCGCGACGAGTTCACGGCGCTCCCCCCTCCCATGCAGCACACTCCTCGAACGTGTGCTGCGCCGTGTCCTCGTCGCAACTGCAGTGGTGGCAGGACGGTGTGCTCTCCCTCCTGACAATCTTGTGCTGGTACTTCCCGAAGCAACCGTGCCCCGTCAGCACCTCACCTGCACCAGTCGGAAGGAAAGCACCCCGTGCGTCCGCTTCAACCACTCCATCAGCACCGGCCGGAGGGCCTCTCCGACACTAAAAAATCGATCTAGCTAGGTTTTATTTATAGAAAATGTTCTTTTGTCGGTGTTTTTAGCATAACAATAAATGACATTAAATTTTAAAAGAATATGAATTCAAATTTCGTTGTAAATGTTAGGTAGGTAGGTAGTTACGGTAGCTCAGATGGGAAGGTGACAGGTTTTAATTTTGGTATTTTTTCAATCAAACAGCGTCGGTTCGAATCTCGGTGTTATTATTATTCTCTTTTTGTAATTTTTTATATATATATTTTTCATTATTTATTTTTTATTTTTAGTAATATATATCTAAATAAATTCGACAAAAATATGTCGGTCAACCATATATTTATCTAAATACTTGAAAGTAAACAAGCTCAGAAAAAGAAAGTTAAGCACCTACATTAAATTGTGGCGACTTGTTGAAAATAATTACAAGCATTGTTTTCAAGGATTTTAAAGGTAAGATATTTGCGAACTGTATATATAAGGTTTTTAACTACAAAATTGTTGTTTTGTATAAAATAATAGAAAGTGCTTTGCTTTCCTTTTTGTTATTTATTAAAGTATTTTCAATTAAAGTACTTAATTAAAAGTCTTCCGTGTGGTGACGGAGTAAAAATACAATTCCCTACCACCCGTGGCTATTGTAAAAGACGACTATAAAACGCTGGATTTTATTTCGAGTATTCCTTCTCTTGAGATAGATATTATATGTGTATTATAATATCCGTCTGGCGTCTTTTAAGACACTCACGGGTGATATAGGAAGTGGTGAATAGTATTCTTACTTCGTCCACCATACGAAAACAATAGGTACTGTTTAATACGTCCAAAATTCGTGGACCAAATTTTCGGTCGACCAAAGGTTTCAATTTTCAACTCAAAATTTTCAGAACAGAAGCGGGCAAACCAATAACAGGTTTTATCTTTGTTTATATATAACGTATATCCCGTAAACGTCAATATGTTGCTAGCAGCTAAAGCCGTGTTTCTCGTATTCCATTATTAATCATTTTTGTAATGTAACCATGATAAGGGGCAAAATTTAAATATTATGAAAGCATAAATAAAACGAATATTTTTTATTAATATATATTATTTGTCTCGTTACTAGTCGTATATTCTACAGCGTTCTGTTTATAAACAGATACTGTTACAGAGGAAAACTTTATTTCACACTGATTGTATCTATATATTTTCATAATTCATTGCAATGTGCGCTAAAAATAAACTATCCCTTCTTGTAGTAAGCGTATCAAGGATATACTTCTAATTTTATTTAGTTAGCAGGCTAGTATGTGGATAACGTCCAATTTAGAAGTTAATCATCATCACAGCTCATAAACGTCCCACTACTGGGCTTGAGCCTCCCCACAATAGGAGGGAAATTGACCTAATGTACCACGCTGGTCAGGCGTGTTGGTACAGGGTTTTATTACGAGTTTTCCTTATCTTGCATAGATGTTGTATGCATATTATAATCCCATAGTCGTCTTTTGTGACACAAGGGGTAGTGAATTGTATTCTTACTCCGTCACCACACGGAATAGAAGTTAATAAATAGGTATAAATCTTCTGCTCCGTAATTTATAATAAATTTCCAAACAACGTTTAAGTTCGGTGAATATAAATTCTTTTGAAGTAATTTAAAGAGTCTCGTATTTCATATCTTACTCGAGTTTTTATTACAATTATACGAGAGAGGCGTATCTAATAGAATATCACTTATACAAGTCTCAGTGGAAGAGACGTGACTAATGGAACTAACCTACTTATACAAATAGCTCAATTGATGGAGCCTCGGGTGCTACAGAACGACATGAATTGTAAATGTAGGTATGGTCCAAAGAATTGTCTCATTGAAATTTTACGATACAAATGTATATTTAATATTTATGTACTCAAAATTAAATATTTGTTACTCATAACCTATTAAGTATCAACCCAAAGGAAACCTCTTTCCATTGCGCACCCATTCGCTTTTACCTTAACCAGTCTATAGGTTCCACCAGTGAGCACGGGGTTTCTCCATAATGTGAAGAACAAACCATAGTCCCTCAGGTTGGTGTAGCGTAATAGGTTTTTGTCGTGTAGTGGAGGGTAAGCAGATAACGTAACGTAAGCAGATAACATCCTGCTTTTGTCTTACTGAATTAGTCAGTGCTTATCCTATAGTCGTGTATTTCGCTTTTATATTCCTGTAAAGTTATTATCATCATAGCTCCTATACGTCCCGCTGGGCTCGAACTTCCTCCAAAGTAGAAGGGAAATTGGCCTACTATACCACGCTGGAGCGGATTGTCATAAGGTTTTATTTCGAGTTCGAGTCTTGCACAAAAATTATCTACATATTGTAATCCCTTAAACATCTTTTACGACATCCACGAGCAAGAAAAGAGGTGGTGGATTGTAGTATTGTCAGCACATGGAATGTAGAAGTAAAGAGGTTTAAATATATTCTTATTCTAACACCATACGGAGAGCTACTAAATTTTCGTCGCAAATATTTGAAAAAAAAAAACATCGTTTCGCATCTAAGTTGATGCTGTGATATAAAATAGACATTATAATTATTATTTATGTCACGCAGCTATGAATAAAAACGTGCTGCCGAATAAAGACCATATAACCTTTACTCTTCCCGAAAAACTCATTACTAAAACAACTTCTTCGCCTCTTTATTGCGTACATAATAATGAAGACAGTATAGTACAAGCTTGCTAAGAAAATGGAATACCTTGTCTGGATTTCTACTGCGTGCAATTTTTTGTTACATGAGGTTGGAGTCGGCTGTTATGTACATGCAAGTCATGCATTATCCTTAAGAACCTTTTTATGATGTTCACTTTTTATTATACTATTGAGAGAGATTGAGATTTATGAGACTTGGATAGCTCACTGGCCCTACGATTCTTGTAATTATTTGTTATGAAAGCTTTAGTAAAGCAGAGAATCTAGAATTTTTGATAGTACAGGTAGCCAGTAACCTGCTAGTAGTTAGTCAGACATACTCTCAACCTTTTTCTTGACACTAATTAGGAGACAAAGTTATTGCTGTCCAGATTGCATAACAGTCTATATAGCAAGTTCCTGTGTCGAATATTATAGCTTCGATTGCCACGTGAATCTATATCTGTGTAAATCATAAATTATGTATTTTATGTCTTTGTATCCATTTGTTTCCGATGTCTTCAAACACTAAGATTTAGTATAAAATGTTCTCCTGCATAGTGGACTACGTGAATAAGTACACCAAGTCTTTAACGAATCAGTAATGAGACAAATTCTTATTGACTTTTATAGAATTACTAGCAACCCGCCCTCGCTTCGCTTTGGTTTCAGTCGCCTTACCCGAGTAGTTCCCATTCCCGTGGGAATACCGGTATAAAATGTAGCCTATGTTACTCCCTGATATTAAGGCTTTCCATTGGTGAAAGAATTTTTGAAATCGGTTCGTTGTTATAAGCGTGAAAGCGTAACAAACAAACTTACTTTCGCATTTATAATATTGGTAAGGACATTTTTAAAAATATTATTGTATATTAGTGCATTGTTTCTGAACCACAATTCTACTTAAAATATAAATAAATTTCATACCTAAATCATAAAATAATATATAGGTATGGATATTATATAATTTATGTACAAACATATTTTATTTTTACTCTAATTCAGCACTTGCACATCCTATTTTATTATATGGATAGTAATTGTGTTAGCGCTGTGGAACAGGAAGACACTAAACGAGAAAAGTGGCTACTCGTCATACGTGTTCGTTAAAGTTAATAGAGCTAAACTGTCACTACAAATACCTCGAACTATAAAAGTCGAGTTTAGAATTTTGACAGAGCATATTAAGCTGCAATGTACAATGAATTTAAATACAGTACGAGCATGCATGAATACCTATATAAAGAAAGATTTATTAATTATTTATCGAGCGAACGCGAAATGCGCGAGCAGTGTCCACGTTTCAACTTGCGCTGAATGCTTTTGAATACTGCTACTGAATGCTCTACAGGTCTCATTTGTGCTGATGCAGTTCAGGCTACAGGCTGCAGGCTAAGGGGACTTGTTGTCTATTTAGAAATCCACTAGATATAAAGTAGGTAGTAGCTTCAGTAGCTAATATCCTCGATTGATGATAAGTAAATAGCTATTAAACATCTTTCATATCATATTACTAAAGATATGTCCATTTACGTTTTCAATGAAATGCAAATACCGTGTTATCTCAATAAGGAAAGCGAATGCAATATTATAGAACTAACCTATTACTCATATTTCTATTGAATAGCTGCAAAGGTGGCGCGTGACAATTTTGTTGGGCATTGATCCAAACCGGTTCGCCAAAGTCATTGCTGTATTTTCTTTCACATGACACTTCACTCACATGATTTTGATCTACGATTATATATACATTTGATTTCAAACAGTTACTATAACTTTATCATTTTGTATTGAAAAATATTTATGTATTGCATAAAAGTTTTTGATAAAATATTCTTACGATTTATTATTTTTGGAAGTCCAGAAATATTATGTTATATTCAATTCTTTAAATATTTTCAAGTTATTTAATAAAGCACTTTGAAGTAGTCTGGTCAATGTTTACCACTTGTATGGATAGATGGCGCTGTATGGTACTAAATTATAAATTAATTTATGAAATGTCATTCCATAATTGTTTTAGGTACTAAAAAATAATATTATAACCGGAATAACAGCACCGAGTATAAGTGAAAATTTTATTATAAATTCTGACTGTTTACTTGCAAATGTTTGACCTTGTGTCGTGCCCATATTTCACTATGTAAATTGTTATCTGTGACAGATTTATAAAACTCAGTCTTAGTTATGCTCGCGTTAATGTAAATTTTATCAATCAATAATTATTATTCAAAGTAGATTATGAAAAAAAACCCCGTATTGGTATAGTTACCAGGTTAAAATGTAGCCTGTATGCTACTTTGGACTATAACCCTCCTTACCACCATCATCATCAGTGATTATATACGTCCCACTGTTGGACTCGAGCTTCCCCCACTATGGGAGTGCAATTAACCTGCTATACCCCGCTGGTCAGACGGGTCGGTATAGGATTTTATTTCGAGTTTTCCTTCTCTTGCATAGATGTCATCGGCAAATTATAATCCCTTAATTATCTTTTATGACACTAATATATGTAAAATCTCATCCAGTTCTGTAAAGCCTTTCTGGCGTGATTGAGTAACATCTATTTAAACTTTCGCACTTATAATAGATGATTTCTTCTGTCCAATCCGGCAGGTATCTAAATATCCAAGTGCCGCTCCGGTGGTATGTTATTGATAATTCCATTCATTGATTCTTCACACGTAATTAAAAATTTGATTTGATTCTGAGAAATTACTGATCTGTAGTGGCAATGAGCAGGCCAAGTCGCCCGACGATCCACTGAAGATGAAAGGTTCTCGAGAGGCGTACACGTGTCGGAAAACGCAGTGTAGGGCCCCACTAGCCACACTTTGTGGTCAAACACAATACCTACATCCAGTAGTAGACGGCGATAGGTTGAATAATGATGATAATTACTTATCACTAAATGAAACTACTTTTCCGCAACTTTTCCGTGTGGTGACAGAGTAAGAATACAATTCACCACTCCCTATCTTGCCCGTTGATGTCGTAAAAGACGACTAAGGGATATAATATGCACATAACATCTGTGCAAGAGAAGGCAAACTCGAAATAAAACCCTATACCAACATGTCTGACTAGCATGGTATAGTGGTTCAAATTCCCTCCCATTGTGTAGGAGGCCCGAGCCCAACACTGAGACGAATGTGGGCTGTGATAATGATGATGATGATGAAATAAAACTACGGATTTTATCGCGTTCGTATTTGATTTTTGATTGCTCGATGTTTCGGACACTTTACAGTTAAACTAATTTCATGGTTTTTATTTACAATGTGTGCTCGCGTAAACATTAGAAATAATTACTTATCACTAAGTAAAAATTTATTTATATACCCAAAAAACTTTGCCTCCATATGTTGAAAGTTGCAAACGAGCTTATTTTGTAGATAACTTTAATGGGTTCCTCGTAGGTACGTACTTTCAAGCTAAACATTTTTAATTTAGAATCGTATAATCGGAAACTGCAAACATAAATTTTCCTCAGATTAATATTTTTACTGGGAGCATGTCAAGCAAACTTTTCTCATAGAGTCAGCAAATAATATTAAATTTATGATATTGCATTTGCATTCATTATTGAGAGAACGTGGTATTTACCTTCCAGCGAAAACGTAAATAGCGAACTCGTGTTAGGTAATATGATATGAAAGAAATATAATAGTCATATGCTTTACCAACAATCAAGGACAATTAACCACAGATACTAACAGTAGCAAATACTATATACCTAGTTTTATTTTGTATTATACTAAGATCTATTTTAATTGTTTCGAACATTACTACGTGTGAAACATTTGAATGTTCAATCGACCTAGTTACTCGGAGTAATGACCTCTTATACTGATCATTTTCCATTCCAATTCTATACAAGACAAGTATTGATGTATTACATCTTGCCTCTCGGTAGCTCGATATTTTTTTTGGGTGCTATTTTAGCGAAGGGGCGGTAATGTGTTACTGGAAAGTGGAGAAGCGCGCGCTGTTTGTCTTCACGTATGAGCGTGCGGGGTCGCGGAGAGATGGCTTTAAGATGGTGCCAACCCATTTTGCGTGAGGTTGGTACCACGACACATTCGGCCAACATAGTTGTATGGATATGTATGACGATAAAGAGAAAAGTAAATACAGCGTTGTCAACGGTACGATTTAAATAGTATTTATGCGAATCTTTTTTTTCAGTGTTTAAGTTACAATTGCGTATATACCACGGAGTACATCATACTAGTTTAATGTAAATTGAGAATATACCAGTTTAACTTATCCCATAAAATTAATTCATGTGAGCCTGTTTATAAAAAAAGTTAATATAATAACACTGCTACCTACAGAAATGGCACAGATAGATAGCAACACAAATATATACGCGGCGACATGTTAAACCAACAAAAGGGCAGTATCTATTTGGTTGCCGATAGCGACTTTTATGCGGCCACACTTTGTAATAAAATACACCTAAATAAAATAGAAGGTATGATAGATGGCTATTGTTACCGTATATCGTACTTTATATAATAACAAAAATTTAATTTTAAATATTTGGTATCATACATCCGTGTGATGACGGAGTAAGAATATAATTCACTATCCCCTATCTTGCCCTTGGATGTCGGAATTGACGACTGAAGGATATAATACGCATATATCACCTATTCAAGAGAAGGAAAACGCGAAATAAAATCCTATACCGACCTGTCTGACCAGCGAGGTATAGTAAGGTTGGTTTCTCTCCTATTGTGGAGGAGGCTCGAGCTCAACAGTAGGATATACATGAGCTGATGATGATGATGATATTTGGTACGTTTTGAAAATGAATGGAATCAAATTTTGCATTTCAATAAGGTTTTACTTTATAAGATCATGTTTTATTTTTATGATAAACACGATTTTATACAAAAACAATCATTGATACCACCATCTCGAAAATCTGTGAGGTATAAGAGCGATGGTCGTTTGCCCACTTAGATAGTATTTGAGAGTACAACGTTATTAGTGCCGTGTAGTAACGGGTCAAGAATTAAATCTCAGTACTCCTTTACTCATGAGCGTCGTAAAACCACCAGAAGACTGGGAGCAAATAGTAGCACTCACCTGGGAAAACTATAATCCGCCTTCTAGACGACATTATTCAACTTTAGTGAAGCTTACACAGAATACATCGATAAGTTAAATAGATGAATTGAACATAGAAAATAATAATACTTACGTAGTTCTCTTAATATTTCTGGGATAAAAGTATAATATGTTGTTTACACAGCAAACAAGGTAAAACTATTTCTGCAAGCGATCAGCGCAAACATAAATATATTGCTTCATAATATCTCCTCGTTTCTTATACATATAATCTAATGAAAACAAACTCTTACACCATACTCCTAGGGAAGAATATGCTGTACAAGTTAGTTTTCTTTAGATACTCATGAAAAATTTCATCTCATACATATTTTATTCTCATGAATAAATATTGAATACTTTTCGTTAGTTAATGCTCTATTTGAATGTAAAAGCGCTGGGGATGTTATTAGCTACTTATTATGCCGCCCTAGCCGAGCCGCGGGTGACGTGATCGGGGAATTAGTCCGTCACCCGCTGAGAGGCCGACCGCGTGAGGAAAGACCGACGTCCTCCCCGAGGGGGGGACTTCGGTCGATGGGAGAGTACCCCAAATAGGGAGTATTCCGTCGGGCCGATGACCACTGATGACAAGTAACGCTGCTCCGGTGGTCGGCCCAACGACGAAGGCGACGTGCACGTGGGTGGGTTGCGAGTGTGCGTGCTTACGCCCCTCTGTCGCCCCGGACGGAGTGGTGCGAGGAGCGCGCCGACCGCAATCCAAACCCCAAAAAAAAAAGCTACTCATTATAATTGTTTCATGAAGACCAATATTATATTGGTACTCTTATACTTGTTTTAACCAACAACACATAAGATAATCGAAATGTCTTAAATCATCAATGTTATGTGTAATTTACATTATCAAACGTGGTACCTAAAATTTTAGTATTATAGGGGAAAACAGGCATTCTATTTTTCCTCTTATATAAATTCTCATCGTTAAATGGAGTCTTCGCATTAATAAGATTCAGAAACTGTAACTTAGTTAACAAAATGTCTGAAATTAAAATGAAATTAATTATATCATTCCAATTTTCAAATGAAAATTGGAATGATATAATTACCATATTTTTTTTAGTCATTTCGTACTTATATAAACTACTTAATTTTCATTCTTTAATAAACAAATAATATAGTCCGTAATTTGAATACATTCAATTAACAAAACTGTGGCCAGTTAATGAGCTTTGAATATTGCTTAGCAAAATTTTGGGTAAGGCACAAATATTGGACATTTTACACCTGTACTTAACTCTTTGAAGAGAAAGATCAGAAGCTTTAAAAAAGGTGTATTAATATAATTACTATACCAGTGAGTAATCAAGAAGGTAAATGTCAAAACGATTAACTGATACCGCATCAAGTCACAGCTTTATTAGTCCAATCGGCTGTAATTGCTAGGCTCGGAAGGCAAATTGGCGTCTCTAAACGGAGCTCAATTAGAATCAAAAATGGATTGCCCTTTAAAATTACGTTAAGTTACTTGAGATTTTATACTTGAGCATTTTTTAAATACCCAGTGTATGAAATCAGAGACTGGAAAAGAAACGTATCATTACGTATTGACGATCGATAGTCACTTGTAAATAGAAAACACGGCAAAAAATTACGAATATTCCCTCGGCACGTATTTCGCCTCTACTGTGAAGGCTCATCATATCAAAATAAAATATTTTCCTATATATTTCGATTGATAATTACTCGTAAATAGAAAATACCGCAAATAATTACGAATATTCCCTCGGCACGTGTTTCGCCTCTACCGTGAAGGCTCATCATGTTAAAATAAAATATTTTCTTATATATTTCCAACTTATATTGATAATTGCGATTTTGACAACCATGAAAGCATAACTGTAGACTTTCCTTACTTGCTGTTATTGCCGAAAGCAATTTTTTTTAAAATTTTTTGCATTTTTTAGCTAAACTGTATAAATATGTATGTGTAAATTGTGAGTGATGTATGGTTCATTAGTTACAAAAATCAGAATAAAAATTTAAAAATTTTCCTATTTATAATATATATATATAATTTATAATTCTTATGGAAAATCGAAAAGTGCGATGTGGACATACTTAACATTAATATTAAGGGCTCATATTTTCAGAGGCCTATTTTAGCATCTAAACGAAACTTTGAGAGCAAAAAAACAAATTTCTTTTTTTTTTTTGAAACATCCTAATATATAATATATATATATATATATATATATATATATATATATATATATATATATATATATATATATATATATATATATATATATATATATATGTGTAGAACTATTTTATTAGCGGCGGTTTCGCTCTCTTTCTTTTCCCAGGAAAGTGCTCCTGCCATTATCTTAATGATCGCTCAGTCGGGTTTATACCTCCTATGGCAAAATATGCGGTGATAATACATTTCATTCTTGAATATTACAAGCATAATAACGCCTTTTTCAGGATCAGTAGCCTCCGTGTTTAATGTAAACTATGTACCCTACCTGACTTGGTCCACCAAAAAGCCTATAGGCATTATTGGCCTCCATATCTGCACTTATGCCACCCCAGCCGAGACAGCATATGGCAGACCTCGCTATAGTCGGCTTTTCGCAACAGAGTCTACCCGTATAGTGTGCTTGACAACGCTATGAAGTGTTAAATACACGAAACATCGCTGAAGAAAGAAAGTCTTGGGAAGCAAATCACCGAGTAGTCTAAAGTGAAACCACATTATTACAGTGCACTCAATATAGGCAGATGTGAAATTCATGATGGGTTATTTTCACCTGTGTTTTTGCCTAACTCGATAATTTTTGCAAAAATTGTTAAGAGGTGCTTGTATTATGCAGCGACAAGCCGGGACCCCTACATTACTTTACTGTTTCCCTGTATAGTAAAATGCTTAAACAGTTATTTACTACTAAAAAAGGAAAAAAATTAAAGACGCTGGACACTATCGCTTAATCATATTCTGCAAATAGTGTTTAGGAGTTACAGCATTACGAGTTGTTTAGTAGGTATTCAGTTGTAACATTCTCATACAATATATTGGTTTTTACAACGTCTTAGTCATCTGTTAAGCTCATGATCATCGCAGCCTACATACGTCCCACTATTGGGCTCAGGCCTCCTCCACAGTGGGAGGGAACTTGACCTACTATACAATGCATATTATACCACTTAGTCGTCTTTTACGACATCCACGTGCAAGATAGGAAGTGGTGAATTGTATTCTTACTCTGTCACCACACGGAACAAGCTTTTTTGTCTGTTAAGCTCGTTTGATTATAATGTATTACAATCATTTATATTTTATATTTACTCGTTTTATTTAATAATATCTGGTTGACCGAGCTTCGCTTCGCGGAATATTTTTGTTGTATTTTTGTCGAATTTATTTAGATATATATTAATAAAAAATAAAAATTAAATTAAGAAAAATATTTAAAAAATTACAAAAAGAGAATAATCATAACACCGAGATTCGATCCGACGCTGTTTGAATGCCAAAACAATACCTACTAAAAGAAAAGCGGTCGACTTCCCAACTGAGCTATCGTAACTCATGACGTTGACAGCGAAATTTGAATTCATATTCTTTTTAAATTTAATGTCATTGTATTGTTTTACTAAAAACACCGACCAAAACAACATTTTCTATAAATAAAACCTAACTAGATCGATTTTTTGGCCTCGAAATCTCTAGTATGCCAAGTTTCATCAAAATTGTTGGTGCCGTTTCCGAGATCCTGAATATATATATATATACAAGAATTGCTCGTTTAAAGATATAAGATTACTCATGCGAATAAAAATAAAACTAAGAATTAATATTTACATTGTAACTTTACCAAGTAATACAAATCGATCAATGTCAAAATTATAGTATTTATTATAATTCTGAAGTAACATCTAATATTCGCAAAGAATTTTAGAATGTATATATATTACTAGCTGACCCGGCGAACTTCATACCGCCTGTTTTTGTAATTGTTATGTTTTAGTATTTATTAGTTTAGTTTTAGTATTATCCATGCGGTGACAGAGTAAGAATACAATTCACCTCCCGTGGGTGTCGTAAAAGACGACTAAGGGATATAATATGCATATAATATCTATGTAAGAGAAGGAAATCTCGAAACAAAACCCTTTATTAACACGTCTGACCAGCGTGATATAGTAGGTCGATTTCCCTCCCATAGTGGAGGAGGTGCGAGCCCAACAGTTAGACGTGTATGGGCTGAAATGATGATGATGATTTATCAGTCTCCCACAAATAGTGTAAAGTTGCGGCCTAAGGAAATATAACATTTTCCGTAAACATCAAATGTTTGACAGGTAAGAATAGTTTGTATGGGAAAAGAAAATTATTGTTTTTAGTATTTGAATTGCAATATTTCCATATTTTCTCACCGTATAAACTTCCACAAATAATTCAAGACCAAAATTAGCCAAATTGGTCCAGCCGTTCTCAAGTTTTAGCGAGACTAATGAACAGCAATTCATTTTTATATATATATATATATATAATTATATATAGATGATAGAGACAGACAGATTATACCTAAATAAATTATGTTACATTTTAAGTTAAATCATTAAAATAATCTTAATAGTATAAAATATATTTGTTTCAGATAGCTAATTTACGAATAAATATTTCCTGTAATATAGCATTGTGATCTATGGAAGCGAAGCAGTAATTATACATTTTAAAACATTTAAAAATATATAAAACAGCATTTAGATAGACATTTAAACATATAATAATTTTTATTAAACTTTTAATGTTTGTTTATTTCATCGTGTTAAAACTATTGAAAGGATTACAATATCAGACATTTTACCATATCCGAATATTTTCAGAATATAATATAGCCTGTTTTGTGTTGGATTTGTTTAATGGTTATTTGTATTTTACTATACAGTATTGCGTGTTACCTTTATTACGTGAAACAATAAAAAGATGTGTGAAAACATTTCGATTTGCTCATAAAATCGCTCATAACTTGTTTTTGTAATTATAAAAAGTTAACGAATAACTTTTGCTTGATTTAATGGTGAGGCGTAACTTCGTGATGACACCCACATTAGTGAGAAGTTTATATAAGAAAGTGTCTCAAAGCCATACCTCGAAGAACATATTAAGGCAACGCCTCTATCTATAATGAAAATCTATAATTAATAGTCGATAAGGCGAATCAGTGGTCTTAAACATGATGTAGCTAAAATTAGAATATCGGAGATGAGCTTGGGGCAACAGACAAACGACAGATGATCAATTTACTTATTCTAGTTACACTAGAAAACTCTTATTATTTCATGAGATTAGTAATATATTGAAAAATTAATTTCTTAATTAATAAATCATTACGAATAAAGGGACCAACCGTGGCCAATATATACTACAAACAAAATTAAACACATGTAATTATAATCACTCGTACCATATCAAAGCCGTAAGAATATATTGTATTCGCCTCCTTAAAGTTTGATAACGCTATATTTATCACACATTCTAGTTAAATTGGCGATCGTACTTAGCATTACGAGTTTTCCAGAACCTGTACTATAATAGCTTTATAGTGGTCCTTAACGAGTTATTATGGAAAATAATAAATTACCATCACGCAATCATACGTAGATGGATGAGGAACTAAGAATGTACGGTGGACTTACGTCGGGTTGAGAGTTGTCAGCTTATCCAACAGTCCGCGTAAATTTGTTACAACCATCTGCGGCTAACAACTATAATCACGCAAAGAAAACATGGATTACCTAGTAATAACCAATGGCAAAACCATATGTATAAATATGAAAAACTGGTGTGACATAATTAGTAGATAAGATTATATATATACCTATATTAATATTTTTTTTCTTTGCACTCAACCTTCTTTCCATGAATACTTTCCAGTAAGAAAGTAATTGTTCTAAATAGTAAATACTGGCCAGGATGGTTCAGGTCATTGTTACCAATTTTCTTGTCTAGTATTTATGTTGCATGCTTTTATTGCATGCCCTTATTATTTCATACAAAACTCACGATCATAGATGGGTATGTTGTTATATCATAGTCTTATTACGTATATGTAATGTATAAGAATGAACATCTGAAAATTTTAAGAATGCTAAATATCTAATATTTTTTATATCCATTTGTTTACGGCATGTATCTATTAGGATAATTAGAAACTGAAGCAAGTTAATAAATGAATAATTCCATCCAAACAAGGGTTGAAAACTGCATAAGCAGTTCTTCTCAACTACGCCAGGCGGATAGAAAAGTGGTGAACGTGCAATACGACTATGGACAGTTTAAAAAGTGATAAGCTGTCAGTGAATATGATAGTCGAACATACGATAAAATATCGATATGCTCATTAGTAAGAGTACTGGTATACAGAACATTTTAGTTCACTGTATAATCATAACTTTAAAACGATTGGTTTCAACTGAATCTGCCGGTTTTCGACTATCACTTTTTACTGTTCTTATTATTTTAAGCAATTTGACTTTGTTGTACTATTAATTAAAAGGTTCTTGTGGTTTTGCCTAATTTCACTTAAAATCTTCCTAAAATAGTTTTGTATAAATATATTTGACCAACTTAAAATTGACGTTCTAAATCGCTCTTGTCCAATGAGCTAGCTGGCACAGCATGTTGCGAGTTTTTTCATCTGGTATTGATTCTTTCTGCCTACATTCATTAATCGACATTTACGACATGCATGCACAAGAAAGAAAGCATTGATAACATTGCGATTCTTGTAATACCAATGATAGAAAATGACATTTAGAACGTATTCTATTATTTTTAGGCACATTTAACTTCATAGCATTACATTTTTACCTCATAAATGTACAGTAAATGTTTAAGAAGTTAGTTTTTGCTTTGCAATGTATTGATGGTTTATTTTTGTCCACAGCCACGGGGAAGACTTGATCGTGACGCCTTTCGCGCAGGTCCTGGCGAGCCTGCGCAGTGTTCGCAACAACTTCTTATGTCTCACCAACGTACCGGTTGCCAAGTATGTATTTTATTTTTGGACTCTATCATCTTATAATTTATTAACAATAAGTAAGATACTTTTAAAACTCTTATATTCAAGCGATATTATTATATGTAGTTTACTAAACGAATAGAGCGAATTATTAATGGTTTCTTTAATAATTTCTTTTATTAAATATATAAAATCATTTAGAATTCTAAAACGTTATGGTACTAGCTTTTATACTGACGAGATTTTAAATATACCCAGACTGAATTATAAACATAAATAAAATTAGCAGCTATTTAAATAATATAGGTCAAAATAAATGTAAATTTGTGTCTGGATCTAAGTTACTTTGTTAGTGGTAAATCAACGACTGATAAATTAATTTAAATAATAGTATTGAAACAGTTTAAAATATGCCTAGTGGATTGCCTAATGGATTCACTAGTGAATTGGAATTGTTTCTAGTGGATTGCCTAGTGGATTTAAAACCTCTGGTGGATAATAAGGAAGTATTAACCTTTTTTTTTTGTTCACGCTGTGGAAATGCATTTACGCACTATTCCCCCGCCGGTTACAGACGGGAGTGTGTGGGACTCGCCGGCCACAAATATGACCGAAATACCCACTAAAACCACAGTGGCTCCTTCCGCGCTTTTAAGGGGTGCCAGAGAGATCATCTGATGACATTCTATCCCCGACACCCCAACGCTTGGCCGTCTGGCTACGTCCTGTCATCATTTAGAGTGGTGGGAGAAGAAGCGCATAACGGCGTCTCCTCCTCCCTGGTCGCCGCCGGCGGAGCGAGTCAGCGGACGCAAGCGCCTCGCGGGCACGCTCCGCGGCCTCCTTCCTTGTCATGACAGCTTCACAGAAGGAGGCCATCGACGACCAACCGCTGTCGCTGCCGAGCATCTTGGAGATGATGGTCGGCAACGACAGGTTCGTTGTTCCTATCTCCGTTGACAGAACGGAGAAGTATTAACCTACAATAACATCGAAAGCCGCATTTTTTTTTAATTCTCTGTAATTGAATTTAGTATTTAATCGTGTATAATAAATGTTTTAAGCCTTGCACATAATAATCATCCATGTCCTAGAAATTTGGGCATTTAACATGGAGAAAGTTAGGTTATAGACTTACTCAAAATACAAAATCATATCGCTGCTGAAGTTGGTGCCCGACGGCAATATAGATAATTACAGTGATAATAGTTGAAACAGTTAAGCTCTGATAACAACGTAAATTATCAACAGAACATATTAATAAACATTACTACCTAAAGTTCATCACAAGTAAATTCTAATTAATTAACCTTTAAAGTTGCTGCTTCTGATTATAACGCAATATACATTATTTATATATGAAATATTATTCCCTGGTAGATACTGTTGTTTGCCTCGCAGCTAAGAAATTATATGTCATGAGCGCCATTAATTCAAAATAATTATAATTTGCAATTGCTTAGAGCCGGTTTTAATGAAAGCAACGTCCGTTCAAGGTTTTATAAAGTAAAATGGTGCTGTTTCTTAATTTACATTTTCTTACTTGCATTTTTCTACCTAAATAATGCTATAAAAGTATTCATTATAAAAGAAATTGAATAAAGAAAATCACTCACATAAAGGACAAAATTAATAAGTATGTATTTCATAAATAGAGGACTTTCCGTCCTCCATTTGCCAAATTTTTTAGACATCTATTTTAAAATTCATTATCATTTAGATACAAATTACATACTGATGAAATATGAAAATTTTTATATTTTATCGACGTAATGAAGATATGAACTGATTATTTAAATAAAAGATATAAGATTAAAAAGGGAAGGTCAAGGATTGAACTTGGACTGCCTGGATTAAGGAATTATTCGCGTTCCAACTGACCCGCTTTTACACTAACTAAACAAACACTAAAACGAGGTTTCCAATAAGTGTTGCCTAGCTAGGATTACTTCCTAAACCTCCAACATACAGATTTCACGGTAATAGTTGCGGGCCATTTCCGAAATTCTTAATATATAGAAATATACAATATTATATATACCTAAATACTAGCAGACCCGGCCACGCGTTGCTGTGGCTAAAGTTTTTGCTATATTACATTTTATTAAACTACATATTTAAGTGGAACTGTAGGCGAACATCTGTCATGGACGTCGTCATATTTTTTTACAAATGGCATCTATGTAAAAAAGCATGTTAAAATCGTATATGACATGTTTGTAGGTTTGACATAGCAGTGCCATATACCTATTAATTAATTACTCAATTCAGTCAACAGATATCGCCATCTGTTAAAATCGTTTGGAGTTAACAGATAATTGTGAATGTCAAATAACAGACAAATAATTTGCAATAAAATAATATTGCGACTATAAATTAAGATATAAGCTATCCTATCTTTCAAGTTGGATCAAACTGCACACGGTGTGCAAATTTTATTAAAATCGGTTAAGTAGTTTAGGAGTCCATCGCGGACAAACAACGTGACACGTAATTTATATATATTAAGATTACTGCTCATAAAAAAAAATGTTCACATTAAATACTTCTGCTTTATATATTATTGTCGTGTGGTGACGGAGTAAGAATACAATTCACCACTCCCTATCTTGCCCGTGGATGTCGTAAAAGACGACTAAAGGATATAATATACACATAAGATTTGTGCAAGAAAAGGAAATGCGAAATGAAACCCTATATCAACATGTCTGACCAGCGTGGTATAGTAGGTCAAATTTCCTGCCATTATGGAGGAGGACCGAGCCTAACAGTGGGACGTGTCTGGGCTGTGATGATGATGATATATTATTATATAAATCTTAGGTGGCTCAATAACGATAGATACTGTACAAAAACATTCACACGCTTTTGCTAGTATTTTATAAATACGACTACAACTATTTGTCTGTTCTATGTTTACAAGTATATGAAGACATTTCTTTTTTTTTTATTTCAAGTGTAGACGCATTGAGTTATTTGCCTAGATTTAAATATCGTGCCTGAGTCATATTGTAAGGTAGAAGTAAAAAATATACAAAATCAGCACTCTTTTAAAAGTTTATTTTGATATTGTTTCGATAACATCAATTCATTTTATCCAGATAGTTAGATCGCCTAAACTGTATCGATTAAAGTGTGAACTTCGTAGTCCTTGAAAAACGATCTATCAACTTATAAAATTCAAATTATTAATTATTCATTCACTTTTTGTTATCCAAATTAAAGCAGTTCGTTTTATGTCCTTATAATCTCATGACTAGTTTTGTTATAACTAATTTATCTGAATAAAAATTAATACAGAAGAATATAATGAAAAAAAGTTTGGTAGACTTAAAAAGTCCATTCGTTCAATATTCTACAGTGTCTTGAAGCATAAGGGCATACTCTGGTTTGTACATATAACTAGAGTATGCTACCAAAATTCATTATTGTATTCCGCAGAAACGTGATCGCTATATGTCGAATTCTTAACTAAATTTAAGTTCCACTACGCGTTTTAGGTAGGCTTGGAATTAACACAAATGCTTAGTCCATTTAACAATCGATGTTAACGATATAACCCGCAAAATTACTTCGCTGAAGAGGTCAATATTCCTACTTTAATCAATTGTTACAAATTATCTGTTATCATATTATTGAACTTTCTTTCCCCTCTTGTTGTCATCACGCCATCTATGAGAGTGTAGTCTCACGTTATGAAGAATTGTGTCTACGTCTAATTAGACGACGGGAAAAATTTCCCGCTTGAACTAGGTATAATAAACAATGAAAGAAGATTAATTCTAACTATTTTTATATGTATGCTATTTATGTAATATTTTGTCACTTCTTCGATTTAGATAAAGTTAAAACTAGTAAGTGACGATACTTGAGACATAATTCAATGACCATCACAATGTTATTTTTACTTTGAGTTTTACTGGCTATAAGAAATTTGTTAGTCATGATTAATATAACTTCATTATTTAATATAACTTTAAAACCTTCAAATTACGAGACGGATCCAATTGGATTTATATTTGCATACGCCTTCGCGTAGTAGAAATTACTTCGCTCTAAATTATTGTATTAATTATACGGCGTGTTAACATTACTCATACCTTTAGTAACAAAATATTCCTTGGTATTAGATGATATTTGTCAATTAATCATTTTATATTACCGCATTTGCACTTTGCTTTGTCATTGTAACCATATAAATATAATAATAACTTATTTATTATGTGGTAACTGTTACTGTTTCATAGAATATTATTTTGTTAATGTGTCATTTAATTAATTAGGATGAATGTTAACCGCTAATAATCATGTGTCGTTTACTTCTAACGGATTCCTGCAAATCTATTACGGCATCACTAACTTTAGTAGTATTAGTTTCTAATTATATCCGCGGTTTCGTTCCTATTGTTGATATTATATTGTAGATTTTATGTTTTTCTAACGGCCCTAACGGTACTTTTGAGAGCATGAAATATATTCCATATTTGTATCCCTGGTGACATGTATACGAAATTTCAAGAAAATCATATGAGAAGTTACACGTGAAAGCTTTAGACCCAGCTCGCTTTCGCATTCATAAATATTTTGTGTTGTATTATATGTTACCAATAGTAACAATAAATTATTTATAATATATTCTTTATCATCGTCTGAACATTCCATTCTAATTCATCCATACAATTTATGAAAGATTAAAAAATAAGAAATATCAATCAATAAACTAAATGTACATTTTTTGATATTGTTTATAACACAGCAGAGCTGGGCAAAAAAAGTATAAAATGTTAATTTCTGTACACTGTCCTCATCTCTCCTGTACCTCGTCACCTCATCAAACAACCTTTTGCATCACTTATACTAACGAAGGTAATGGAGTAATGAGCCAAGGTATCATATTCTTTTCGAGTTTTCCTTACACAGATGTTTTATGCATATTATAATATATGTCCCTTAGTCGTCTATTCAACACCCACACATTCGTTCTTTCTTAATTCTTTGATTATCTATTAGGAATTTTTATAAAAGGGAAATAAGAGACAGCCAAGAAATTTCGCTCTCACTAGTCTTAAGTTAGCCATGTTTATTTCCGGTTACTATAGTTCACAGTAAATTACTATTTGATCATAAGCGTATGTAAATCAAATATCACTGTATCCAACTGCTTACAAAATATTACAGTATTACACAATTTATATTTTCTAATACATACAAAAATATATCCATTACGTGAAACATGACTTCGTCACGAATGCCCATATTATCGTGAGCGTAAGGAAATCCAAGGTCTTTCAACCACTATGTACAGAGGTTTGAATATGATTCAACCTTTTTGCTGAACGATTAACTTGTGATCTTTTTATAGAGCGTAATTTTCGGGCAAATGCAGTACTATGTTGTAATAATGTTTGAGTATCTAGTACCTGTTATTAATTTACTGATAAGGCTACCTTATCTAAGTACTCTACATGCGTACTTAAAAACCATTGACGGCAGGCCCACAGAGTTCATACTTTGATTTAGGAAAACTACTCTTTGCAACTGCAATTTAAACGTCCGTATCTTGTATTTTAATCGAATTATTAAAATATTTTATTATATGTATATCTATAAAAAAAAAATGTAATAAGAACACACATTTAACCTTTTTTTCGCACCTTTATGGGCAGCCAGAGCCACTCTAGGATGGTTCGTCTGACTGTGCATGGGGGAGTGTTTACCAACCCTAATAACCCTACCAACCCTAATATATGGCAATAAGAGCTGGGTATGGCAAAATAAGCACGAAAGTAGGATGAATGCTGTGGAAATGAATGATAATAAAGCTAAATGCTTCATTATAAGGCTTAAACAATTTTTAAGAAATTACTCATAATTCTCCAGCCACATTTGATTATTTTTTGTCACGTGACTTCAATCACAGTCCAGCAGATAATTCCACATTTTTAGAAAGACGTTCATAACCGAGACCTTGATATAATGAGAAGAACCTTTCTGATTGCAGACTTGTGATGAATTGCAATCAGAAAACATACACAAACATAAGTACTACTTGCAAAATTTTGCTCTAAATATTCTATCAATTTTCAGTCCAAAGTTATCATAAAATCATTTGTACCGTTAAGATTTATCTTATTTACCTTTTAGCCCTTTTGTCAATAAAAGGTGCTCTACATAAACGGTGTAAATAACTATGTATTTTCTATCTCTTCTTAACGTTCTCTTAATAGATTATAATAATAATAAAAACGGAAAGCGTTTTCTATTCGACCTAAATAATTTAAATTAGCTTACATAGAACTTAACTACGCCGTTATTATATTGATATATTAAATATATGTATATATTTCATAGGCAATACTCTCCGCAGTCTAATTTACATCACAAATTAATATTTTTTATTCTTTATTCAGTAAATGTGCCACAATTAATTAATATGAGAAAATACTCTCCCTTAAGAGATATGCTAGTTATTTTAAATGTTTCCTTTTCTTTAATGTTTGTTTATTTAGGAGCGTTTAGCCTCAAGGCAAAGCCAGCTTAACCTAAACTTATCCTAATTTACCTTATATAACTTGAGATTGGTTTTATTATTAACTATAATATCAGTATAAGAGAAAAGATTTGATTAAATACTTATTACAAATATTCTCTTGACACGTACACGTTGTCTTTGTAACGCATCTTAAAATCTGTAACTGAAGTATCTCGTAGCACCCATCCGCCGGTGACTGCCGAAATCGAACCCGCCTAAGTGCTAGTCGATGCGGGCAGCCAGGATTCTCTCCAACAGCTGTCCCGCATTGTCTGCTAGGCAATGCGGCACAGGGATGACCACTGTTGCTGATTTCAGTGGCCGGAGCCTTCTACACGGCTTCTTCGTTCCCCTTTCCGCTCACACCAGGGGAGAGGCGACCTCAGCGATACGTTTGGCCGCCAGTCTCTGTCTTTAGCGCCGACGCTTCCGGCTGCGCTGAGCCATCTACCAGCCCTGTTCGAGCACTGGGCACAGCAAGTGCGGTCGTGAGACTATTTGTGGATCACAATATTGGGGAACGGAAACCACTACGAACATCAACACTAGGCACAAAACGTTATTATAATTAGACCATCCTTATGTCACAATGTTACCTGTGTAAAATTTAAGGCTAGTTTCATCCCATTGCTTTTTGACAGTAGATTGAGAAAAAGCGTAATTAGTCTAACAAATTTTCTTTGAAGTGTCTTTTGGAACCGTAGTCTTTTGAAATTCAATATCTGTAAAATAAAAAGCGACCGCTAAACAATATAAACTAAAATCACAACGTCTGAATATTAAAATGTAAAATAACTGCCTTAGAATAACTAAACTAACTTATAATAACTAAAGCCAATAATTATAACATTTTTTTTTTTTGTGGGTGGGTTGCGGTCGGCGCGCCTCTGCACCACTCCGTCCGTGGCGACAGAGGGGCTTAAGCACGCAACTCCCGCAACCCACCCGAAATCCACGTCGCTTTCGTCGTTGGGCCGACCACCGGAGCAGGGTTACTTGACATCAGTGGTCGGCCCGATGGAATACCCCCTATTGGGGTACCCTCCCATCGACCGACGTCCCCCCCTCGGGGAGGACGTCGGTCTTTCCTCACGCGGTCGGCCTCTCGGCGGGTGACGGACTAGTCCCCGGTCACGTCACCCGCCAATAATTATAACATAACCTGAATTAAGCTTCTTTTATTTTTACCGCGTGAGAACTGAACACATTTTTATGTAGTAAAGAACCCTTATAAGAGTAACATAGATCGCTTTTTACCCGACGTCATCAATTACGTTTAATCATTGTAAGCAATCTTTATATAGTCATATACGCTACTACGTGCCGTCATAGATCGCGTGACTTCTCCATTTATTGTTGATCCGATGACGCATTATACCGTCACTGTGCCAACAAGTTTCGTAGTCGATGACAAAATAGTCGTGCCGTACAAGCACGCGATGCATCGTGCGATGTACTCATAATTTGACGGCGTCATTAATTGGACAGTAGCGTACGTTCCAATTACAGTGGTGGACATAAAATAAGGGACCAACATGTAATTAAGTGGCTGCAATGTTTGTGATTACGCATTAAAGCTTAATATATGGTAGCAATTAAACTACTTATTATTATAAATCATGTCTATAATATATATGTACAAGCTTTTCTATTTACTTACCTACGCTTAATAACTTCAGTCATGTAGCGGTCTTAATTTTCTTTTCTAATTTTAGGGTTTCAACTAAGGTTCGACCGAGATGGGTTTTTCGTTCTCGTCCGAGACCGAGAATAAAATAATATCTCGGCCGAGACCGAGAATAGACAAAGCTTGAAAAAACATTTTAAAACTATTAACTTTTTAATACACTACTAATTGTTTAACAAAATTAACTGTTTTAATAATCAAAGTTAAATAACATCATATTATAACATTAAAAAAAGCAATTTTTCGGCATTTTCGCCCTTCAAAGAGTGTCGCCTCTCGTCATACAATTGTTCAGCTTCGCTAAACAGTTGTTCACTTGCTACGCTAGTAGCGGCGCTGATAAAAACTTATTTGCTGCAGGCTTACGCACCTTATAAGGTGACGAAGACCAATACTCAAAATTATAAGCATTTCTTTGCAGTCTTTGCTCTCTAAGGAAGCTTTCTAACGCTATTTCGATCACAGAGCTTGAACTGTATTCGTCATTGGTCATTGGCTCGTCTTCCAACTCTATCGAATCATGAGCTGCCCATAAGTTGAATTGATTTGTTGTAGCCATGTTTGACGAGTTAGTTGAAGATGCCCATGTGGTCTCACGAGAATCTGATTCACAATTCAGCTCTCTCACGCACTTACACCAATCGACTTCACGCTGCGGCGCATGGCCACGCGCAGTAAAATTTGAATGCCGATACAAACAAAGTTACAATCTCGGTCCTGACCGAGAATCTCGGCTATAATTAGCCGAGAACCGAGACAAATTTCTCGGTTGGATTTGTAGCCGAGAATGCCGAGACCGAGACCGAGATCTCGGTCGAGCCTTAGTTTCAACATATTATCTATACCAATAAATAAAATTGGAGTGTCTGTTTGTAATGTCAAAATAATAGGCTTTTTCATGCTCACACGGTTATTTGGACGATACCTATGCCTAAAAATCACTTTATATTTGTTTTGGCTGTCTGTTTGTTCCGGGTAATCTTCAAAACGGCTGGACCGATTTCAAAAATTCTTTCACCAATGGAATGCTATAATATCAGGGAGTAAACTAGGCTATATTTTATCCCGGTATTCCCACGGGAACGGGAACTACGGGGATAAGGCGACAGAAACCGAAGCGAAGCGAGGGCGAGTTGCTAGTTTTAAATAATTTAGATGACATTTTATTTAATATATTAAAAAAAATCTGCTAGTGTAATGTATATGAAATAACCATGCTTTACATGTAACTTCTTCTTGTTTTGACAAAATTTCAGGTGATTACCTATTATATATTATACCATAGTGTAGGTCAAGTAGTTTATTTTGAAAAAAATAATAGTTTCATGTTTAATAAATTTTTATTTTATTATTGTTTTCTCATTTGTTTCTTTCTAGGTGCTCTAAAATAATGTGTGAGAAACTTAAATATTGTGTCTTCAAATAATATTCAGGAAAATAGTCATTAAGAAATCAATCATCATCACTATGAACCTCCTCCATAACGGAAGAGAAATTGACGTACGCTGGTCAGACGGGTTGATCTATATAAACCCATCTGACCGTCGTCGTCTATGGTAACCATAATCTATACCAATAAATAAAATTGGAGTGTCTGTTTGTAATGTCAAAATAATAGGCTTTTTACATGCTCACACGGTTATTATAGTTATACATATGCCTAAAAATCACTTTATATTTTTGTCTGTCTGTTTTTTCCGGGTAATCTTCAAAACAGCTGGACCGATTTCAAAAATTCTTTCACCAAGGGAAAGCTATAATATCAGGGCGTAATATAGGCTACATTTTATCCCGGTATTCCCACGGGATTGGGAACCACGCGGGTAAGGCCACTGAAACCGAAGCGAAGAGAGGGCGGATTGCTAGTAGGAAATAAATACTCTTGTTCCATTTTGATTAATTACTGATTATTTAATTAATTGCTGTTTTCAATATGGTAGTTTTTTAAGTGCAACTATATTGGCAAAAGTTTAAATAAAATTTTGTATCGAAAAACTCAACTAAAAGGACCGCTGCATCTGACGCGTAATTCACATGAAAAACCCACTAAAAATCATAGGGGTTTTATCTTAATCCTTTCGAGAATTCACGATATTTCACGTGTAAACTTGACCAAATTTTCAGATACAAATTCAATACCTATATTATTAATTCCGTGTGGTAACAGAATTAGAATACAATTCCCCATCCCCTATCTTGCTCGTGGGTGTCGTAAAAGACGACTAATGCGATATGCAGATAACATCTATACAAAAGAAGGCAAATTCGACATAAAACTTCATGCCAAGTCGTCTGACCAGCGCGGTATAGTATGTCAATTTCCCTCCCATTGTAAAGGAACCCAATAGTAAGGCTTACGTTGACTGAGACGGTGATGGTGATTAATTAATTTGTTGGGCGAAGTGTTAATTACTATATTTATAGTAATTAAACTGCCCATCAGCTTTGACAAACACATACCACCAGTTTTAACTTAGTTGCCGAACTGACAATGATTGCAGTTGTTGTGCATTTAGTGTGGAATAGCAACACATACTCCGTCATTTGCATTATAATAAATTGTTACTCCGCTTTTCCTCATATGTGGTTTTCATAATGAACAACTAAATCAATATTTCGAATTTCTGCGATGTTACTATTATTCATCCACGTCGTCTCGGAAAGAACAAGGAAATTAAATGACGATATTATTTGACGAGCTAGTAAACTTTGACAGTTAAAGGTAAACAGGTACATCCAAAGTACTCAACGCCCCCTTGGTCTTATCAGATACATAGCATAACTTTCGAACCATGATAACTTACTTTCGCCTTTGATGATGAAGTTGAAAGCGGTAGTAACGATCCGCCGGGCAAAACGTAGTAATTTTTTTTTTATTCTAGGGATTGTCGTAAAAGATCCATTTCAGAGATCAGAGATCGTCAAAAGTTACTAACTCTTTCTTTTTTGCCTTTGAAGTAGCACAAGAAAATTATCTCTTTTCTAGATTTTTTGAGTTTCAATTCATATGGAACCCAATAGTCTTGTGTTGACATTACGCTCATAAATTTCAAACGTATTGAACCTGCTTATATCACTCCCAATGTAAATGCAAATTCGTTTTACGTTAGGCTCGGATCTTCATCGAGTAATCTCTGTATTTCACCGCGTTCCTATTTTTTAGGTATCCTGACCGTAGTCTGTTTACAAAGCTGTAATCACCGCTTTTGAAATGCGCAGACCATTCTCTACATGACTTATTGTTGTCAGTTAAGAGTATTGTCACTGTAAACTTCCACAAACATACGATGACCTTCAGATGCACATTATTTGCAATTAAAACAAAAAAAAAACTTCCCTCAAATGCTTTTTAGTTATCAAAAACTCATATTTTCAATAGTGACATATTCAATAGTGTACTTATTAAAAACCCTTTTTGTATGAAACTCGAAAAAAATATGCTTGCAGCAGCTACATATACTACCAACACTTCATTGGTTATGGGTGTCGTAAAAGACGACTAAGAGCTTTATATAAACTTGGGCTAGCTCCATCTGATGCCGTCTGGTCTACAAGTGTATTCCCAAGGTGAAATGACATCAGACAGACGGCCGATCACAAAATTATTGCCAATAACGTTTACAATATACACTATGAAAGAAGAATGCTTACATATTCAGCCGACCCCATGTAATTGAGATAAAAACAGGGTGATGATGATGAAACTCAAAAAAAATCAAACTGGATGTTATCGATAGATGTCCAATCTATCTAAAACCGTGGCAATCAGCTACTACCATTTAAAAATGTAATATTTTAGTGCTATCTTTTGAAAACGGGCTGAATTAATTTGTACTTCTATGCACGTTTATTATTAGTTACGTAAAAATATAGACAATTTGGCTCTGAATCCAACCTGTTAGTAATCGTTTTCATTCTTTTTTTGCTATTTCTTCAATACTGCAATGGGAAAACATCTTATATATAATAGTATGAAATCTATAGACAAAGATATCAGGCATAGCTACCCGCGCTTGTAGACTTTATTATAAATTTTATAGTATTACAACACAAGAAAACAACAGTAAACCCTTAGAGCAAAATGCATGCAACCACGCCTATATACTAAACATTGCTCTTTTTTTTTGTGTGACTTAGTTGTTAGCCTCAGATGGCTATGACAACTTTACCCGGACTGGTGGGTGAGCGCTGAGGGCTTTCAACCCGTGCGTTAGACGCACATTGCTCGATTGAATATTTTTTGTACCATACTTTTGGAGTGCGATTTATAGAATCGGCTTTTAATTTAAAATTTTAGTATTCAATGGTAGCTTTTTATATTTAGATATTAATTTAGAATTCTAATTAAAAGCATACACTTGACATCATACATGTGACCCTTAACCTTTGTAAATATTAAATTTATAAAAGTAGAAGTATACTCGTACATAAAATATGACATGATTTCTTTTGTCCCGTCGAGCAGTGATCTGCTTTCATGTTAAGTATAAAATCTGGTCTTTGTGTCGTGGTAACAATAGGATAAGTATGTTTCGCTTCAGAAAACTTTTCAAGGTTTGGCTATGGTTTCGTAAATATACAAATTATATTTGGAAAATTTAGTAAGTATGTACTTACATACTTATTTATAATAGATAAAAATTATTAATTTATAACTATCTAAATGAATGTACCTTTCATTATTTCATTTTTCCCTCTGCTGGCCTCAAACCTCCTCTATAATAGCAGGGAAATTAACCCGAATGAATTTTTACTACTAGATAATTGTTTTAATTGTAATTTCGTAATAAAATAACATTTCATATTATATATTTCCTAATTTATCGTTATATTATGTACATAAAGTATCTTCTTACTTTGTTGTACAAATATGTCATTAACAAAACCTCATTGGGAACTATAACAGCTGCAACTAGACTCGGTGAGTAGCCGCTATTTTGTAGACGTGCATTACAATACCTTGCCAATGGATTTTAATGACATTTTGCTTAGAATAATAACGTATAGAAGGATAGTGTCAGTACTTCGAACTTTCGAAATTTGAATCTAAAAATACTAATGGCGCGCAGACGATTACACACGTACACACGCAAACCACTATACAAATTATGAAATCAACTTTTGTTTTTACTAACATAAATCGTCGAAATACTTTTAAAAGTAATGTTAAAAACCTTTTTAAGTTTTTCAAATGTGTTGTGACAACATTTGAATGCACAAATCGTCATAATTACCTATTTATTTTTTAAGAGTTGCGTACGTTCGTGCAGTACAATGACTTGTACATTAGGAAACTGTTCCGGTATAAGCTCCATTAGGCTCCAATTGAAATGCCTCACTTTTTGTGCGTGAACTTACCTTCTATATGTTATTATACTAAGGACGTTTTGTCAATTTGAAACATTGAGTCTAATTTCAAAGATCGGATATTGTTGGATCTGATTAAAAAAAATAAATGACGATGAGAAATATATTGAGTACAATTAGTTAATTGACATAAAAGCCTAATATTTCACTAGCATTTTCAATTTAGCAAATCAGTAATTTTTACCTACAAAACATCGTCTGATACTTTGTTAACTATCAGAAAAATAGTAATATATGCAATAAATTAATTAGCTTTCTAACTAGCTAGAGAATTAGAAAGCCACCTAATCTTAAAAGTTAAAATTTAATTTAAAACATATATAGTTATAAATGCGGCATATCGTTTACCTTTATCCTATATCATCTCTCACATATCAGGCCTTGACATGACCTCGCTAAGGTTTTAGTTGAGATAACTCACAACACATGTCTACGTGTTAAAATTAGATTACAAGCAACGTAGCCCAAACAGCACTAAATACTTGTTCTATTTATAGATCTGTTGTTGATTATCTGTTTACAATCTTGACTTAACGTGCAGTCGTATATGCCAATTGACGTTGACGTTTGTTTAAATTTAGAATTTTCTTATGGTTCATGTGTTTTAGTTTGCAAATAGGTTTAGCAATGAAGTTTAATTGCTGTTTTATGACAATATGCATTGGCATTTACTTGGGATTTTATTGAAACCAATATGCTGGTATTTTAGTAACAACCTCCAAAGAACCCAACCTTGGTTAAACTATGAACTGAACGTATATTAATGTAGCAATATAAAAGCTAACTAATAAATAACACATTTTGTAATAGAGTCATTTATGTAAATATATACTTATAATGTACTACATTTTTAAATCTGATTAAATAGAACTTAATACAGTTCAATCCCATGAAGACATATGATTACGTGTTCACTGCAAAGGAGAATCCAATTATCATAGCCCTTCATTTCCAAAGGGTAACTTTTCAAATCTCTGAGACTAATGGGATCCTCGGCGTAGAAATATCTAGCAAAGTCCAGTCTGAGTGTCGTATAGAGAACAAAACCAAATTGTTGAGCCAAAATCTTTTTGTCCTGAACAGAGATAAGCGGTACGTGACGCCGAGAACGGCTTGTCTAAAGCACAAATTAGTTCACACGTGGAGTAGCGCTCGCATCTCTGGTGCGCCTAAATATCAGCTTGTCCCACCTAACACTCTGCAAAATCATGCTTTTTGAACTGTCGAGGAACCCAATCTTACGTTGGAGCGGCTGAGGGAAGAGAAAGTGAGAGCACTGTGTGCTCTTGTGACTCTTTGATAGGGAATGATTCTACCGGTTGAAAACGGGTGCCACAAGGTGGTAATTTGAGTTCAGACAAAAGAAAGAAGTCGGCTGGAACCATATCTGGTGGATATGATGGTTGCTCGATGGTATTTGTTGAGTGTTTGGACAAAAATTCGTTCACAATGATGGCCTTGTGCGAAGGCGCATTATCGTTGTGCAAAATCCAAGAATTTTCTTGCCACAAATCTGACCTTTTTCGTCGAATTTGCTCTCTTAAACGCCGCATAACGCTCAAATAATATCCTTTATTTACCGTTTGACCTTCTGGCAAGAATTTCGAGTACTATTGTGGTGTTGTCACGATAGTCAAAGAAAACAGTCAATATGACTTTGACTTTTGATCGAGTTTGGCGTGGTTTTTTCGGTTTCGGTTCGGTTGGAACGGCGTGGTTTTTTCGGTTTCGGTTCGATTCAGTTGGTCGTCACTCCGAAGCTTGTTGACTAGTTTGCATGACAAACTCGTAAACCCACGTCTCGTCACCAGTAACAATGCGTTTCATGAATGTTGGATCGGAATGGACTCGTTCTAGCATGTCCTCAGCGACTCTCATGCGATTGGAGTTTTTGGAGAAAATTCAGGTCTTTTGGGACTAGCCGAGCGAAAACATGTTTCATACCCAAGTGATTATTTAAAATAGTACGGATCGACTCCTGAGACACAGAAAGTTCGGCGGCTATCTCTCTCAAAGTTGAATGAGGATTTTCAGTCACTATTTCCTTCACTTTTGTAATGTTAACTTCAGTTGCAGACGTTGACGGCCTACCAGAGCGAGGCAAATCATCCATCACATCTCGATCGCTTTTGAACGCTTTGTACCACTCGTAAGCACGTGTTTTTAATAAAGTCGTTACAGCGTATCATTTTCAGTGACTCCGAACACAAAATTCTATAAGCGATGCAAAATTTAAGACAAACTCTTTGTTCGATGTTTTTGTCCATTATGAAATCCGCAATACACACTAGATATGATATAACTAAAAACAGCACTGTATTTAAAATAAATAACAGATGTAACTCAAACTTCGCGCCAAAATGGAAAACAGTTGTGCCAATCAAACAACAACAAAAAAAAACAAAAATTTGAATTGGGAACCATAAACAAATCATCCATTTTTTTTTTGTTTGGATCGCCCTTACGGGCAGGCTAGTCTTTTCGACCATACTGCCTTTTCTTACGTAGCTTATTTCTTTACATATTATTTATTTCTTCATATTGTATAACTTATAAACAGTCATTGTCCGTCAGTAAGTCAAGTCGTTATCATTAATTAGGCGCTGAGAACCTAATTAGATGATTTCTCTGGGAATTTCGGTTGAATATGAAAATACACGTAAACCACTCTTATATCACATTCACCACACTTCAGCACCTTAATTATATTATATTACATAAAACATCAGCAAAATTATACAATATAACACTATAAAACACTAAAAAATTGAATATAATACCAGAGCTTAACATGACATTTCCATATTCGCGCCGAAACTCTACAAATCATCCATTCCCGGTACTTTCTTGACAGAGTAGTATATAGAATGAAGAAAAAAACATTACTAATATTTCGAAAATAAAACAAATAAAAACTGAAACTTAAAATGCCTTTTCATGAGCAGTTAATGTTTGATTGAATACACATAAAGAGACAAATAATCAATATACTAAATTAATGATTTTATTGATCCTGAACTAAAGCACTAGTCTAGTGCTATAAGGTACAGAACTAAAAAAAACTTCTGATTTGATAGACTTAAGTTGTCACCAAGAGAAACTCTTAGGACGCTAGATTTCTGAAATTTGCACATTCTTAAAAGAAAATCATTAAAGATTCGCAATATCTCTACTTCTACAAGAAAATCTATTGTAAATTTTCCGTGTGGTGACGGAATAAGAATACAATTCTCCACCCCCTTCTTTCACGGAGGTGTCGTAAAACGACTAAGGGATATAATATGCATAAAACGTCAACGCAAGACAAGGAAAATTTGAAAACTATACCAACCCACCTGACCAGCGCGGTATAGTAGGTCAAATTTCCTACTGTAAAGGAAGCTTGAACACAGCAGGGACCAAAATGTCTTAATTAGAAATATACGAGATAGTGCAGTAAAAATTTAAAACTTATTTAACATAACGATACTTTCATTTCAGATCTCGCAGGTCTTCGGGCGCAGCTACAGCTGTAACACCACAACCCAAAAATCTCAACCCCGGAGGTAAGCTATTTCAATATTTTCACAATTCTTGGATAATAATATTTATAATATGTTCATTTCTGTCATAACAAAAGTTTGACATTGTATTATATTCCTATTGACAGGTTTTCGAATAATAACATGTTCATAGGAAAACAAAAGATACTTTTTTATACAATAAGATAAGTAAATGTCGATGTTTTTAGTTGAGAATGACATCCTCGTTCATTTATTGATTAGGTAATTAGCTTATTATATTTGACAATTTCGTAAACTTATACTAATCATTAGAAATGTAATTATTATTTTCAATTATTTAATTAAAGAATTAGCTTCTAATAAATAAATAATATGATATATTTCGCAGCAGTTTAAAAATAGTCACCGATTTTACTAAATATTCCTACAAAATTACGGATACAATGATTTTATAGGTTCTTAAAATTAGTATATCAAGCCAATTTTTATATTATGTAATATATATATCCAGTTATACCCAAAAGCCGAAATGAAAATCTTTTAATCATTGCTTACTCGTCAATTAATGATACCTTAGTTTGTATGCATACATAACTGTGGAACATCCTCTCGTATATACAAATAGTTTCTTATAACAAATTGATTTACACCCTCTGTTGAGTTCGACAAACAGTGGAGAAAATTAAATTACCTCATTTGGAAAATCAATTACAACAAATGCTTCGGTCGTGAACACTATCTAACTATATTTTACACTACGGGGAATACGCGTTATATATTATATTAGTTTATGAGCTGCTCGAGGGATTTTGATGAAGGGTCACCTTACTACCCTTTTCGAGAACGAGAAAACGATTCGGCTTAGCTAAATCGTTCCCTTAGCTTAGGCTAAACTCATTTAACGAGATGAATAGCCGGCTGTTTGTCTTCTAAGCACTTCATAATACTAACTCAAAGTGAGTTTTGACAAAATTACCTTACAGACAATAAATAGTGCTAGATAAAATATAGGAATAATGGGCTGAAATATATATGAGTTAGTCGAAAGTTTTTCTGCTCTAGTCTAATTGATGGTAGACACAATCATGTGGTTAAGTTTTAATACCATAGAAGACTAAAGTGAGAAACCGTTTTACTTTTGTATTTTTTGGAGAAATTCGATGTAATTTTATATATGTTATGCCACATGGGGGACTTACCGTGAGTACGAATTTCCCCCGCTGGTGTCTTTAAAGTCGTTTAAGCGATATAAAAACGAGACGAGATATATAGATGCAAAAAAATACATAAGAGAATGAAAACAGATAAAATAAATAATGAAAACTCCAAAGAAAACCCTATACTGTTGACCAGCGTTTTAGAATAAGTCAATTTGCAAAGGTTCGAGTCCAATAGGAGAACGTACATAAATGGGTTTCAATAAGAGGCAACTCACTAGTATCTTAAACTTCGAATATATTCAGTACTTTTTATTTTTTGAGGCTATGGTATGGTGAACGCGCCGCCCGGCGCAGTCCAGGGGGACAGAGGGACGGCGTGCGGCCCCATAACCCACCGTAGCACGTCGTCTTCGTCGTTGGGTCGATCACCAGTACTGAGTTCCTTATCCTCCGTAGTTGGCCAATATATTCAGTACTAAACGCCAGCTCAGAACTTAACATTCCTACAATGATATTGATAAGGTTATGCTCATAACCTGTGCGTAATTTGGCTCATTGGTTATTTGTATTTTTATTAGATAGTATTCCGCAAAAAAATAAGTAAGACGTCCTATAGTGTCACCAACGTATATTTAATTATTGGATACAAAATAAAGTCAGATTGTTCATTATAAAATCTTCTTCTTATAGCACATATATATGGACGTCCCACTGATGGGCACTAAGTTGTAATCTTTATTTTTTAACAATAATATAAAAATAATTATTTCTGATGTTTACGCAAACACTACACATTGTAAATAAACTGCTTTTACGCATTTTATCGCTTTTGTATATGATTTATGATTGCCCGACGTTTTAAACACTTTACAGCATTTTTGATCACGGGTGGACTAAGATGTAACATAAAAATACTTTTCTTTTTGGGGTGGGCTACGGTCAGCGCACCCGCCGCCTGGCTCCGTCCGGTACGACAGAGTGACACCCGATAGCACGTCACCTTCGTCGTTGGGCCGACCACCGCCGCTAAGCTCCTTGTCTTCAGTGATCAGTCTGACGGCATACCCTGAGGGGATACCCTCTCCCATCGACGTCCCTTTTCCAAGACGTCGGTCGCCGCCATCAAAATTTCTCGATCGGGTCACCTGCAGCCTCTGCTAGGACAGCATCAGGCGCAGGTACTCGCTGCTGCGCCACCGCAGTCACCGGCGACGGACCGTGTTCACGTGGAGGTGTTCCTCACGCGCACGATCCGCCGCCTCCTTCCGCGAGGTGACAGCCTCGCGGGAGGCGGCCACGGCGTTCTAGTGCCTGACGCTGAATATAAAAATACTTACAGTTATTTTGTAAATCAATACATTGCATCAAGGTATATTTTCTAGTGCCACGCACACCACGCACAGATATAAATGGACACAAACTGCACTCTTAAATCCTTTGCGGATCGCATAAAAATATTAAAAATATTATCATTTAGAAAACAAACCTATAAAATTCAGTACGGTAGATCGATTTTAGTCGACTACGCCATCTATCTATATATCTATATTATCAAGTAATAAGCTACCACTTATCATTATACCAAATCGCAAATCATGTCTAATATCAAATTAGTTAACAGCTTCTTCAATGAACAGTAATTGTTTGCTTCACCTCCATTCAAGTAAACATTAATCTATTAACAAACAACTTTTAGGAACAAAATATCCCATTTACGTTAATTGATTATGACGCAGGGCCAAACAATACTTTCTTTCATTTCCGCTTTGACAGGGAAAAGCCCCCATAAATGTAATACAAGCTAATATAACACTCGAAAGATATCTACGTATCACATATTATGAGCAAGGGACGTATTACGCATGCTTTTGTTTACTATTTTATCTACAATGTGATCAATCGCCCATGTGATATAATGAGATTACGAAGAACGGATATATGTATTACAAGGTAAACTGTTACATTCCCAGAAATATGAGCACCGAGGAAAGATTACTATTTCCTTCAAAAATTTGATCACGATGTGTATATAGATTTATGTACCTACATCTATTATCTAAACGAGTACGCAGAAGTTAGGAATTGCTACATACTATGGTCTTGCAATAGCCTCAGTTTTAAGCTCTTCCGTATCCGTGGTGCCATACTGCTGCGCTATCGTAGCTGTAAACCTTTTTACTTATTGGCTGACTAGTCATTTTGTTTTCCTGTCTCCCGCTTTGCCTAGGAGGGAAGTGGAATCTCTCTTTCCAACTCCTCCTCTTTAATCTTTTCTAATTAAATTTGTTGCGGGTCCCAAGACAATTAAAATCATATCCCGGGACTGCCTGAGGGTCAAACCTCGGTGTCATTTATAGAGACCATTGTGGATCCTGGCTTACAGGAGTTACAATGGTGGGAATGTGTGGTGGGATTAGTCCCAAAAAAAAAAGCCTCAGTTTTATAAACATCATCACAGCTCATATACGTCCCACTGTTCGGCTCGAATTGACCTACTGCACTGGTCAGACATGTTAGTATAGTGTTTTATTTCGAGTTTTCCTTCTCTTGCTTACATGTTATATTCGTATTATATACCTTAGTCTTCTTTTACGACACCCACGGGCAAGAAAGGGGGTGAATTGTATACTTACGCCGTCACCATACAGTATGTTTGTAAACATAATTCGTGGTATCTGCAATCTACAGCTTGTTATATGTCTGATGTTTAAATTCATGAAATATAACGTTAATTTTCTTCTGTTTAATTTTTGTTTCAAGTGCGATTTCCCTCAAAAGAAATACAGTCCTTCATATTATTTGTAATATTTTATTAAAGATTAAAAAAAATTAAAGGAGTTAATTTTAATGCCCTTCAAAATTAACTATTATACGGTAATCAAAAACAGGTAAAAAAACAGTTTTCCTCCAATAATCCACCCGAGGCCTTTTTTATTTAAACTTCACGATTTTATTAATAAGGGTTTATGTACTTAATCGCTTGCTTTGAGACTGACATTCCTTAAAGAATCACAATCCTATTTAGTATTTTCTAGTGCTACGAGACAAAATATTTAGGACCGTGTAGTAATAGATTAAAATTATAATATGTCACTTAGTATCCTTCCTGTCCAGCGAGTGTCGTATGTTTGGCGTATGGTTAATCCCATAATAGACGTAGAAAAAATAAACTTGATGTCGTATAATAAGCCACATTATTTTCCTAAAAAACCATATGCCCGGTAGTAGGACTTTAATGGTTGTAATAAATAAAATAGAAAAATTCTAATGTCACAAGGAATTCTATCGTCTCAAATTTGCACCCTCGTCAAGAGAATAAATTGAAAAGCATTAGGTTCGTTTAATATTACATTATTCTGTGAAATTATTATAAGTTTTGAAAAATTTATTATCTAGTGTCTTGTGTGACTAAGATGAAGAGGGTATATAATATGTATAACCCACTCGAAGTACTTAGATTTTCAGGTCGGTCGCAAACAATGCTTCGTATTTATTTTCCCTCGCGCAAATACCTTTGTGTAATCCGTTACAATTGGATTGTTCGCCACCCTAGTAGAAAATAATCCACGAAAAACTAGTGTTGTTTTATTGAAAATTCAGTCGAATAGTGCAAATTGTATCAATAATATCGCCAAGTGCCTACCGTTACGGATTTGACTTTCGTCTAGTCAATTTTGGCAGTATAACATTTTTCTATGAAAATGAGGTTATATATTTTCTATTCCTTAGCTATACATATGTCCATATATGTATATTAATGAAAGTCACAATATTTTAATATACTTACATCATATATTTTACTGATTTAAAAAGAAAGCACCCTTTATTTATTTACAAGATTATTGCTAAAATATGATATTTTTCGTGCCGGAAATATTACTGAACAATCGATCAAGAGATATTCTTATATTTTCTGATAACTATAAAGGCCAGACGTTTTCCTGTTTACATAAACACGGGCAGATATTTAGCAGAAAATCAATACGCAGCATATACTAAAACAATATTGTTAAGACTGTGTTTTTTCAAGGACAGTGCCGTTGACGTAACCCATTCAGTGATTAATGATATCAATAGTTATTATTATTCTATGAGGCTGTGAAAATTCTATCGCGTTAACCAATTTATTCTCTAATATACCTACCAAGAAAGATATGGTTTATGTTTCATTCGAAATATTCCGCTAGTAAAAGTATTCATCTTTTACAACCTCGGAATTAATCTATACAACAGGTTGTTGCACTCGTGTTGTTAACTGGTTGTTTTCATTGGAGCTTATAAAACGTTTTCTATTATGATGTAAAAAAGTTAGTACTCTATCAGATTTCAGGCCTTAGCTAGCCATAAATGAGTAATGCGGTCCTTGGTGTATACCAGATCCCTACATTCATATTACTACATATTATAAAACAAAGTCCTCCCGCGTCTGTCTCTCTGTTCGCTGCAAAGCCAAAAAGGTACTGCGCAAGTCATAGGCTTTTCATAGAGTGATTCTTGACGAAAGCTTAGGAATATAATTTGTTATTTTTTTGTGTGCATTAGCTAAAATAAACAATATTTGTTGGAAAATACTGTCCTTTGAGATATCATAAAAAATGCATTGAGGGATATTCTTCTTTTATAGACCTACAAAAAATATAATAGTGTGCATCCATCTTTGAAGGTTAAATCAATAATGCAGTAATTGCAAAGCTAATTATACATACTTCTACTGTATACGTATATGTATTATTCCTAATTTATTGAATAAATTAGAGGCCTTAAGAATTTCGTGCACATTAGTACCTATACTCTTTTAACAATCTCTCTTGCAACGATCGCCGTACCATCTTGCGTAACCTCTTGAGTAATTTAGGCTATATTTTATTTGCCATAAAGAATCCGAGAGAAGCCGAGACGAGTTTCTAGTATAAAATATATTAAAACGATGAAGAAAGAGAATCGGATAGTATCCATGTATTGTATTCGGGACCTGGAGGCGGAGATGCTCGCCGACATTTATCGGCGGGTGTCGGAGACGCGCGCCCGCGGCGGCATGGTCTCCATCAAAGAGATCACCGCCTGGCGGGTCGACGCCCGCCGAGAAGTCATTGCCCGTTGGGCAGTCCGGCTGGAGAGTCCTCGGTACGGTGTCAGGACCGTCGAGGCCCTCCGGCCGGTGCTGATGGAGTGGTTGGAGCGGACACACGCGGTGCTTTCCTTCCGACTGGTGCAGGTGCTGACGGGGCACGGTTGCTTCGGGAAGTACCTGCACAAGATTGTCAGGAGGGAGAGCACACCGTCCTGCCACCACTGCAGTTGCGACGAGGACACGGCGCAGCACACGCTCGAGGAGTATGCTGCCTGGGAGGGGGATCGCCGTGAACTCGTCGCAATTATCGGTGCCGACCTGGCGCTGCCGACCATCGCCAGGGAGATGCTCGACCGCGCGTGCGCTTACCATAGCCCACCCATAAAAAAAAAAAAAAAATCATGTATTGTATTCACTGACACAAATTACACTTTAAATTAATTTGTACTTGTTACAATTATAAACGTGTTGTTTGTAAGCCTAACAAATGTACTCATACAACAGTTTGTTATAACATGCCTATAAAGTTCTCAATAACCATAAACATGAATAAATTACTTAATGTATTTTAAAAAGAGCTCATAAATGTCAGTAAACTCGTTTGCTTTTTAATGAAAGAAACTTCCAAGGTTACTTTCATTAATAAAGGATATTCTACAGGAGTTGCTAAATTCTCCAAAATCCTCATTTACTGTACTTTGCCCGAAAGTAAAACTTGTAATAATAATGGGTTAAAAGCACTTTGCAATGTTTAAATATGCAAACACTTTGAAGGTTTATTTAGAGGTGAATTATTTTACTTTTCAAAAACTACTGTACTCGGCATTTAATAAGGAAGTTATATCATACCAGCTGTCAACCGACAACAAGACGATACAAGGCAATTACGAAACTCCATATGAGCTTTAATAAACCTTCCTAATCCACGCCCAATTATTACTGGATGGTCTTAACCTTGCTTCTGTATGGTTGGGTCTGTTTGGCCGTAATATAATAAAAATGAAAGGAAAAATAAATTACGGGCGATCCGAGTTCGTGAAGTGGGAGGGGGTGAGTTTTAAGGGAAAAAAAGGCTTGTCTCGATTTCCGGCAAAACTACAAGTCCTACGGCAAAAAGTTAAATAACAAAGTTGTAGGTAATAAAAAGATCTACAACTGTTGTATTTATAATTTTTGCATATAACCTCAAAATTTAGGTGAAAAATTCAAATGACCAAGTTTTTAGTTTTTTATTTTTATCTTATTCAATAAAAAAAAATTCTATGAAATTTGGTGAAACCTTACCTTATTATGTCCCAAATACACTGTAGTTTATTTGATGATTTCTGATGTTTACGCGAGTATTATACATTTTAAATAAAACTACTTTACGGATTTTATCGCGTTTGTATTTGATTTTTGATTACCCGACGTTTCGAACACTTTACAGCGTTCATGATCACGGGTGGACTAAGATGTCTCACGTCCAACAAGTCATCGTTACTGCAGAAAATTTTATAATTATCTACCCGATACAGAAATTAGTTATTAAATATTGACCCACATTTTGATACAAAGTTTATTGCCAGTGTAAGAAGAAAATGATTCTACATGAAAAAATTATATTGTTTATGGTTAGTAATAATTAAACATTAAAATTAATAGTAATTATATTTAAAAAACTAACTAATAATCTAGTATACTACCACCGGATCGGAACACGGTTACACTGAGAAAGATCCGGCAAGAAAACTCAGGTAACATGATGCTAAATTAAAGTTAATTTTGAAGGCGGCTTACTTTATGTTACTAAAAAGGTTTTAATTTATAAAATTATCTTTAGTTATTATTATTGTGGGTCAAATCTATACAATATGAGCTCACGGTGTCTTGCAGTCTTGTGGTGGTCTTTTTGGATTTCTTTTTAATAATGTTTTTAACAGGATCCCAGCTTGATGGTAACACCCAGCCATCCTCTCTATTGAAATTTTTGTGTTTTTTAATCTCAATAGCCTCGCGTACCATTCTAGGCAGGTATCGGTGTTCTTTTGCGAGGATTTGTGGTTTATCAAACCTGATGTTATGGTGGGCGCGGTCCTGACTATGTTCACAGACTGCAGACCTAGTGTCCCGGCGGTGCTTCACATCGGCTATGTGTTCTTTGATCCGAGTTCTTATGGATCTCTTTGTTTGTCCAATGTAAGAGAGACCACAGTCACAGTCCAGTTTATATACTCCTGCATCTTGTAAAGGGATCTGGCACTTGACAGGTGGTAAGAATTGGCTAATCCTCTTCAGTGGCTTAAAATAAGTTTTAATGGAAGAGCGTTTCAGGATGTAGCCAATCTTGTCAGTGACTCCTTTGACATAAGGTAGTATTGCAGGAAGGCGCTCAACTGTGAGTGGTTTCACTCGGTCTCTGCGACGGGGGCGAGGAACTGGCAGCTTGTTTGCACGTAGCACCTGCTTAACATGCTGCAGCTCCCCAGCCAGGTGTTCATCGTCACAGATTCCTCGTGCTCTCTGCAACAAAGATTTACACACGGTAGCTAACTGTGAAGGGGGACAAACAAAGAGATCCATAAGAACTCGGATCAAAGAACACATAGCCAATGTGAAGCACCGCCGGGACACTAGGTCTGCAGTCTGTGAACATAGTCAGGACCGCGCCCACCATAACATCAGGTTTGATAAACCACAAATCCTCGCAAAAGAACACCGATACCTGCCTAGAATGGTCCTCGAGGCTATTGAGATTAAAAAACACAAAAATTTCACTAGAGAGGATGGCTGGGTGTTACCATCAAGCTGGGATCCTGTTATAAACATTATTAAAAAGAAATCCAAAAAGACCACCACAAGACTGCAAGACACCGTGAGCTCATATTGTATAGATTTGACCCACAATAATAATAACTAAAGATAATTTTATAAATTAAAACCTTTTTAGTAACATAAAGTAAGCCGCCTTCAAAATTAACTTTAATTTAGCATCATGTTACCTGAGTTTTCTTGCCGGATCTTTCTCAGTGTAACCGTGTTCCGATCCGGTGGTAGTATACTAGATTATTAGTTAGTTTTTTAAATATAATTACTATTAATTTTAATGTTTAATTATTACTAACCATAAACAATATAATTTTTTCATGTAGAATCATTTTCTTCTTACACTGGCAATAAATTTTGTATCAAAATGTGGGTCAATATTTAATAACTAATTTCTGTATCGGGTAGATAATTATAAAATTTTCTGCAGTAACGATGACTTGTTGGACGTGAGACATCTTAGTCCACCCGTGATCATGAACGCTGTAAAGTGTTCGAAACGTCGGGTAATCAAAAATCAAATACAAACGCGATAAAATCCGTAAAGTAGTTTTATTTAAAATGTAATTTATTTGGTTTAAAATATTTATTTTTTCGCCTTATTTTAACTTAATATCAAAAAAGCACCCTAATTTTCAATCAAAAATTCTCCCGTCAAAATATCAGCTTTTTTCAAAACGTCGGGGTGCTTTTTGTTCGTTGAAATCTCTACTTTCTAATGGTGTAAAAAAAATATACATAACTATAGTAAATATTCTCAGAAAATGCAAAGATTTTAGTAGGTAGTAAAGCCTTAACAGTCTGCCATTCAGCTGCATCAGGGAGGGGCTGAGGTATCACGGGGTGCCCGTGTACCTCAGGCGGCTGGTGGCAGACTACTTGGAGGGGCGCAGTCCTCTACGTTGACCGAGTAGGGGACGTTGTGCGAACGCCCATGACGTGCGGTGTCCCGCAGGGGTTGGTTCTGGGTCCGACCCTGTGGAACATCGGCTACGACTGGGCGTTGAGAGGAAGCCTCCCACCCGGGCTGGGCGTAATTTGCTACGCCGACGATACACTCGTCACAGCCCGGGGTGGGACGCTAGAGGAGGCGGCACGCCTGGCAACTCTCGGCACCGAGGAGATTGTCAGGCGGATCGAAGCGCTGGGGTTGAGGGTAGCCCTGGAAAAGACGGAGGCCCTTTTGTTCCATGGCCTTCGTACCGCCGGGCCTCCCGCCCCGGGCCTCCCGCCGGCGCTTCAATCACCGTGAAGTCGGTCACCATCAGCATCCAGGCCCACATGAAGTACTTGGGCCTGGTGCTCGACGGGCATTTTTGGTTGCGGGAGCATCTCCATCGACTTGTTCCCCGGCTTGTCGGCGCGGCGTTCGCCCTTTCGCAGCTGATGCCGAATGTGGGTGGACCCAGTGCTACGTGCCGACAGCTGTACGTGGGGGTCATCCGGTCGATGGCCCTGTACGGCGCACCGGTGTGGGCGGGGTCCCTGACCGTCCGTCTTAGGGCCCTCCTGTGGTGACCACAGAGGGTCATGGCGATCAGGGCCATACGGGGTTACCGCACGGTGGCGACGGAGGCAGCGTGCCTCCTGGCCAGAACCCCCCCGTGGGACCTGGAGGCGGAGATGCTCGCCGACATTTATCGGCGGGTGTCGGAGACGTGCGCCTGCGGCGGCATGGTCTCCATCAAAGAGATCACCGCCTGGCGGGTCAACGCCCGCCGAGAAGTCATTGCCCGTTGGGCAGTCCGGCTGGAGAGTCCTCGGTACGGTGTCAGGACCGTCGAGGCCCTCCGGCCGGTGCTGATGGAGTGGTTGGAGCGGACGCACGGGGTGCTTTCCTTCCGACTGGTGCAGGTGCTGACGGGGCACGGTTGCTTCGGGAAGTACCTGCACAAGATTGTCAGGAGGGAGAGCACACCGTCCTGCCACCACTGCAGTTGCGACGAGGACACGGCGCAGCACACGCTCGAGGAGTGTGCTGCATGGGAGGGGGATCGCCGTGAACTCGTCGCAATTATCGGTGCCGACCTGGCGCTGCCGACCATCGCCAGGGAGATGCTCGTCAGCGTCAGGAACTGGGACGCGGTCGCCGCCTTCTGTGAGGCCGTAATCTCACGGAAGGAGGCGGCGGATCGTGTGCGAGTAGAGCTCCTATTCGGCGACACGTTCCGCCGCCGGCGACTCGGGCGGCGCAGGCGCGAGTATCTGCGCCTAATGCCGCTCTAGCCGAGGCCGCGGGTGATCGGACCGGTGAATTATCCGTCACCCGCAGAGAGGCTGACCGCGCGACGGCGACCGACGTCCCAGTACGTCGAGAGGTGAGAGGTTACCCGAAAGGGTATTCCGTCGGGCCGACCACTGATGACAAGTCACATCTGCTCCGGTGGTCGGCCCAACAACGAGGTGACGTGAGTACGGGTGGGTTATGGGCCCGCGCGCCGTCCTTTCATCGCCCCGGACGGACAGGACCGCGCGTGCGCTTACCATAGCCCACCCATAAAAAAAAAAGAAAAAAAAAAAAGGTAGTAAGGCCTTGACCCGTATAGCCCCTTTCCCACTTGTCTATGAAATACGTTTTGATGGGCTAAAATTATCTATAGGTAACTCAGGTATAAAAGTTATCTTAAAATAGCAATAAATAGGCATCTATGTATATAATGTAAAGAAAATTCTACAACTTTCTCAAAATGTTGAAGATGTCTTATTAAATATTGACTTTTTCAATGCATTTTCTGAGAACATTTACTAAAGTAATGTAATTTTTTTTTTGTACATCATCAGAAAGTAGAGATTTCAACGAACAAAAAGCTCTCCGACTTTTTGAAAAAAGCTGATATTTTGACGGGAGAATTTTCGATTGAAAATTAGGGTGCTTTTTTGATATTAAGTTAAAATAAGGCGAAAAAATTAATATTTTAAATCAAATAAATTACAGTGTATTTGGGACATAATAAGGTAAGTTTTCAGCAAATTTCGGAGAAAACAATTTTTTTTTTGAAAAAGATAAAAATAAAAAACCAAAAACTTGGTTATTTGAATTTTTCACCTAAATTTTGAGGTTATATGAAAAAATTATAAATACAAAGTTGTAGATCTTTTTATTACCTACAACTTTGCTATTTAACTTTTTCCGAAGGACTTGTAGTTTTGCCGGAAATCGAGATAAACCATTTTTACCCTTTAAAACTCACCCCCTCCCACTTCCCGAACTCGAATCGCCCCTAATTTATTTTTCCTTTCATTTTTATCATATTCCCCTCCTTTTCTAATGTATTTCATCCTACTATTATTTTTTTCACTTTTTACCATTTTTGAAGGCTTCTGCACTGGTCTACTAAAGCTGTGCCTGGAAGCTAGCAATAGCCAGTCATCCAACGTTCCAGGATCATTTTGACCAAACAGTTAATCGAATTGCCAAAATTATATACCATGCAGATGCCTGGTTTAATGTATATTTTGTATTATTGGAAAATGACTACGGTTCGTGACAAAACAATTGTCACGATAAATTTACCTAATACAGTTTTGGAGGCAACTAAACTGTGACAACAGTGTCTTAGCCGGTATCGCATCGGTCTGTTTTCGTGTTGTTTTGTACCTTAGTTTGCATAAAGTATTCATGGCTACATACAAAAACGTTTGAAGTGCTAATCATAGAATAACAATGTGACTACAAAATTTTCTGCTCGGTTATTAATTAGTAACACACTTTATATGGAGAATTCTATTTTAAAAGTGAGTACTGCAATTTTCCTCGCATTGCTTAATAATACGCATAACAATAGACCACTGTATTTTCTGCAATTATTATAAACCATTTTTTTTATTGTAACATCTTAGTTTTGTCTAAGAATCAGTGGGTAGTCATAATCTACTATAATTTGCCGTCATAGTAAAGTAAACATTTATTAATGAACAGAACGCGCACATGGCTCCGAAAACTATAAGATTTTCGTCATGAGTTGGAACTCCAGATATATTCCCAAGAGTCTACTGTTAGTCTATTACTGTATTATCGAAGTCGTGATAACTTGCCGATAGTCCAGTTAATAGAGGCTAAAAGTGATTATGGAGACACAGTGAATTAAGGGGCCCACGCCGACGTTCTGTTGCTCGAGGCGGTTGAGTAGGCCGAGGCTAGCCCAAAAAATTAACAATACACGACGACTTCTGATATGTATATACATATTTATAAAATGCACAATATGTAGATCATAATTATGCAGTCTATCTACTTAATTTTGTTACCTGTTGTCGTTATTGAAAAATGTCATAGTAATAAATTATTGTTACAGCAGTATGGGCACATTTTAAGTACGTCATCAACTTACGTACGTGCTACATACAAAATTATATCCAAAGGTTGTCTGGTAAAGATCGCTGTGAACGATAAAACTGCCTGTTGTCTATACCAATAAATAAAATTGGAGTGTCTGTTTGTAATGTCAAAATAATAGGCTTTTTTCATACTCATACGGTTATTTGCACGACACCTATGCCTAAAATAGCAATTAAAAAATTTTTGTGTCTGTCTGTCTGTCTGTCTGTTTGTTCCGGGTAATCTTCAAAACGGCTGGACCGATTTCAAAAATTCTTTCACTAATGGAAAGCTATAATATCAGGGCGTAAACTAGGCTATATTTTATCCCGGTATTCCCACGGGAACGGGAACTACGCGGGTAAAACGACTATAACCTATAACCGAAGCGAAGCGAGGGCGGGTTGCTAGTACAAAAATATATTACAATATTCTATTGCTGTGTATAATAAAGAATATCTATCTATTGATAAACTACACTACAGCTAGTATCGCGTTAGACTAATAATAAAAATATTTTACTACGATTGCGAGGTCTTGGATTCGAATACTGAATCGGCCACAAAAATGTTACAGTAGTTGAATAAAGATTGCTCAATTTTCCGAGGATTTCTTTGAAAAATTCTCAACGACACACTCGGAGTTTTGAAATGGACTTGATTAACTAGCTTCGTGTGAAAATGGTAATTGCACAGTGAACTTTTTATTGAAAACATAATAGGTTTTGTGTTACATGGACTCTTTAATGAAATAGTACGTTTGACGGAAGGTACCGGTAAGTACAGAAATAAATAAGGCAATCACCAAATTTAAAGCTCATAGAGCGTGCTGTAGTAATAGTTTCTCCGAATAATAAATACCGAAACGACAATGACCGTAATCTCCGTTCCTCAAAACTCTTCTTCTTCACTGTCCTTCTCACTCCTCTAATCTGGTTCACTCTTCCTTTTATATCCAGGCTATTCTTCTCTGGAATGCGTTACCATTAGATATCAAAAGGGCCACTAGTCGTGACAGTTTTAAGACTATGGTCAAACGACTATACCTGAATCTTTTGATGTAGTCGACTCATCAGTGATGAATTATCTCAGCCGTTTATATAATATATATCTATATATTAGGACAGGCGGGCTTTGCGAACGATATATTGACTCATCACCATATCTCTTGAACCATAAGCCGAACAGACTTGAAATTTGGCAGAAATATTCCTTTCTTCGAGTAGAGGTCAGCTAAGAACGGATTTTACGAAATTCTACCTGCAAAGGGTGTTGCGGGGGCGTTAACAATAATACACATATAAAGGCACAGGGTGAGCCGAAGCTACTGAAGCTAGAAAAATGAAATTTGGACCGTAGTTTCATTTCGTGATGTAGACACCCACTAAGAAAAAATTTTTTGAAATTCCACCCCTAAGGGGGTGAAACGCAACGGTAAAGTCTGTATGGAAAGAAAAAAATCTTTAGCTACTGTCTTCAAATTAAGCACAAATACTCTTTAATAAAAATAAATGAACACGTGTTTCAGCATTTTTTAATTTTCACCCTCTAAGGGTGTAAATAGGTATAAAGAAGTTAAGAAGTTGGTTGTATGACTCATCAACACTGAGTTAAACTTAAACTACTGAAGCTAGAAATATGCAATTTGAAACGTAATTTTATTTTGTGACGTAAAGACCCACTAAGAAAGGATTTTCTGGAATTCAACCCCTAAGGTGTAAACCGCAGCAGCAAAGTTTGTATGGGCAGAAAAAAATCTTCATCGATTTTCATCAAATTCTCCACAAATACTATTTAATAAAAAAAAATAAACACGTGTTTCAACATTTCTTCATTTTCACCCTCTGAGGGTGTAAATAGGTATGAAGAAGTTGGTCTACTAACTCATTAACGCCGAGCTGAAACTACTGAAGCTAAAAACATGCAATTTTGACCGTAATTTTATTTTGTGACGTAGGGACCCATTAAGAAAGGATTTTTTGGAATTCAACCCCTAAGGGGTGAACCGCAGTAGCAAAGTTTGAAAAAATTCTTCATCGATTTTCTTTAATTTTTGCATAAATATTCTTCATTCATAATTTTTTTCATCATTTCAACCCTTCTAAATCCCATATATGAGAAGGAAAATTGACCTACTATACCACGCTGGTCAAACGTGTTGGCAATGGTTGTAGTTTCAAATTTTTATTCTCTTGCATAGATGTTGTATGCATATTATAATCCCTTAGTCGTCTCCTACGACAGTCACGGGTAAGAGAGAGGTGGTAAATTGTATTCTTATTCCGTCACCACACGGAAAATATTCTTTAGTAAAATGGATAAACAGCATTTGTCAATTTATATATATATATATATATATATATACTAGCTGACCCAACAGACGTTTTTCTGTTCAAATAAAGCGCCACCTACCGGGTCCAATTGTGAATCTAAACCATTCTCGAATCTCATTGAGCACACACAAATTACTTAAATTACTTAAATCCAGTCAACAGATATCGCCATCTGTTAGAATCTTTTGGAGTTAACAGATAATTGTGACTGTCAATTAATTATAGACAAATAATTTGTAATAAAATAAAATTGCGACTATAATTAAAGATCTAAGCTATCCTATTTCTCAAGTTGGACCAGACTGCTCACGGTGTGCCAATTTAATTTAAAATCGGTTAAGTAGTTTAGGAATCCATCGCGGACAAACATCGTGACAGGAGATTTATATATATAAGATATGTGTGTGTGTGTATGCATGTATTTATGTATTTATATGGGTAGGTATATGTCTATGTATATATGTATTGTCTGTATGTATTGGGTATATGATTATATTAATTAATTTGATAATTTGATTCGGATAACTGATCACCAGAATTCATTGCTCTCGCTGAATTGCACCTACCTAATTTATTTCTGCTCCACCCTAGGTCGACTGGTAGAAAATGCCCAAGGCATTAAGTCCGCCGTGTACTTTTTTTGTGTGCAGAAGATTTAAATAAATAAATAAAAAAAATAATATCTGTGAGAGAATTGGAGTTCTCGAATAGCAACCTAACGTAATAAGAAACTGCCTATCGCTTTGTTCTTATTTTCAAAGATAGCATAAAGAATTAATCTGTGTGTTCCAGGTACTTTACAAACATCCAATTAAAGGACATAAATTATTTAAGTAGAATACTTACATAATTATTTTTTTATGTTATTGTATAATGATTATATAATTATACTAGCAACCCGCCCTCAATTTGCTTCGGTTCCACTCGCCTTATCCGCGTAATGCCGGTTCCCGTGGGAACATCGGGATAAAATATACCCTATGTTACTACGTGATGTTATAGCTTTCCATTTGTGAAAGATTTTTTGAAATCGGTTTGGTGGTTTAAGCGTGAAAGCGTAACAAACCAACAAACTTACTTTCGCATTTATAATATTAGTAAGGATTATTATATATTCTTCTGGATAGGTATGTATGCATTAATTTATTAACCTATTTCACAATCTGTGCATTCAATTGCCCGTACGTATATTGTTTCGACTAATTAATAAGTTTCGTTCGTTCGTTCCTCTAATATGGTATAGTGATCCAATTGCCGTTCTAATGTAGATAAGGTTTATGACGAACATTATGCTGCGCTAACATTAAAGTGATATTTATCTGTGATATCAAAACATGCTAATTACTTACCTAATAATGATCTATGATTAATTTAAAACTAGTTGATTATGATATACAATATTTTAATGTTAAAATAATCCTAAACAGTTATATTATACATGACCCATTTACGAGTGTGGATCACTCATTTTATTTGGATAAAAATATTTTTTTTAACAAATCTTTTATAGTTAAGTAAATTGTTAGCTTCTATTTGGAGCGTGACAGACATTGATGAGTTGGTTTCGTGCCACAAACTGAATTCAGAACGGTGTCAGTCGCCAACTCAGCATTCGTCGCTTCCACGAAACTGTAGCGAACGGTGTGACTACCGCCTCGAAGATATCTGTTGCCACCTAATTATCACTGGTATCCTTGACATTTGCTTCATCTTTTCCTTGAAATGGAGTTTTAGATGTTTACTTATTTATATTAAGAAATTGCGTGACTACATTCTACCAAATGAAAAATTGTAATATAATCTTGGGCAACGACGCGCATCCACTTCGAGAAAAGCTTGCCTTTTTAAATAATAATTCAACTTTATTTGGTTGCATGTAGTAGGCCATTTGTTTTTCTTTCTTCCTAAAACACAATTTTTAAACATTTGACTGCCAACTTCCAAAAATTGTAACGCCTCAACAAAATTGTAGTTGATAGATGTCACACGCCAAGAACTTGTCACCACCGCGTTATCATTTACTGGGTAATTTGGCTATTTGGGCTAATAAATTGTCTTAGCAAATATTGAATCATACACGAATACTTTATTTTTCACCTGTCACTACCAAATGTCGAGTCACTTCACAAACATCTAAACAGGTTTTAAATGGAAAAGCCGTTTATTATTTTCTAAACTTTTGATCTCGTTATTGTGAAATTTCAGACTGGTAACCTTTTGCAAATATATAATTAAAAACGTATTCAAAACTAATTTGATACGAATACGATAACAAAATAATACTTCTGAAATATTCAAACACGGTTTATAATTAAATATCTATGTATATTACAATGAATCAAATGTCGTTACATTTATTTTTACATAGGTATATTTGAATTACTATTAGGTGGTTGCTGTTAACGTTATGGTCTTCAACTGTAATGTCCAGCGATCATTTCTCCCACGTACGTGCAGGCTTTGAAATGAATTACCTGCTGCTGTGTTTCCCGAGCGCTATGCCATGTCCTTCTTTAAAAGAAGTTTAAGAAGATCATTTTCTTCACGGTAGACAACTGCATAGCTGGAACCCTAGTATTGCAAAGGTCCATGTGCGGCAGTATCACTTACCATCGGGTATGCTGCTTGCACGTTTGCCGTCATTGGCAATAAAAAAAAGTTGTAGCTTAATTTTAATTTCTAAACCTGGTAATACTGAGATTTTAAATAATTTAAATTAAAAATTAATTTAATTAATTAATTTGATTTTAAATATCAAATTACGGCATAAATTTAGATTACTAGACTAAGCTAACGAAACGGTTTCTTTTCGATGTTTTCTCTCTTATAGGGATGTTATCTACATACATTGCTGAGTCGTCAATTACTATAATCTGTGGGAAGAGATAGTGCCACAATGAAATATTAGTCCATCAATACACACAGATATTAATATGTACGGTCTACGATCTACGGTCCATTGCTTCTGCCTTCTCATTGATCTATTGCTATTAACAAGCATTGTTCTAGATTTGTTATATAACGAGCATGGTTAACTATGTGATTCTGTTATTAGAACAGGGATTTACAAGGTTACGTCTCAATAGTGAAATGATATTCCTTCCTTTTCTTCTCATCCCACTGTTAGACCTGGGCCTCCTCCATAATGAGAGCAAATGGAGCTACTATACCGCTCTGGTCAGACATGTTGATGTAGGGTTTTATGTCGAGTTTTCTTTCTCTAGCATAACAACTATTGTTATTTGCATATCACATCCTCTTTCTGTCTTTTAGGACTTCTACGGGCAAGAGAGGGGGAAATGGAAAGGATGGAAATTATCTATACTGCCAATCAATTGATATGATCTGATACACGACATCTGAAATGTGTCTCATAGTCCGCCATAGGTTCATCTTTTTTTACGTAGGAAGTAGAATCCCATTGTGTCGTGTTATTGTATTATTCTCGCCCACTTAAGAATAAAACCTTAAAAGTGATAACTTAAATGTATCTTTCTCTTCAACTTTTACTATTGAGCACGATCCCTTTTTTTTTTATTGCAAACGGTGGCAAACGAGCAAACAGTACACCTGATGGTAAGTGTTGCTGCCGCTCATGGACCTTTACAAGGCCGTTGCCTACCGCGAAGAAATTGAAGGGAGTGTGAATGCGTGCATTGATATGATGTGTGTTATGTGTATGATGTGTGATACCAAGGGCACCACCAAAACCCTCCACATGCAAACGCCCTCAGAAATTTGGGCTTCTGGCTCTCTCGCTCACCGAACGAAGCGCAGTAACAAATCGCTACTACTCAGACGTGTGGTACTGCCCCGGACGGACCGGCCCGCGGCTGTAGACAGATAACTGTCGACAGTGTGGTCCTACCACTCTGATCCTCTTCTATCATGGTAAGAAAACATGTACTATTTCGTTCTAGCTAGGTGAGTTGGCATTTTTTTTTTTTTGGGTGGGTTGCGGTCGGCGCGTTCCTCGCACCAATCCGTCCGGGGCGACAGAGGGGCATAAGCACGCACACCCGCAACCCACCTGAACACCACGTCGCCTTCGTCGTTGGACCGACCACCAGAGCAGGGTTACTTGTCGTCAGTGGTCGACCCGACGGAGTACCCCCTGTGGAGTACCCTCCCATCATATTTAACAACAAATATCCCTTTAACGTCATTTACAATAACCATGAAAAACTAAGGTCATAATTATATTCTTATATTATACTCTGTTACCATGTGAAAATATAATAAATATATTCAGCATTTTAATGATGTTATTTGAAGTAAACGTTATTTCTGATACCTACATTCCAAGCTTCACTTCACATTCAGATTATCTACTACACGCTTAAGTTATTTTGACGAAATGCGATAGCTAATTCAGTTTGCTCTAGTTTTACACGGAGGTCGTTACCATGAGCTATATATTTCACATCGAATTATTTGCATCTTTTCACCACGTTTCTATTCGGTTGTAAGCAATTTTTCTCCCTGTCGTCGACTATTGTACGAGTATATAATTAACAATGTGTAAGCAGGCTTTGTCATGCTTTGTAGCGAGTTCTTCATATAAACATAGTATTTGTGCCATCAATTTCGCATGCGTGGGCTATTCACATTTATAATGACATTATATTATGTGAACATCCACGTAATCTATATGTATGTAGTAAATAACGCGTTATTATTATTAATATTTTTCTTACAAAGACAATATCCAGCACTAAGGATATTATCCTTGTATTGCGGTGAACTTTAGATAAACATACTTAATGGGCAAATATCACATGCAGATTTAGAATAATAATTTCTGGATCGCATTAATGTTCTAGGTGGGAATGGAACCCACAACAATGACATAACTAATCGGTATCTTAATCACTACACCATCTGTGCAATCATCATATCAATCTTTTATATTTCTCGTGTACGTGTGTATGTCACTGAACTCCTCATAAACGGCTAGACCGATGTTGATGAAATTTTTGTGTGTATTCAAGGGGATTCGGGAATGGTTTAGATTCACAATTGGTATCGGAAGGTGGCGCTGCTATTGATTACAAGAAGAGTTCCTTTTGTTTTATTTGAACAGAACAACGTCTGTTGGATCAGCTAGTAATATATATATAAATAAAAAAGTAATATAGGTATATATACTTCACATATTTTTAATTATGTCAGCAGTTGTCATGACAATGGCGATACGCAGAACACTTGATGACCTTTATATTTTTCCTAGTTAGATAATATTTAAAGATGCTGCTCTGGTCCTTCTGTCGCAGCGTGATCTCTCATAGCCAAACCTTTTTCGATAAGCAGACTACCTGACACAAAAGGTTTTCTTGAGTCCAACTAGTACCTAGTTCGTGAGATTAGCACATTTAAACAAACTCTTCAGTTTCATAATAGCATTCTAATGAGTTGAAGTTCAAATTTCTTATTAAAGTTAGTCGTCCTCACAGTTATAGGACACCTTTTTCCGTTTTCGTTTGTTTAAACGGAAAAAAATTATATTATTTCTACTTAAAGCTCTTGTAATTCTTTACTAAACTCATGCATGGTGATTATCTACATGTTAGGAGCGCATGTCCGATGACAGTTATGTTGTACCTAAATAACATTTCTTCGGACACGTACACTAGAAACCGTTCTCAATTAAATTAGAAATAATGAAGCAGTCTAATTACGAAGAATTATATGTAATACGTATTATATAATTGTTTAAGAAGATAGTCCTCATAGAACATATTATACTACACAAATTATATCAGGGCTTTAATGAAAAATTTTCGTGTGATCGGGATAGTCAGTGCTTATAACGTAGGTGTTTTCATTAGGGTACAATTAAGTGACCTGACGCTGCTGACTATCGCCAGGGCGATGGTCGGCAGCTTCGGGAATTGGGACGCGGTCGCAGCCTTCTGCGAGGCAGTGATCTCGCAGAAGGAGGCGGCGGATCGCCTGCGCGAGGAGCGCAGCCTCGATGGAGCGACCCGCCGCCGGCTACTGGGGTGGCCTAGGCGCGAGTACTTGCGCCTCATGCCGCCCTAGCCGAGGCCGCGGGTGTCGTGCCCAGGGATTAGTCCGTCACCCGCCGAGAGGCCGACTGCGTGAAGAAAGGGAGGGTACCCCAAATAGGGGATATTCCGTCGGGCCGACCACTGATGACACGTAACCCTGCTCCGGTGGTCGGCCCAACGACGAAGGCGACGTGCACGTGGGGTGGGTTGCGGGTGTGCGTGCTTACGCCCCTCTGTCGCCCCGGATGGAGTGGTCGAGGGGCGCGCCGACCGCAACCCACACCCAAAAAAAAAAGGTACAATTAAGTGTGTAGATATGTGGGATGATAATGTATGCGTTACCGGCAAACAAAAGTATGGAACATGTACTATAAAATATATATAATATAATTATATATACGACACTTAACTTGTATCCACATACTATTAATAAAATTAACATATGATTCCACCAATAATTGACGTATTATTTTTTTTATTATTTACCTTTGTCTTGTATTCCTACACGTAACAAATCATAATATAACTTACATTTAAACAGTATAGAAGTGTTGTTTCTGTATAAATAAACACCTGCAATAGACATCTTATTAACTAGCTCTCGTGTTACGTACATATTTCGTTTTAGCAATAACTTCAGGTGAAAATGTTACTATAGGTAGTATAATTTGATTTGAAAAGTGATAATATTGATTCTCAATCACGTTTTTGTTTAAGTTACTTTACTTTGATATGCAATTATTATAAATAAAAGTATTTTCACGGTTTTTAGGCGTTTGTATTTGATTTTTGGTTTGCCGACCTTTCAAACACTTTCAGCGTCATTGTCACGAGCGAACTAAGGTGTCTCACGTCCAACATATCACCGTTATGACAGAGATTTATATCTACCCGCTACAGAATTCATTATTAAACTTTGACCTACATTTTGAAGCAAATTATTGCCATTACAAAATGCAAAATGTTCGAAACGTCGCGACATTAAAATACAAATGCGAACAAATCCGTATAAATAGTTTCATTTATAATGTTATATACTCGCGTAAACATCAGAAATCATTTTGAAATTGTTTATTAATTAATTTTTTTATAGTTTCTTAGATATGCCTTCATAGGGCTAAGCTGATACAGTACGTATGGTACGAAATGCAAGACTAGTTTATAATTTACCATTTCTCACGCCTTACATACTACAGTAGCAGAAGAAAGATAATCATCTCATTTATTCGAGGTATTTGAATCATTTTGTATTAGGTACACGATAACTACGGCGGCCGGTTACACTACGGCGGCCGGTTACACCCGTTACATACTTCTGTATGCCAGATTTATCTTTTAAATAAATCCCGACGATAGCCCTTCTCCATAGTACGATGCGCTAGTTTAAATTTTGTTATGAGGCCAATATTTATAAATTAAGTTTATATGCCGTTGATCACGTTAATATGGAACACTGGCTTATAATAACTGAAGAATATTTGACGAGAAGTTCCTTCTAAACTTATACTTTTTTTTTTTTTGGGTGGGCTGCGGTCGGCGCACTCCTCGCACCACTCCGTCCGGGGGGACAGAGGAGCGTAAGCACGCACACCCGTAACCCACCCGAACACCACGTCGCCTTCGTCGTTGGGCCGACCACCGGAGCAGGGTTACTTGTCATCAGTGGTCGGCCCGACGGAATACCCCCTATTTGGGGTACCCTGTCATCGACCGACGTCCGCCCCTCGGGGAGGAGCGGACGTCGGTCGATGTCGGTCTAAACTTATACTTAGAACGCTGTCCAAACGAGTTAGAAACTTTCTCGAAATTGTATCTGTCTAACTGGACTGTTTATCCCAGGTGAATATAGTAAACGACAACACGGACATGATTCTCAATTTTGTTTTCATTTGCACACCTAATAATTTAAAAATCTTTGAAGATCATTGAGCTCATTAAGCTTGGTACTATGTTCTACAGAGATTCTGCCCTGACAGGGGTAAGTAGTATTCGCAGCCACAATCACACAGCACTAAGAACTATTTTAAATGTAGTGTTATATTATGTTCATAGTTTACGAACCAATTTCTACAATTAAGAATTGGTTGATTTGTCTGATGTGATAGACGGTACGTCATCGTTTTATTATCGATTCTTATCAACATATTCATATGGGGTCAAAGAGCGTTAACTTATGAGTTATCTGAATAAAAAGTAAGTATTTTGTGACGCAAACTATTACAACTCGTAGTGATTTGCAAGTGCGATCACTACTAAACAACGTGGAATTAATCTCATGATCATAGTTCAACAATAATAATAATTTGTTTTATATTTGTTTACTTGAATACATGATTCGAATATATTCTTTATAGAAGCTCAGTTTGTATTACATGATTACTTACACGTAATTTGTGTTATATTCTGTGATGGGAATAGGTTGAACAAATTGGGGTAGAGTAAATTGGGTTAACGATCGTGTACATTATCTTATATATAAAAACCTACATTCGTTAACAATATATTCCCGCGTCGTTCATCCGATTGAGTTGAAATTTATTATACATCCTTGCGTCAGAGTTTATGTTAAAAAAGTTTAATTAAAGTGCATAAAATCCATTGCAATAAATCATAAAAAATATTAAAAATAAAAGAATTTTTATCAACTGCATTTTCAATGTATTAAAATATATATTTTAAGTTAATAAAAATTAAACAAAATTGGATATTTGTTCTATTATATTCACTACCCAAAAATAATCTCAATAAATTTATTACAGTTACACATTAAACGGCCATCGTTTTTCTTATTTATTTTAATAAACTCTACATTATATTTCTTTAAATTGATAAATGATCGACAATAGTTACATTGGAGACAAACACATAATTATTAACTCTTTAACTGTGCATGAATAAATACTCTAATGTAATTTAATTTGTTACAGACGAAGCCTACATGAAGTTAGCACTAGAAACAGTAGAGGAACTGGACTGGTGCTTAGACCAGCTGGAGACTATACAAACACACCGCTCTGTCTCTGACATGGCTTCTCTCAAGGTCAGTAATCTATGTACTTATATAACTCTACGGTTTCTCCGTATCGTAATGAAACTGTATGATTACATAGCATAGGATTTTATCGAATTTTATTACTATACAAGCCCAGCTTATTATCTTATTGGTACTTATACCAATAAGATAATAAGCTAGGCTTGTATAGTAATAAAATAACAAATTGTACTACGCTCAGTGATCTGTAGACCTCGCGGACCTGGCAATACTTTGTGAAAAATTGCCAAGTAATGAATTGGGAATAAAAATCTATATAATGGTTCAATAAGAAGCTACTTTCAAAAATCTTACGACAATTGTGTGAGAAATGCAACCTACAAATGAGAACAGTCACTGTAAACTGGTATTACTGAGGTCTATGAGTGGCATATACCACCTACCGTTATATAAACTGTTTGCTCATCAGCTACCAAAAGGTAATAAAGAAATTAATTAAAATCACACTCTCTTTTTACAACACATCATATGTAATAGTTACAACTTCATTATCATCACAGCTTATATAGCAGCGTTCTACTGCTGGGCTCGAGCCTCCTCCACAATAGGAGAGTATGCAAATTATAATCCCTTAGTCATCTTTTACGACACCCACGGGCAAGAAAGGAGGTGAGGAATTGTAGTATCAGTCCGTCACCATACGGACAGGTTACAACTTCCAGCGCAATATTATTCTTATATGCTTAAAATAAATCGATGGTTTTTAATAAATCTCTAACATGTAGTTGATTTATATTAAATGTGATTTTTGAGTGTGAGGCCTCGCCGATTATTTTCGTTCGCTCCCACGCTTATTTCACATACCTAATCAAGTTATATTGTGCGTTGTTAAATTCGCTAAAATAGATCTAACACTTAATTATTATCTTTATAACATCTAATCATGATGAATAATTGAATTATCTTAAAAATTCAATGAACGACAATGAATTAATAATTATTTTAGTTCTCTATATAGTGTCAACAATAATAATATTATCACCAAACATAATCTGTTTAAAGATAAATCATTTGATTTACCTTTAAAATACACTATCATTATACATTTTTCTTCTTATTCATTACATTCTTATCCCGCGGGTTTTTTTTTGCCAATGGTGGCAAACGAGAAAGCAGTACACCTGATGGTAAGTGATACTGCCGCACTTGGACCTTTGCAATATCAGGGGCACAGCTAGGCCGTTGCCTACCGTGAAGAAAATGCTCTTCTTAAACCTCGTTTAGAGAAGGACATGTCATAGCGCTCGGGCAACATAGCAACAGATAGTTCATTCCAGAGCCTGTACGTACACGGGCGAAATGAAGGGGGGAAGAATTGCGGGTGTTGTAAGATTAGGGGATTGCCGCAGTTATCAGCAAGTAAAAGAAGGAAATGACAAAATTTAACACTATGCTAACTCATCTAGCCATTTGGACATAATAAGGCTTTTCTTCTCCCTGTTATGAATAAAATCATGCTCAGTGTTACATTCATCTATCCCTCAGCATAAAGTCAATAAACAGCCACTGCTGAATTTAGAACTGCCCAAAGGAGGATAAAGGCAAAAGCGCTATGCTTAGCGACAGTCTCAATTCGTATTGTAATATTCTCAGTAGAATTGCTCAATTTCCCAGTAATACTAATAAAGCCGGTTTATACAACTTCAGATAAGTAAGGAATGATGACACATTATATTCTGTACCCGTCATCATACGTATTACGGTGTGCAGTGTGCATATACACAATGGTATATATATATTTTTTTTTTCTGGAGGGGTTGCGGTCGGCGAGCTCCTCACACCACTCCGTCCGGGGCGACAGAGGGGCGTAAGCACGCAACACCCACAACCCACCCACGATGCACGTCGCCTTCGTCGTTGGGCCGACCACCGGAGCAGGGTTACTTGTCATCAGTGGTCGGCCCGACGGAATACCCCCTACTTGGGGTACCCTCCCATCAACCGACATCCCCCTCTCGGGGAGGACGTCGCTCTTTCCTCACGCGGTCGGCCTCTCGGCGGGTGACGGACTAATTCCCCGGTCACGTCACCCGCGGCCTCGACTAGGGCGGTATGAGGCGCAGGTATTCGCGCCTACGCCGCCCCAGTCGCCGGCGGCGGATCGCCTCATCGAGGCTGCGCTCCTCGCGCAGGCGATCCGCCGCCTCCTTCTGCGAGATCACTGCCTCGCAGAAGGCTGCGACCGCGTCCCAATTCCTGACGCTGCCGACCACTGCCCTAGCGATAGTCGGCAGCGTCAGGTCGGCACCGACGATTGCGACGAGTTCACGGCGCTGCGCTGTCCAAGCGCAATAAAATCAGTTAGGCCGAGTCAATATTTTTATCCTTAATCAAAAAAATACAATTTGTTGCTAATTTTAAAATAGGTGATGGACGGAAAAAAATAAGCACGGAATAAATAGGCACAGACAATGAACGATAATTCATTATCCGTGTAGTGACGGAATAAGAATACAATTCACCACTCCCTATCACGCCCGTGGATGTCGTAAAAGACGACTAAGGGTTATAACACGCATGAAAGAGAAAGAAGAAAATACCAACCTATCTGACCAGCACGGTATAGTAGATCAATTTCCCTCCTATTGTGGAGGAGGGAAGTTGACTCGAGCCCAGCAGTGGGACGTATATGAACCGAGATAATATTGATGATGATGGTATCATAAATTACTCATTTTATCACGCTTAAAAATATAAACAATAGCAAACGAGATTTTTCTATTTTCTTATGAAATCTATACCAATAAATAAAATTGGAGTGTCTGTTTGTAATGTCAAAATAATAGGCTTTTTTCATGCTCACACGGTTATTTGCACGACACCTATGCCTAAAATAGCAATAAAAAAAAATTTGTCTGTCTGTCTGTCTGTCTGTTTGTTCCGGGTAATCTTCAAAACGGCTGGACCGATTTCAAAAATTCTTTCACCAATGGAAAGCTATAATATCAGGGCGTAAACTAGGCTATATTTTATCTCGGTATTCCCACGGGAACGGGAACTACGCGGGTAAAACGACTATAACCTATAACCGAAGCGAAGCGAGGGCGGGTTGCTAGTCTAATATAAGCAAATACATGTTACTCATTCGAAGAAATGTAAATAGATGTTGGAATGTGTGACACACAATGTACCATCATTCGATGTAGTCCATCAAACATCTTATCTTGATTTATTGTGATCAAGATACTAGATACTTGTGACAATTTACTCGAATCGCTGTATGGTAACAGTTAAACAGTGACGTTAATGGTGGACTTTGTATCGTCTATATTTTTATATCTTACTAGCAACCCGCCCTCGCTTCAGTTATAGGTTATAGTCGTTTTACCCGCGTAGTTCCCGTTCCCGTGGGAATACCGGGATAAAATATAGCCTAGTTTACGCCCTGATATTATAGCTTTCCATTGGTGAAAGAATTTTTGAAATCGGTCCAGCCGTTTTGAAGATTACCCGGAACAAACAGACAGACAGACCAGACAAAAATTTTTTAATTGCTATTTTAGGCATAGGTGTCGTGCAAATAACCGCGTGAGCATGAAAAAAGCCTATTATTTTGACATTACAAACAGACACTCCAATTTTATTTATTGGTATAGATATCATGTTTTTTAATATAAATGAATCTAACAATCTTACCGTCGATTTCCTTTCCGACGATTTTGTGGAATACATCTTTCTGTATTATACTTTATTTGTGTGTATTTGTGTAGAATAAGATTCATCATCTCAGCCTATATATGTCCCACTGTTGGGCTAAGGCCTGCTCCATAATGAGAGGAAAATTGACCTGCTATTCCATGCTGGTCAGACGTGTTAGAATGAGGTTTTCTTTCGAGTTTTCTTTATCTTAATTTTTTTTTAAGAAAATAACCCTTCAAAATTAATAGTACCTACCGTTTGCCACCGTTGGCAATAAAAAAAAATTACTGTGAGTAAATTAAATTTCCTTCAATTGTGGAAAAACATCACGTTCATGACACCTAGGTATATATGCTGTAAGGAATGAAGAAAATTAGATTAATAAACCACTTTCTCCTTTGACACTGCTTTGTCAAATGACATTAATGATACAGCAGAATTTTTAAAACCGCAGAAATATATTCAAAGCATGTTATCGGGTGACTATCAACCACCAAGGCTACTAAAAAGAATATCATAACACACGTTCGCTATTCAATTATTGCATGTGACCACGTCTTACAATACTGTGATAAATCACGAGAATTATGAATGGATATCGAGAGTGACGTTATAAACATGCTTAAGATTCGATGTGATAATTGAATGACGTTGGGAATCTACTAGATTATCTGTGCCACATGCAAACGTATAATAATAACTCTTTGTAAATTAATTTACACGTTTTAAAATTATATTGAAGTCATGAACATGGATTTAAAATGGGAATTTAGATTTTTACGTCTGTATACTAATCCTTTGTAGCTGAGGCTTACTGTTCTATTATCCAGCTTGCGGTTGATTAGATTGTTATTACTAACCAATTTTTTCGTAACGATTTCTGATGTTTGAGTGAGTAATACACATTTTAAATAAAACTAGTTCTTCCGTGGCCATGAACCCTGAAAAATGTTGGACACATCGCGAAATCAAAAATCAAACACAAACGCAACTGTTTTTCAGATAGCATTAAAGAGAAACCTGCTTTCGACGTCTAGTCTTCATCGAGTGATATTTGTTGACTCAGACTACTACATTTACTATTAATATGTATACATGTTGCTTCAAAAGTAATGAATGACAGACGACTGCATCTCGCTAAAATGTGAATTTTGAAATGAATGTGTGTGTGCTATGATGAGAAAAGATAAAATAAAAAATCATTATATTATATTAAAGGAAGTTTGAAAGTTGCGCCAGTAACAGAATAGTTAAAAGCTTTACGGGATATGGACATGTGATTAGATGGGATGAAAGTAATGTTGTGAGGAAACATTTAAGTAGTAATGTTGAAGGCTTTAAGAGTAAGGGAAGACCACCAAAGAAAAAATGGATGGACAGCGTGAAGCACGGCTATCTGGACAGAGAGGACATTGCGTTGATCACAAGTAATTGGCATAAAAAGCACTTTGATGATGTTGTTAACACACATACATGCATGCACGTATTAAGGACTTAAATATATAGCATAAAACTATTAACCAATAAATCAAAAGGCAACTTGCTAATACATATGATAGTACACAATAGTATATTGTCAGTTCTACATTAATAAATTATTTTCATCTTCTGTATTTCTGCCTTCACTAAGACAATGTGAGAGAACGATTTTTGAAACCAAAACAAAAGCAGTACCAGGAAATCTTGTCCTCCTCGTAATTATTCAACATTATTTCATACCAGGACCTGCATTCTACAATTTTTATGAGCAATGCCACTGAGACATATTTATATTTATTACGTATTGGCTCTAAGAAAAAATATCTATGTAAATAAGATAGTGCAATTGGAATGTTATCATTATGATGTCCCTTTAGTTAACAGGCTGGATAAGATTCTTAACTCTGAGCAAAGATCAGATAGTGTCATATGTGAAATATTGATATTATATTCGTACTCAGCGTTCTCAGCCCATATATCTACACCCCCCTGGTGATCACGGTTATTCTTTAGATGAGGCAAATTGGCCAGACGGGTTGGCATATAGCTTTATCTCGCGTTCTTCTTCTCGTACAATAATGTTCTCTGCTTAAGTGCCTTAATTTTTCTTACACTAATCACGGCAAATAAAGCGTTGGTCACCTTTGTATTTTTACTCCGTCACCACAATGAGATATCTATCTATCTATGATAAAAATGCTGAAGAAAATGCACTCGAACTACACTCTTTAATTCATCCATCTCCATTTCACTATAGACCAATCCAACGAACAATAGACTTCCATTCGTATGTCACTCTTCTATCTACCCGAACAGAATATAATGTGTCATGTTTTAAATGTAGGACATCATGAAATGAAACAAATTAAAACGTTAAAATCAGTTATCAAAGTCTATTTAATTATATCGCCACATTATCTACCAAGAATAAAATCCAGCAAGTATAGAAAACATACACAGAAACTAATTTTGTTATAATTAATGTTATAAAAATGTAAATTACTCAAATCAAATATATTTTCCTATAAAATAAAGTATATTACAACACATTTCGAAGTTTTATACACATTACCGTCTCAAGTGCGTCGATATTAGACGTTGTTTTGAAAGGGCAAAGTTTTAATGATTTCGAGACCAACCGTTTATAGCTACTTTTCTTCGCAAGCTAAATTCGTGCAAACTCATTTACGGAATACTTGTTTAATTGCTACATGTATCCTTGGAGCCTATATTACTATTAGTATGGAAGTTTGTAGATTTTTTTTTTTTCATGTAAGTAATTTTACTTTCAAAAAATGATGTGTTCATACAAAGTACCTAAAATTTAAATTAGATTATCGTTTTTGTTGTTTAAGATTAGTTAGTCATGTCGCTAATGATAATACAATATCATCGCTCATTTATTTATCTTAACTGTTGTAAAAGATCCTTTTTTGCCAGGCTATGATTTGGACATATCCCGCCTAAATTGTCCTCTAAGCCAGGGTATTAACCCCCTCATTACCAATTACTGACCAACAGAAATTCTTGACTTCAGTGGTCCACCTAACGACCTCTTTGCAAATGGCCGATTGATCTCTAGTCTATTCAACAGCCGTAAGGGATACCTTATTTCTGAAGACAAACCATGGTATGGTCACACACCGCCCGATCTGTGCTAAGCGATGCGTAGGAACGACGTGCAGCTGCATAAGCTGTCGTAGACGTACACTATCGCCATGTGGGTGGGCCGTTATCTGGGTATTATTATCGGTGAGCCGTAGAGGATACTTAAGGGATTAATTATATTTCATCACTGTAAAAGAAGGAAACATAGCAGTATATTAATCCAAGTTGCCTCTCATTAAGAAGAGTGTTCGGGCCCTAGAGTAGAATATATAAACTGAAAATAAATTTAAAAAACAGTCATGAAGACTGCCGACGGAAGTGAAAACTTAAAATTATGAACAGTTGTTATTTTTGTATATTAAAATTGTTAGATGTCAAATTCAAATTTGTAAATTGAATCCTTTTACATTTATCTGGTTTGGCTATCTATCGCCACAGATATATTGAGATAGATACAGATAGTCTTAGCGTTAACATGTCACGTAACCATCGATGACGACTTAGATGAATTTACTCTCGATCCAAAAATGCATGCACTCTCCATCCAATGATTTAACTTAAAAAAAAAAGTATCAGAATATATTTTTATCATCATCATCACAGCCCACATACGTCCCACTGTTGGGCTTGGGCCTCCTCCGTAATGGGAGGGACTTTAAACTACTATACCATGCTAGTCAGACATGTTGGTACAGGATTTCATTTCAAGTTTTCCTTCTCTTGCACGGATGTTATGTGCATATTATATCCCATAGTCGTCTTTTATGACATCCACGGGCAAGATAGGGAGTAGTGAATTGTATTCTTACTCCGTCACCAAACGAAAAAATTCTAAAATTGTAAATTAGATTCTATTTCGTTTCTTATAAACTCATTTGCAAAAAAAACGGGCGGTTTTGATTTTCATTCATATTTAAAAAGATACAATACCAAAAAGGTTTCAATCGTTTGTACACGTTACTGGCCGGTTTTAAAAATGCTGTGGTATTTAAAAAAGTACGTTCTAAATTCAATTTTTCATTTGATGTTCATTTTTACAGAAAACCCCTTTTTATCCTACATTTTTGGCGCGAAGTTCCAGAAGTTAACATCGACTTTCATAACTTTTATTCAATTTTTATCGATTAATTTCATATCCTTGACTGTCAAAGCTTTATTTAATGCTGTTTGGCTGTATCAAAAATGGTAGATAAAGTGGTAAAAGCTACCAAAATTATCGCGCTTGAAGAGGGTTGCAGCCAATGTTTCGTGGCTAGGAGGCTAAATGTTAGTCGCTCGACAGTCCAAAGGACCTGGCAGCGATATCAGGAGACTGGTTCCGTCGAGAGAAGGCCTGGTTCTGGAAGAAAACCATGTACCCAACCACGGGATGATCGTTTTCTTGTGGGTTGCGCATTGAAAAATCGCAAATCTTCGTATGTGGATCTTAAGAACAACCTCCAAGAAGTAAGAAATGTGCATATTAGTCTATGGACGGTCAGGAGGAGGCTTCTCGCTGCCAATATACGCAGTCACCGCCCGGCCCGCGGCCCCAAATTACTCCGTGAGCACAGAGTTCACAGGCTTAGGTTCGCTAGAAATTGTGAATCATGGATTCAAGACGATTGGAATAGGGTTTTGTTCTCTGATGAAGCCAGGATATCTCTGTTCGGTGAAGATCGACGTCGGCGAGTGCTAAGAAGACAAGGAGAACGCTTTGCAGAGGCATGTTTCGAAGAAATCACACCTTATGGTGGGGGCTCTGTTATGTTTTGGGCAGGAATAAATTCAATGGATCGTACAGAGTTAGTCTTCATTGAAAACGGCTCACTGACTGGGCATAGATACATAACGGAAGTTCTAATTTCTCATGCACAACCCGCATTGGCCGCTCTAGGTGAAGACTCGATTTTTATGGACGACAATGCTCGCGCCCACCGATCCCGCGATGTTAATGCGTATGTGCAAGAGGTCGGCATTCGTCGTTTGGATTGGCCAGCTCGAAGTCCCGACCTCAATCCCATAGAGCATGTCTGGGACGTTCTGAAACGGCGTGTGAGATCAGTACACCCGGCTCCGCAGACCATCAGAGAGCTGAAGAATGTGATTACTGCGGAGTGGGAACGTATTCCGCAAGCAAGTATCCGGGATATACTCGCTAGCATGCCCAGACGAATTCAAGCTGTGATTTTAGCTAGAGGGGGTCACACTCGATACTAAACATTTATCTGCTTTTACTTTATTAAAGAAAAACAAACAAAAAAACTTTTTTATTTTTACTTCATGAGCATATGCACTACTAGCGAATATACACTACTAGCGAGGTTTAGCATTATTTCCCATAAATTGTATCTAAATTTTATGAAATACTGATGAAAACGATTATTTTCTTATTAATTTAGCAAATTGTGTGAATAAAACTACCTATAATTATCAAACAAAGAAATATTAACATTTGAAATGGTTCATTGCTTAGGTGCCCGTTTTTTTTGCAAATGAGTGTATTTTGATGATGCCTACATCTGCATATATCCACACGTGTTGAAGGACAGTTAGTTAAATGAACGCCTTAAATTGATTACGTGCCACATCCTCTAGCGTTGCACGACCTGTGTGATACATGAGGCGTAGTTTTTCTGCCGAATCAGATACATTTGACGTCACTATGACGCAGACCATTATGTTTTGTGTGTTCGCTTTTTCAGCGGATGCTTTAAGAGCTTTTGATTACTCAAACGTTTATGAAATGATAATGATGTATGTATCAAACAGCTGGAACGTTAAACACAAATATTTTTGTTGTTTTACATAAATTCTTATAGGTAAGTAGTTTTTATCAGATCATAAACTATATTTACGTCAGCTGTCTACACCATCTGCGTAATGTCTACTTGAATACGCCTAAATAGTACTTAAACTTACTGGAAACTCACCTCATCTGAAATTCCATCTTTGAATTATATACTTACTTTATATATAAATTTATTGTGTATGTGTATATGTCACTGAACTCCTCCTAAACGGCTGGACTGATGTTGATGAAATTATTTGTGTATGTTCAAGGGGATTCGAGAATGGTTTAGACTCACAATTGGACCCGATAGGTGACGCTGCTGTCGATTTCAAAGATAATTTCTTTTATTTTATTTGAACTGAACAATGTCTGTTGGGTCAGCGTGTGTGTATGTATATATAATATAAATTTTGATAAACAAGTGCATTTGCGTTTCAGTTATGAAAGTACCGTAAAAAGGCTTATTGATTCATGATTGTTTAGCTACGACGCGCATTTGTGATATGATCATATAAAATAAAATTATAGCAATAATTGACGTCGACTATTTGTAGATAACGCTAAAATACATATATTAGAATAAGTACATCTATTTCAACCAAACAATTTAATACGTATTTGATGTAGTAAATCTTTTAACATCTCACTATTCAGTTTTCGTAGAATGATAGATCGTAATCTATCATAATGCCTCAAAGTATTATTTTATTTTACATCCCATTGATGTTCTCAAACGCTCACAATTCTATACATATATGTATATTGTGATTAAGTGATTGAAAATGTAAATTAATTTCTTTCAAAATTAAAACAGGCAATTTTTTAATTACACACATAAATTCATTAACTTAAAATTGCGTGCCGTAACTTGGATTTCCAGACTCCTGCATTGAAGTTGGTCTATCGCAGCTAGTGGTAATAAATAAATCCATAGGACACAAACCTCCTCGCCACAATATTTTAAATTATATAATATATGTTATTCATAGTTATCCTGATATTGCTCACTCTTATTTAAAATATTTGCAAAATTTTCTTTATTATAATATTTTTTACAATTACAATGTAATGTACGAAAAGAGACAAATTGTAAATGGAATTACATAAAAGGGTCGTTTCTGAAATTCATTTGTAAAGGACGTGCGTATCCGGTGTACATTCAGCTCCAAGATGGCATTGGAAATGCCGTTCTGAAATTATTTATTTAAATTTGTAGATAGCAGACAATACGGGTTTTATTGCGTAACGTTCAATGTTGAAAAAATATGCCAAATTCACTGTTTCAGTTTTATAAGGCAAAATCATTTATTTAATGTAATGTTAACATATATTGCGTGCGTATATGCTTTAATCTCCTGTAATAATAATTAATGATAAAATAAAATACATTCTATTCCGTTCAAGAGACTGGGTAAGTTCCATGGACAACAACAGTCCTCTACGCCCACCCGGTCACGTACGCCGCACGTTTCTACAAGGGCTACGTGGCTACCAACTGGCCCGCCCAACGAAATCATTTGTATCCTGTCTGACATGTATTTTATCTTGAATCTTTTATTTGTTTGTAGACAAATATGACGAAGAAAATTGCGCATTATATAAATTCACTACTAATAATCTATTTAAGATAAAAATAAATGTGTTAAGTAGTATCTTTACGTGATCTTTGTACATATAAAATTCTGACAAGGTCGTCTTTGTTCATTCAGATATGTGCTCCATAACCGTATATACCGTCACTCCTTACCGCCATTTGAATAGGCCATCGGTGACGATTCTTTGAATTTGGTGACCCGCCCGAAAGATTACTCTTTCGGATTTTGGACTAGATGTCCCCGTCAACGTCCCGGCAACAAAGCACCGTGACACATCTCGGCCTCCCTGCGGATGGCGGACTAATCCTGATCCATCCACCCACGACCACGACTAAGACGGCACCAAAATTACCCCCATACCCAATTTATTGTTACATTCGAAAGTATTTGCATGCGAAAATTATTGAATATAGGTATTTTAATGAAATTTTACATAACTAGTTGTTTAACCCCCTTTTACCTACTGTATACATTATTTTTTTATTATTATATTTTGGAATGAAATAAATTTTGTAGCGTTTAATTCTGTTTTGTTATCACATTTAAAATACTTATATTTTCGATCATAAAAAGATGGAGGATGAATGGTACATAAAAATAACTTCATTCATACGTATTCATCATCATCGTCAGTTCAGCTCATATACGTCCCACTGTTAGGCTCTAGCCTTCTCCACAATAGGAGGGGAGAATTAACCTACTATAGCACACTAATCAGACGTGTTGATATAGGTCCTTGTTTCAAGTTCTTTTTCTATTGCATAGATGTTACCTCCGTATTATATAGTCCCCATTGTCGTCTTTTTCAAGATCCACAGGCAAGAAAGGGGATGGTGAATCGTATTCTTTTTCCGTTATCACACGAAAACATATTAAAACCGCTTAAACATCATAAACATAAACCAAGTTCAAATAGAATGGAAGGATACAGACTGATTCTTAAAAATATATATGTATAATACAAGGCGCATACATTTTTGCACCCTTGTTTAATTAAATATCTCAACTGTCCAAGACGCCCATATGAAGTACTTGGGCCTGGTGCTCGACGGGCGATGGTGGTTTCGGGAGCATTTCCGCAGGCTCGTCCCGCGGCTCGTCGGCGTGGCGTCCGCCCTACAATGGCTGATGCCGAATGTGGGCGGACCGAGCGCGGCATGTCGACAGCTGTACGCGGGGGTCATCCGGTCGATGGCCCTCTACGGCGCACCGGTGTGGGCGGGATCCATGACCGCCCGACTTAGGGCCCTTCTGTGGCGTCCACAGAAGGTCATGGCGGTCAGGATCATCCGCGGGTACTGCACGGTGGCGACGGAGGCGGCGTGCCTATTGGCCGGGACTCCCCCGTGGGACCTGGAGGCGGAAATGCTCGCCGACTTGTATCGGCGGGTATCAGGGGTGCGCGGGGGGGCGGTGTTGTGTCCCTGAGGGAGCTCACCGCCTGGCGCGTCGACGCCCGCCGAGACGTCATCGCCCGTTGGGCAGACCGGCTGGAGAGGCCTCGATACGGTGTTTGGACCGTGGAGGCCTTCCGGCCGGTGCTGATGCAGTGGTTGGAAAGGCGGCACGGGGAGCTCTCCTTCCGACTCGTACAGGTCTTAACGGGGCATGGATGCTTCGGCAAGTACCTGTACAGGGTCGCTAGGAGGGAGAGAACTCCGTCCTGCCACCACTGCGATTGCGACGAAGACACGGCGCAGCATACGCTCGAGGTCTGTGCCGCTTGGGCAGAGCCGCGTCGTGAACTCGTCGCAATCATCGGTGCAGACCTGACGCTGCCGACCATCGCTAGGGCGATGCTCGGCAGCATCAGGAATTGGGACGCGGTCGCAGCCTTCTGCGAGGCAGTTATCTCGCAGAAGGAGGCGGCGGGTCGCGAGCGCGCACAGCCTCGATGATGCGACCCGCCGCCGGCGACTGGGGCGGCGCAGGCGGGATTACCTGCGCGCCATGCCGCCCTAGCCGCGGCCGCGGGTGACGAGACCGGGGATTAGTCCGTCACCCGCCGAGAGGCCGACCGCGTGAGGAAAGACCGACGTCTTCCCCGAGGGGGGGACGTCGGTCGATGGGAGGGTGCCCTGGGTAGGGGGTATTCCGTCGGGCCGACCACTGATGACAAGTAACCCTGCTCCAGTGGTTGGCCCAACGACGAAGGCGACGTGGTGTTCGGGTGGGTTGCGGGTGTTGCGTGCTTAAGCCCCTCTGTCGCCCCGGACGGAGTGGTGCGGAGGCGCGCCGACCGCAGCCCACCCCAAAAAAAAAAAACTGTCCAAGACAGCCTAACCATATTGCAATGGTGGTATGTTAATACCGTGACAAATAGTCAGATCGTAATGTAACCCCAGTCGAGGCGGCCGGTGATCCAACTAGGAATAGGCCAGTGATCCGACTAGGTCCGCCAGTCGCGGGAAGGACGACCACGTGAGAGCGACGCCCCATCGCTTTGCACCCAGATTGCAATAGGGCAGGTACGCGAAAATGTAAACTACAGGGTAAGCCATCCAAATCAAGAAATTGGTTGCACTGCGCACTATTGATTGAGAGGGACAGAACTGTAGATTATAGGAGCGCCGCACCGCGCTAAATGATTTGGGCAAATGTGGCCAGACCGTAGCCTGTGAAGAAAGAAAAGTCGATTTGTAACACAATTTCTGAAGTTCAGGTGATCGAAGCCGCGAGCAGAGCTACTAGATTACAGATATAATACATTAACATTTCCTTGAATGATGACATTTACTTGAAAGATTTCCCTAAATATTAAATATATGCTTTTTCACGATTCCCGATTCGAGCTACAATAAATAGAATGAACGTTCTCAGAATTGTTACCTCTGCCGCCTACGCGATTAAATCTTATTTTCGCCGAAACGTAAGTTTCCATGTAAATGCAATCTTCAAAAGAAAATACGTTTTTGTATTGTTTGATGACTACGAATTTGCTGACTAGATAAAGTATACTCATTGCTTTTGTTTTCATAAGGATTAGATAGAAAACCCAATCATGTAAATCATCATTATCCTACTCTTATCCGAATTACATAGGGTTGACGCAATATGTACTCTTTTTGCGTTGTTCATATTGCAAAAGTTTGGGCAATATATAGTTTATGACCGACGTCCTCCCCGAGGGGGGGACGTCGGTCGACGGGAGGGTACCCCGCGTAGGGGGTATTCCGTCGGGCCGACCACTGACTACAAGTAAACCTGCTCCGGTGGTCGGCCCAATGACGAAGGCGAGGTGGTTTTCGGGTGGGTTGCGGGAGTTGCGTGCTTAAGCCTCTCTGTCGCCCTGGACGGAGTGGAGCGGAGGCGCGGCGACCGCGACCCACCCAAAAAAAAAAAAAAAAATATATATATATAGTTTATGAGTGTTATAGGTTATTAGGTCTATGTAAGGCTCTTAGTTGACGATTACGGTACCCTCAAACAATGTACGGGTTGATAGTATTCCTAAACAACACATAGTATTTTATATTTAGTAAATAGGACAATTGAAGGAAAGTATAAGGTACAAAAGTACGAATATAATAACTATAAAGGCACGGACAAAAGTCTGTGGATGTAAAAAAAAAAAAGAGCCCCTATTCTAAACACGTCTGACCTGCGAGGTATAGTAGGTCGATTTCTCTCCCAAATGTGAAGGAAGCCCGAAAAGCTGAAATAAAAACAAATGTTATGCAATATTGTTAAATCGAGAATACGATTGTTATTTCAAACTAGCAACCCGCCCTCGCTTCGCTTCGGTTATAGGTTATAGTCGTTTTACCCGCGTAGTTCCCGTTCCCGTTGGAATACCGGGATAAAATATAGCCTAGTTTACGCCCTGATATTATAGCTTTCCATTGGTGAAAGAATTTTTGAAATCTGTCCAGCCGTTTTGAAGATTACCCGGAACAAACAGACAGACAAAAATTTTTTAATTGCTATTTTAGGCATAGGTGTCGTGCAAATAACCGTGTGCGCGTGAAAAAAAAAAAAAAAAAGCCCAATATTTTGACATTACAAACAGACACTCCAATTTTATTTATTGGTATAGATGAAAAAAATTCACAGAAAGTCACTATCGTCATTATAATAATTTATTACCTATTGTGTGTTATTAACAAACAAACTATATATAACAAACAAAGTATGTATATTTGAACACGCCAATTATAGGAATTACTAGCAACCCGCCCTCGCTTCGCTTCGGTTTTAGTCATTTTACCCGCGTAGTTCCCTTTCCCGTAGGAATACCGGGATTAAATATAGCCTAGGTTACTCCCTGATATTATGGCTTTCCATTGGTGAAAGAATTTTTGAAATCGGTCCAGCCGTTTTGAAGATTACCCGGAACAAACAGATAGACAGAAAAAATATAAAGTGATTTTTAGGCATATGTATTGTGCAAATAACTGTGTGATCATGAAAAAAACCTATTATTTTGACATTACAAACAGACACTCCAATTTTATTTATTGGTATAGATAAATAAATCTTTTTAACGTACTTCAAAACGGGAAAATTTTACAAGTGTGTTCATTGTAACATATCAATAATTATATATTTTTGTATAAGATATTCGACTATCGATCGATTTTTAGTTAAATATTTACAGTTTACTATTGTTATACCAAGCCAGAAATCGAAAGAATTCCTGAGGGTTTATTTTACATTTTAAGTATTTAGTACACTTAAAATTGTAAAATAAACCCTCATAAAAAAGTGTCAATGACAGCAAATAACCCAAAATCGGGCCCATTAAGAACGATTAATCAAAATATACATGTAATCTAAAAGACTACCAAATGATCACTTCGAAATTACAGCTGAGTGACAATTTTACCCAGACTTTCAATTTCAATTACAGAAGTGTTGCATCGAGACGCGTTAGTCGTTATACTGATTCTGCAAGAAAATTACAATTATACAAAAACATCCGTATCACCTCTGACCGGCAGGTTTTGCCACTCATATTATTATTACACAGCCAAAAATCGTGGAAAATTCATGATTATTACATTAGTCACAAACTTCACTATATTACTAAAACAAAAATTTACTCACTTTGTATAATGTTACTAATCACATTTACGTAACGAAATGATGTATTCTATAAAACGAAGGTTTAAAAAATGGGCATCTGGCACTCTAACTATCTAATGACCCGGCTGGCTATGACGTCTTTACCGACCTCAGCGCCGCCCGCCTCACTACCTTGCTCATGAAGGTTGACATGAATCGCCCTGCGACTACAACTATGCTTAGAAATTATACGTTAAATGCCGTGCTCCACTTTCACAATACGTCAATTGTACACAATAACTTCCTCCTAACAACGGTATGTATGTATATATCACCATAAAATGCCGAGAGAAATTTTAAATTACGTAATAAATTGAAATTTAAGAAGTATTCATTTACTCGTTGTAAATTAAAATTTAAATTCATTTATTTTATTACTAAATGAATAGGTAAATTAAGTTAATAAACATACAATGATTAGTGATAAACCTTGTTCTGATGACTCATACACGTCACACAATATATTCGTGTGTGTGTGTCTGTTTGTCTGCGTATGTGTATTTGTGTGCTCGTCAATCGCATTTATTTACATTAATAAAGGATATTTCTGCATATTACACTTATTAACAATGAGCAGACGAAAAATCGTATTGATCCACCCTTTTACTTAAAACAGCTGTAGTATATGAATATAGGCTGTGCTGTTTACAGATGGAAAAACGATCAAAGTTGATGATGAATACTTTCCAATTATAAATAACGACAAAATATCTTTATTGATGCATAATATAAACAATTAGTAATTATAATTTTAGAAATACATAAAATGCTAGGAAAATTATATCTTAATACTAGCAGACCCGGCCATGCGTTGCTGTGTTTTTGTTATATTACATTATCTATTAATTACTTACTCAATCCAGTCAACAGATATTGCCATCTGTTAAAATCGTTTGGAGTTAACAGATAATTGTGAATGTCAAAAAACAGACAAATAATTTGCAATAAAATAATATTGCGACTATAAATTAAGATGTAAGCTATCCTATCTTTCAAGTTGGATCAAACTGCACACGGTGTGCAAATTTGATTAAAATCGGTTAAGTAGTTTAGGAGTCTATCGCGGACAAACAACGTGACACGTAATTTATATATATTAAGATTTACTTTTGACGTGTGGTGACTGAGTAAGAATACAGTTTACCGCCCCTTCCTTACCCGTGCTTATCATATCACTTTGTGGTAAAAAACCACAAAATGATATGATATGCATATAACATCTATGCACGAGAAGGAAAACTCGACATAAAACCCTAGCCAACGCGTCTTACCAGCGAGCTATAGTAGATAAAACTACTTTTACCTATTTTATCGCATTAGTATTTGATTTATGATTACCCGACGTTTCGAACACTTTACAGCATTCACGGTCGGGCGGACTATTCGCCGCTGACAGTCAACCCGTGACCATGAATGCTGTAAAAGTAGTTTTATTTACGAGGTATAGTAGGTCAATTTGCCTTCCACTATGGAGGACATCCGAGCCCAACAGTGGGACTTATGTGGGTTAAGAGAATAGTTATTTTATCTGGATTCTCCAATTTAGTTATTTACTTCTATATGACAATAATGCCTATAGCATTTATGTGATTAAGGAAGTAATAAATTGATAATTAATTATATGATAAATGTCAACGCTTGTCTGACGTTGTCATACGTCATGGGCGCAGTGTTATAATATTGTATATAGTACATATATTATATATATTAATGTGGTTGCATGTCTTGTCAATACATTGTTCACATATCAACGTAATACGTTGCAAATTATGACCTTAACTGGATTATATTAATATAAACGTCATTGATTATAATATAATGTTTGTTTTTAGTAATACTTATGTAATATTTATACACGTTTAAGTATCCAAATTACCACGGAAAGGTAATATCATTATTTTGAGGAGTCAATTACTCGAAAAATTATTTGTATATAATATATCTATCATACAATTCAGTTTGCGTGAAAATTTTTAAAACATTCAATAGTAAATTATATTAATTGCGACGACCTATTTTTGTGTTATGCTACTGTACCAAATCCACATTCTTATAATTCCTCTAAACCTGACCCTGCGGGCTACAAATAGAGTAACCTTAATTAGAACAAAAGAGAAACTGAGATGACATAATCATGTCAGATATTTCAAAGATGTTCCAACCTTAGAATTCTGGGTTGAATAGATTAATCACAGGCTTTTTTTTTTTTTTTTTTTTGTGGGTGGGCCGCGGTCGGCGCGCCTCCGCACCACTCCGTCCGGGGCGACAGAGGGGCTTGAGCACGCAACTCCCGCGACCCACCCGAAAACCACGTCGCCTTCGTCGTTGGGCCGACCACTGGAGCAGCGTTAACTTGTCGTCAGTGGTCGGCCCGACGGAATACCCCCTACGCGGGGTACCCTCCCATCGACCGACGTCCCCCCCTCGGGGAGGACGTCGGTCTTTCCTCACGCGGTCGGCCTCTCGGCGGGTGACGGACTAATCCCCGGTCACGTCACCCGCGGCCTCGGCTAAGGCGGCATGAGGCGCAGATAGTTGCGCCTGCGCCGCCCCAGTCGCCGGCGGCGGACCTCCTCATCGAGGCTGCGCTCCTCACGCAGGCGATCCGCCGCCTCCTTCCGCGAGATCACTGTCTCGCAGAAGGCTGCGACCGCGTCCCAATTCCTGACGCTGTCGACCATCGCCCTAGCGATAGCCGGCAGCGTCAGGTCCGTACCGATGATTGCGACGAGTTCACAGCGCTGCACTGCCCAAGCCCCGCAGGCCTCGAGCGTATGGCGCGCCGTGTCCTCGTCGCAATTGCAGTGGTGGCAGGACGGTGTACTCTCCCTCCTAACGACCTTGTGCAGGTATTTGGCGAAGCACCCATGCCCCGTCAAAACCTGCACCAGTCGGAAGGAGAGCAACCCGTGCCGCCTCTCTAACCACTGCATCAGCACCGGCCGGAAGGCCTCCACGGTTCGCACCCCGAACCGAGGCCTCTCCAGCCGGACTGCCCAACGGGCGATGACGTCTCGGCGGGCGTCGACGCGCCAGGCGGTGAGATCCCTTAACGAGACCACACCGCCCCCCGCTCGCACCCTCGTCACCCGCCGATATAGTCCGGCGAGCATCTCCGCCTCCAGGTCCCACGGGGGAGTCCCGGCCAACAGGCACGCTGCCTCCGTCGCCACCGTGCGGTATCCGCGGATGGCCCTGACCGCCATGACCCTCTGTGGTCGCCACAGAAGGGCCCTAAGTCGGGCGGTCATGGACCCCGCCCACACCGGTGCGCCGTACAGGGCCATCGACCGGATGACCCCCGCGTACAGCCGTCGGCACGCAGCGCTCGGTCCGCCCACGTTCGGCATAAGCCACGATAGGGCGGACGCCGTGCCGACGAGCCGCGGAGCGAGCCTACGGAAATGCTCCCGGAACCACCATCGCCCGTCGAGCACCAGGCCCAAGTACCTCATATGGGCCCGGATGCTGATGTCGACCGAGTGGACGGTGATCGAGACGCCGATGGGAGGGCTCATAGTGCGCCCATGGAACAAGAGGGCCTCCGTCTTGTCCAGGGCGACCCTCAACCCCAGCGCCTCGATCCGTCTGACGACCTCCTCGGTACCCGAGGTCGCCAGACTTACCGCCTCTTCTAGCGTCCCACCGCGGGCTGTGACGAGCGTGTCGTCGGCGTAACAAATCACGCCCAGCCCGGGCGGGAGGCTCCCCCTCAACGCCCAGTCGTAGCCGATGTTCCACAGGGTGGGTCCGAGGACCGACCCCTGTGGGACACCGCACGTCATGGGCGTCCGCACAACGTCCCCTGCTCGGTCGGTGCAGAGAACGCTGCGCCCCTCCAAATAGTCTGCCACTAGCCGCCTCAGGTAAACTGGCACCCCCGTGATACCGGAGCGCCTCCCTGATGCAGCTGAATGGCAGACTATTGAATGCGTTGGCGATGTCTAGGGACACCACCAACAGCACTCCCCCGCCGGTGACGGCCTCAGTCGCCACGGCCCTCAGGCGCAACAGAGCCGCGATCGTCGAACGACCCCTCCTAAACCCAAACTGGGCGTCCGACAGATCGGGCCCCGTGCCGACGAGGTGCCGCTCGATGCGGGCAGCTACCACCCTCTCCAGTAGCTTGCCCGTGTCATCGAGCAGCACGATAGGCCTGTAGGCCGAAGGCGACTCCGGAGACCGTCCCGGCTTCGGCAGGAGCACCAGCCTTCCCTCTTTCCAGCACCCAGGGAACCGTCCGGACGCTAAACACACGTCGAACAGCTCCCTGAGGCGGGGGTCCCAGGTGTTCGAGGACCAGGGCCAGCACGCGGTTAGGAACACCGTCGGGCCCGGGGGGCGGTAGACTTTGCGCGCATGCGCGTCACCGCCACCCCCATCTCGGGTTCCGTGATGGGCGGAACACTGTCGTCGTCGGCCTCCCGGTCAGTGTCTGGCGGAGCCATGACCGGGGGCGCGTGTTCCGCCCGCCGCGGGAACAGGTCCTCGATGACCCGGGTGAGAAGGCCGGGCTGGAGAGTCTCGGTGAGGGGAGGGCCCCGCGCGCGCAGCCTATTCAGCACCGCGCGATAGGGGCGTCCCCAGGGGTCACGGTCGAGACCGTCCAGCATCTCCTGCCGACTGACGTCCTTGGCGGAGCGGACGGCCAGCCTGAAGGCCGACCGCGCATTGCGGTAGCCCTCGTAAAGCACGGCCTCCCGCTCCGCGTCGCGATGGCGCCGCCGGCTGCGGGTGTAGGCCCTCCGAGCGCGGATACACGCAGCCCGGAGATCCGCCAGCTCCCGGGACCACCAGTGGACACCCCTCCTCGGGGGCAGACGCCGTACCCGGGGCATGGCCGCATCGCAGATCTGCGTCAACGCACTGCGGATGCGGCCAGCCTCGGCGTCCACCCCGTCCGACTGGTGGGCAGAGGACAGCCACGAGTATACGATGGCTGTCTCCGCCAGCTGGTCCCGGTCTAAGCGACCCACAGCCCATCGCGGGAACGCAGGACGCCCATCCGCCCCGTGACCCCTGCTGGGCGTCGGGATTGCAGGGGAGACCTCCATCCGGATATACCGGTGGTCCGACAAGGTCTCCACCTCCTCCACGACGCGCCAGCTCCCCACGCGTGCGGCGACCTCGGGGCTAGCGAACGAAAGGTCCACTATCGACCCGCCCCGTTGTCGCACGCACGTATGCACCGAGCCCCTGTTCAGCAAACAGAGGCCCAGTGCCGCCGCCCACTCCTCGATCGCCCGTCCTCGGTCGTTCGTCCGGGGAGACCCCCACGCCACGGACTTGGCGTTGAAGTCCCCCAAGACGAAGACCTGGCGCGATGCCATTCGCCGTAACGAGGCCTCCATGATGGTGAGGGAGGCCTCGAAATCGGTCACACTCCAGTTAGGGGAGAGATAAACTCCGAAGAGCGTAATCTCCCCCCAGTCCGCCGCGACGTATCCGACGCCCCTGTCCCTAAGGGTCAGAGACGACGAAGGCCACGACGTGGAGGCGACGATTGCCACGGTGCCATCGGCGCTACCCAACCAGTTAATCCGGTCGGGCACCACGTACGGCTCCGCGACTACGGCTACTCCTATCAACCATTCCGCCATGTAAATTAAAATCGCCCGCCTCCCCACCTGAGCTATCGGAACTCATATTAATCACAGGCTACCCGTGAAATAATTGTTATTCAGCGGATTCTGGTTGACTCAGAATGCCAATTCCAATACTTAATGCCAATAGTAAATATTGAGCTGCTTCGCCTATTTTAGAAAATAAATGTTTTTATATTATTTTCCTAATATATCAGTAACTAAAAGGCATGTGACAAGGAGGGCTAACAATATGATTGTGGATGGACATAAAAAGCGTGAAAGACCCAAAAAGAGATTGATGGATTGTGTTGATGCAGATATTTGTATGAAAACAGTGAGTGGAGATATGACGACTAAATAGAAGGCTATGGAAGGTAAGAAAATGTTATGCTAACTCCACTTAGCGTGGGGTGGGAGCAGGCAATTGATCATTAGTAACTAATTAATACATTTTACGAACTTCAATTTAATATGCAACAGGGCTCAGGCCTCCTCTGCAATCGGAAGGAAATTCACCTACCACACCGCGTTGGTCAGACTTTTCCTTTTTAAAAAAAAACTCGTATAATTAATACCATCTTATGACTACTATTTTTATTCACACAATTACGACCGAGGGCACGAAATATATTACCATTAGCAAATTTCTCGCCGATGTATTCGTGCCCAATGTAGCTATTGCACAAAGTTTATATTTTTAAATATACATAATGAATACCGGGGATGATATTTGACCCTTAGTAATTAGCTCGATCATGCCTACGTCCCCGATGTGTCAATATCGCTAATTTTGAGTTTAAGTATTGATAGGTAATTTGGCGTTTTCATCAAATGTGCAAATAATGATGGTAGCTTTTTCAATAAATTTATCACGATCTTACCGCCCACGTACTTAGATACGTAATAATACAATTTACCGGTACATTTGAGTATTTCGTTCTAAATTCATTGTTTATTCTTACGTCAGGGTTAGTGGACGATAAATATTGTAACATTAAATGTAATTGATTGTTTGGTGAATGGCCATTGCGCTGATCAATCCAACAGTGCTATCAAATTATTTTATTGGTGTTCTGACAGCTATTTATTATATCAAGGGTATATTTTACCACTGGGAACACTTTAACACTGTTACGTTCAAATTAATACATATGTATATTCCATTTGTTAACATTAATTTATACAAGCTATTATTAAGCATATTTTGATAAATTTGCAACGTTTTTTTATAAGTCTTGCAATATTACCTCTTTTGTTTGGGGGTGGCTTACGGTCGGTTGGCGCGCTCCTCGCTCCACTCCGTCCGGGGCGACAGAGGGGCGTAAGCACGCACACCCGTAACCCACCCATGACACGTCGTTGGACCGACCACGGGAGCAGGGTGACTTGTTGTCAGTGGTGCAAAATTACCTCTGGGATAGAGTAGTAGTTTTAATATTCATACATATAAGAAAATCAATTGCCATTAGACAACGTATTAAAATGTAAGTTTAAAACTGTATTTTTAATGAAAACGAATGAAAACTTAAAAACATCTAGACCATTACTTATTTTTCGTCATTAGAGGAGAAAATAATCTTAAAATTCTGTTTGAAATGTGATTATTCATTCAGTATAAAAAAAATTATCGTCAAAAACATCTTTCAGAAATAATGTAAAACGTAATTATAATGTTACATATACTAATCTGGAAATAATAACTTTTTATATATTTAACCATAATTTATTTGATTCAATTTGGAATAATAAAATAATGGGATTAAAATAAAGAAAATTAAATATCACAGTTCATTTTCACTTGGTTTTGATAATTGTTTATTAATTAGACAAGAGGCAGGCATCTAATCCTAAATAAAACTTATATAAAATTGCGTTTTGCTTTTCTATTATTACAAAATAAAAGATTCATGACGGCGATCTCTTTCCATATTGCCCGTAAGCGCAGTAGAGTCACAATGAATTTGTTATCTATCTATAGACACAAAAATACACATATGCATGTACACATGGCTTCAAAACGACTGGGAGCTATTATGATAAAAATCATAAACTGTAATGATTTCTGATACGCGAATATTACACATAGGAATAGTTATGGGCATGGGAGAATCATTGAACTTCTCATGTCTACGATCACTAAAAAGTATTCCAAAGAACTTGAAAATAAAAATTAAATACAAACACGATAAATTGCTTAAATAAATATTTTATTTTTTAGACAATCTTCAGATTAACCCACCTGATCCTAAGGAATTTAATAACCATCTAATCGACAGATTTTCGTGCATTTTTCCGCAGCACTAGTCGCTTGTGTAATGATAATTTTTATAACGGTAATTTAGGTTAAAAAAATTGACGTCAATACAACTTTTGATTTTATCTCTAAAATTAGTGAATTCATGATGACGTAACATTTAATTAAAGTAAATTAGCATCACTGTACTGTTACTAGGACAATTAGCAAACTGCTAATAACTATATAATTATATAGTTATATAAATGTTAAGTTTAAAAAATTACCGTCTTTCTAGTCTAGAACATAATAATAATAATATTATTATCAAATTAATTATTTACTGACTAACACATCAACATACAGGGGTACAACTACTAGGATTCAGACCTTGAAAGATTGCATGCGGGGTTCATTTTAATACTGTAGATGCATACTAAACAGAATATGTATAGTAAAACTAATTTTCTATCTCGCAGATCTAGGATATTGCAATATAGTGACGGGTTAAGAATAATATACCCTTGACTTTTGTTTCTTATTTTTTTCAGTCTTAGTTCTATATGTATACAAAGGATAAAGATGCCAAATAAAACAAAATTGCTTCAAAAAAGAGACAAATGCAAGGTTGTCATATCTGTTGGTTCATAAACTTGCAGTGTTGTTTTGCGACCTCAGAGATAGACTCAGCAAATGTATCAAAATGCCAACCGACGTTACTCGCTTAAAATTAAAAGTCATCTCTTTTCTTTCTCTCAGGAGTTACAATTCTCTTACACACCACTCCTTACTCGCACGAGGGAGCTATCAATCTCAGCTGAGTGATCAATCGGACAACAGTCAGCAACAATCTTCTAATAAACTTTTATAACAACTGCGATCGCCAACTCGCTTGCCAAGCGCAGCGATTTTGACATTGTCCCCATCATAAAACACGAAAGACAAGAACGAAACTACCCACGGCAACTGCACTATGGTCCCAAGGTAAAGAATCTGGTCACGGTGGAGTGGGGTATAACAAGGACCGTTCTAAGTGTCGCTCTTGTGGTGAATCCGGTTAGTATATTTAACGGTGGATATCGATTAGCTGATGGATGAATAGACAATTAACATAGTAACAATGAGTTTCTAGAAACTACTTTTTAAAATTATTGCATACTTTGTGTTATATAATTTTATTCTTGCTCTTGACATTACATTATCAGAATAATGCGATCACGTATTATTGTGACGTAAGGGAAGTGTGTCGACTTGTAATTACTAGAGGTTAGTGATGTAGGTACAGACGGGGACATAATATGTAACTGAAATTTTGTTGCATATCTCTGTCGTATATCAATTGTTATGACTACACTATTATCTCAGTTTGTAGTTCAGATTTCATCACTAATTTTAATGACATTAAGTAGGGCACTAGTTGATGATTAGTCAACTTTACATAGAATTAATCCGTGTGGTAACAACTTTCCTTTGACAGTCTTACTTATACCCTTCCCAAAGCATTCGTGACGCAAAGCAAGAATTACTACTTACACGATCATTGACCGGCCACCGGTACAATGTCTCAAATTCGATGGCCTGGCTGGAAAGTTAGTATTTCAAAGTTAGTATTTGCTCTCCAAGATAATGGAGAAGGTTATAAACCGTCAGCTTCTGCAGTACCTTGAGGATCGCCAGCTTATCAGTGATCGCCAATACGGCTTTCATCATGGTCGGTCGGCTGGTGATCTTCTTGTGTACCTCACACACCGTTGGGCAGAGGCCTTGGAGGGCAAGGGTGAGGCGCTGGCGTTCAGCCTAGATATCGCAAAGGCGTTCGATAGGGTCTGGCACAAGGCACTTCTATCGAAGCTACCATCATACGGAATCCCCGAGGGACTCTGTAATTGGATCGCCAGCTTTTTGGATGGTCGGACTATAAAAGTCGTCGTAGATGGCTCCTGCTCCGATACCATGACCGTTAATGCTGGTGTACCACAAGGCTCGGTGCTTTCCCCGACGTTGTTTATCCTGCATATCAATGACATGCTCTCTATCGAGAGTATGCGTTGCTATGCGGATGACAGCACGGGTGATGAGCGGTACACTGAGCAACGGAATATCCCTCGGAGTACTCAGGAAAGAAGGGTTCAACTTGTGTCTGAAGTCGAGCGCTCTCTGGGGCGGGCCTCGGAATGGGGTGAACGGAACCTAGTCCAGTTCAACCCCACAAAGACACAAGTTTGCGCGTTCACTGCAAAGAAGGACCCGTTTGTCATGGCGCCACAGTTCCAAGGAGTAACTCTCCCAATTTCTGAGAGTATTGGGATTCTCGGCGTCAAAATATCGAGCAAAGTCCAGTTTGGAGTCATTTGGAGGACAAAGCCAAATTGGCAAGCAAAAAGTTGGGTGTCCTGAACAGAGTCAGGCGGTACTTCACACCGAGACAGCGTCTTGTGCTATACAAAGCACAAGTTCGTCCTCATGTGGAGTACTGCTCTCATCTCAGGGCAGGTGCGCCCAAATATCAGCTAGACCCACTTGACTCCCTGCAAAGACGGGCTGTTCGAATCGTCGGGGATCCCAATCTTACGGACAGATTGGAGTCGCTGGAGCAGCGGAGAGACTTTGGGTCACTCTGTGTACTCTACCGACTCTTTCACGGGGAGTGCTCCGAGGAACTGTTTGACTTGGTACCACCGTCACCATTCTACCAACGTACCACTCGACATCGTAGCAGGGTTCATCCATTTCACCTGGAAACGTTATGGTCTTCAACTGTACGTTTCCAGCGATCATTTCTCCCACGTACGTGCAAGCTCTGGAATGAACTACCTGCTGCTGTGTTTCCCGAGCGCTATGACATGTCCTTCTTTAAACGAGGTTTAAGAAGAGTATTTCCTTCACGGTAGGCAGCGGCCTAGCTGTGCCCCTGGTATTGCAAAGGTCCATTTGCAGCAGTTTCACTTACCATCAGGTGTGCTGCTTGCTCGTTTGCCACCGTTGGCAATAAAAAAAAAAAAAAAAAAATGCCAACCCCGTCTTGTCGACCTCTTGCCTTGCGCAATAAGCCTTGCTACGGGTGGTAGTTAGTCCCCGGTCCAATCACCCGCGGCATTAGCTAAGAATATGATCTGTCAACGATTTTTTATAGGCTGGCTGATTTCTAACGACTCGTCAAGCCAAATAAAAAACTAGCAGCAGGGTAGCAGAGGACTTTTCTGCAACTTTTGATATTACCATCGATACCTTGGACATGTATCATTGATACTGTGCTGTATGTATGTAGCTCAGTCATACAGAATCAACAAAGTAGTTATTCTTTTTCAAAAATACTCAGTTTGCTAACGATCTTGAAAATTTCGAAGAAAACTTTAATTGAATTGGCTCAAATGATACGCTCACTAAAGAAAAACAATTATTTATTTTTATTTATATAAATTCCACATTGAAGCACCAAATATAAATCCAAGATTGAAATCGTATACAGAACGCCTCGCGACTGAACAAACAACAAAACGTAAACACGATTAATATTTTCAAACTTGCAAAGAGTATTATTATAATCTGGGTCAGGGCTGTACACAGTCGTAAAACATCTGAACACATAACTTGTTTACGTGTATTTCATTAGTACATCTGTAATTGTCTTATCTTATCTTAATACCATCAACTCTTCTATACAAAATTACGTTACTATACGGAATAACAAATTGTAAGCTAAACGTTATTATAGTACTATAATACATACATACATATATTCACGCCTTTTTTCCCATAGGGGTAGGCAGAGTCCACTGCCCTCCACCTGCTACGATCTTTGACATATTCAGCGTAGCAAAGCGGTTCTCTGTGGGCCACTTTTCGCCCCCGACGGAAACGAGACGTGACGTGTCGCGAACCACATCGCCGCCATTCGTACAGTTTTTTTTTAATTTTTGAAACTCATTGCGTTTCCGCGAGAAATACATACACATATAATTAACGGACACAAATTACATCCAGACTCAGAACAACAATTTGTGGATCGCACAAAGTGTTGTCCTGCGTGGGATTCGAACCCCCGACACTGGCGCTGTAGGTCACTAGCATTAACCACTACGCCATCTGTGCAGTACTATAATATGGTATTATATTGATAAAAATCAAATCTTATTTTATAATAAATACTACTAGTACACTGAAATGGTCACATTAAAGGTACGCCATGGTGGTTTCGTTGGAACTCGGCTCATCTATACCATTAAATAAAATTGAGGTCTCTGTTTGTAATGTCAAAATAATAGGCTTTTTTCATGCTCACACGGTTATTTGCACTATACATATATGCCTAAAAATCACTTTATATTTTTTTGTCTGTCTGTTTGTTCCGGGTAATCTTCAAAACGGCTGGACCGATTTAAAAAATTCTTTCACTAGCAACCCGCCCTCACTTCGCTTCGGTTTCTGTCGCCTTATCCCCGTAGTTCCCGTTCCCGTGAGAATACCGGGATAAGATATAGCCTAGTTTACTTCCTGATATTATAGCTTTCCATTGGTGAAAGAATTTTTGAAATCGGTCCAGCCGTTTTGAAGATTACCCGGAACAAACAGACAGACAGACAAAATTTTTTTAATCTGTATTTTAGGCATAGGTGTCGTGCAAATAACCGTGTGAGCATGAAAAAAGCCTATTATTTTGACATTACAAACAGACACTCCAATTTTATTTATTGGTATAGATAAAGTTCTCACACAATGGTAGTGACATGACGCATTACATACTGGAGTTTATATAGCGTGTTTTTTTTTATTTAGAGTTTTCTTTCTTTACATGAGATTTTGCAATGTGGTGACTATATAGATTATACCAATAAATAAAATTGGAGTGTCTGTTTGTAATGTCAAAATAATAGGCTTTTTTCATGCTCACACGGTTATTTGCACAACACCTATGCCAAAAATAGCAATTAAAAAATTTTTGTCTGTCTGTCTGTCTGTTTGTCTGTTTGTTCCGGGTAATCTTCAAAACGGCTGGAGCGATTTCAAAAATTCTTTCACCAATGGAAAGCTATAATATCAGGGCGTAAACTAGGCTATATTTTATCCCGGTATTCCCACGGGAACGGGAACTACGCGGGTAAAACGACTATAACCTATAACCGAAGCGAAGCGAGGGCGGGTTGCTAGTTAAGAATATAATTCCCCACCCCCTTGCCCTTCTTGGCCCCTGGGTGTCGTAAAAGACGACTAAGGAATTTAATACTCTAGCAAGCGCAGGCAAACATGATATAAAACCCAAAGCCAATCCATCTGATCCGTCTGTCATACATCAATTGCCCTCGGTTGATACGATGAAATGTGAGATTACCTGCCTACATACTTAGTCATCTTATGCGACACCCTCGTGAAATATATTGCATTCTTAGCCTGTTATCACATAGAACATTGTGTTGTATCTTTTCCAACTTAATATAAGTATTTAGTGATCATAGAAGTTGTCTGAGCTTAGAATGTAGTCGATTATTTGTAATGTCCTCAGCTGACAGGTGTTACCATTCAGTCAGAAAGCTCATGATTCATTTATATTGTTTTTGACAACTCATAATTGCGGCTTCTGATAAAACTACCTCAATACTAGATATTGTGACCTTACGGATGTCATCATTGTTACTATATTTTTGCCTTCTGAAGGTTCTGCACAACCACATACGCAAAAATATCAGGTGCCGATAGATAAGTAAGTCGTGCTGCATAAACGATCACTAATCTATTGGTGATTTTCAAGTTGGCAATTTATTATCTTCTCAATCACTTTGAAGAGTTAGCGGACACTATCATGATTGAGCAGGGCTTAACAGAACTCCCGGGATTCTCCCTTTTTCACATTGATCAGACATGGCGTAGCGTTTAATAAAATTACGAGAATTTTCTCTTCTTCTAGTACTTCGCTTTGTTTGTAAATAAGATCTATAGCCAAATGGACCAGGAATAACATAAGGGTCAGAAATATTATTTTCAGATGTTGACGTCTAAAGCCATTTCAAATGTGAGCATACTCCAGATACCTCTTCGAGGTAAACTCGAATTTCACAGCAGCAATTCATAGAAGAGCCGCTCTAATCGATTTACCACAAATGATTAGCATTTAAATAACGATCGACAGGCGGCATATAAGTAAAACATAATCCGAGATTATCATAGCGTATAATGACAATTTGTTCTGTCTTTATATAAGAGACTAGCTTCCGCTCGCGACTTCGGCCGCGTAGTATACCTAAATACTTTAGGCTAACGCTAACTTTAACCTAAGACATTGTTTACGTAAAAGATGAAAATATTTTTAATAATACGATTCTGTCTCACATGTTTTTTGCGAAGATTTAGCCGTTTACGCAGCGGCAGCTCTCAAAAGGAAAAACCTGTTTTGAAACATTTTTCATCGGTGCTCCGCTCCTGTTGGTCTTAGCGTGATGATATATAGCCTGTAGCCTTCCTCGATAAATGGGCTATCTAACACTGAAAGAATTTTTCAAATCTGATCAGTAGTTCCTGAGATTAGCGCGTTCAAACAAACTCTTCAACTTTATAGATTAGTACTCAAAGTCAAATTATTCTATTACGATCTTTACAAATATTTAGACATTTCATTTTATCATGAGAAACTTATTTTATGTGAATAAAATCTCATTTGTGAGCGTACAAATTCTTTCAGTCCCTAATCTGTTGGACTAATAATTCTGTGCAAATATATGCGTCATATTTAGCATCTCCTACTTAAAATTAATGAATCGAAGTAAAACTTTTAAAAACAAATCCTTCATATTTTGAACAATGTCCTGCCTAATATATGGTCTGAAGAAGAACAGAAAGAAAGATTAACATGTAACTGACTTTGTCGTATGAGTTTTAACTGAATCTCAAATGGTCAGCGATCCAAGCAATTCAATAAAGTAATTGTTAGTAGAATCAATATTGTATTTGAGAATTGTTATTTGACTAAAACCAGTTTGAAACCAGTTTAGACTAGCCAAATTTATTCGCTTGTTTTGCAGATTTATTTATTATGAATTCTACAGCTCAATGCATATATTTAAGCATCTATTTATTCTCCATGAATCGAAAATTACAAATAGTTTCAGCTTTAAAAGCTAATAAAATAAAACTAAATTTTAACTTCATATTGGTTGGCGTATAATTTCCATTCGTGGAACTAATCTATTTTTCAAGCAATTATGTTTTTAACGACAATTTGTGACAAAAAATCACGTAATTCCGATTACTTCCTCAAATAACTTTCACGCGAAAACGACCGAAACTAGTACAGGGCATTAGATATCAATGACGAAACGTGCATAGAACTATTTTAATAAAGAATTTTATTAGATTGTATTAAATTTTATTATCAGATTGTCTGTTCAGCACATATCTATGTTCATACTATTTATTTACTATAACTGAAAATTCTAATTTAAAATATTTCGCAGAAATATAAATCTGGGTTTTCAACAGCGCTCTGCAATTTTACAGTGAATTAGCATGCTGATGTTATACCTTTTCAATGTTAATTTGAACAATAAACTTATAAAACCAAAAATTTGAATTCGGCCTTAATATATAAGTCACAGCTGAGATAAGGATTAGAATATTTTAAAATCTGATAAGAAACTATGTAAAGGACACATTGTTCCCTTAGTAATATTTAAATATAATTATATATAATAGTAAGGTCGTTACTTTGTTATTTCCTAAATTTAAAACGTAACATAGGAGCCTAAAAAAAGTGTAAAAGAATTTATTATGCAGGCATACTGACTTCATGATTATTGTCGAATACTGTATGAAATGTTTATTTATGAGTTATTTCGTGTAAAATAGTCAATTAATTTATAATAATCATAAATAATTATGTACATATATGTATTACTAAAATATCACTATATCAGTTGTGTGCCTTATTAACTACTTAATATAAAATAATATCCGTATGGTGACGGAGTAAGAATATCCACAATTCTCTATCTTGCCCGTGGATGTCGTAAAAGACGACTAAGGGATATATTATATCTCTTGCACATAGTTACATAATTATAACATTTGTACAATAGTCGTAGTTTGTGTAGTTTATGTATACATTCAAGGCGTTATTTATCTCGATAACTGTATTTTTTATTTAAGTTGATTAAGTACCTGCCATGAATTAATATGTATATAACATTTGTGCAAGAGAAGGAAAACTTAAAATAAAACCCTATACCAACATACCTGACTAGCGGGTATGCTGGTATAGGGTTAGAGCTACTAGGGTCAAGTTCCCTCCTATTGAAGGAAGCTCGAGCCCAGCTGTGGGACATGTACGAACTACCACTAGACGATAAAATAAAATCACTAATTAGCATTATCATTACGGGGTCCACAAAAAGTTTAACGTAATAAATCCTTCCTTGGCTGTTATCCATTATCTTGTTGCTAGTCGAACATGTTTTCTATATAATCGTGAATATCATTGAGTTTGTGTCACGTGCTTACGTACTTGTAATGTATCAATTTATTCGTGTGCCATTACTGATTCGAATAGAGAATAGGAACATATTAAATCATCTAAAGCATTCAACCTCTGGATGAAACCGACTATAACAAGAAACAATTTAGAGTTTCAGCAGTAGGTACCTAATCAATCTGGTTTACGTTTACGCGTATAAAAGAAAGAACGGTATACGGTTGCTTACTAAATGTTTTAGTCAGAAATGTCTTTCCCACTTGAGTGTGTCAGAGGAAGCGACTAACTGAATAGATTACATTTGAAGCACAATACTGAGAAGGCGGTATTTCTGTAGCACGCACAGCAATAAGGATACTCGCATCGCGCTCGGCGCTACGTTTAATACGCGCCCAGTCGCGTCGACCAATTCAGTTTGACGATAGCGCTCATAGTTATTAGACGTTCTAGCGCGCTATTGTGAATTAATCGTGAATCCCATATTAATTTTTGTCTTGACAATATTCTGTGTTATAAAATGCGCGTGTGCGGTGATAAACAAAACGATCGTTTTACCCCAGTTCGCTGGTTTAGGAATCGGACTGCAATAATGGGAAACTCAATGGAAATGTTGCACTTGCAGTTTAAGCGCATGCTGAACAAGGAGCTCAGCCACTTCTCGGAGTCCAGCAAGTCCGGCAACCAGATCTCAGAGTACATCTGCTCTACATTTTTAGGTGAGTGTTAAATTTTATAAACCATACGTAATATTTTAATGAAAGTGTTATGACCGCATTAAAAATGCGATTTCATTTCAATTATTATTTTAGCTTTCTATATAATATAAAATGCCCAAAGTGAATTTTATTACATAATGTACTTTGGATTCAGATAGTTCGTTTCTCGTTGTGGGTTTTGTTTTCGATGTTAGATTGTAATTTTCATACTTTTTTGTACTGGTCTTTTATTGCAAGTAAATTATCTCCGTTCGTTCCGTCTCTTCCGGTACTTTTATTCTTTTCCGGTACCGACCGCTCCCCCCCCCCCCCCCCCTTCTTCTGCGTGTTTGAGTTTCTTTCTCCTACATAACTGTATAGCGCTTTTTACAGCACGCTATGTAATATTAAGCTTCCTATCATTCAAGCAAGTATTTTCACCTACTTTGGGATGTCGGTAATTATAATTAGGATCCACATAATGTAACACATTTAGAATAAAGTTTGTCACCAACCCTTACTTATTTAAGGAATTTATAAAAACCGGGCTATCAACAGAAGAAAATGCACCAGCACTCTACTGGAAAATTTCTAGTTTTCAACTGGGATCCCCAACCTGCCATAGATATAGATGTAAACCAACAGTGAAAGCGCATGCATGGATGGTTGTCTCTAAAGTTCATCTAACAACCTCTCTGATCAAGGATCGCAGAGCAGTTGTCTACAGTAATACTACATCAACTAATAGCATAATAGATCGACTACTCTGCCGTGATTAAGTTCCATGCATTTTAGTATTGTGTCCATCTACGTAGCTATGCACGTATTATTTATGTTATAGGTACATTTTGTTTTAAAAACAACCCTGCACACAGAATTATCTTTGGATTGCGGAGGACTTTACAAACATTTAAATTAACACAAACTACACCCATACCCGGCACAATAATTCGTGAATCACATAAAGTATTGTGCCGCGTGAGACTCGAACTCGCGACACTGGCACGGTAGTTCGGTGCCTTAACAACTACGCCATCAGTACAATTGTAATATTTTTAAATTTATTTTATTTATTGAATCTATCCATAAAATATCTCATTAGAGCACACCAAAATTATAACCATATGCACAATCATTTATGACGATGGGGAAAACAGTATCTTATGCAATACGTTTCTATAGAATGGTCAAAGACCAATTAAATTGTCCTTTGTCTTGCACACCAATCGTCAAAAAATAGGTATAAATGGTCCTGCCTAATACGCATTATTTTGGTTAATATTTGTATTCGGTTTTATTTGTAATTAATAAACACTACAATGATAAGCAAGTTATATTTTATAAGTCTAATTATAAATTACAACTTTCTTTGTATATCAGTGTGGAAAACCCAAGATTAATAACAATAAATACATTAAATACCTTACATTTACATGACAAAATCCAAATCATGATTAAGTAAATCCCAATAAAGATAGAATATCAATCTTGGATAAAGATTACAAGAACAGAGTTAAATAAAATCACAATATACGATATACAGTTAGCCCATACAAATTTTCGGCAAATTTTCATGATGAATATGGAAAATAAAGGCTTTGGGATCATTTTATCCTAATTTATTCTATATACTAAAACTAAGCGTGAGATATTAAGTAGCAATCTAATTGGTACCACATAGATTATGGAATATTGATGCCAGGTATTCTCATCCAATTGCGTTACTGATTATAGAAGATAACACACTTTGTTCTAAGAGATGCAGCTCGTCTGTCTACCTAGGGGACCATACATCCAATATGTAGATTACTTGGCAAGGTGTAAAGAACCTATGCTCTAATCTCAGCGTTCAACACGTATCTTGATAAAACTGTTAATCTATCAATTTTAAGAGTCGCTGTTTCTTACAAAAATTACCTATATATTATTTTTATGTAGGTAACCTACATTACATCCGCTGTCACAAAGTTTCACAACTGCTATATGTAGATAGTGTGGCCGACTAGATAATAATAATTATCTGGAAAGCAACATATGTATCTTTCAAAATACTCTTATTAATTATTCCAAAGCTGAATTAGATACATTTGTAACAGTAGAAGGGTGCTCTGCATAATGGCTCGTCATATCAATTGCTTAATTATCAGACAATGTTATTTCATCTCATAATATCACATTAAAAGAAGAAATAAGTCTTTAAATAAGCCAGTCAAGCAATAAATTCCACCCGTGATTATTTTTGACCATAAATACTGAAAACACAGTAAGTCAAACTAATTTTTAAAAATGCAAACGCTCCGGATTGTTGCAGTATTTTTTTATTAACTATTTAGTAATGGAATTACAATGCCTACTGTATAAATGCATTTACTAAATAAATAAATAGTTGCAGTGTGGGTAACAGGTTAAAAATACAGTCTTTCCACCCAATTATTGTCCACGGAAGTCAGTTAAAGAAGGAGAAGTGAGAGCAGCACTTTCCTAAAATTTTAACATCAATGAGAATTGCCAACGTGCCCTCTAAGCATGGCGATTATTATCTTCCTTCGTGGGGAGGCATAAATCGAACAGTAGCCGTCTGATATGATGATAATGATAAAATAAAAATGTAAGCTGTATATTATTTAAATTTTTAAAATCATGTTAATAATGCTACCGGCACAATGAATAAAATGTGCTATCTCGTAGTGATAATAAGTAAGCTTGATAACCCTAGCCACGCGTGCGACTTAGTTTTCTACAACAACATTGACATCACTGGCCTGTTAAGCCTTGCTACACAGTATGAACCGTTACAACCAAGAATTCAGACATTATCATAAGTTGAATAAAACATCGTGTCTATCAATCGCATTATACGAACAAAAATAACAGCTCCATTTAGATAAGTCACGGAATTAATACCTAAGATTACATTCAGATATGATATCGGTACAATTTTCTTAAACAATTAATTATATTTTTATAATTAATCTCGGTGAATATTACACTTTTCTCATTTTAAAGTGATTTTGTGAAACACTTCACATCTTACTGCTTTCTCTTTGAAAATGTTTTTAAATTCAGTTAAGCTTCAGTAAAATGTATAAAAAAGAAAACGTATCTATTATAATAGATATTTCATAATGTCTACATTGCCATACGTTTAATTTCAATTATAGAATATAGATTTCATCTTTTCATAAATTACAAATAAAACTGTTGTATTTTGATATTACCAATTTCAGATACATTTCACATGTACTAAAAAGTATAAGGTATTTTTGACTAATATACGAATACTCGTATAAAAATATACGTATTCATATTTTATATTCCTTAGCTACACTTTATTGAAAATTGAGATGATAATTATTACCTATATGTTCAAATACAATTAGGTAAAATAAGTATAGCTAAGTATAAAATACTACACCCAGAGTTTTAGGAGTGTTCTCTATTTAAGTTACAAGAACTAGTTATTAATTTTGCAACACTCTTTTGTCAAATAAAACCATCAAATTGTCCCTTTTCCCACGAATGCTATAACAATATATTTTTTATTGTTTTTATTTCAGTGTGATATATTTAGTAGAAATTAACTGCGACGTTATTGGACTAAGCTGATTAGATAGCCACATAGTACTATAACACACAAATAGACTTTGTTATCTAATCCATATTTTCATCGGCGTTAGATATTTAAATGTCTCATTACGTCCTTTGGTATTGTTATTATCAATTTAGTTGAATATGGGTCGTTGTTTTATTCCATTTATGCCTGTGTGCCAAAGGAATCTTTGGCAAAGTGTGACGTTTCGCTCTTATGGGTTATCCTTGGATTATAAATGTTTAATTAATATTATATAGGAAGATTTAATAAATAATTAGAATAATAACCACAATGCGTCACGGCAGGTCCCTATTGAAGCTATTAATTACCAACTACATTACATTTTATGTGCATATTAATAATTGTAGTAACTAATGTGCGTATTTTTATTAAGACCGGTCGGCATACAAAACGACTAGTTTATATCACGAGCTTTAGCCAGCATGATTGATTATTTATCGATAGGTGAACGAAGCATTTAGACTGACCTAGAATCGTATCACTCATATGAATTAATGGCCACTTCAAATTTTACCCAATTTTCAGCATCGCTGCCTAATAACACCATTTCAAGTAATAAAATATGTAATACGTAATTCACTTTCCTCTATTTGGCCTACTTTAGCTTTTACTATAAACATATTATATTTTAGGTCACTGTTCTAGTTTCATCAATTCTATAAAATTACTATCACTTATATTTTATGTATCTAAAAGACATAAATGTATATTTTAAATGTTGGCATGTAGGTATCCACATGGTATATAGAGCTGACCTCGATATGAGTTACTGATTTATTACTTACTATTATTAACTTACGTTGTATATCATTTTACTTACAGACAAACAACAAGAGCTCGACATACCATCTTTACAAGTTGATGAGAGTACTGAGCGCACTAAGAAAAAGGAAAAGCCACGTCATGCCGGACCAGGAACCACCATGTCGCAAGTGAGTTTATTACTTCTTAAATATGTAGTTATTTTTACCATTTATGTAGATATAAAAAATATATATATATTCATTATTTTGGACGACTCTAAAACTTTTATATTCTTTTGACAGATATCCGGCGTTAAGCGTACTCTGACCCACACAAACAGTTTCACCGGAGAACGTGTGCCAAGATATGGAGTTGAAACACCTCACGAGGAGGAATTAGGTCGCCAACTCGGTGAAATTGAACGATGGGGCGTTGATATCTTCCGTATTGGTGATTTATCTTGTGGTCGACCACTGACAGCCGTCGCTTACTCAGCTTTTACATCCAGAGAACTGTTAGGCACACTGCAGATTCCAGCACGTACTTTCCTCGCTTTCTCTGTTACGCTCGAGGAGCACTACTGTCGTGACAACCCGTTCCACAACTCCTTACATGCTGCTGATGTCACTCAGTCTACGCATGTCTTGCTTAACACACCTGCACTTGATGCAGTGTTCACGCCAATAGAAACATGCGCTGCATTATTCGCTGCGTGCGTACATGATGTCGACCATCCCGGACTTACTAATCAATTCCTCGTTAATTCAAGCTCCGAACTAGCGTTGATGTATAATGATGAATCGGTCTTAGAGAATCACCATCTCGCTGTAGCATTCAAACTACTTCAAAATGATGGCTGCGATATTTTCATTAATCTTCACAAGAAGCAAAGACAAACGCTACGGAAGATGGTTATAGATATGGTACTCTCAACCGATATGTCGAAACACATGAGTCTATTAGCAGACCTCAAGACAATGGTGGAGACGAAAAAGGTAGCTGGAAGTGGTGTATTATTACTAGACAATTACACAGATAGAATACAAGTCTTGGAGAATCTCGTTCATTGTGCCGATCTCAGCAACCCTACTAAACCACTACCTTTATATAAAAGATGGGTAGCACTGCTTATGGAAGAATTTTTCCAACAAGGCGACCGAGAAAGAGAGCACGGTATGGATATAAGTCCAATGTGTGACAGGCACAATGCTACGATAGAGAAATCTCAAGTCGGATTTATCGACTATATTGTACATCCTCTATGGGAAACGTGGGCCGATCTTGTACATCCAGATGCTCAAGATATATTAGACACTTTAGAGGAGAACCGCGATTACTACCAAAGTATGATACCACCGTCACCGCCCCCAGCACCTATTCAGTCTTCACACTCGGGGCAAGACGATGACCGCCCAGAACAAATACGTTTTCAAGTGAGTAAACATTTTTTACCATTTTATTTTGAATATGTATTCGTAATCATAAACAGAATTCATTGTTGAAATCAAGATTCATCATCATCATCATCCTGCTCGTACCCAATTACTTGGGCTCTCCTCTCCCATAGTACATATTGCAAAAGTTATTGGCACTAGCTTATGACTGGCCGCCTCCTTGGGAATGTCCTCCTTGAAATCAAGATTATTGTGATTAAATATTAGTTTTTAATTGTATGGTTTACTCATCAGGTAACGCTGGAGGAGGGTGAAGGCTCAGAAGATTGCGAAGGTGAAGGCGATGGTGGGATGTGACGGAAACTACTGGGCATTTGTAAGAAACTCACTGAGAAGATGCAAGTGTGGTGGAGGCTCTGGCAGTAGGGCAGTGCCGGCCGGGCCGATGCAGCGCGGGGCGCCCGACACACGCTCTTGTTGGATAATAATAATACTTGTTGACGCTTACGTCGAAATGGAACGATCCCACGCATCGTCACATTTCGATGATGTTTATTTTTATGTGATTATTATGCAATGTTGTTTAGAAATTACCTAACAACTAAATAATTATGTCCCTCCAATGACTGTAATGTGCGATTGCCTAGTATTTTTATTATTGTTTCGTTTTGTCTAACCAAAGATGTATGAAATGTTGTTTCGTTCACAGAGACGTTCGATAATCCCTGTAAGTAGTTAGTATTCGGTTCTTAATGAGTCGTATAAGTAGTTATAGTCGTCGATGCCGCATTATATCGGCTCGACTAAATAAGGACATTGAAAACGCTTATTAATTGGTATGAAAGGGTAATTTATATTGTCATATCATCCACGTTTCTCATATTTAATACGGGTTTGCGATAATGATGTTATTCACCAAAATATATTAATATAATAGATATCCTATAAGTATAAAATCTATATTAAGGTAAATTTTAAAGTTGCCTTTCGGAGTTGTTGTTGTGTCTTTTCTCTGAATATGGAATATTCGGCCAGCCTATTACCGCAGCAGTGAACGTGATTCGACCTTTCCTAACACTGAATCTTTAAGTAAAACAAGGGGAGAACACCAACGTGTAATATATGTATTTATTCTGTTACATTAATTCGTCCCCTGGCTTGGGTATCAATGCCCTAATGTCAATGAATATCGGTGGAAAGGTCGAGTATATACTTAAGATCTCTTCTTGTATTTGGTCGGGGGTCAAACACTACCAAATTCATCCTATTAGAAAGCTTTACTTGTTTTGTGAAACTAATTGCACCTCATTACTTAACGGGGATCGCTGGCGATCCATTTACTTTTCTCTTTAGAGTAATGTATTATTTTTATAAATTACGTATTTAATTCTAGTTCTCTTTACCCGAATACAAAAAATTAATAGTAATGGATATTTACGTTAAAGTTTTCGTGTATGCAACTAACGGCTTGAAGTGTTTGGTTAAATTGTTAAGTACTAACAAAAGTGTGGTTTGCGAAGTTTTTAATTTGAGTGAATACAAATACTTGCTGGATTTAGTCTTAACTAAACGGCACACGGGCCGGGTCTTGCAATAGTAGTAGGTAATTGCCAAAACACTTCGCACAAATTACCCAATAAATCATTTCATACCCGATGTACTCTTGTCATTGCTATTTAATCATATCAAACTATATCAAAATAGCTGTGTAAATCTGAAATCGATTTTAGATCACAATAAAGACCTCCATATACAGGTTCTTTTATTGGAATAAATAAAACTGACTACGTAAATATAAAAGAAGCACTTAATATTTCCAATAATTATATAGGTGTCCAAAGTTGGATGTACTAGTTTCATTCTGTATACATTACGACTGTTGGCTATGTAATAACGTTTAAGCATTATACGTACAATTGCTTGAATGCTAATATATTACACATGAAAAGCTGTCTTATTTATAAACACGTTTAATGTTAAAGAACTTGACTTATTTTTTGGATATTATTGTCCATATGTTTTAATTTAAATGAACGATTTCACGAGCTGGTCTCTATTCCTTAATGTACTCAAAAGAAATGTAGTTCTACGTGTTAAACATTTTAGTTCCTGTCGCTTCATATATAAATAATTGCCTATTATTGAAAGTATTTTCTAAGTCATCGTTTGGTCAGTCATCAGCATCAAGAAGGAAGGTCCAATGTACATTATTTTCGTAGATAAATTAAGATATTATCGGCGATCAAATACTACGACCATGTTGTGCATCGCCTATCTTCGAAATGTCTGATTTTAAAACTGCATAAGTAGATTAGAACTTTGGTACCTATGTCGACGTTTAAATAAATGTACACATAAATACCTACTACATTTAAAAAATTGGATACGCTTAACTACTTGTGTGTTAAATAAAATAGAAATATTACGCTTAGATCATTTATTTTTAATTATATACGTATTTGTAACAAATTGTGTTGAATATATTCGTACCTACTGCAGTAGATCTGTGTATAATGTGCGTACCCAATCTTTGGTATTTCATATAAGGTGAATATTTGCATGTACCTGTATTGTACCTTTAACGGGTTGTTGTAATCGTTACTTTCATATTTAACTATACAATAAATTAAAAAAAACAGCAGATGTTTAGCTATAACTAGATATGTACTCGTTGTCTCATTTAAATGGATTATCTTATTACCTACCTAATTCATAAAAATGATATCTGTAAATGAGTTGACATGTCTGATACGCCATTAAATCTGTATCGTTTTAAAGCTAAGCGTCTCGCGATTTTATTACCAAAGAACATTTTACGATGATGGAGTCTTGGCGCATTTTACATGTCATTCAATAGTAGTATTCTCCAAAGGTTTTCAATGTTGTGTGTATGTTTTATCACTATGGAGAACTATCGCTAAGATTGGATAATACTTAGATAAATATTAATACCGAGTTAAAAGTGTGCAATGCTGGTCATTTGCATTACTTAATATTTATGTTTAATTAAAAAAAAATAGCTTGTAATAGTTTAAATGAATATTTGAGTTGAATTAAAAAATATTAATGTATTTAGAATAAAAAGATATGGGAGGTAACTCTATTTTAGTTTTATTTCATTATAATCATTTATGTAACACTGATATCCATATGTTGATGTCCAAAGAATGCAATTTATGGCATCACCTAATTTTACCTGGTTACCGTGCAATACCATCTTAAGCTTCTATTGACGACAGTGTGATCTTGTCACAGCTACTTGTCAGATTCACACAGGGCAGCCCAACACATATTAAGTGAAGCCCAACCGAAAAGATGGTATGCCTCAAGAAGCTAAGGTAGTTCAAAACGACTTTGTTTAACAGTAATGCCACGCTGCCTTTCTGTATTGGTCGGAAACCTTAGATACTATATAATTTTACAGCGATCCTCTTGTGGCGCCGAGATAAGAATACAATTATCTCTCTCTTTTACTAACCCATGAGAGTCGTAACAATCATTTAAGTTATTACCGGGAGAATGGGCAGCAGCGCTGATCTTGAAAACTGAACACCTTAATGTAATCACCATTCCTAAACTACACCCTTTTTTTTTGTTGGGGATGGGTTGCGGTCGGCGCACTCCTCACACCGCTCCGTCCGGGGCGACAGAGGGCCGTAAGCACGCACACCCGTAACACACCCACGACACGTCGCCTTCGTCGTTGGGCCGACCACCGGAGCAGGGTAACTTGACATCAGTTTCTGTTTTTAGTGTCTCAATCTATAAATGTCAGATGTGGCCGAGCTCAAAAGTGAATAGCATGAATCGCATAACGGATAACTGGTAAACTTTTGGATAATGGTAAATATTGCTTCGGACAATTGGACTGTGATTGGTTGCCTCATCGGACAATATCGAGAAGATAATTGTCTAAAGTTGTCGGTTTGTGTTAAGAGACTAGGGTTGGCCAGAGGCATCGCCTAGGTGAAAATACAAACTGTTGGATCACTATGATGAGGACAACTGACATGTGTTCAATTACCGATGGTTTTATTTGTATCAAGTATGTTGCTTTGCACAATTGGATTGTGATTGGTTGTCTCATCGGACAATATATCGAGAAGATAATTGTCTAAAGTTGTCGGTTTGTGTTAAGAGACTAGGGTTGGCCAGAGGCATCGCCTAGGTGAAAATACAAACTGTTGGATCACTATGATGAGGACAACTGACATGTGTTCAATTACCGATGGTTTTATTTGTATCAAGTATGTTGCTTTGCACAATTGGACTGTGATTGGTTGTCTCGTCAATATATCGAGAAGATAATTGTCTAAAGTTGTCGGTTTGGCCAGAGGCATCGCCTAGGTGAAAATACAAACTGTTGGATCACTATGATGAGGATAACTGACATAGGTTCAATTACCGATGGTCTTATTTGTATACACCATATAAGCTGGCCGCCGATGGAATAGCTTGTTTGTTGTATACGAATACTTAAAACGCAAAAGTTTGAAAATGACGCCTTTAGACTAACCGGCGAGAGCATAGCTACAGGGTATTTTTCAACTTAGCAGCTTCATTATGGTCAATTTCGAGTACCCTTACGTTGTAGCATCATGTGAACTAGCTTGCAGTGATGTAAGCGAATAATTCATTAGCGGGATGGTAAAATAAGTCTTAAATAAGCATATAGAGCTATGGCTACTGATTATGGTTTTGTTCTCAGCATGCCCATAGTTATCACGGCATCCAGGGATGGATGCATTCTCAGGAGGGCCGGGTGATATTTCTAATCAACAATGGCAATTCCCGAGTTTACTCCTTCAATTTTTTACAACTTAGTTAATCTCGATTATACTCGTTCAACCATTTATTTTACTTTTGGCAGGTCGAATTCTGATCAATTAGTGTTGTACCAATGTATTACGGATACTATGTTTTGTAATAATCGATTTTAGTCAGGAAGAACTTTTAATCGATTTAACACGGATATTTTATTTTTGCTTAAATACATATTTCATATTATTTAAAAACTTCACTTCTGTAAATATATTTGTTATTTGGGCACATTAATTTTTGCATACCCACTAATTCAGTCCTCCCAAAATATTTTACTTTGTACATTGCAAAATAAAAAATAACTACTTTATGAAGCATTTTTCCGTTAAGCGGGGTCCGCTGCTCCAAACTTTACTTAGAGACAATGGCGCCCTCGTCTGCGGTAGTAAATCACTAATTTTCTCATCCAGCCTACCCCTTTTTTTTTAAGCCGAATTGGCAACACTGAACGGCGCGCCGGCGACGCCATTTTGTTGTGTTGTCTGTCACTCGCAACAAGACTCCCGTGCTAGTCACATTTCTGTTCGATGAGTGCTCTTTCATATTTTTCATACGCTGTGTTGAGTATTTATATTCCACCGTATTGATTTCATTGTTCTTACTTTGATTGAGTTGAGCGTATCGTTCCTCCCAGTAAGATTTTACTTGCAAAATGCCGAAAGGTATGGTGCTTAAAGGACAATCCAGAGAGTTAGTGCTGCGGCTTCGTGAATTTTTTGAAAAGGAAAGCCGCAATGGCGGATTCCTTATACCAGTAACCCAACTTAGAGACCGTGTTGCAGCAGCATTAGGTATTAGTGCTCCAACGGTGGCGAAAATCACTAAAGAAGCCTATGGTAGTAGTGGTATTGAACAGAACAAGCTATCTACGCCTAAGAAAAAACGTCAGCCCCGTAAAGTGACAGCAATTGACAGTTTTGATACTGATGCTATTCGTCGTCATATATACAATTATTACACAAGCAAAGAGATTCCTACTTTGAAAAAATTAGTAGCGTCTCTACGAAATTGTGGCTTGTTTCGTGGTCAAAAATCTTCTTTGTCAAAGGTGCTGCACCAAATCGGGTTCTTGTATAAGAAATCCAACAAAAGAAAAATTTTAATGGAACGTCGTGATATAGCCCTGTCTCGCTGTGAACTTTTAAGACAAGCGAAGAAAATAGAAGACTGGTCGAATGTCGTTTTCACAGATGAAACTTGGCTCAATGCCAATCATTCCATACCAAAAGGTTGGACTGACGATACTGCTGCTTCTACTTCTGCAGTGCCAATGGGGAAAGGTGAACGCCTCATCATTTGCCATGCGGGAACTACAAAGGGATTTGTACCAGACGCTCTGTTAGCGTTCAAATCAAAAAAAACAGGAGACTATCATGAGGAGATGAATGCGGACGTGTATGAAAAGTGGTTCAGAGAAATGCTTACATCACTTGAAGAGCCATCAACAATATTTATTGATAATGCACCCTATCACTCTCGCCAAATTAATAAAATGCCAACACAGGCCAACAAAAAACACGAGATTATAAAATGGCTTCGTGATAATGGGGAAGATGTGGACGAATCCCTACTAAAAGTAGAATTACTTAAAATATTAAAAAGTAAAAAGCAGCCAAAACGATATGTCATCGACGAAATGGCAGCAGAATATGGGCATGTTGTAATCAGAATTCCTCCGTACCACTGTCAATATAATCCAATTGAAATGATCTGGGCACAAGTCAAAGGACACGCCGCAAGAAACAATACAACTCCTTTCACAGCAAATAAAATGCTTGAACTTTTAAAAAACGCATGTGCTAGTGTGACGCCTGAAAACTGGGCGAGTGTCGTCAAGAAGACAAAAAATATAATATTCTCTGATTGGGATCGGGAAATTGAATTTGACAACATACCTACACAAGAGTTAATAATAAACACTGCAGATGATTCAAGCGACGATTCGAGTTCGTATGAAGAATCCGACGATTCGTTATAATAAAATAATATTAAAATATTTTGGTTGTTTTATTTCATGTTATAGGTATGATGAGAAGATTTTTATATCTCCCTGATACAATTTTAACGTGTTGTCTATTACAACAATTCAAAACTCAGTTGTCAGCTGACTTAACTGCAAATAAGTGTAATCGATTATTTGCGATTCATTAGTTTGCACCGAATACTTTTGATCCTGTCACTAGATGCGATAGAACGTAACTTTTTTTATAACGGAAATGAATTATCACTTAAATTTTATGAATAGAGCTATTTACGGCATATTAATGTATTTAGTGGGTAATAATTAAGATATATAAATATTATTGGGCAGTTTATATATTTCTCTGTTCACTCGTTTCAAAGTTAATAATTGCGTATAATGAAACAGTTACGTCCTAAAGCATGTGTCAAAAGTAAAATAAATGGTTGGAACGAGTATAGTTTTGATTTGTTTACATCGCGTAAGCGGGCTAGCCACATGATCCTTAACCACGGATAGCTTATGTTGATGTACAACAATACTTAGCAGGAGTAAAGACAGTCTTTTACATTTACACTGATAATACAGTCTTAGCTAATGATTACGATATTATCCTCAGCATTGGACTATGTTGGCATCCAGGGACGGATGCATCTTCAGGACGGCCGGATGTTATCGCCAAACGAAAGGTGGCAACACAAAGTATGCTCTGACAACATTGGTAGCTGCGTATGGCCACGCTTGAGTGGTTTACTAGCGAACAACGGTTATAAATAGATGGTCACAAATGAGTTGAGGGCTTTCGCTACAGAGTGGAAGGTACTTTATCAGCACCGCACAAACTAGAAGCCGGCGTCCCCCAGGGATCGGTGCTCTCTCCAATTCTCTTCTCGCTGTTCACCAGCGACATACCCCAACATAGTAGAATACAAACAGCATTATTCGCTGACGACACTGCCATCTTCTATGCAGGTCAATCTCCCTCAACAGTGACAACCGTTCTCCGAACTGCGGCTACCGCCCTAGCCAAATGGACTAGGAAATGGAGAATCGGTATAAACCCCACCAAAAGCCAGGCGATCATATTTCATAAGGGGATAGATCGCCGCTACCCAATGGCTGAATATCCACAGATAAAGATGTTCGACCAACCCATCCCCTGGACAAGGGAGGTCAAATATCTGGGTGTGACCTTGGACAGACGACTGACCTTCGGTCCTCACATAGGGCGAGTCCGCGCGCGCGCAGCCCTAGTGCTAGGATGGTTACACAGCTTAGTACACGCAAAGTCTAAGCTATCTCTCCGTAATAAAGTTAGATTATACACCGCTTGTATACGTCCTATCATGACGTATGCAAGTGTAGTGTTTACACAAGCGAAGCCACGCAGGCTACATCGGCTACAGGCATTACAGAATAGGTTCATGCGCCGAGCGACGGGAGCACCGTGGTACATGCGCAATGTGGATCTTCACATAGATCTTGGCTTGCCGACCATCAGGCAATTCATGAAACAGTGCTCCCGCCGCTACTTCGACTCTGCCGCGACACACCCGAACCCATTAGTGGTAAGGGCGGCTTCTTACATCCCCTCTAAAATGTCCGCGATTAAACAACCGCGACTAATACTCGACGAACCCGATGACACTATAACGCTCGCCCAGACTGAGGCATACACAGCCCGCGCGGCCTTGACAAATAGTAGTAAATATCCACGTTACGGCCCCCGCCGACGGGGAAGGAAGACGTGTCGCGTTAAAATCATAAACGTGGGAGTGCCCACTTTGCCAGCGACCGCCCGAGCCGAGGTCCGTACCCCACAGGGGGTGCCCTCGGGATGGGTCGCTTAACTTTAAGCGGGTTGAGAGCCCTCAGCGCTCACCCACCAGTCCGGGTAAAGTTGTCACAGCCATCTGAGGCTAACAACTAAGTCACACAAAAAAAAAAAAAAAAAAAAAAGAGTTGAGGGCATTCGGTGGTCACACATGGAAGAGTCAACAGAAGCAAGGAAGAAGTATCTATAACAGTTTAACATTACAAGTGCTTATTAAGGCTATGTTACTAAGTGTGTATTTATAAAGATGTAATTATGGAGGTATACGAATAAAGGATAGTATATAATATACGTTATTGTCTTAGTGTTTTATACATGATTTCTACGCGGACGAAGTCGCGGGCAAAAACTAGTAAAAAATAAAAAAACTTAAATTAAAATAGATATATTTTAATATAAATTCTTTAACTAGGTACTTATACAATGGCTATTTTAAAAGTAACTTTCGAGGGTCTTCAGCAAAACGATTTGACTGTTTCTGTTACAGGCATCTAACGAACGTGCCGCGTAATTTTTAGTTGTAAAAATATTGCAAAGTAATGGCAAAATTCGTTTTCTTAATTTTTTAAAAGTACTAATAAGATACATAGTTAGTAGGGACGTCAACATTATCCAGGGGGGGCAGCTGTCCCCCCCCCCCTGCCCTACCCTGGGTACGCCCATGAACATAGGCTATATTCACAAATTATAAAGTATTGGCTATATTTTATCCCGGTATTCCCACAGAAACGGGAACTACGCGGGTAAGGCGACTGAAAGCGAAGCGAGGGCGGGTTGCTAGTAGATACCTGATAAACTGTGGTAGTTTTCCAATTAGGTACAGAGCATAATGCGACTCAGTGGCGCATAATGCCGAATTATGCTGATGCTTAATTGGAACGTGAATTAGTTTTCAAATGCATCAGCAGAGAGCTCTAAGTTCAGTGTTGAAAAAAAATATTCATAGATTTCATTATCGTAATTATGAACAAATAAGATTGTGTTGTCATCTTCATCTTGATAAATATGTTCTTTTCCTCGAAAACATTGATGATTGCCTGCTTCATTAAATTATTCGATCAAGCCATTGCAATGTTTACAAAAGTATATTCTTGTAAAATAAATTTGTTTATAGATTCGAATTCTAAAATGAAATTGTATTCACATTTTAAATGTGGAATATAAAAAAAGTCAATGTTTGTACCTTCATCCATACTTATATTTATTCTTTTAACACAGTTTATAATTTTGATTATTTCGAAAAAACTAAAATGAAACGAAGGCTTTAAAAATTTTTTCAACAATAAATAATATTACTAACGATAATATATAAATAAAACATTTCGATCAATGCCAACTTAAAGAAAAAACACTTGTTAATTTTCTGTCACTGAGTTGGTATATCGATTGCACGCGTGATACGCGCATTACTTTTGAGAGTGCTCGATTGTGCGAAGCGTTGCCACAGTATAGTCATCTATCCAGTAATGTATCTTGGCCGTAACCTTGAATTAAATGCCTAAACGTAAACATGTGATAGGGCTGCCCGCCTCCAGCATTTTAATTACATTTGTGTTTCCATTTAGTTTTGTATATACTTTTTTTATATAAACAAATAAAATACTTTGTGAATTGAATAGGAAGTGTTCAATAAGAATGCGTGTTGATTTTTGATTGGTAGTTTTAATTAAAAAAAAACATGTTTATGTTTAAATAACAAATCGGTCCATAAATTTAAATTATCTAGTGACAGACAGACGGTCAAATTATTTTTTTCTAGTACTATTCATACACATAGTACAATAAACATATATTATTAATAATAAAATACCACGTCTTTACTTTGAATTATATAAACTAACAAAACAAAACACATTATCTGGGGACACGGCAGTGTCACGCCAAATCGAGCAAACAAAAATAATTTTTAACAAAAAACGACTTCAAACAAAAAAACAATTCCCAAACAAATTAATATGCACTAAAAAGCAAAAAATTATTCTTGTACAATGTAGTGCAAAATTATTACGACAATATTGTCGTAATAATTTTGTATATAATGTAGTTACAATTATTGTCATTTTTGGAGTCGGTGTCTATGTCTATGTCGGTATGTTTGTCGGTGTCCTAGTTTTGTTGACTGACACCGACTCCAAAAATAATAATAATTGTAAAAGAGAAGGTTCTCAACCTTCTCCTTTTTTAAAGTCGGTTAAAAAAGAATCATTGGCTTCAGTTGGCGTTGTTATTGAGTTTTCGTCCATTTATCGCACATATTTAATGCAAATTAAAGACTTATGTGGTTTTCCCATAGATGCCATTGTCGAAACTGGATGAAATTAAAATGGGACCACACGGGAAGCACCAGCTTTCAAACAAAAAAGAATTATCAAAATCGGTTTACCCAATCGAGAGTTCTGAGGTAACAAACATAAAAAAAAATACAGACGAATTGAGAACCTCCTCCGTTTTGAAGTCTGTTAAAAAAGTCTGGCAAAACGCAACACTGCCGTGACATACTTTTCTCGAAGTCATTCAGACCATTTTCGACCCCCTATAACTTCGTTGTTAATAAAGATAGAAACCTGATTTTTTAGTAACCTAGCAGGCATTGTATACGCATTGTGTATTTCAAATTTCATTCAATTTGAACCAATAGTTTAAGAATTATAACTAGTCAAAATTTCTTAATTTTGTCACTCACAGACTGACTGACCGATCATCAATATTAAAGTGGCACTTTTAGTAGACATAGAAGCTTCAAATTTAGAATGCAATTAGTATTTAGTGTATAAATGAAGGAAAAATTATGAAACATTATAATTTTCATCTAGTTGCCGAGATACACTAACTGCATAAATAATTTTGTAAACTCATATTAATATATATGATTACAAAGTTACATTTGCAGTTAATGAAATGTAACTTTGTAAAAAATAAGAATACATTTGTCGCCATCATTGTTCTCTATGGGAATCGTAACAACCGGCTAAAGACTGCAGATGACGTAGTGGTCAAGATACCAACGTACCGTCCTAGTGTCGCGGGTTCGAATCCCATGCAAGACAACACCTTGTACGATCCACAAATTGTTGTTCTGAGTCTAAATGTAATTTGTGTCGATTAATTATATGTTCTTTCCGTATGGTGACGAAGTAAGAATACAATACACCACTCTCTATCTTGTCCGTGGATATCGTATAAGACGACGGATTGCACAGGCAAGAGAAGGAAAACTCGAAATGAAACCCTACATCAACATGTCTGACCTGCATGGTATAGTGGGTTAAATTCCCTCCTATGGTGGAGGAGGCCCGAGCCCAACAGTGGGACATACGAGGGCTGCGATGTTGATGCGATGTTGAATTATGTTTGTAAAGTCCCCCACAATATAAGGATTATTATTCCCTTAGTGCAAGGCGGTGTCATTTAAAAAAAAAGATTCAACAGGAAGGCGAGTGGGCAGCAGCTCTCGCCGGGGAAATGTATGATATCTCACTGTGAAACCAACCCGCCTACCAAACGTGGCGACTACGTCATTATTCCTCATAAGGCAAAGAAAAATGAGCTCTAGTCATGGCAACCCTTGAGCGTCGTTAGATGCAGGTGCCACAGTACCGCACTTTATGGTGAAGCATGAGGGGAGACTATGTTCTACAGTGGACGGCAATAGGCTGAATAGTGATTGGCATAATAGGTGTAGACATCTGTCTACACAAGTTATCTTTGAACATAATTATATCTAGGTAGATATAATTATGTTCAAAGGTAACTTGTAAAATGGTCAATCAACTTAATGAAAAAGCAAGAGTGGGACGTGTCTTATGAAATTGTACCAAAATCTCCCAAAGTATTAAGCAAACTAAATTGCCTCAAATTTATCTGAAAGAAAGAATGTCATCATTTAGGCTCGATTGCCATCAAAGCGGAGAGGAGACTAGAGGAGATGTGTTTCGAAAAACCAATCAAATTTCTTTATTTCCACATCTCTCCGCTTAGTTTAGGTAGAATTGACTCAAGCGGAAAGGAGCGATGTCTCATTTTTCAGCGAGTGTGCTCTAAGAAAATCCTTTGTTAGTATTCAAGAAGTAGAAGGTACCGGAAAGGCAAATAAATAGGTCTATCTACAAAAAGAAATGAGATGCCATAAAAAACAAGACTTGTAAAAAAAAGCCAAGCCTCGCAACTGAGTTCTTCTACCATAAAAATTTGTGAGATACATATTATACCAAGTCGGTTAACTCATTCAGTTCCTGCTTAAGGAACCTTTTTTTCTTAAGTTATTACGTAAATAACTAACCTAACAACTTCTTATAGTGACTATATCAATATTAAAGATCTTTTATGTTTTAAATAAACAGAATGACTTGGCAAATTTTTATGGTATGAGTTTTAACACAAGCGTACCGTAACATGATTCATGAACCGCCTGTAACTACCTATTTCACTCGTGTCAATCACTTTATTCACTTTATTTATTAATCCAGACAACTTTTTTTCGGGAGTTAAAAGGAAATTAAATAGACACACATTATGTACCTTGCTACTAGTAAGTAAAATTATTTTATAATCTTACCTTTCAGAGTTTCCAGGTAATCTAAAAAAAGTTATCTCTGGATTCGTTATTGACGAATTCATGCAACCAAAAACAGCACAATATATCCTACTTGTCATATTAAATATGTGTATAATTATGTATTTTAGTGAAAAATTCGCGCAGTTATTGTTAAAAAAACAACACACCGTCCGTTCGTCACTGCAGCACAGTCACGACTGTCTACATGCCGAGCGCATGCCGAGATCGAGGCGCGTAGGTATAGCTCGCGTTTCGTCCGTTTGTATGAAGTTGGATTACTGGTAGATTATATTACCGTGGCGTTGCTGTAGTTGAAACATTCACCGTTAAGCATTAGGCCGCATGATGCACTCTAGTCAGTGGCGTAGCAAGGGGGGGGCGGAGAGGCGGACCGCCCCGGGCGCCACTATTAGAAGGGCGGCAAAATTGGAAGAAAAATATTTTGTGCGGACACTTTTTATTTCTGAGTTACGGTCGGCGCACTCCTCGCACCACTCCGTCCAGGGCGCCATAGGGGCATAAGCACGCACACCCGTAACCCATGACCGTGACGGACTAAATCCCCGGTCCAGCCACCCGCGGCCTCGACTGGGGCGACATGAGGCGGAGGTAGTCGCGCCTACGCCGCCCCAGTCACCGGCGGCGGTTCGCGTCGTCGAGGAGACGCTCCTCGCGCACGCGCTCCGCCGCCCCCTTCCGCGAGACTACTGCCTCGCAAAGGCTGAGACCACGTCTCAATTCACCCAGCACCGAACACAAACTCACAAACCTCGAGCGTATGCTGCGCCGTGTCCTTATCGCAATCGCAGTGGTGGTGGCAGGACGGTGTACTCTCCCTCCTAACGACCGTGTACAGGTATTTGGCGATGCATCCCTGCCTCGTCAAAACCTACACCAGTCGGAAGGAGAGCACCCCGTGCCGCCGTTTTAACCACTGCATCAATACCGGCTGGAAGGCCTCCATGGTCCGCACACCGAACCGAGGCCCCTCCAGCCGGACTGCCCAACGGGTAATGACGTCTCAGCGGGTGTCGACGCGCCAGGCGCTGAGCTCCCTCAAAGAGATCACACCGCCCTCCACTCGCACCCCCGATATCCGCCGATACAAACCGGCGAGCATTTCCGCCTTCCCACGGGGGAGTCCCGGCCAACAGGCACGCTGCCTCCGTCGACACCGTGCGGTATCCACGTATGGCCCTGGCCGCCATGGCCCTTTGTGGTCGCCACAGTAGAGCCCTGAGTCGGACGATCAGCTACCCCGCCCACACCGGCGCGCCATACAGGGCCATCGACCAGATGACCCTCGCGTACAGCCGTCGACACGTAGTGCTCGGTCCAACCACGTTCGGCATATGCCACGATATGGCGGACGCCGCGCCGATGAGCTGTAGAGCAAGCCTGTGGAAATGCTCTCGGAACCACCAATGTCCGTCGAACACCAGGCCCAAATACTTCATATGCGCCCGGATGCTGATATCAACCGAATTGGCGGTGATCGAGACGTCGATGGGAGGGCCCATGCGGGGTCTTTGCAACAGGATGGCCTCCATCTTGTCCAGGGCTACCCTCAGCCCCAACGCCCAGATCCGCCTGACGATCTCTTTGGTGCCTAGAGTCGCCAAGCTTGCCGCCTCCTCTAGCATCCCACCGCGGGCTGTGACGAGCCCGCCAAATTACGCCCAACCCGAGTGGGAGGCTCCCCCTCCAACGCTCAGTCGTACCCGATGTTACACAGGGTGGGTCCAAGGACCGAATAAATGATTTCGCTGCGCGTAAGTCGCGAAAAGTAGAATTTTAGACTGTTTAGGCTTTATTAAACATTAATTTTATAGTGTAAATTATTGTGGCCGGCCCAACAACGCAGGCGACGTGCACGTGGGTGGCTTGCGGGTGTGCGTGCTTACGTCCATTTTTATTAGTATTCTGTGCTTACGCCCCTCTGTCGCCCCGGACGGAGTGGTGCGAGAAGCGCGCCGACCGCAACCCACCCGAAAAAAAAAAAATAAAAATTAAAATAGTGTCAATTATTAAAGTTTTAACACAGTCATGTTACTTACACATGTACGTTAGGTTTTTTCTTACCAACACCAACAATTATTATTTTTACGATGTCAAAAGGGCGGCAAATTATAACTCCGCCCCGGGCGACAGTGACACGCGCTACGCCACTGACTCTAGTGCATAGAGTATATTATTAGTAGAGTATACTATAAATTGGAAATAGAGAGCCCACTCGCGTTTTTTTGACATCACTATAATCAAAAGAAAGCGCCATCTATTATCTTAATCAATAATTATTTCGTAGCCACACAAAGACATTCTTTACACACACACATACGTCTCACACACACACATGCGTCTTTACATGTGTGCATTCTATTATTCTATTCGTAGAATTTTAAGCACGCTCTATATCCTAAGTATTGAATTGCTAATACTTAGCAAATCAACAACTACCTATAAAGAAATAGTTTCGAGCGCGAATTCAAAGTGCCCGTGACTTTTAGCAGTTACAATATTCATTAAATCGTACATTGAAATTACCGCTTGCTTTACTACTTGAAGCAAAGCATCGCAGGTAAATCTGTGTATGTAATACATAGCACACAATCAACTATCAACAACGTTGGTCCATAGAAGGTGATATTCTGCCGAAACTGTTATATTACAAAGTGGACGACAAAAATTTAGAGAACGCTAAGGAGTACGAGGATGACCAGAAGATTTAAACTTACTAGTGTCTCTTTATTCTAAATTATTTGTTATTGTAGCTAGAATTTAATACGAATTGCGATAGTTCATAAATTTTCTTAAAATGCAAGTATGTAGGAAAATGTATGAAGTATGTATGAAAATAATAGTCTCAGATAGTACAATAATTAGAACATTTCTGAAATCACAGGACGCAATTTTATAGTATGGGCCATTTCATTAAACATTGAAATCTAAAGACAATTTACATATATGAAACATTCAATTTATTTTTATACATTGAATGAGTTAGGCTACAGAACGTAATTTAAATAATATAATATGTACATCGATATATGTAAATATTATTTGAAATTTAAAGATTACATGGTAAAACCAAGATTGTTGTTCAAATTAATTTCTTTGCTTGAAATACTAACAATCAATTAGCAATATAGTAAAATAAGAGAAAAATAACGTCACAGACGTAATACGAAATATACACGATAATAATATTTTTAGGTAGTAGTAGTACCAGTAACAGAAATATTTAAAAATAAATCTAAAATCTAAGACAGAATTTCAGATATAATGTGGTAAATATATTAAAATGGTTTTGGCAAATTATGACAACTTATTAATATTAGGGATTAAAGTATGAAATTGCCGTTTCATACCGATAAATTAAAACCATTTTCTTGTCCTTAAAGCAGATTTCTTTAATCAAAGTATCTACACTCGTTATCAACACATTTCTGCTATTTAATTTGAAGATCATTTAAACCTTTGCGATAGTATTCTGGGATCCTGGACTCCACAAACTGTGTGAAGGTATTTTGTACTGCTTCCTCGAAAGATTTTTTTTCCGCGCAGAAAACTGTCCAAATCGCGGCAAAAATGGTAGTCTGTTGGGGCGAGGTCTGGCGAGTACGGAGGATGATGTATGGTTTCTAACTATAGGTATTGTAGTGTTAAAGTAGTTTCTCGAGCCGTATGAGGTCTTGCGTTATCATGGAGCAATAATGGTGCAGATCGATTGACAAATCGGGGCTGTTTTACTCTGAGTTTCACCATCATTGTTCGGAATTCTGCAGCAGTAGACACGTATGTTTATTATTTGACCAGATCTGAGGAAGCTGTAGTGAATAACACCATGTAGTGACCATCAAACCGTTACCGTCACATTTCTATGGGTAAGATTCGCTTTAGGGCATTGATGTAGCGTTTGATCTGGGGTCAGCCATTGCGTGGTTCGCTTGCGATTATCATAAAGAATTTGTCTTCACTTATTTCATTGTTGTTAAAGGGTATTTTCTTTATCGCTATTCTATTCCTGCAAAAATAACATTTTATGTCAACTAACTTATTCTGGCTAATATAAATCAATTGATCTTCATTGTTGGCATTGGCAATTATAGCCTTCTTGATCTCGAAATCAACTATACCTACAACTAAACCTAACTATAACTACTCGATCAGTCCACTTATTAATTCTATTGTCTCACTTACGAACATGCGCCCGCAAGGAATATTTAATATAGAATTTCATGTTGGATTTACCTTCCCTTACAGTCTAGATATCTAGATAGACTACATGCCATATGCTTTAGTGGTCTTTTAGAATATCCACAGTTAAGAGATGAATTGTATTCGGACTCCACCGCAAGTTAAAATTAAATAACTTTAGAGGGCTAATTTTAAAATACCTTTTATTTGTTTGGTTACTTTGCTCATACTATAGTTGTGCACTCTTTTAATGATCTTAGCAGCAAAAATCTCTGTAAGTAATATACTTTTTAAATTATGTAGTATTAACTAATTTCAAAACCTGTGCGTATATATTACACATTGTTAAATGTTATACTTTTTTTGTTAATGCAGTGGAAATGTATTTACGCATTGTCCCCCACCAGTGATAGCCGAGGGGGTGTGTGGAACTCGCCGGCCACTGTGCAACCGGAATATCCACTAAAACCAACAGCGGTCCTTTCCGGGCTTTCACGGAGCACCAGAGGGATGGTCTATCGACATTCGATCCCCGACACCCCACGCAAGGCCGTCTGGCCACGTCCTGTCGTCTTTCAAGGCTGTGGGAGGAGATGCGCATATCGCCGCCACTCCCTCCCTGGTAAAAAGTCCTCGCCAGCAGAAAGTCTCATGCTTATTAGAATAGAATTTTAAAATTACACTTCATAATATTTATTATATATGATAGAAGTCAAACCCAGGATCTAAGGTTTTTTAGCCCCAGCTTAATACAACTAAATAAAATAAGTAATCAATAACTGATATTTTTTTCGTGTGGTGACAGAGTAAGAATACAATTCACCACCTCCTATCTTACCTATGGATGTCGTAAAAGACGACTATGGTATATATATTTAATATGCACGTAACATCAGTGCAAGAGAATGAAAACTTGAAATGAAACCCTATTTCAACATGTCTGACCAGCACGGTATAGTAAGTCAAATCACCTCCCACTATTTAGGAGGGCGCCCAACAGTGGGACTTAGGTGCATTATGTAACTATCCTATTATTCATTCATTCATCCGTCCGATAGCCTGTTCGTGTCCACTATGACACTTGTTACACGTGAGTCATAAGCCTTTTGAAGAAGCAGAATAATGTAATTATTACACTTGGCTGGCCGTTTGTCAGAAGTAGTTGTTATTTATAAGCTTGCCAGCAGTTTGCTGCTCATTGATCTGGGGATCCCCCAGCAGATTTTTGTGACTCCTATATGAAAATAGAAAGTGAGGAAACATTATAATCTTAACCCATCGCCAAAAATGTTACTAAAAATAATAATATTATCTCGTCATTATTATTTCAATGCTCAATCTTCAGTCGTTTTGAACATAGACCCATATACATGTTATGTGTAAATATTTAACAATTACGTTAATTTTATGTTTATTTGAAAAAAATGTTAACAACCTTATTTATTGAAATAAATACCTGCCGCCTTAGTTACATTTAATTCGGATAGAACATCAATTGCAGTTTTTAAGATTGACTCTTGCACTATACAAGAGTTCTGTTTTGCAGCAGTTGTAGTGTCTGAAATAAGACATATATTTTTATATATATATTTATTTACGTCTTTAAACTGTTAATTGTCAATGATAGATTCGACAAATCTATCGTTTCTTGGAGCCTCGTAAAATGCAAATAAAAAATTATGTACTAGTGTAGAGCTTTACTCACTAAAAAACTAGCAGTGGGACTTGACAGTCACTAAAGAACCCGCTCTCAGGGAACTTACAGAAAGATCGGATTTTTTTACGAAAATATAGTAGTTTGTATTTTCTCTTCATCTGTTTTTTGCAAGATTCTCAACTCAGACATGTCTTAAACTGCTGATCTGAGTGTAGGTATGGTGTGCCGTTCGGTGAGTCGTTGGCGTGTATGCTGATAGTGTGTATGCCCATGGCAACAATTTGGGCGATCCTTCCAATGATTTCGCGAGTTAACAGCTACCAAAACCAAAACAGTGGTGTTGAAGGCACATGACAGTTTTGAGTTAAACCAAGTCCATTGTAAGATTCAATTCAGTTTACAATACAGTACAACAGCAATTTTACAGCTGTCGTTGGCAGTCATCGAGTGTTGTGTAAATGTGGAATGTCATCAGTAGACGTTCCATGCCATTTTTATATTCAGCTTTTTTAAAGGATTAACGTTTTGGACCTATATCTTCATATAAAGCTCTCATAATATCGGGTGTCGTCGATTCCTTTATGATCCCATAGAAATAAATGGAGATATATAATAATAACAAGTACAAACACATATTAGTGAAACTAGCACACATTATTCATGTATATATATCCTCGTATATATAAATAATTTAATTTCCTAAATTGACTGCAATTGATGTAGAAGGCTGATTATGTTTCTTCGGTAATAATGAAGTGTTAAGATAATTTGTTATGTAACATTCAAAATCTAAAAATTATTTATCGATCGTGAGTAAATACACATAATAAATCTTCTTAATAAAGTAGGTCAAGATACATAATGTGTTAATATTTTATATTCAAAATAATATATTTATTTATTACATTTAAAATGTTTAGTTATTACAATAACAAATATGCAAAAGCCCAACTATGTCATTTCTTATGGTTTAGCTCAAATATTTTACTTTGTTATTAATACATTTCGCTTTCCATTCTTGCCATATCTATCAATGAAAGTATAGATTGCAGAAGATTTTTATTATTGTAGATGTACGTAAAATAGATATAATAGAGAGAAAATTCCGTGAATAGAACAGCAAGTATGGTGTGGTAAGAATACAATTCACCACTCCCCATCTTTCCCGCGGCTGTCGTAAAAGACGACTATGGGATACAAATATAACATTTATGCAAGAAAAGGAAAACTCGAAATAAAACCCTATGCCAACATGTGTGCCGAGCATGGTATAGTAGGTCAATTTCTCTCTTACTGGGGAGGAAGCTCGAGCCCAGCTGTGGCACGTTTATGAGCTGATAAGACGACGTAAAATAGCATACAAAAAAGTTGAATAATCATTTATCTCTTTTTTTACCATTATGGTGTTTAGTGAGTCACGGACAGCCTAACAATTGCATAGATAGCGTAGTGGTTAAAACACAGGCCATGTATCGTATATTTTATTTTTACGATCTTCGACTATACTTTGTGTAATCCACAAATTCTCGCTGAGTCTGGGTGTTAATTACACCCATGTTGTTTTTGTGTTACACAATTTTGTTGTTCCTAAAGATGCCCGTAATACGATAAAGCCTTTATTTTTGTTTTATGTTATACTATGGTCTGGATACATCCCGCCCAGTATGGCCAGAGCGACAGATGGATGGCGTGTGGCCCTATAATCTACCATGTTTCCTCCCCAATATCATTGGGTCGACCACGGGTGTCGATTCCTTGACATTAGTGCACGATTATGACTGCACAGATGGCGTAGTGGTTAAGATAGCGACTTACAACGCCAGTGTCGGGGGTTCGAATCCCACGCGGGACAACACTTTGTGTGATCCACAACTTGTTGTTCTGAGTCTGGATGTAATTTGTGTCCGTTAATTATATGTTTGTAAAGTTCCCAGCAATACAAGGATTATTTCCTTAGTGCATGGTTTTGTCTTAAAATTATTATTATTAAATTATTAGTGGCTGTCTCGGTGGTCACGGTAAGGCCATAGAAGTTCAACGCGGGTACCAGGATGGCAGAAACTTAAGCTCTTGGACTAACATGTCAGTCAATCACCTAAAAAGAATCTATTGCTATATTATTACGTTGGAATACTATTCCATACTAACCAGACAACCAGTAGGCAGTGTCAAAACATTAAATCGATGATTTCGGTTTTGTCTGATAAATGAATATCGCACACCATTTTCTTCTTAAGAAGTTCCAAATCCGCATCCTTCTCCAGTTTGCCCTGGACTCTTTGTACCCATTCTTGGAGCCGTTCTGGATATTTTTCAGGATTCGGCAAATGGTAGGTCAAACTGAAAAAATTAAACAAAAACCATTTCAGTATGTAATATGATGATATTTTACATTTTTTGCCTAAAGATTTTGTCTGATCTTTAAAAAAAAGGTCTGTCTGATCTTTAAACATGAGTACATATAATAATTATAATAAATGAATACGGAAACAGGGATAATTTTTGGGTAAAGGGTCTACTGCTATAAACAGGTTTTCCCACAGAATAACTGAAAGATGGTATTTAGTGGTTTACATCTAATAGTTTCCTATGACTTATTCATCCATTCTTCATTATTCATCCATTAGCCTATAGACGTCCACTGCTGGATATAGCCTTCCCCATGAGAATGCTACTCGGAACGGTCCTGCACCACTTGCATCCAACGATTCTTTCCAACGATTCCACTTAGTGGGAAGTGGTCCTACGCTGCGTCGTCCGATTCGTGGTCGCCACTCAAGACTTTCATTAATTCTACGATTAATTAATCATTAGTCTTCTAGGTCAATTTTCTGACTTACAAGGAACCGATAGATTCTTGGTTCTTACTCGGAAATACTCTGAGCGAGTCATGCCACTGCCAGAGTTCTTAAGTATGTTAATGCCACTTCTTTTTGTAGGGATTCATCATCATCATCATCTCAGTCTCACTGATAGAATTCAGAATCCTCCACGATTGCGAGGAAATTAACCTATTGTACCATGCTGGTCAAACAGGATGGAATAATATTTTATATTAAGTTTTTCCTTACCTGTATGGACGTTTTAATAGAAGAAGAATGAAGTGTATAACAAACTTTTAAACATCTTTTAACACGCCCACGACACGGACACATTACACGGAACGTAATGATTTCATAATTTTTGTAATGTAAATACAATCTACTTAGAATTAAGAAAATATGTTCTGTTGAATAAATATATAAAGTAGGTACTTACAGGAGTCATGGGGACAATCAAATGAACATTTTTTGACATGTTATACAGCTTCTTTAATACTTTTTAGGCCGTCGTTGGGCAATAAGGTCTTATTTCTATAATTTTTACACCAGCCCACAAAACTTATACTACGCCAAATTTTTTATTCTTCTTCTTCTTGTGTAATGACAATCAGCAACAATTATGCCAGTGTCGAGATACAATATTTCACATTTTACAAAATTTTCACATTTTTATTCACGTCACATAATATAGTCGCTAAAAAATTTAAAAATTTCAATTTTACAATATATTAAAAATTACAAATGACAGCGTGTAATAGGCATCTGCAACTTTATAATTAGAGAATAGAGAAATAGTGGGTACTTTACAGTTCGATGGAGGTTACATGAGAATAAACTAAAACTATGTAGGTACTTTGGCTCCTTAAAATGATTATCGATAATAATTATGTTGTATTAAATAAGTTGTTATAAATTCTTATTGAATAAAATAAACATCAATAAAATATCAGTTATTTAATTTATTGTATTCAAAATATATATTTATATGGGACATCTAGTGACATTTATTTACATTATTAGTGTCAAATCAAATAAAAACTATTAGAGTTCAAAACTAGATAGCGCTATAATATAAAACGACTCTCCCCCCCCCCCCCCCCCCCCTGCTCTAGTGCTGTAATTGGAAAACTACCCGATGGTTGAAAATAGTAGTGAGATTGCTAACCTAAAGCAACAAATAGTGGCAATAACATTTATTGAGATAACTCTCACAGTCATTTTTCAGCAAATAGAATAAAAAATTTGGCACAAATTACCGTGACATCTAGTGATGATTCCTATACAGTTAATATTAAAGTAGCTATATTGTAAGTACCTATTAAACGTCTCGCATCAAATTGGTCGTCAATGTTTCGGCGACATTCATTGGAGCAATATTTTCTAAATTTATAGGTGCTAACGAACTTACATGTCGATGTTATCTTTAGCGATGAGCGTAGAATAGACGAACCCGTTAATTCGACCGTCGACAAGCAATAAACGAATGGACGGTTCATCAACGATGAACGGACTATAGTCGAATTGGACGGATAGTAGAACGGCTAATTTGCAGTCGACATAATATTCATAGACTGTCAACGCGACGACGACATGTGAACATAGCCGGATAATGCGTCGTCGACGGTGTCCAGTCTACGTCTACAGGGATCAACATACCCTATTATCAACTCATTAGCTGTAGATTTAAGGTTTAATTTTGTTTGCATGGACGTATCAACGACGCTCCGTTGAAATGACAGTTCATGCAAATAAAATTAAACCTTAAATTTAGAGTGTATGAGTTGATAATAGTATTGGATGTCAGTGCGAAGACGAGTTAACTTTGCACTTGTAAAACAAAACTGTCTGTGCCGCTGATTTTGCATTGAAAATAACACTAGGTATATTCGATTTGTTATTGACGTACCTCACGTAACTTTTTTGGTCAAAAGATTGATTGAATGTTTACGAGTGTAAATAATAGTTTATTTTGTATATACATATATTTAATTATTGTGAATAGTGAAGATTTATAAAGACGTTTAGAACTTTCTTTCTGCTGTTTTAGTGAAGTAAGGTACCTACTTCGTACGTATTAATATTGAGTAAACTTTTAAGTGCAGCTAAATATAATGGCAAGACGAAATTCAAGTGAATTGTGGTATCACTTTGAAAAGGATAATTCTAGTGGCAAGGCGATTTGTAACCTATGCAAAGAAAAAGTGGCGTATAAATCTACTACGGCAAATTTAAAAAGCCATCAGCATCAGCCATCGTCGCGTCAACGATGTACGAACGTCCATAAAGGAAATAATAGACCGTCTAAATTCATCAACTAGTCGATAAATTTAACTAGTCCATCGACTAGTCCACGGACGAAAATGGACGGTTTAGTTTCGTCTACGTTAAATGCGTCGACGACGCACCTCTAGTTATCTTGCATCATTTAAGTGGCCCAATCTTAATAATGATGAATGAATGAATGATTGTTTATTAAGTTCCATCAAACCAAGGCAATAGATACCCCGCACTTCATCGATAATATCAAATATTGAAATCGATAATATCGTATATTCACCATAGTTTGAGAATGTTAGCGTAAACTGAGCAAATGAGTAAGAAACACCATACCAGTCATACCACCTTCTGTGTATGTGTTTTTGAATGAAATTGGAGACGTTAAATTGAGGCTGAACTTACCTTTTCACCAGGACGCTATTATTAAAAGAAGACCATCTTATTAATGCTGCATGTAAATATTGATAGTTACATTTATCGGTGTTATAAATATATCTTTAAAGTATACATTAGTGACCCGTCTGTTTAATAATCCTTCCGCGATGTTCACACCTATATACACTTTTTTTTTGTTCTTTTTGTCCATTCGGAGAGGCAAATCCAAGTCGATGAATTTTCTAAATCATTTGGCAGCTCCTTAGTTAAAGATTCATGAAGAGAAAAAATAATGGTCATAAACATTTCTTCTTATATCGTTGCTCATAGGTCTACTCGCAGTATCGATCATGTGTCAAAAGTTTTGAAAACATGTAAGCAAGCCTCTTGCAAACATACAATTACACAGATTAAAATGTTCTGCAATTATAAAGAATATTGCTGAATCAGCTATGCTTAAAGAATTGTTAGAAGAAGTGGATAGGCAGTTATTCTATAATAATAGGGGTTAAAGTATGAAATTGCCGTTTAGTACTGATAAAATCATTTTTTTTGTTTATAAAACAGATTTCTTTAATCAATGTATTTACCCTCGTTATCTATACATTTCTTCCATCTAATTGGAAGACCATTTAAACCTTTGCGATAGAACTCTGGGGCCCTAGACTCTACAAACTGTGTGGGTATTCTGTATTGCTTCCTCTGAAGAATATTTTTCTGTGCAAAAAATTGTCCAAATCACGGCAAAATGGTAGTCGGTTGGGGCGAGGTCTAACGAGTACGATGGATGACGTATGGTTTCAAACTGCAGGTCTAAAAAAAAGCAGGTTTTTGAGCAGTATGAGATCTTGAGTTGTCATGGAGCAATAATAGTGAAGATCGCTTGACAAGTGGGGGCTGTTTTACTGCGAGTTGCAACTGATGGGGCTAGTAACCTTTGTGGCAAATATAACCCTCTTTTCACTCTTTTACAAGCAGATATATCCAATTTGCAGCTAGTGTGTATGCCACTACTTCAGCTTATGTGCATTCAAAGTATGCACTGAATTACCGTCCTGCCTTGAAAAGTTTTGGCGTTTGGGCTATATTAGGGTACCTCGACTCAAATTCGGCTACATTAGGCTACTTACTTAAGATGAGAAAAATGGCGATATTAGGTTCCGCTTCCGAGTCGTTGACAACACTGTTTATTATTGATTAGTACTGTTTGGTAGAGTTACAATAGATGTAAAACAAAAATTATTTTGTAAACAACGATTGTAAAACTTATATCTAGTCCGGTATGCGCCAGCTATGGACTTGCTGGTGAACTAAAGCATAGTACATTGATAGGGTATATCGAGAGATAGCGCTGCTAATCGCTAAAAACTTATGTTTGAATTCTTCCATTCTGAAGATTACCGTCCGAGCGGTACTAGTTGAGGTTAAATAAAACCTTTTATGGGTTATTTTAATCGCATGTATTTATAGCACATTTATTATTGTTATTAATAGTGAATTCCTATTACAAAATAATTGTCTTATACAATGGCTGCTGTTAAAGAGACAGAAGTATCAACAAATGAAGTGGTTGAAAATGGTGAGGAGGACGATCTAGATGCTATAGAAGAAAGCGATACTAAAGATCCGGCTAAGAAGAAGAAAAAGAAAAAAAAGAAGAAGAAGACAGGTAAGACTGTCGTTTTGAATGAATACCAATGAAAATAAACTTTGCACTTGTCCACGTTCATTTCCTTTTCGACATCTATTTTTATCTTTACGCATAGAAACGAGGCACATACGTTTAAGCTTACAACGCCATTTACAACATTTTACTTATAAAACATTGCATAATGAACATTTTCCACAATAACCAAATAAATAATACACAAACAGAAGTTCTTTTGTAATAAAAGTAATATTTTCATTTATTTACATAAATACAAAGTCAAATTCTAAGCTTTGTTACTTTATCTCTATACAATGGTACAGAAAATTTAACTATGAATTTTCAATCTAATCAATTAGATTTTCCAAATAGATGATGTATGTTCTAGGTATACACATTATCACAATAGAGGGCAAATTATGTAAACTAATTTAGCATAATTACATACAATTAAAACAAGTTTTGGAATAAAATAAAAGAGTAATTTTCATTACGATAGCAGACAGTGATCAGCAGTTCTGTGGGAGAAGGGGGTCTTCAAAAATACTATGCTTGAATTGCGATTTAAAAATTGCCCTTTGTCATATACCTGAGTGATCACTAAGGGGGTTTAAAAGTAGGGCTTCCAAGATCCCGGTATAATCTACCGAGATCCCGGTATTGCGGAATCCCGCGCCATTTTCCAATGCCGCATGATGCGGGATTACGGGCGCGGGATTTGCGGGACTGAAAAAAGCGTGCATGCAAGCTCAAACTTAATAAACTCTCAAACTCACAGTAATGTATTTCCTATATAAATTTACAATTTCAAAACATGTTTTTTTTTGGTTGATTTTTAATTTTCTTTGTGTGCTTATTTTTTTGAAGAAAATTCATTTTGATTTGTTTTTTATTCAGCATTTGTTACTGTTTTTGTGAGAAAGAAGAAAAAAACGGTGTGCCTAATTTGATTGATCTCATACTAGTAGTAATACTTAAATAAATATGGAGTTAGTTGATAATTCATATTTAGAGATAAATAAACGGAGTAATTTCACTGATCTGATACTAATAGTAATATTTTAATAAATATGTAGTTAGTCGATTAATTCATTCATTATTGTTACAAATAAATGGTGTAATTTGTGTGATCTCATATTAATAGTAATGTGTACGTAAATAAATGTGGAGTTGAATAATTCATTGTTTTATTTGCTTTATATAAATATGGATAATTTTCAATATGCGGGATCCCGCAAATACCGAGATTGAATTTAGGCTGCGGGATTGGAGGCCCTATTTAACAGTTGTAATAAATGGGTCACATAGTATGGGTACATTCCCTGAGTTAAATATTAATCCTACAACATTATTTACAATGCACATTACAAGGAATGTTGAATTAATAATGAGTTGGAAAGCAGTTTCTGGAAGAATTTGATAATAATGTATACTACTATAGTATTATTAGATACATGTTTTGATCATGATATAAATATACAGTGTAAACTCTATATAATGGCACTCAAGGGACTGTGATTTTTTCGACGTTATAGAGAGTTGCCGGTAATTGGAGTGAAAAACAAAATTGATATTATTTTACTATTCTAATATTTATTTACTAATATAGAGCAAATTTTACATAAATACAACTATGATTAAGATAATGTTTCACAACCTAATGATAAGTCCAGTGGCCAAATTAAACATGTACAAGTTAATCACACAAAAAACAAAAGAGAATTTTTTACAATGTTCGGTACGTCAGTTGAGGTAAACATGTGCTATATAATAAAATAACGAAATAGCATACACAGCTGCAGCTCTTACTAATTTTGGCAATTAAGAAAGTATTACTCAATGCTTAATAATTGTCGTCGTTATTACGATTGAATGTGATGCTATATAGAGTGTATTATTGTATGGATAACATGACAAATCAACCAAAGTCAAATCACTTTGACGTTTTAAGAAGTTTGTCATTAAATCGAGTGTTGTTATATAGAGTTTACACTGTAGTTCTATGTCGTTTATTCAATTGACACTAATAAATTATAGTAAAATTTTATAAATATTATCATCCTGGTCGTAACTTGGGGTTGACACAATATGTACTCCTCCTCCATCATGCATATTAAAAAAGTTCTTGTCAATAGTTTTACAACTAGCCACCGTGCTTAAAGTCAACAATCCTACAGGATGTAAAATTTTATAAATCAATTGTATTATTATTAAAAATTGATTTTCCTTGGTTTTAGAAACTGAAAATAATTCAGAAGTCATAAATGCTGCAGAAAAAGTTCAAGCTTTATCCGTGGAAGATGCTGCTGATGAGGGTGAAGAGAAAAAGAAGAAGAAAAAGAAAAATAAAAGCAAGTCTGGCAAAGGGCCATCCAAAGAGCAGACTAAGCCACCAACTATACCTATAGCAGAGCTCTATCCCGATGGTAACCTATTATTTTTTATTATCCATCTATCTGTCAAACTATCAGTATCCACTTTTGCAAAGTCACCACTTCTATAATCTATATTAAAAAAGACTAATCTATGTTATACTCGATATGAATCTGATTATTATTTTTCATAAATCCTCTAATCTAAAATAACAAAACAACTGAATATTTCTGTAGGCAACTTCCCGGAGGGTCAAATAATGGAGCATGGACCAGCTGAAGGTATTGATGAGAGGACAGCTAAGGAGCGATTCTCTAGTGAAGAGCAACGGTGTCTGGACAGAATGCTTCAATATGTTTATCAAGACATAAGGCAGGCTGCTGAAGCTCACAGACAAGTATGCATAAAAATATCTATACTAATATAAAGCGGCAGTTTCTTGGAACGCGCTAATTTCATAAACTACTGGTCCGATTTGAACAATTCTTTCAGTATTAGATAGCCCATTTATCGAGGAAGGTTATTATAAGGCTATTATATCATCACGCTAAGACCAATAAGAGTGGAGCAACAATGAAAAATGTTTCAGAATCGGGTTTTTTTCTTTTTGAGAGCTTCCGCTGCGTGCACTACATAAACGGTATCAGAATCGTATTATTTAAAAATATTTTCACCTTCTACGTAAACAAAGTTGCGCGTTAAAGTTAGCATTAGCCCAAAGTAACTGTTCCACGCGGACGAAGTCGCTGACATAAGCTAGTACATAAAAAATATTCTATGAGTTGAAATGAGTTCTTAACAATATTGTTAATTAATGTTGTTAATTTAGATTTTTGATACATATTTAATGCAATTGTTGGATATATATATAAACTGTCCAACAATTTGTTGTGATCGCCATTATTTGCAAGTGAGTAAGAAATTGTGGTTAAAAAATATTTACCATGTAGTTGGTATTTACTTCACTCTAGACATAAGACTACTTGTTTGATACTTAACTACACTGGAACATTTAAGTTACAATAAACGAATATTTGAAAGTTTTACTTTGATTCAGATAACTCTTATAATGAATTTAATTTTATGTAAATATGGAATACACAAGTGTCTGAATAGTCAAATACATTAGTGTCCGACCGAAACCGAATTTCGGCTTTAGTCTCAGTTTCGGCCGAAACCGAGACTTATGTGTAAATTATAAAGTCAATATTTTTGTGGGAAGTAAAATAAATATCTATCATAATCAGTCGGTTTTAACTCTTTACTAATATAAACATAAAATGAAACTTACGAAACTTAAACTATAAGAACAAAATAATATCGATATATAATAAACCTAGGTGATAAGCCACTGTTTGGTTTGCCTCGTTTTTAAAAAAATTATAGGCAATAACTGTTCTCGATAATTTATAAACTACATCACATAAATAGTGGAATAAAATATACCTGTTTCGAAGTGATCACCTCAAACTGCGAAATTCGTGACGTGCCGACAAACGAAAACACTAAAATTGTGAGAGAAACCGAAACTAAGGCGAAACTCTGTTTATTAGTATGATCTTTTGATAAAAAAGCAATATTAAGGATTATATGAATTGTTATCATACATAGATGACTGTTCAATAAATAATCATATAAATTATTAATTACTGCTCTACAGACACGTCAACATATACGTGAATGGATAAAACCAGGAATGACTATGATTGAAATTTGTGAAGAGTTGGAGTCAACCGCAAGGCGTCTAATTGGTGAGGATGGACTCAAAGCAGGGCTTGCCTTTCCTACTGGATGCAGTCGAAATCATTGTGCTGCACATTATACTCCAAATACAGGTAATACATGATTAAGCCAGATACACTCTAAATTTTTGGCATTGACTATAATTCAAAGCATTTCATCATCATCATTTCAGCTCGTATATGTCCCACTGTTGGGCTCGAGCCTCCTCCACATTAGGAAGGAAATTGACCTCCTAGACCAGGCTAGTCTGACGTGTTGCTCTAGGGTTTTATTTCGAATTTTCCTTCTCTTTCATAGATATTATAAGTATATTTAATCCCTTAGTTATCTATTACGACACTCGCGAGCATGAAATTTTATTTCGTCCACACAAAGCATTTACATCCCCTGCAATAATTAGAAAAAAAAATTAATCCTAAATTCTGTCTTTATGTTCTTGATAGAGAGATAGTACTGTGTGGTGCCAGCTATTAAAACTACCAAACCTTAAATTGCTTGTGAATGTCGTAAAAGACGACTAAACACTTTATATCAACCTAGGTCAACTATGTGCAATTTGGTCAATAATTACATTCACAAGAAGGATTGACATCAGGTAACCAGTCAGAAAACTGTTGCCAATAACTTTTGTAATATGTACGATGGAAGATGAGCACATATTGCGTCTACCTAAAGTAATTGTTATAACAGTGTGATTACTATTGTTTCAAAACTTTCATACTCAAAGTTATCCGAAACATGGAAAGTACAAAAACAAAATTTAAGTACTACTAAATTCGTATAATCAATTTTATTTTGGAGGTTAAGTAAGTTACGAAAACATCAACGCCACAGTTAGTTTTGATAATCAATTTTTCAGAATGTATTCGATTATATAGAAAGCCTAACCTAATCAAATCAGGCGATGTTTGGAAGAAGAGTAATATAATATGTAGTAAGTTTTATAATAAACATATGGAGAGGCTATTTTTCTAGGCAACATTAACGCTCTTGGAGAAATTATCCCTTCGACAGTGCTAGGTAAATTTGCTACAAGGTAGCAGTTTGTGAGCGCTACTAATAGCTAATTCATGAATAATTAATAGATAAATATTTAAACAAAGACACTGAATTTATATTTAATTATTCATTTATTAGTGAACAGTAATGAAGGTGTATTTAAATACTTATTTTAACAATACTCATTTATAGTTATCAAAATATACTAACTTCTGTCCTGATGTTGACATGCATGGACTCGAATTTCACTAATGTATGTTTATTATTGTTAGATTTAAAAACGGGAACTATTAAGGGTTCCTGTCGTAACTGTGTTAATTTTGCTCATCATTCGCGCAAAGGCATACAAAGGTCGATTCCAATATCGATATTTTAAATGTAATTTTAATAATATTAATAATTACTTACTAAACATTAGCCTGTCGTTACGAGAAAAATAATAAATAAATCACTATGCTATCCTAGTATGGTATCACACGGCAATGTCAATTTTATAGAATTTTGTTATAACAGCTGTTGTCATTACCCTCCAGAAGGTATCAACAATAATGTCTAACGTTAAAAGCATTTGTCGTATTATAATTATATTTTGTCGCATTAATAAAATATTTTCACAATATCTATCATCATCATCTCATCTCTGTTTATATACGTCCCACTACTGGGTTTGACCATGCCCTGATCTGCTCCACAATGCCAGGGACGTACTATACCATGCTGGTCAAACGCTTAGTAAACGTTAGTATTTAGAGTTTTCCTTCATTGACTGTTAGATGCATGTCCTTTAGTCGTATTTTACGACACGGAAAGGTTAACAGATGCGGTGGAGAATTGTGTTCTTACTCTTTAACCAAACGGAAATTTAATGGCCTATGTAAATAAAAATTCTTTCTTCTATGAAAGATTAATAACCTTTAAGTAAGTATCCAGACATTCTCATACAATATTAGTTATAAGTAATGCCAGTCGAATCCAGTGTCCTCAATATTAGAGATTAATATCATAGGAGAAACCAGCATTTAAAATATATTAAAATTTAAATCAATCCAGGTGACACAACAGTCCTTGAGTATGACGATGTTGTGAAAATCGATTTCGGCACTCACATAAATGGCCGCATCATCGATTGCGCGTTCACCTTGACCTTCAACCCACGGTATGATCCACTTGTCAAGGGTGTGCAGGAAGCCACGGAGGCCGGCATCAAGGCTTCCGGTATCGATGCTAGGCTATGTGATGTAGGCGCCGTAATTCAAGAAGTAAGTAACATGAAATCATAAATTACTCTTAAATGTTGTATCGATAAAATTACCGTTGGATTAAGAACTGTTTCTTTCTGGTTTTGTTTAACTCTATTATGGACATAAAATCGCTGCAAAGAAAGAAACTAAATTAAACTCCGTACTAATTCGACTAGTCAGCGTGATATAGAAAGATATCTAGATACCTAGCGTTCCTCTTAAGAAGACTTTCGCCGAGTAAATAACATAAGAGTGTACTTCGAAACCCTGGGTGTATTAGCCTTTATTAAAATAGTTTCGAAAATATGGAGTATTTTTTAGGATTTTTTATTTTTCAGTACTTAGCGACAACAAAACTTGAGCTCATTCCTTTTGCCCTCAAGTTTTAATTATCATTAATTATAATTGCTTGTTTTAGTTTCGAAAAAGGCAATCAATTATTATTATTTAAAAATCTCATTCGCGGACTCTCAAAATAATTGTATGTTTATGCCATTAACAAAATACATTATGTTTGCCTATGAGGTTTCAGATTCCTTTGATCCATAAATTCCTTTCCGTGGCAATTATTAAAAGTGCTTAGAGATCAGAAGAATGGGTACCAGCAATCTCCCAAAAACTCATAGCATTAATCGCCAACCCGCCTGCCAAATATAGCGATTATGTCTTTCACCTCCCGGTGAGACCTATCTCCCGCAGTGGACGTCAACAGGCTGATGGGTGGATGGTATCAGCTATAAAAAATGTCGAAACTACCAAGAAATTTTTAAAAATTACAATAATTGCTTTAATTATTGACTTTTATCTTAGCTGCTACAGAAGTCAGTGGCATCTCATTTGAAATATAAACTTATATTATAGGTAATGGAGTCGCACGAAGTAGAACTCGATGGTCAAGTATATCAGGTGAAACCTATACGCAACCTAAATGGGCATTCTATTGGACCATATAGTAAGTTAAACACTAACAATACCTTCACGAAATGTTTGCATATTACATAACCCTGTTGGGTTATATCTGTTTTAGGTCTGGGCTATAACCATATACATTATGACTGTGCGGTGACGACTACGAATATTACCACCTCTTACATTGCTGATAGATGTCATAAAACACGACAAAGCTCCTTTATATCAACCTGAGTCAACTCCGTCTAATACTGTCTGGTCATTTACATTTCCAAGGATGATTCAAGTCAGGCAGGCGCCGATCATAAAACTATTGCCAAAACCTTCGCAGTGTACGATGGTAGAACAGTACTTATTGCGTCGACTTCAAATAATTGGGATAACATTAGAATAATGATAATATTAGAGATGTGCCGACTATGGCTATGGCCGACTAACCGATTAGTCGGTTGTTAAAAGGCCTATTAATCGGCCCTGCCGAACACGGTTTCGAGGATGTTCAGAAAATTCCATAACGATTCGTTTACCTACAGCTGGTTCACGCACAAGGTGCACTGCCTCCCTGGACGTCAAGGATTCATATTAATGGTCGGCCCAATGACAATAGGGAGGGAATACAATGGGTTATGGGGCTGTAATACTGTTATTATTCATTAAAGTAATAGAGCTTAATCATAATTTGATCATATCAAAAAGAAAGTCTTGGGTATGGATTGGACAAAGTGAAATGGAACCAATCTCATAATATGATAATTTCTCGTAGTCAGCAAAAACACCAAATATTACAATGCATTAAGTACAATTCCTCCTATATACATTTTATTGAGAAATACATACAAAGTAAGAAGCCAGATAGTCGGCGCTCGTTGCCGAATAGTCGCCGACTATGATAGTAGCTGGATAGTACGGTTTCACCCACTAGTTGGCACATCTCCAATGATACATTACGGCTTCACCCGGTCATATCCAGGATAATTTTTAGGCATAAGAAGAAAAGAAATCTTAAAACATATTTTACAATTTTCTTTTTTATTTTTTTCGTTTCTCACGAACTTAAATACTTAACTTTATTTTAGTCGTAAATAAGTTGTCAAACCAAATCACGACTGTAGGGAGAAATAACACACGCACTACGAAATGTGACATGCCCATAATTTCTAAGGTGTGTTTTAAAGTCAAAGTTGTCCGCTGTCCTTGATGTAACCATTAGTTTATCACTCCGCAACGCTATCTATACAATAACAGTATTGTACCTATAGTTTGCAATATATGTGTCGCGTAGATATGTTAGAAACCGTGAAACTTTATTGTGGTAGAAGCGAGGATTGTAGATAGGAATAATGAACTCTTTTTTTGTTTGAAACACGCAAACTACTATTATATTATTATTATTTTGTATGTACCTATCTGTAATTGAACAAATTTTAATTCCAACGAAAAAGCGGCAGGCCGTCCCATATCTCACCGTATTCTCACTACCTTTCACCATTGGTCCGGCTATTGGCCATTGGTCCATGAAATGCTTCCTCATGGATTCCCCCCAATTCGATAATGACATAACAATCACCATGCTTCACAAGCGGCGGTCGCTGTAGCTACGTGTTTTACAAGACAAACAAATGTGGGTGCAGTCTCCATTTAGATAATATTCATAATTGCGTTATTTCCGGACACACAGAACCTCTATATAAATATTTTTTAAAGTTAATATTCTAGCTTGACCACCCTTGCTTATCTTGCATTTTTACTTAGATGAATTATTTAAAAGATACTTTACGTTTGCTTGTATGTTTTAGGAATCCATGCGGGCAAAACTGTGCCCATCGTGAAAGGTGGCGAAACAACCCGTATGGAAGAAAATGAGTTCTATGCTATCGAAACCTTCGGCTCGACGGGACGAGGTCAGGTTCATGATGACATGGATTGCTCACATTATATGAAGAATTTTGACCAACAATTTGTGCCGCTAAGGTAAGGTCTACTAATAAATATCCAATTTTTTCCAAAAGTAGTTCATAGTGTAAAAATTCTACTCTTGTTTCACTATTACCTGCGTACAAGGGGATGGCAATGATGTTTGCAACCTTCTAGCTCGTTGAATAATCGCTAGATTTTCATCTATCCATAATCACAGGCTAGTGATGTAACGAATGTTAGGATTGAGACATTCGCGAATGCGAATGTGAATGCGAATATTTATCTCCAACATTCGCGACTGCGAATACGAATGTTGACTTTCAAATAAAGCGCGTGCAAAATATCATACGGGTTTAACGTTACGTACCAGCCATATTTAAGCCAAATATAGCCAAGGTTAACCCTTACAAGTTGAACGAATAAAACTAATCAGATTCGTTCGAAAATATTCTTTGTAATTTGAGATTAGTTTATTATTATTGTATTTGTCAAATTTACAAACATGAGTAAAGCACATGTTACTAAAGTGTGGAGTTATTTCACAATTTGTGACACTGAGAGTGTTAAATGCATGGTATGTCACAAAGTTTAATAATTACTTAACAAAAACAATGTAATTTTTTCATATAGAATCATGTTCTTTTTTTATTGGCAATTTTCATTATTCATTCACACAAAAAACAAATATAAGTTCCGGATAAGTATTCACCAACATATCATATACCGTCAACTGCCCTGACTTTGCACGAATTTTTCATATTTTTCGCTTTAACGTAAAATAAAGTAAAAAGTATGCTCGATTTCCATGTTATGGATACATTTTATAGTGGAAAAAGTTCGAAACTTCTGTATTTTTTATTTATTTTACTTGATTTTAATATGTAAATAAAGTTTTTGAGATATTTTATAAATTAGGCAAAGTCATAGCACATGTCTCTGACTTTGCCTAGTACGTTTACTCCTAAATATACAATTACATTTTTATTCTGGCGCAATCAAAAATGTAGTTTAAAATAAAGACAATACGATCCAATTTCAATAATATGTTTTAGGAGGTATTTTGATAGGTAAAAGTACCTAGGCAATGTCTGGACATAATTTTGTGCTATCGCTATACATTGGTAAAGAATCTGTAGGGTTGTGTCCTTAGTAACATAATAAAATTAAACAATAGTGAATATTCGTTTTATAAAAAAAAGTGTTAAGAGTGCCTAAAATTATTATTAGAAATCAGCGTCTTACGAAAAAAATATATTTGTTCGGTAGGTAATAATAATCTTTAAATTAACATTATAATATAAGATAATTAAATAAATAATTTTCATCAATATTATATATCTAACTTACCAGTTCAACATTACAACTTTATTATAAATGATCAAAATAAAACGTGCAGAAACTAATTATTTCGCTTATCGTACATATTTAATTAAACTGTAAATCCCAGAATCACTTAAGTACATAATTATATGGCCGAATATCAAAGTTAAAGTAAATAAAAAAATATATATTAAAGAAACCAAAAAAATTACACAATGTTTAAAAAATTTTTGACAAAACAATGCTCAGATTATCTAAATCGACGACCAACTTGGGGATTTGGTAACGTTTTTTCCACATCTAGCAAAGTAATCTCTGAGATATCGTCTACTTCTGGCCAATAAAACGTACCTTTTGAATTCTTTCTTAAGTAAATTATAGTATATATACGCTCAAAACTATTGTACTTGGTTACTAAACCAATATAAAATTTAATCAACTTTGGTATAACAAATTTAATGAGAACATATCTGTCAATACTAATTTCATAATTATTATTCTGTTTTCGGGATCATATTCCATTACCTACTTCATGAATTTCTTCTACGTAAGTTTCTGTCTCACTATTAGATGGAAGAAAATGTCCATCACAAGACGAATCATGGGTATACATTCCAGAGCTTTTGGAATTAGACCTTCTATTGCGCCTTGATTTTTTCAAATCATTCCTGTATATATATCTTACTAGCAACCCGCCCTCGCTTTGTCTTGGTTTCATTTGCTTAACCCACATAGTTCCCGTTCCCGTAGGAATACCTGGATAAAATATAGCCTATGTTACTCCCTGATATTATAGCTTTCTATTGGTCAAAGAATTTTTGAAATCGGTTCAGTGGTTTAAGCGTGAAAGCGTAACAAACAAACAAATTTACTTTCGCATTTATAATATTAGTAAGGATATTAGTGAAAGGAGAACCTTCAAAAGTCTATCTTAAAACTGTTTAGAATTATCGCGTTACATATACACAATAGACATATTCATTTCCTGATGTCGGTAAATGAAACAGGTGTCAGCCCTAGCCTAGGCAAAGTCACAATAATTTATTCAAAAAAATTGCCTGACATTACCTATTTTAATATTTCTCGCTAAATACAGTGTTTTCCCCATCAATAACAATGACACACGATCAAGTTATTAACGCTTTATGGAATAACTTCAACACAAGTTAGAAATATAATTACTCGTACGAGTTATCTGAAAAGTTTTTCCGAAACAAATATTCACCAACTTGTCGCACTTTAGTTTGAAGCATAACTGTCGAAAATTATGAATAATACCAATATAATGTTACCAAATTACTGTTGCCAGATAATAATTCTAAAAGCTGACAAATGTCACAATTTCCAAACAAATAAATTAAATAAGATATTACCATTTCTTCATTTTAGGCAAACACAGGACGCGAGGCAAAATCAGGGCAGTTGACGGTACTAAATCTTTCTCCGAAACATGCTGCATCTTATGGTATAAATATTATTCTGATCGTTCAGTGGTTTTCGCAGTATAACCGAACAAAAAACCGGCTCCCCATTCATTAATTTATATTAGACTGCCAAGAATAAGAGAGACAGTATTTCTAATTTAGTTGCCGACCTGAATATTCCATAATATTGTTTTATTCAAATATTATGAGTAAATAAAAATAATAAATATTATCATATCATTACACAATTACATATGTAATTTCCCTTTAGTTTGTCAAATATATTCGCCAAACATTCGCATCGTTCCTTGCGAATGTCAAAAACATATGCGAATATTCGCGATGCGAATACGAATATTCGTTACATCACTATCACAGGCAAGATCTAGGGGGTAGTGAATTCTATTCTACTCGGAGTCTGACCTTTATCACATTTTTCCAAAGGTAAAGGTAAAAGAAAAGTAAAAATGTAATCCGCAAATGAAAGGTATGATATACTTTTGCTTATGCACATAACATCGAATTTATGAATCTCTCTTATTGAGGGGACGGTATGTGTGAAATGGCGAGAAAGAAATGATAGACGCTCCATGGCTCCATACTGTATCTTAGTAATTGCTTGTAATCAAATTATAACAATATCAAATGTGAATATCTATTTCAGACTGCAGTCATCCAAACAACTGTTGAATTTGATCAATAAAAATTTCGGTACCCTCGCATTCTGCAAGCGATGGTTGGAGCGGGCTGGTGCATCGCGTTACGCCATGGCATTGAAGGATTTGTGCGATAAAGGTGTAGTGGACGCGTACCCACCACTTTGTGACATCAAGGGTTGTTACACGGCTCAGTTCGAACATACTATTCTGCTGAGACCTACTTGCAAGGAAGTTATATCGCGCGGCGACGACTATTAAACATAATTTATTTCTAGAAAAATGTCAGTTCCACTTAGTGGTCTGTCAAGACTGTTCACTAATAATAGTGAAATTGACATTTTACTATAATTCTTCCGAATGATAACTAAAGCATAGAAGGAGCGCTATTTACTAAAAGATTGAGTGTTACCAATTCTGTTGTCGTAACGTGTTTACACTGAAAGTTACTAAGACTAAGGTTGCTTTGTACAATTCGTGTGGGGCTTTATTGTAATTAATCTCACAGTAATTTAATTCACTGTAATAACAAAATAATGCAAACTCATTATATTGTAACTGAAAAATCATTGCTGTAGCTGCTTTACTTTCTACTAGCAATTGGAATATAATTTCTATTGAAATCGATCAGAGTATCCAATTAAAGCTGTAATGCCAAAGTCTGATTATAATATACTTTTAAAATTCAGATAATGCATATTTTTATTTTATGAATTTTATATGAGTTATTAAACGACATTAACATTAGCTTAATATTGTAGCGAAACAAAAATAATACTATCAGCACCCTGTTTAACTGTGATCAAATAAATTCAACGCCGGCTTGGCGATATATTGGAGGATATTCTATACGTCAAATAAATGTTTCTATTTTGGCATATGCGTTTGAAGAAATCCCACTAGCCGCGTTAAGTTTGTTTGAAGATAAACCGAGACCTGTGCCACGATTTCTAAAATATAGCGTCTATCTTAGTTATTGTTCGAAGAATATAAATAAATGTTTTAGAAGTCATTGCACCGCATGAATTATAATAAATCAACAGCAAAGTTATCGGTTTTATATATTCGATATGATTATTTACTGTTTTTGTACATAAGATTTAACAGCCAAGTTTAAAACATGAATGCTTTAACAGTTGTACGACTTCATATTGTGTATCAATAAACGAAGATAAACATTGTTGTAACATTGTTTTTCATTACTAACCCGATGTTAATATTTTAATGCATCTAACCTCTATATTTCAGTGCTGTTGTCCACAAGATCAGACAATTATAAATAGGTATTGAAATAAAATTGCTATCGTAATGCGACTAAATTATTTAACGTCCGATGAAACCTTTCTGCATTCCTTTTTACAAAATTTGTGTAAAATCTAATACCGGATTAGAAATGCAGATCTCCTTTTTTTCTGGTACCGCCTCATCTCGCCAAACCGTCTATGACAAAAAAGAGTAGCCAGGGACCATTATCCGTAACGTAATGTGCTGGTTGGGTACAACTCCCGTTGAGATTCCGGCAGTGCCAGGCGCGTCCGCATTGTGGGTGGTGGACTGGTATCTGAATTGATCACAACCTCTGATATACAGGTGTCCCTAAATTAAACGTCCAACGGTAAGTGGGTGGTAGATGACTTTATGACAGTTATGAAAAAAATAAAAAATCTGTCACTTTTTTTTGATATGAGCATATTACTAAAAACGGTGAAAAATCAGACCTTGTACGATATTTTCAAGTACTGTAACGACAAATAGGCTAGTTTTGATATCGGATATATCTTGTTGAAAGCGCAGATAACTGCACTATCGACCACAAGTACAATTAAAACTAGACATGTTACAATAACATAAGAAAAATATACATTTGTTATGGCTATTCCTTAATTTTTTTTGAAGAAAACGTTAATCATTTGACTTTAACACACCACCCTGTAAAAAAAATGTACCGTAACCATAGTGGCAAGTAGTTTCAAAAGATGGCCAAGTTATTCATTATTCCAAAATGGTATAATACCTTCTAGATGTTATCATAACTTTAAGAAAAATTTAGGTATAATTTTATGTTCTATTTTATTAGACCTCATATAAAAAATCTTATTGCGTGTGTGAAAGAGAGACAGAGTGACGCCTATTGTATTTTATTGGGCACTAGGTAAATGTCCCTCCGAATATGCTTGAGGAACATTAATGAACACTCGATGGTCTGGATAGCGTTCAGTATTCGGATATCGCTCACGATACAATCTACTTGCAGCATGATCATTGCATCTGTGCTCTCCATAGATCAAATGCATATTAGGAGATTCTAACATAGTATAAGAAGACGGCATCATAATCACACAAGTCACTTTTTATTTTTAATGTCACTCTATACTAGTACATCGCTATTCGCATCTGTCCCAGCAACGACCAGGTCCCTGATCTGTTCTGTAACCTCCTGCGAGATAACAGACTATCGACCATCACTCAATCTGGCACCGATGATTGCAATGAAATCATACTTAACTCTGCTGCTCCTAAGCCACGCAATGTCGCTGCAATCACGGAGTCGTCTCCCTCCGTGCGGCTGACCTACACAACTCTTTACCGGTAGATAGTGCCGCATGGCCTTGACCGCTGCGTTAATGCTCACTACAACAAAGCCTTAGACCGGTCTATTGAGACGTAGATATTTGTCTCTTTAATGGATATCATAAGACAACGGATAACATCACTAAGAGACTAAACAAAATCCTGTCACATTATGCATATTTCATTTGCATTCAAATAAAGGCTCTAACGTATTCCGTGCTATATAACCAAGAGTAGGATGTTTTGAGAAATATACACGATAAGGAATCTGCAAACAATAAAAAAGTGGCTTTCAAAACTTTATTTTTAGGAAAACGCTAATTTATTACTATCGCAAATATAAACGATTACATTCATAATTTAGGTATGTATTACATAATATCGATACAAAATCTTTCGCCAATAGCGTATTTATAAAAATGTATAAAATTGAAATGACAACCGAATATTCAACACTAGCATTTACATTACAAATATTTAATTCGTAACGACATGACTACTCGTTTTAATACTTGCGAACAGTTCTAAAATAATAACGTCGTTAATTGCTTATTGTAAGACTAAACGGAAATCAACGTTCAGTCTCCTCTAACCTGTCTACATTTATTTCCAAATGCTACAAACACTTAAAAGGCCTCTTAATCATTTACTAAGTAGATACGCGCCGATAATATATGGATAATCATCCAGGTTTCTTAAATTGCTATCGTTCAAGATTTATTTACTGTAAATTAAGCAAATCCTTCAAGGATAAACTGATAATAAATACGATAAAATAACAAATATAGAATGAAATACATACACGAATTTCCTAATAAATTTAGATAAATGCGAACATGGCAAAGCATTAAGTAGGTATCATTCATGTAAATTATAGCATTTACAAGACTAAACCACCATTTTAATTAACATAACTGACAATGAGATTAAAGATGGATCTCGACGGATAGATCAGTAATTTATCGATAGCTTGCATTTCAAAATACCTGTTAACTACTAATATATAATTTAATCTCCGTCTTATCGGGCCAAGTATTTCTAAACTATTACATATCACTATAATTAGTAAATAAAAATGATTGTTAGATGTTGCCACAAAACCGGCCACTGAGCTACTGCTTTGTATTTAAGTTCTGTATAATACTCGATGGGAAAACGTCTAATCTCAGAAGACATCATTAGCTCCATTTTAAAAACAGTTGCATAAATTATTGATTTTTGTTAATATAGCATTTGAAATACTAGGCTTATATTAAAACTCATTTGTCATACCAAAACGGAAAGAGTTTCTAATGGATGATGGGTCAAGCTCTACTTCATAATCATCATCTTCTGTGCCCTATAAATCGCGCGGTTAGGCTCGGCTCCTCCATAATGAGAGGAAATTTGACCTACTCTACTGCGCCGGTCAGACGTGTTGGTATAGGGCATTATGTAGAGTTTCCTACCTATTGCATAGATGTTTCATATCCCTTGGTACTCTTTTGCGAGTAGTGCTGCTTGTATTTTAACGTTCGCAAATAAGTTTTTATAGTTTCATACAATCACACAAATACGGTAAATCTTTACGAAATAAATAGGTATGGAGTATTTTTGATTTTTTTCAACATTTGATTTTTTTTACTGTATTGTTGAAAACACGTTAAGTGACTTAGTAAGAAAGTTATAATATATAGAAATGAGACTGACTGACAAGGGCGGATCCAGCATGGAAGTCAGCAAGGGCCATAAAGTCATTTACAATATCGACATTTGTCACAAGTTTAAATTTTTTTCACTAATTAAGTTTTTTTTTATTGCTATACGTCAAAATATATTAAATAACTATACCTACTAAAATTATATTTTATCAAATCAGTGGTCGACTTAGACCCAGCACAGGGGAGGTCGTGACCCTGGATCCGCCAATACCATACTACGCTAGAAAATGAAAAATAAACTTATATGTTAAATTAACATTGCCTGTTCAAAGTTGGTCTTGTTGCTATTTCAATAGATTTGTGGAATCATAATTAACGTACATTAAGAATTGTAATCCAATCTTCAACACTTATATTACATCGATGATAGATTGCAAGGATACAATAAAATCTATCAAAATTCAGGGCCCAGCCACCGGTAATCGTGTTGGAATGGTAATGGTACTATGTACCCAATGTTATATTTAAATATAATACAAATATAATTATTGCCTCCAATAAACATTCGTATTGTTTATCTTAACGTTGTTTTACGTAAATCAACGGATAAACCGATGAATGAACAATTCGATAGCAATATCACAAAAATAAAACTAAAATACTCGCGCATATGGTCTTCTCAAATACTGAGATTCAGAACATAAGCAATATCTCAAACTATTTAGACGTATACCTACATGCGTAATGGTTCTTATAGTATAATTTGTCTTTATATAACGCCGAATGACTAGACTATCGAATTTCAATAATTAGTACATCTGCAAATGGTGCACTTAATACAATAATATGCTATAATTTATATGATTAATCAATAAATATTATATAATTCAATAAGTAGTTAGTACATTTTATTATATTTACTTTTACAAAATATTATAACTAAGTACATAAAATAATACAGGTCACGTAAATTATACTATTTAGGCAATTAGTTTATGCTATTGAATATCATTACTCATCTACGTATTCCTGATGGTCACACTACGATAACCAGAAAACCAAATTGTTAATATAAAATTGTCTTATACCAAACTGGTAAAGTATCACAGAAATTAACCATACCTAGCTAAACTATGATGTCTTCAATAATACATGAACGTTACATAACCTCAAAATTTGGTCAATATACACTAAAATATTAAGATAATGCAACTATATTAGTCGCAGGTGCCAATACTTAGAATAAAATTAATATATTCACTTAGGTAACACTCAAAGCTTACCAAGTACAAGGAATACGAAGGCATTTAAAATTAGGCTTTGAATAGTATAGTAAAATTTATTAATATATCTCAAATATTTACAAACTGAACTAAAACTAATCATTTTCGGAGAGCTTAAATTACTTGTGGTTAATTTACGGCAGTGAGGCTTAAGGATTTATTATTGCTGTTTTAAGTGCTTCCTTTTCTTTTCATTCTTTTAGTTAGGGGCGCTATAGTTTGAGTTTAGGCGCTACGTAAAGTATGAGAGCCATTGCATTTTTATTAGTAAATATAAGTGACGAAGTATGCTTTTGCCGCCTTTTAAGCTGCATGCTTTTGGCACTTTTCAAGCGCCACGATTTTGGCGCTTTTTAAGCGGCATGATTTCTAGTGCAATAAGTTGTCGCAAGCACTTATCGGCATAGTTTTGTAGACTGTAATTACTATCTGATTCTATGCAAGTGTTTCTCTTATTTTTCCTATGGTCTGTTGAGGATGTTACGAATCTTAAACAAGATGTTTTGGAATTATGTTTCAGTGTATTACTAAGTTTATTTAAGGTGTGTACCTTAAATAAACTTAGTAATAAAAAGAAAAGAAAAAGATTATTATCTTTGCATAGTACGCGCCACAAAAGTGATTTTAAGATCTAATTAGTACGGTACCGACTGCAATTACCAAGCATTTCGTTGGAAAATAGCAATGGTCATTCAAGGAGATATTTACTTTAAGTCTCAATGTCACCCTCAAGATTGGATTTTGGAGTTTTCAAAGCAAAATTGACCTTTGGTTTTATGTTTATCCCCTTTTGGTTTGAATAGCCGTTTTCAGGTATAGGTAGTCCAATTGCGTAAACAAATTATAGGTTTACTAATTAGCTTAAGTCATTTATTGCAGCTACGGCTCCTCAATGAAGCGCGCCTGTAACTTTGTACTTTAAAATTGATGAAGATGATACGCGTATATGAATCAGGTCTAATTCGTAGAAGTATAAGTATTACTTCTGAAATCGCGAAAGTGCTAACACGAACTGCACGAGTGTCCTTCACACACATCACGTCTAAGGCAATTACTAGCATTGTTTTATTCTCATTTCATAATCGAATTTTAGCTTTCGTATCTAAGGTTCACTAGGCATATTGTGGAACTCCGTAACCGAAACTATTGAATATCCGAAATTTCCAAGCTCCATAACTGATACTTTCCGAAACTGTTGGAGAATCCGAAATAATTATATATCCATAGTCGTAACCAATATAATGTGTAATATCCGTCAGACCATATAATATATGTCAGATCCAATACTCCATATTCGTAACATTCCTATTTTATATGACACATACTTAATTATTAGAAGAGCTAATATTGTAGCTAATTCTTTTTATTGCTGTCAAAGTTGCGTATAAAGCTGTTAGTTTAAATAATTCAACTGTGAACACCACTGTAACATTGATCTAATGTAATTTTAGTGCTACCCACTAAATACCGTTAGCTCTCTTATACTCACATAACTATCACTGGAAAGTCTATACCTACTGAGAACATTGTCAAGATAAAAATATGACACATCACCATAGTAGTAACAGTTACTTTCAATAACTATTGTGCAGAGACTATTTACTTATTGACCCATACAAATAGTGTTATCATAATTTATCTTCGACATTGTAATATAGGAAGACTAGAAAATCCATACAGAAAATATTTTATAATGCCTATTATTTTATAAAGCATATAGCTTTACATCTCAGAGTATTAACCAAAAAATAGAAAATTAATTAAACAATACAATTTTATAAAGATTGGTTTAAATAACTTGATGTATCTCATTGCCGTCACCATTTGTGGCAGCTACTGCAGTGAATGGCCAATCGTAAATGGACTGAAGAGGTACATGGAGTAATTCCACTAGGCGTCTATAGTTAGGCTCTGAAATTTCAATAACATGATTTAATATAGCCTCTTTTTAAAAATATTTTATTACAATGCACAAGTTTCTTACCATTTTCTGGGTTAATATATCCCTTTCTTATCAAGAAATCAATCAATACAGGTGCACTCGTTGTCTTAAACTGAGGTGAGAGTGCCCTCTGTATACACTCTTCGGCAGTCAACAATTCAAAATTCTCAACTTCACCATCAGCATTTTGAGGCATGAAATCTAATGGCAGCTCAAGATCATAAACATACTCTGTGTTAGGAAATAGGCCCCTTTCACTTTCAAAATAAAAACTGTAAATATAAAAACAATTCTGCCGTCACAATACTAATACAAGATGACATGTAATAACAATCACTATTATTTTATATTTATAACATTCCATTCGGATATGTCCCACTGTTAGGTGCGAATCTCCTCTACATCATCATCATCTCAGCGCATATATGTCTGGGCCTCCTCCATTATGGAAGGAAATTTGACCTACTATAGAACACTGGTCAGACGTCAGTGTAGGGTTTCATTTCAAGCTTTCCTTCTCTTAGATCAATGTTATCTGCATATTATATCGCTCAATCGTCTTTTACTACACCAATGGACAAGGGGATCGCTGTTGTGAACTGTATTCTTACTCCGTTACCACACAGTGGTGAAAAATTTACTACCAGTCAGATGAGTTGGAATATTCTATTGATGTTTTCTATCCCTTACAACACTCATGAGCTAGATAGGAGTCATGAATTGTATTCTTGTTCCATCACCACATGTATCACACAATAACACCGTCCAACCCCAGTTTAAATTTAATTTTTTATGAATTCAAAGTTTATGAAACCCACAAACAACGTAGTTTGGTCAATTTAAAATATTAAACGTTGCACTAATAGAATTATGATCATACAAAAATAAAGCATGTTCATACCTAACGCAGCCAGCAGGTACAAGTTTCTTGGCTAAATCTTTTTCCACAGAAGCTTCTTCAGCTGCTTCCTTTATTGTTGTCTCTAAGATGCCATACCCCACAGCTAGTCCACCACTTACAAAGCAATCCCACTTGCCTTTAAAATGAAAAAATGCATTATTAATTCATGTCATGTGTGATCTCACTTCAGGGCATCATAGCTTCTGCCACTATGGGAGAAAAGTAGAGCTTTCCTTCTATATTCTTGCCTCAAATGCAATTGAGGAGCGATGGCTAGTCTTAGTAGTTAAACTCTTGATCAGCGGTTTATCAACAAAACTAAGTATGACATAATAATCAGTTTTAACTTTCCAATAAACGATAATGTGTACCTAACAGGCCACAATGAAAGCTGAACATAATAAATAAGCAAACTCTAGTTATTTGGTAATTGGGTAATAAAAAAAATCATAAATATATACAAAAGCCGACTTACCAGGCCAAGTTTGTTTAGTGAAACTTCTCTGCTGTAACCAGATACATAGACCTTTTACAGGATGGTTCACATAACCACTGACACTAATCCCATAGCTTCTAATACCAAACAGACACATAGCACTTCTATCCATTTCCAAAAGACTCTCTGGATATAGTGGTGTAGTAACACCAAAGCACTGAAACAAAAATATTGAAAATTAAATGATTTTTGGTGACAGATTAGCAATACAAGCCACCACTCATTTCTTTCCTGTGAATGTTTTAAAAGACCTTAAATTATTATTGCTTTTCTATATCAGCATTATATATGACACAAATATATCTATATACATATACAGACATATGCATGGATGTGTAGCGATGGCTAACAATTACTACCCTTCCAATGCTTGTCATGTCGATGTAAAACTCTGAGTTATCCTTTATGACCACTAAGAGCTTTACATCGAAACGAGCCAACTCCGTTAGATGTAGACTGGTCAATAATTACATTCTCAGGAGGGTCACCTTTTAAATATGTACTTTAAAGAGTACTGAATTGACCCCAAATAATTAAGATAATAGTGGTGGTAATGATGTATACAGGGTGTATCAGGTTATGGGGCAACTGGTCAAAAGGGGGCTAGGCAAAGGTGGTAGGAACCCATAAAAAAAATTTGAACGATAAATATTGATTTGTTTAGAAATTAGAGACATGTAAAATTTTCAATGTTGTCATCGCTTTTTCGTGTAAATCTGATTGAAATGTATAAACTCAATGATACTTAATACGCAACATATTCATACTTTGTTAAATATTCATTAGAAATTGAAGAAATCAATGATTACGTTCACATAAGCAAAACAAACTTCGCTTTAAAACAGCTGATCGGCCTATGAGCATTGACCGCTTGCCGTTGTACCTACATGTCATTGAAGCGTTTGCGCAATTCTAGGTATAAATGAATGAAATTATACTGTCGACGCTTTACATGCCTACATGTATTCTGTCTGTACACGCCTACATAATACGTAACATTTAAGGCACAGACTCTTAGACATATTTTTTTAAAATCACTATAACTTTTATGTTATATTGTTTTTTGTGTAATGTACATTCTAATTATGATCTATGACCGTTAAACTACAACATACTCGAACAGTTGTCCCATAACCTGATACATTCTGTATATATGATAGAATATATCAAAACACTTGACAACAGGAATCATGATTTAATTGAATAAAAAAAATATCAAGATATTCAATTAACGCCATAGATAATAATAATGCAAAAAAATAATAAAAGAAAATTAAAAAGAATATTTCTTACTTCATCCCTCCAGCCTTTAAGAGCACATATCTCATTATCTTTCCGCAGCGTCTGCAATACATCCGCCATCCTTGTAGTTCTTTCTTTGTAATTTCTGAATGCTGGATTCAGTTCTACATACTTCCCAGTAATCCTGAATACCTGAAAATTTTTAATTTACAAATAATAAAACATATGAAAATAAATACATAAAACTTAATACTTACTTTAGTACAGATTGTAACTAATTGATCTAGATAAATTGATATTAATTTAAGCAAAATATGTAACCTTGCTTAAAGTAATATACATAATATTTACACACATTATATATAATACATGAACTAATGATTATGAGATTTCATAGTACATCATACTTCATAAACATTAGAGCATAACGCCATAATCTATAATCTATAATATTACATATTTAAAGGGTTTTATATACAGTTAGAATTTTCAAAAAATCGATTTTTTTTTTATTTTTTTTTTCTTAATGTACATATATTTAAGAATACACACAGAAAATTACATATCGTTCCGGTGAATATTTTCGAAGTTACACGCAAACTTTAAAAGGCATTTCAGAGTGCTTGAAAGTACAAGGCCGGAGTGACAGCGCTTACCTGGAACGCTGTCCCTTTTATGCACCTGCCTATGGTAAATGTTCCCTTCTAATGTATTTAGATGCATAAAGCAACAGTGTGTTTTGTTTTTTTTATACCTGAAAGGTAAATTTTTATTTTTCTCTCCAAACTGGAAAATATTTAAGAGTGGTAGTCAGTATAAGCAGCTAAGCCAAGGAATAAACTGCCGGCATATTTAATGAAGGAATGGCATCACTATTGTATTATATGAAGGCAATAGGAATTACACTTGGGCCCAATGCGCATTCATATGCCAAAAAAGAAGATGAGCAGCGCGTGAACATTTCCGATCTCAGAGCGCGAGAGAGCACCCGAGATGGAAGAATGGCCCGCAGACAACATCAGCTTGAGTTATTAGAAGCTGCCGAAGCGGCGGAGTGAGTATTATATGATCCTGGAATAGACGACTCCATGTAAGTTAAAAAATATCCTATGTAAAGTGCTTTTCAAACTTTAAACGCGTTTTTCTCAAAATGGTGTTTACAATGTCGGTGACCAACATTACTCGAAAATGGCTAAACCGATTAGTCTCAAATTTTAACACAAGCTTCTCAAATATATTTTTTAGTGATTAATCGAAGATTTTTTCTCACCGATAATTTTTTTTTTTTTATAAACAATTTAAGGCCGAAATTTTGATCAAAAATCGATATTTCTTTTTGAGAAACCGCTATATTGTAATATTTTGCTTATTCCTTCGATTAATTACTAGATTTAACATTACTTTAACGAAATCTGCTTGGTTTTTAAATATCAGAGGATCCAGCTCAGAGATATAGTGGTCACCGCAAAATGTCTTTTTTGAGAGGAGCACCCGGAGATCAGCTGTAGCTCCTTTCCAAATAAATATTTTTACTAATACTAAGTCTTAAAATACAGTTAAAAGATACCATAATATGTGTACAAATTTTTAGATCAATAAATTTAAAAGATTTCTCAGAAAACTTCTGGAAAATTTGCTTTTTTCTGCCTTCTAACTGTATATAACCCCTTAATAGAACAGTAGATCATGTTATACTAGTATTTCATATTTACAGTAGCTATGTACATTATATATTAATACATTATTATTAATTATGTCAAACAAAATGAAATTGTATAACTCACCTCAGGGAATCTTAACAGATATTTCATTACATCGGGGCGAATCAGACCCACTTGATATCCGGCGACGATAAATGGTTTACATTTTCCTTGATGCAAGCCTGTAACAGAATATAATTTTATGCCTAGCCGACTATACAGTTGGCTTAAACGCAGCTTATTGGTTTACACACGCTTATATATCCTCTCGAACGGTCAAATCGCATAAAACTTAATGATATTATATTCCTGAGCCTTTAATCCGTGTATAATGAAGGGCATAGAAAATATATTAACCATACCTGATAGATAAAAACAGTTGAATTTTTGGGCCAGTTTGAGTAAATCAGAAATGTTGTTCTGAGCCGAAGAATACATATTTTTCATGTTACTATTCCATGCGAATGTCATACAAATTTTATACATCAATTACGTAGGCATACAAAATGCTGCGTTTATCGCCAAACAGAAAAGTGATCTTGATCTTGATGAAACAGAAAAATGAATACTTAGGGATATTCCGATACTAGTAAATACGAGTAGGTACCCGATACTTTTGATTCGATACCAAGTATTTATAGCATCGAATTAATCTTTCGATACTAACTCGTTATCGAAACAAAAGTACTTGGTATCAAATCGAATCAGCGTCATTGTTTAAAAAAAATAATTCCGAACGCATCATACAGAATAAGAGAGCAAAAGCCCTCTCGCTCGGTTCTTCTTCTTCTTTTTTGTTAATTGGCAATCAGCTATTAGTACAAGCCATTTTTGCCAGTGTCGAGTTATAATTTTCTTTTCAAATTATTAATTTCTTCATGTCAGTAATGGTCCGTCAGTAAGTCAAAGTGTCGCCTCCAACAGTGTAATGGCCACTGTCAGGGGTATCTACTGAGAATTTTGGTGGAAACAAAAAGGCGTGTATAGCAGTTTTATATCATATTCACTACACCTCAAGCAGTTCTGTCGCTATATATTACATAAAATGCCATCAAGATTATTTAACATAACACGTTAAAACACTAAGATATTGAATATAATACAAGAACTAGCGATGAGTGTAGAATAAACGAACCCGTTAATTCAAACGTCGACAAGCAATAAACGAATGGACGGTTCATCAACGATGAACGGACTATAGTTGAATTGGACGGATAGTAGAACGGCTAATTTGTAGTCTACATAATATTCATAGACTGTCAACGCGACGTCGACATGTGAACATAGTCGGATAATGCGTCGTCGACGGTGCCCAGTCTACGTCTACAGGGATCAACATACCCTATTATCAACTCATTGGCTGTAGATTTAAGGTTTAATTTTGTTTGCATGGACGTATCAACGACGCTCCGTTGAAATGACCGTTCATGCAAATAAAATTAAACCTTAAATTTAGAATTTATGAGTTGATAATAGTATTGGATGTCAGTGCGAAGAAGAGTTAAGTTTGCACTTGTAAAACAAAACTGTCTGTGCCGCTGATTTTGCGTTGAAAATAACACTAGGTATATTCGATTTGTTATTGACGTACCTCGCGTAACTTTTTTGGTTAAAAGATTGATTGAATGTTTACGAGTGTAAATAATAGTTTATTTTGTACATACATATATTTAATTATTGTGAATAGTGAAGATTTATAAAGACGTTTAGAACTTTCTTTCTGCTGTTTTAGTGAAGTAAGGTGCCTACTTAGTACGTATTAATATTAAGTAAACTTTTAAGTGCAGCTAAATATGTATAATGGCAGGACGAAATTCAAGTGAATTGTGGCATCACTTTGAAAAGAATGATTCTAGTGGAAAGGCGATTTGTAACCTATGCAAAGAAAAATTGGCGTATAAATCTACTACGGCAAATTTAAAAAGCCATTTATAACGTAAGCATATTGCTGTTTACGCAATTCGCTGTTTCGCAATTTCATTTAACTGGACTACATTAAACAACAAACATCGAAATAATCGTCGCGTCAACGAAGTACGAACGTCCATAAAGGAAATAATAGACCGTTTAAATTCATCAACTAGTCGATAAATTTAACTAGTCCATCGACTAGTCCACGGACGAAAATGGACGGTCTAGTTTCGTCTACGTTAAATGCGTCGACGACGCACCTCTAATAAGAACACCACATGACACTTCAGATTCCCGCCAAAAACTCCCTCTCGCTCGGTTACTCTTACTTGTATTTAGGGATGGTCGATGTTAGAAAAACATCGATGTTAACATCGATGTCAACATCGAAAGCCCAACACCAAACATCGATGTTAGGAAATCATCGATGTTACAGAAATATCGATATCGTCGAACATCGATGTTACGATATAAATTCTCGTGGCAACTTTTGATGAGCTTTTTCTTTTTTCTTTTAGGACATCTGTCCAATATTTTTGACATCGATGTTACGACGACGAAGTAAAATCTTCCAGGCAAATTTTGATGAACTTTTTTTTTTTAGTCGAAAGCCCAACACCGAACATCGATGTTAGGAAATCATCGATGTTACAGAAATATCGATATCGTCGAACATCGATGTTACGATATAAATTCTCGTGGCAACTTTTGATGAGCTTTTTCTTTTTTCTTTTAGGACATCTGTCCAATATTTTTGACATCGATGTTACGACGACGAAGTAAAATCTTCCAGGCAAATTTTGATGAACTTTTTTTTTTTAGGAAATTTCGTTCTGCCCATAGCAACATCAATGTTTTCCTTTCAACATCGATGTTAAAAACAGTTAACATCGATGTTACGATGTTTTGCCTATAGCAACATCGATGTTTTTCCTTTCAACATCGATGATCATCGAACATCGATGTTTATCGATCATCCCTACTTGTATTCATCAATCGCGTGGCAGCGTGGGTGACGCGTCGTGTCTCGCGCCAGGCGAGCGGAACTTGTCCGACATCAGCTGAGCGCGAGTCGAAAGCGAGAGAGCCGCTCGCCCGCCATTTAAGTTGTCATTGTCAACATAATTAATTGTCAAACTGTCCATACATACCAGATTTAATTTGAACATATAAGTGCTTACCTTATTTACGAGTAATTTTATTTATTGTGATCATCGGCTTCCTATTCCAATGTTATCATGGCACCGCCATAATCACTAATATGGACACATTTTACCAAAACAAATGAAACAATTGCAAAATGCAAACAATATTTTAAGTCTGTGAAGTATTGAGGCAATACGTCCAATTTATTCAAGCATTCTAAAGCTCATGGAATTACAGTGGATAAAGGCAAATTAGAGAAAAAGCAAATAAAGGGACTAATGAAAGGTAGGATCCTACACTTTTCTTTTTTGCAACTGCTTTCCTAAAATGTTAAATAAAAAAGTAGAGCAGAATCCTTTTTGTATAAAAAATAAGTTTTGTAGGTATCTAGCAGTGGCACTGTGACTATCTATATACCTACTGAAAATATATGATATGATTTGATGACGGACGATGAAATACATAATTCGTTTTTATGCATACAATTTATACAAAGGTTATGTGTTTGTTCTTCTTCTTCTTCTTTTTTCCACAACAAAAACACCACCACAACCATCAACATCAAAAATTTCAGAAGATCATGATGATGGTTCTAGTGTAACCACATTAACTAGTATGGACACGGAGACTCAAAATGAGCATTTTCTGAGCAGTTCAATAAAGGATGCGTTTGATCGGATTTCGTCTAATAAAAGTAAGGAAATAGATATTTAATTAAATATTAACAAAATAATATTAATACAGACAGTATTAGTATTATTGACAAAAACATATTTAATTTAATATTACATATATTAAAATAAGTTTTTTTCCAGCTGGTGGTACGAAGTATAACAGAATTGTTCAAGCATTGATATTTTTTATCTGTTAAGATATGCGTCCATTTAACATAGTTGAAGGTGAAGGCTTTTTACGACTTGTAAAAGAACTGGAACCTACTTTTAAGGTACCTAGTGCAAAGTATTTAAAGAAAAGAACTACCGAAAAGTACGAAGCTTGTGTTACTATTTGTAAGTCCAAATTATCCAAGATAGACAATTTCTCTTTAACGCTAGATATATATGGACAGAGACAATGAATGAAGTAGGATTCATGGGCATCACCATACATTTTGTAGAAAATGATAAAATGTGTATGTATTATCTTGCAACTCGTGCATTAAGTGAGCGACACACAGCTGATTACATATCGGAAAACCTGCTTGATATTTTGAATAAATGGGATATTCCACTTATCAAAATTCGTGCAGCTGTAACAGATAATGCCTGTTCAATGTTGGCTGCTATACGAATGTCTTTTGGCGAAAAAAAACATTTACCGTGTTTTGCGCATACTATAAATCTTGTAGTTTTAGGCACTAAAGTTACCCAGTGTTAAATCAGCTGTTATAAAAGTACGAGAAATTGTTAATTGGATAAAAAATAGTGTTGTACAATCGGATAAGCTACGAAAAATTCAAAAGCGTAATAATGTTTCGGAAGAATCAGTTTTAAAACTTGTTGCAGATGTGAGAACTAGATGGAACTCAACTTTTTTTATGTTAGAGCGGTTCCTCAAGTTAAGAATAGTAATAACAGAAATTGTAATTGAGAGTGTAGTGTGTAGGCTCCAAATTTGCCAAGTGCTGTGGAAATGGAAATCTTGAATGAGCTTACAGCTGTATTGAAGCCTTTTGAATACGTGACAAGAGAATCATCAGGCCAAAAGTATGTAACAATCTCCAAAATTATACTAATGCTTAATTGCTTAACTACAGAACTGAATAGTATCACTCCAAACTCTGCTATTGATAAAGAATGTAAGGATGTTTTATGGAGAGAGCTGAAAAGGCGATATGGGATGATTGAATTAAATGATCATGCAGCCATTGCTACACTTTTAGACCCAAGGGTTAATAACCTGCATTTCCAAGACCCCTCTGCATGCGGAAGGGCTATTCAAAAACTTAGAACTATGGTTGTCGGACAACTAAGTAGCCCAAGTGAGTCAGAAGATGGTCTCATCTACTGCACCACCTGAATATGATTTTTGGAAACATCATAAGGAGTTAGCACATGGACACAAGAAGAAAAAGAAATCTCATCAAGGAGATGAAGTTTCTCTTTATTTATCAAATCCGGTAGTTCTCTTAAAAGCAACCTGTTCAATGCACATTGAACATGCAACGCAGCAAATTCATAAGTAGAGCATGTCAACATACAAGTAGAGCATTTCAACATACAACAGCGCAGATTTGCAAGATTTGCACTGACATAATTAAAGACGCTGCGTTATACTTTACACTTACGACACACTAACACAAAATGGTATATGTGTGTATTAGCAATAAATAGTATATAAGGTGTAAATATTGTAAAATAAATCAGATTTGAATTTATTCATCTCTCAGTTACTACACTCTCACTGTGGCCAAGACACCCTTAGCCGTCAGTTCTGATCGGTCTTGTGAGTCTGCTTGACCGGCAGTGAGAATTACTAATCCTCCACCCAAACCTTCATCTCACTGTGGCCAAGACACCCTTAGCCGTCAGTTCTGATCGGTCTTGTGAGTCTGCTTGACCGGCAGTGAGAATCACCAATCCTCCACCCAAACATCCATCTCACATCTACCTGTCACCTTAGGTAGCGCGGTGCAGGTATCCCATCAGATAGGCTAGGAACTTAAGGGCTTTAGGTACATCAAACTATATAACCTTAGGTTCTTCTGTCAAACACGGCGTTAGTCCATAGCCCATACGACGCCGTACACAACCCATTTGTAGAATGAGATGACATGAAGTTTGTATTTACTTGCCAGTACAAGTATGCATAGCAATATTTAATTGTTGTTGCAACATCAGTTCCTAGCGAGTGCCTTTTTTCCAAAGCCGGGTGCAACAATGTCTCAAACAAGGAACAGATTGTCTCCAAAATACCTCGAACAATTATTGTTTTTGGGCAATCTTGATGTTAAAGAATTTTTTGTTTAAAGTAGATCACTTAACGTGACCCAAAACATTTATAATAAAAGATTTTTCCCTTCTCAATTCTGTTTTAATTATTGTCCTTCAACATTCATAGTTTTTACGTTAGTTACCTCAAAATAATAAAGTGCTAAAAGTATCGATACTTTAGGAGTATTTATTTAAGTAGTATCGAAAAAAGATTTAATTTGGGTACTATCGAAATAAGTAGGTATCGATACTTTGATGGTATCGGAACATCCCTATGAATACTACACATAACAAATTAATAACTTCTTCTTTTTTTTTGTCTTGGCAATCAGCTACAAATACGAGCCATTATTGCCAGTGTCGAGTTATATTTAACTTTTCAAGTTCTCAGTTTCTTCATGTCAGTAATGGTCTGTCAGTAAGTCAAAGCGTCGCTCTCAACAGTGTAATGGCCACTGTTAAGGGTATCTTCTAAGAATTTTGGTGGAAATACAAAGGTATGTATAGCAGTTTTATATCATATTCACTACACCTCAGCAGTTCTGTCGCTATATCTATACTAATATTATAAAGAGGTAAAATTTGTAAGTTTGTATGCAGGGGGTAATCTCTGGAACTCATAATCTAATTCTAATTTTATTTTAACTGGCAGAAAGCTACATTATTCCTGAGTGCTATAGGCTATAAATTGTTTCTATAACATGTATATTAACCGAGCTATCACAACTTTTGTCTGGCAAGTCGGAAAAAAATACCTCGTAAAACAGAATTATTTGCGTGCGCTGCCTAAACAGTTGCTTAAAATTAAAAAGAATGTATGGCTACCTGGTTCATCTTAATTATTTCTACAAAAAAGTCAGCGATACCATATCTCTATCTTTTATATTTTATCTTTTATACTTCTATTATTGCATTAAAAAATTTTTTTTTCGGCATTGTTACGTTTGGTTGATTATTTGAGCAACAAAATATTAATTCTTATGACAATAAATTATTTCAGTATCACAGGAACATCATACAGATAAGATTTGCCATTTACAGTATATCAATTGGTCATAAAGTTTCGGAGATAATATAAAATTACTAAAACGCAAAATGACCCTAGCATAACTTTCATTGTGCAGACGTTTTACCTATTTGCCCATAGATGGCGTTCTGCAATGACGTCATTTTTCTGAATCGCGGTGTTAAGACTTTCCGTGGATTGATGACCCTCTCGAATTATTATGCCCACGTTGTCGTTAGTTGGAGTTCTAAAAATTACATGTCAGTTGGTTATTGGTTTCGGTTGTTTCGTTCGCATGGTTGTTGTTGTTGATAGATACCTCATAATCGAAAATATCGTAATTTCGTTGTACGTTTGTTTTGTATGTTCGTAGTTTCGTACTTCGTTCTATCGTAATAATCGACACGAGTTATTCGATATTACGATTGTTTTGTTTTGTAAAGGCGGACGGTGTTCGAGTCGCTCTCCCTTTGTTCATAATTGTTTTCAAGTCTGTGCGTGGTTTGTTGAGAGCATGCCTAAAAGGAAATCTCAACTGTCTCGGCAGACAAGAGCCGATCGAGTACGCCGTACGGAAGAATCTGCCCCTGAAAATGAGCAACGCCTCTCGAGAAATAGAGAATATATTTCGCAAGCACGCGCTAGAGAATCTAGCTCCGAGCGCTCACAGCGCCTCGCAAGCCAAAATGTGAGGACGACGCGGGCCCGTGCTCGAGAAACTAGCGCTGAACGTGCGCACCGTCTATCTGAGTTAAGGCAGCATGTCTGTGAGACAAGGGATAGGGAGACTAGCACTGAGCGCTCGCAGCGCCTAGCAACAGAAAGACAGCGAGCAGCTACAGTCAGAGCGCGTAATCGGAATATAGCCCAAGGAAATAGATCAGCCTTCAATTACGATGCCAATATAGATTATGCTCAGCAAAACACTGTGAAAATAGGCGAAATGAATAAAACATGTCCTAAGTGTTTTGCAAATAAATGGAGCGATGAACCAAATGGTATGTGTTGTGCTGCAGGAAAAGTGGTTCTTCCTGATATCCAGGCACCACCACAACCAATAAAAGATCTATTACTGGGCAATCATCTATTATCTGCGCATTTTTTAAAAAACATACGAAAGTATAATACACTCTTCCAAATGACGTCATTCGGTGCTAAAGAAATTCGCGAAGGAAACTTTATGCCTACATTTAAAGTAGAAGGGCAAGTTTATCACTTAATTGGTAGTCTACTCCCTTCGCCAGGGCAAAGCCCGCAGTTTCTACAAATTTATTTCATTTCTGATGCCGACCAACTTTCGTTGCGGTCTAATATTGCTCCTAACCTAAATATCGATTTAATCAATGATTTACAGACGTCGTTAAATAGTCATAACATTTATATTCGCAGTTTCAAATACAATTTAGAACATAACTCTTCATCTGAAAACTTAAAATTAATCATTCACGCTGACCGCACTCCACAAAATCAACATCGTGGAAGATACAATTCACCTACAGCAAACGAAGTTGCAGTATTATTGGTGGACGAAGATAAGGGACCTAGAGATATAGTCCTTCATTGCAAAGATGGTCAACTGAAAAGAGTTTCTGAATTACACAGAGCTTACGATCCCTTACAATACCCTTTGATGTTTGTTAACGGTGAAGATGGTTATTATTTGACTATCCCTCTACAAAATTCAGCGCGAAATAAAACAGTTTCGTGTATGCAATTTTATATGTATAGATTGATGACCAGGGCCAACAGTTTTAATCCCCTTCATTATTATCGGGATTTGTTTAGTCAATACTGTGTTGACATGATGGCTAAAATGATAACAGAGAGACTAAGTTACATAAGTCGCAATCAACAACAACTGAGAGCTGATGACTATATCCATTTAAGAGACGCTATAAATCAGGATGCTAATGTCAACGCTGCAAATATTGGCCAACATGTCATCTTGCCTTCATCTTTCACCGGCTCTCCGCGTTACATGCATGAAAAAACCCAAGATGCAATGACGTATGTACGCAACTATGGAAGACCCGATTTATTTGTGACGTTCACTTGCAATCCGGAGTGGCCAGAAATTAAGAAAGAGCTATTTGCTGGCCAACGTTCTTTCGACCGTCATGACATTATTGCTAGGGTTTTTCATTTAAAGATGAAGAAAATGATCAAGTCGTTCACTAAAGACGAGGTATTCGGCAAAGTCAAATGCCATATGCTTAGTGTTGAATGGCAAAAACGCGGACTACCACACTGTCATATGCTGTTTTGGTTTGCACAAAAAATACAACCAGATGAAATAGACAGTATAATAGTTGCTGAACTACCAAACAAAGATGATGACCCAATATTATTCGATATTATCACCAAAAACATGATCCATGGACCTTGTGGGGAGCACAATTTATCATCACCGTGTATGAAGAACGGTATATGTTCAAAGAAATATCCTCGGCGATTCGTCACCGATACTCAGACAGGCGAGGATGGTTATCCTGTATATCGTCGTCGTAATGCTGAAAATGGTGGTCAAGTCGCAGTTGTAAACATCAGAGGGAGGCCGATTACAATAGATAACAGATGGATTGTACCATACTCTCCAATGTTGTGCAGGTCATTTAACGCCCACATTAACGTCGAATACTGCCATTCAGTTCAGGCTATAAAATATATATGTAAATATATAAATAAAGGTTCCGATCAAGCCACGTTCAGCGTTAGAAATCCGCATGATGAGGTGGAAAATTATTTAAATGGGCGATATATAAGTACATCGGAAGCCGTCTGGCGAATACTCGAATTTCCGATCCACGACCGACATCCCACGGTCGTGCATTTGGCCGTGCACTTAGAAAACGGGCAAAGGGTGTTTTTCACACCAGGAACTGCGCGACAAGTTGCCCAAAATCCGCGCAAAACCACTCTATTAGCGTTTTTTGAACTCTGCAATACCGACGAATTTGCAAAAACGCTGTTGTACCACGAAGTTCCACACTATTATACGTGGGCTAATAACAAATTTTCAAGACGAAGGCGCGGTCAAGACGTCGATGGGCATCCAGAAATAAAAAGAGATGAAGCTTTGGGAAGAGTGTACGGTGTACATCCGTCACAATCAGAATGCTTTTATCTAAGAATTTTATTGCACCACGTACGCGGTCCCACATCATTCAAAGATTTGAAAACTATAAATGGAGTGGTCAAGGAGACGTATCAAGCGGCTTGCCGGGACAGAGGTTTGCTGGAAAATGATGATCACTGGGAGAAGACATTAAGAGAAGCTTCGATGTCGGAATGTTCATTGAAACTTAGGGAGTTATTTGTGGTGATACTGCTATTTTGTCAGCCATCTGAACCGTTAAAACTATGGGATATCTTCAAGGACAATTTTTGTGAAGATATCAGACATAGAAATCGACAACAAAATCAGGACTTTACCATGCCTTTTAATGATGTTATGTACAATGAAGGTTTAATACAAATTGAAAACAAACTTTTAGCATTGAATGATAAAACATTGAGTGACTTTGGATTACCGTCTCCAGTTCGCCCTGTAAATGATGCAATAGATACAATGTTGGTACATCCGCACAACATCAGTGAATTAGCTACTTTTGTAAATGAAAATTTGCCTAAATTAGTCACAGACCAAAAACAGGCTTTTGATGAAATTATTGATAGCGTAACGAATAATAAAGGAAAAATTTTTTTTTTAGACGCCCCAGGAGGCACAGGGAAAACATTCCTCGCTAATTTAATATTAGCACATGTTAGGCAATCCGGAAAAATAGCTTTGGCAGTGGCTTCTTCTGGGATTGCGGCTACTTTATTGAGTGACGGTAAAACTGCTCACTCTACCTTCAAACTCCCATTGACAGTTTCATTGGAGCAACAGTCGGTATGTTCGATACGCAAAAATGGGCCCATTGGTCAATTGTTACAGAATACGTCGTTGATAATGTGGGACGAATGTACCATGAGTCATAGAGCTCATGTTGAAGCAGTGGATCGAACACTTAAGGACTTGAGAAACTCAGTCGCTGTCATGGGTGGTGTCACTTTTGTGTTTGCAGGTGACTTTCGTCAGACACTTCCCGTCGTCACAAGAGGTACACGTGCGGATATCATAAAGGCATGTCTAAAATCATCGCCCCTATGGAGTATAGTCCAAACTTTGAATTTACGTACGAACATGAGAGTCCACGTTATTGGAAATATGGATAACGATTTTCCACAACAGCTGCTCAAAATTGGAGAAGGGTCTTTTTCTTCTCGAACCTTGGACTCTAACTCTGCGGAAATCGTTATAAATGAGACTCTGGGTCGTATAGTTCACAGTCTACAGCATCTTATAGATGCAGTATATCCTGACCTCGAATATTTACTAGATAGAGACATTCATTGGCATTGTTCAAGGGCTATCGTCTCACCAAGGAACGATACAGTCAATGAAATCAATAATCTAATTTTACAAAAAGTTCCCGGCCATGGTAAAATCTACAAGTCAATTGATACAGTGTGTAATATCGAGGATGCAGTCCACTATCCGCAGGAATTTTTAAATTCCCTTAAACCATCTGGTCTGCCACCTCACGAACTGCTGTTGAAATCCGGGACACCTATCATGCTTTTAAGAAATTTAAGCCCACCTAACCTGTGCAATGGCACAAGGCTACTAATAAAAGATTTAAAAGACAACCTAATTGTGGCGACCATTCTCATCGGCCCAGGAGCTGGCCAGTTGGCGCACATCCCAAGAATTCCAATGATTCCGACGGACCTACCCATACCGTTTAAACGACTCCAGTTTCCAATAAAAACATCATTTGCCCTGACTATTAATAAGTCCCAGGGACAAACATTCTCTTTGGTTGGCATTGACCTACGAAAAGAATGTTTTTCCCATGGGCAATTATATGTTGGTCTATCAAGAGTGGGATCATCCGAAAGGCAGATTATTCTGTTACCGGAAAATAAAACAACCTCAAACATTGTATATAGAGAAGCTTTAAATTAAATAGATACCTAACTTAAACAAATAAATAAAATAAGTAAAAGGCAACTAAGGGTTAAGTTACCTTGAGCAGAAAATAGAACTTCGGTAATCTTTTAAGTTACTGATCTGATTCCAAAAAATATTTTACTAATAAAATTAAATACAGTAATATCAATCGAGTGTAATCTTATGTTAAAACAAGAAATTTTCCGCGGACGAAGTCGCGGGCAGAAGCTATCTTCAATATGGAAGAAACTTGCGTCTTATAGTGAGAGATCAAATAGATATTTATGAAGAAAGTACCATCGATTGGTTAGCCCACTCCAAGATGGCGTTAGCTCGTTTCCAAAATGGCGTTAGCTCGTTTCCAAAATGGTGTTAAGCCTTTTGACATATCTTGATTATTAAGTATTGTTACAGTTTATACCTATATGTTCAAAATCTGTATAAGATTTTTCTACGCTAATGCTGTCTAACATTCAACTATTGCAAGCCAGCTGCCAATCAGTATGACATGCATGTAAAATATATTTTAATAATATATTAACATTGACATAACGTTACATCTGTAATTGACGGTTTTATTAAAATTAGATGCTTGAAATATAATAAAAGTTAATTAAAAATATACCTCTTAGCTTTGTAAAAAAACTAAAAACCCGCCGTCGCTTCGCTTTGGTTACAGTCGCCTTATCCGCGTAGTGCCCGTTCCCGTTGGAATACCGGGATAAAATATAGCCTATATACTACTCAGGGATAATGTAGCTTTCCAATGGTGAAAGATTTTTTTAAATTGGCGCAGTAGTTTTTGAGTTTATTCATTATAAACACATACACACACAAATACAATTTTTTCCTCTTTATAACATTAGTGTAGACCAGACATAGGATGTGTCGTAAAGACGCACTATAAAAGTGAAACCTTGCTATTACAGAAAAATATTTTGATAATTTTTCAATCACTTTTGCATAGCATAAATTGAGCTTATGTTTAATTTCATCATCATCTCAGCCCATATACGTCCCACTGTTGGGCTCGGGCCTCCTCCATAATGGAAGGGTCATTGACCTACTATACCACGCTGGTCAGACGTGTTGGTATAGAGTTTTATTTCGAGTTTTCCTTCTCTCGCATAGATGTTATATGTGTTTTATATCCCTTAGTCGTCTCGTACGATCACCCACGAGCAAGTTAGGGGGTGGTGAATTGTATTCTTACTCCGTCACCACACGGAAGATGTTTAATTTATTTACATAAAATTATGAAAACGAGTAGATTGTATATTTCATTCTTCTCCAAGGTTATATGGCAAGTGAGCCACAATTCACGGCCACTCTTTTTCGTCACACAAAAACTTTTGCGAATCAAAATTTCAAAGTTCTCTCTTAAAACGTTTCAGTTCCTACTACAAGATTGTAGGATCAAGTGTTTGAAGTGAAAATTATTAATAATTTCTGTAGAATCATTGTTAAATATTGTAAAGGTATATTATAAAGGTGGAGGGCCGTAAAAAGTTTCAATTCAAAAAATACTTATATTATTTTATAGTAGTTTTTCTGTGTGGTGACAGACTAAAAATATAATTAAGAGCCGACTAAGGGATATGTATATAACATTTGTGCATCTGTTTGCCGTGTAGTGACGGAGTAAGAATACAAATCACCACTGCCTATCATGCCTGTAGATGTCGTAAAAGACGATTAAGGGATATAATACGCTTATAAAATCTATGCAAGAGATGGAAAACTCGAAGTAAAACCCTGTAGCAACCTGTCTGACCAACATGGTATAGTAAGGTCAATTTCGTTCTTATTGTGGAGGAGGCTCGAGCCCAACAGTGGGACGAATATGAGCTGAAATGATGATGATGATGATGATCTGTGCAAAGAAAGGAAAACTCGAAAAAAAACCCTATTAAAACACGAACCAGCGTTGTTTCATCAACATCATCATCACAGCTCATATTCGTCCCACTGCTGGGCTCGTGGCTTCTCCATAATGGGAGAGAAATTGACCTACTATGACGGTACTTCGAGCAATCAAAAACACGAAGCCAAAAATACTACATGCGCGCAGGCGATTACACACATACGCACGCACACCACTATACAAATTATGAAATCAAATTTTGTTTTTATTAACATAAATCGTCGAAATACTTTTAAAATTAATGTTAAAAAAACTTTTTATGTTTTTCAAATGTGTTGTGACACCATTTCAATGCACAAACCGTCATAATTACCTATTTATTTATTAATAGTTGCATATTTACGTGCAGTACAGTGACCTTATACACTACGGAACGGTTCCGGTGTAAGCTCCATTAGGCTCGAATTCAAATGCTTCATTTTTTGTGTGCGGACTTACCTTCCTCCTACCTAATACATTATTATTCTAAGCTTTTAAATTACTTCAAAATGTCATCAAACAGCTTTGTTTCCTTAAAGCAATCTGTGTCAAGATTGCACTTGTCCTTTTTATATGCGGTCTTCAACAATCTTTATAACGATTATATAACGTCTATTATTGTTTAATATATAAGTATATAGTAACTTTGTTATTATGAAAGGATGAGTCTTAAGTAAAAACATAATTTCAAAATACCATTTAGCTTTGGATACACGTAAATAGGTTGCACGTGTTTTGATTTTAGAATCTTTTTAAATATTTACCTAGAATTCGCAATTTAAAAAAAAAATTCTCATTTTTATTTTTCACATATACTTTTTTACATAAGTATTTTAATGTCATTCTATTTTTTGTAAACTTTTTTTCATATCTCGATCCACTTGGATATTTGTTTCTTTACTGATTTTTTAATTACCTACATATAGTTTATAAATCTATGTTACTTAAATTATAGGTTAATTGAGTGGATAGCCACTACCTATATACGTAAATTAAGTGATAGTCACTTACCAGCACACCAGCGATATAATATTATGATGCTACACTGACCAAGACTTATTGTTGATTCTAGTAGTCCATTTAAACACTAACTTAAATCTAGCCCTCTTGTTGAATGCTATATATCTAGATAATGGAAAAACAAATCTCTTCGTGGACAAAGTCTCTTAATGGATATTGTAATAATACGCAGGTATATTAAGCAGTTAATGATAGAGAATTACAGGATTTATTATCTATACCAATAAATAAAATTGGAGTGTCTGTTTGTAATGTCAAAATAATAGGCTTTTTTCATGCTCACACGGTTATTTGCACGACACCTATGCCTAAAATAGCAATTAAAAAAATTTTGTCTGTCTGTCTGTCTGTTTGTTCCGGGTAATCTTCAAAACGGCTGGACCGATTTCAGAAATTCTTTCACCAATGGAAAGCTATAATATCAGGGCGTAAACTAGGCTATATTTTATCCCGGTATTCCCACGGGAACGGGAACTACGCGAGTAAAACGACTATAACCTATAACCGAAGCGAAGCGAGGGCTGGTTGCTATATTACATAAAATGCCATCAAGATTATTTAACATAACACGTTAAAACACTAAGATATTGAATATAATACAGGAACACCACATGACACTTCAGATTCCCGCCAAAACAACTCGATTAATAACTTCCATCTAAGCAATAGGGCTGTTGATAATATATCAAAATATCGATATTATTATTTAAAAATATCGATACTTATCAATGATATTTTTTGGACGATATATAGACAGTTCGATACTTAAAAAATAAGTATTGAACGTCGATATTTATTTGGATAAATTTAGTGTTTTATCATTTTTTGTAAAATATGCATTCTACAAAATCACCGTAAATTTGATCTACTGTAAAAATGGTGGCATGAAATTGACGATAAGTTAAGAGCGTTTTCGGTAATAAGCGGCCGTAAACCCAAAAATGTGGTTTTTTGAGGACTGGTTACTCGTTCATGATAATAGCTTACTAAAAATTTATATAACCACTACATTAAACACATCTTTATATTGTGTTTGTATAGAATTATAACTCAATATTGTAACTATTTTATTAAAAGGCAATATTTTGAACTTAAGTTCATGAGATTTTACGAAAACGCTGAGTTTTGAAGCTCAGGTACGAATAAACCATAAGTCATGGCAGCTCGAAAAAAATTGTAGATGTGAGGAAAATTACTGTTCTTGTGTATGTACAAAATGAAATTCAAGATTTCTTCCTTTTAAAACTAAAAAAAAAAATATTTCCTTAAGATTAATTTGACGAAAATGGCTCCTGTAAAACATTTAATTTTGTGAATAATACTAACCTTGGAACATTTAAAAAAATATCCACTATTTGTTCGACTATTGTAGAAGCAGTAAAAAAAAAACCAAATTGAAATACGAATAGTCACCCTCGTAATTAAATTTTAAATATTACTATAAATTGAACGGCATAATTGTTCATAAGCCATCCATCCGACGTCCTCGTCACGTCCTCGATGAAGAGGACGACAATATCACACTCGCTCAACAAAGAGCCTACACGGCCCGCGAGGCCTTAACAAATAAATATCCGCGGTTCCGCCCTCGCCGTCGAGGTGCGAAACCGCGCCGCGCAAAAGGCACGACTAAAACCTGGGCACGCCCACTTTACCTCCAGCGACGCCCCAAGCCGAGGTCCGTTCCCCTCAGGGGGAGCCCTTGGGCGATGTCGCTTAGCATACTTTTCTCCGGGTTGAGAGCCCTCAGCGCTCACCCATAAACCGCGTCAAGCTGTCAAGGCCATCTGCGGCCAACAGCTGTACACACACAAAAAAAAAAAATAGTTCATAAGCCAGTCGCGCATTGGCGCTCAACGGAGCAGGGTTATGTTGCTCTGGTTCTCGCCGGCCAGTGCAAAAACCGACAATACGAACTTGAGCGTATACTGCGACTGATCGGTTTTGATTCGTAAGTATTTATTACTACCTAATTCTGTTAATTACTTTCATGCGATCTCTATTAAGAATAATATAGAATCTTTTTACGTTTTAGGTGATGGGTCGAAAAAGCAGATTGTATCTTGGGAACAAAATCGGTTACAAGGCAAGGAAAAAGAGAACACACGACAAAACTGTAAGGTACTTAAAGTTTCAAAAGAGTAAACGAAAAGAAAAGTGAGCCGTCACTCAGGACGCCTGGCAGATGTGAAACATCAAAATTGTTTTGAAGACGTTACCGCAAAGCATGGCGTTAACGCCGCTTTTAATGCCACGCGACGATCAGGTTCACCCTCGCCTATAGATGTTTCACATCAAAAATCCGAACGGAACATTTATACAGCCTCATCTTCTGAAGATTATCAGCTAACTCAAATTTAATGTTTAATAATTACTAACCATACACAATATAATTTTTTCATAGAGAATCATTTCTTCTTGTACTAGCAATAAATATGTAGTAAAATGTAGGTCAAAATTTAATAACTAATTTCTGTAATGGGTAGATTTAAATCTCTGACTGGACTTGTTAGACATCCATGGCCATGGTGACTAGGGCCATACTCGACTACTGCACGGCAGCCACGGATGCAGCGTGCCTCTTGGCTGGAACTCCCTGGTGGGACCTGCAGGCGGAGGTACTCGCCGAGCTTTACCGCTGAGTATCAGAGACGCGAGCCACATATAGTCTCAATCAAGGTGATTGCCGCCTGGCGGGTCGACGCCCGCCGAGACGCCATTGCTCGTTGGGCAGTCGGACTGGAGAAGCCTCAGTACGGTATCAGGACCGTCGAGTCCTTCCAGCTGGTGCTGATGGGGTGGTTGGGTCGGCAGCACGGGGTACTTTCCTTCCGACTGGTGCAGGTATTGATAGGTCACGATAGCCAAGTACCTGCGCAAGCTCGTTAGGAGGGAGAGCACACTATCCTGCCACCACTGCTATTGCGACGTGAGCACGGCGCAGCACACGCTCGAGGTGTGTGCCTCGTGGGCAGAGCAGCGCCGTGAACTCGTTGCAATCATCGGTGCCGACCGGACGCTGCCAACCATCACTAGGGAGATGCTCAGCAGCGTCAGGAATTGGGACGCGGTCACTGCCTTCTGTGAGGCTGTCATCTCACGAAAGGAGGCGGCGGCTCGTGTGTGATCGATCTTTGGTGACACGTTCCGCCACCGGCGACTCGGGCGGCGCAGGTGCGAGTATCCGCGCCTGATGCCGCCTTAGGCGAGTCCGCGGGTGACCAGACCGGAGACTTTAGTGCGTCACCCGCAGAGAGCCTGACCGCGTGACGTCGACCGACGTCCCGGGATAGGGACGTCGAGAGGTGAGGGAGGGAAATAATTTATAATTTTGCGTAAAATTATAAAAAAAAAAACAAATTATTTTTCTAAATTATTACACAATAATGTGATAATTAAAAATATAATAAGTTGTCGAGTCTCGAACCCGAGACCAGAGTTCCCGCCGGCGAGCACGTTACCACGAGACCACCGCTTGTTGGCGATTCGACTGCGAATTTTAGTACATAAATTAGTACATACTAGTACATAAATTACCCATCCAACTTTGAACCTTAAAATCTTTTTAACGAGGGCCCAGTTGACCCTAATATCTGGTAGTTGTGATACCCTCGGGCCCCCTCTACCACCCCACCAAAAATCATGGAAATCCCCGACCCACGCGTCTGAGGCTCTCCTTGTAAGTTATACTCTGTGCCTATATTTTACTATTTCCTATTCATATTCATTTATGTATAAAATGTTTACTAGGTATTTCAGTACTTACGAGGTACATTTTAGGCATGAATATTAATATTTTTATATTTATAATATATTGCGATTCAGTTGCAATAAAACTGGCACGTAAAGAATGAAAATATATTTGACACAAAATGAAATTGTAAACATGTCGCTCGTTCAAATTTAATTCGTTGGTTTTGTTGACATCTCTCACAGAGATCAAGCTATATTTTATGGACTATAACAACCGTGTAAAATTTATATGGTTGTTAGGTTTTCTTAAATTTTCTAATGTTCTGCTCAACTTTCTTATTTTTTTCTTTCGTAAGAATCTTCTCCTGACAATAATAAAGACAACGACAAAAAATTAGCGAAATCGTTGCATCCGTTCATGCGTGATGCGATGACCAATGGAAAAACAGATTCATTTTATATATATAGTAATATATACATTGTTGCCGTGTTCTAAAGGGTCCATAATTGTTACAAAACCTTAGTCATTAAGATTATACATTAAAAACTCGAAATTAAACCCTATATAACCAGTATATATGCTATACTCGTTCCAACCATTTATTTTACTTTTGGCAGGTCGAATTCTGATCAATTAGTGTTGTACCAATGTATTACGGATACTATGTTTTGTAATAATCGATTTTAGTCAGGAAGAACTTTTAATCGATTTAACACGGATATTTTATTTTTGCTTAAATACATATTTCATATTATTTAAAAACTTCACTTCTGTAAATATATTTGTTATTTGGGCACATTAATTTTTGCATACCCACTAATTCAGTCCTCCCAAAATATTTTACTTTGTACTTTGCAAAATAAAAAATAACTACTTTATGAAGCATTTTTCCATTAAGCGGGGTCCGCTGCTCCAAACTTTACTTAGAGACAATGGCGCCCTCGTCTGCGGTAGTAAATCACTAATTTTCTCATCCAGCCTACCCCTTTTTTTTAAGCCGAATTGGCAACACTGAACGGCGCGCCGGCGACGCCATTTTGTTGTGTTGTCTGTCACTCGCAACAAGACTCCCGTGCTAGTCACATTTCTGTTCGCTGAGTGCTCTTTCATATTTTTCATACGCTGTGTTGAGTATTTATATTCCACCGTATTGATTTCATTGTTCTTACTTTGATTGAGTTGAGCGTATCGTTCCTCCCAGTAAGATTTTACTTGCAAAATGCCGAAAGGTATGGTGCTTAAAGGACAATCCAGAGAGTTAGTGCTGCGGCTTCGTGAATTTTTTGAAAAGGAAAGCCGCAATGGCGGATTCCTTATACCAGTAACCCAAGTTAGAGACCGTGTTGCAGCAGCATTAGGTATTAGTGCTCCAACGGTGGCGAAAATCATTAAAGAAGCCTATGGTAGTAGTGGTATTGAACAGAACAAGCTATCTACGCCTAAGAAAAAACGTCAGCCCCGTAAAGTGACAGCAATTGACAGTTTTGATACTGATGCTATTCGTCTTCATATATACAATTATTACACAAGCAAAGAGATTCCTACTTTGAAAAAATTAGTAGCGTCTCTACGAAATTGTGGCTTGTTTCGTGGTCAAAAATCTTCTTTGTCAAAGGTGCTGCACCAAATCGGGTTCTTGTATAAGAAATCCGACAAAGGAAAAATTTTAATGGAACGTCGTGATATAGCCTTGTCTCGCTGTGAATTTTTAAGACAAGCGAAGAAAATAGAAGACTGGTCGAATGTCATTTTCACAGATGAAACTTGGCTCAATGCCAATCATTCCATACCAAAAGGTTGGACTGACGATACTGCTGCTTCTACTTCTGCAGTGCCAATGGGGAAAGGTGAACGCCTCATCATTTGCCATGCGGGAACTACAAAGGGATTTGTACCAGACGCTCTATTAGCGTTCAAATAAAAAAAAACAGGAGACTATCATGAGGAGATGAATGCGGACGTGTATGAAAAGTGGTTCAGAGAAATGCTTACATCACTTGAAGAGCCATCAACAATATTTATTGATAATGCACCCTATCACTCTCGCCAAATTAATAAAATGCCAACACAGGCCAACAAAAAACACGAGATTATAAACTGGCTTCGTGATAATGGGGAAGATGTGGACGAATCCCTACTAAAAGTAGAATTACTTAAAATATTAAAAAGTAAAAAGCAGCCAAAACGATATGTCATCGACGAAATGGCAGCAGAATATGGGCATGTTATAATCAGAATTCCTCCGTACCACTGTTAATATAATCCAATTGAAATGATCTGGGCACAAGTCAAAGGACACGCCGCAAGAAACAATACAACTCCTCCTTTCACAGCAAATAAAATGCTTGAACTTTTAAAAAACGCATGTGCTAGTGTGACGCCTGAAAACTGGGCGAGTGTCGTCAACAAGACAAAAAATATAATATTCTCTGATTGGGATCGGGAAATTGAATTTGACAACATACCTACACAAGAGTTAATAATAAACACTGCAGATGATTCAAGCGACGATTCGAGTTCGTATGAAGAATCCGACGATTCGTTATAATAAAATAATATTAAAATATTTTGGTTGTTTTATTTCATGTTATAAGTATAATGAGAAGATTTTTATATCTCCCTGATACAATTTTAACGTGTTGTCTATTACAACAATTCAAAACTCAGTTGTCAGCTGACTTAACTGCAAATAAGTGTAATCGATTATTTGCGATTCTTTAGTTTGCACCGAATACTTTTGATCCTGTCACTAGATGCGATAGAACGTAACTTATTTTATAACGGAAATGAATTATCACTTAAATTTTATGAATAGAGCTATTTACGGCATATTAATGTATTTAGTGGGTAATAATTAAGATATATAAATATTATTGGGCAGTTTATATATTTCTCTGTTCACTCGTTTCAAAGTTAATAATTGCGTATAATGAAACAGTTACGTCCTAAAGCATGTGTCAAAAGTAAAATAAATGGTTGGAACGAGTATAGTTAAGTTTAGTGTAGTGCATTAGTGTGCGTCGATATCGGAACGTAGCAAATTGCCTACATGCGAGAAGTGCTGATTACCGATAACCCTCTTAACATCTACATCTAGAATTTTCTAAAAAAAAAAAGCTCATCACGGAAACCTTGCAATGAACGCGAAACTAAAATGTGGTCATGCGCAAAATTATCGAAATATCGATATTTTTTTCGATATATCGAACCCCGATATTGATATATTTAGAAATATCGAAAAAACTATATTTTTAAAAATATCAACAGCCCTACTAAGCAGATATACATCTATAGCGCTTCTGTATTTTTAAATGGAATTTCATGACATGGTTACAGAGTCTTTTGTGCCAAGTCTTTATTCAGTTAATAAATTTACCCGTTGGTCTTTATATTAATCTAACCAATTTTTTTTTTCATATATTAACCAAAAAAGAGGTCAGCCTGGGAATATAAGCTATTGTTTTTCATTCCCAGCTGCTGTAACCACGTATAAACGGAAGCGCGGGAATCTTTGAGTTTGGCGGTCGTGAGTTTTTTGTAAATTTTGATTTACTGTTGTTTTCTGGTGGTTTTGTGAAATATTATTGTACATATAGTTCATTTAATTGTATATTCTTTATTTCTGTAGTTAGTGCTCATCTTATATGTGATTTGGGTAAGTCTTTTTTCTTAATATGGATCCCCCGGATGATCCGGGGGGCACCGCACCCGACGTTGGATACAATGTAACATTGACCAATGTTGCAAACACAGATAGTATGGATACCGACTGTTCCAGCATCGGTGGTATTAAACGTAAAAGGCCATCTCGTCAGCATATTTGCAAGCACTGTATCAAGCGACGACGCAAATACGGTACTAGCAAGTTAAAAGATATTGATTGTGAATGCATGACTGAATCACAGTGCCAACAAAATGTTGGTAACATAGAAAATACACCAAACCAACTGGAGAGTAATAGTAAGCCAAAATCTAACTCATCCCCATCAGTTGCAATTGCAAGGTTGTCATATGAACCCTCTGATATTTCACCATTTATTGTTCATGTACAGAAGAAAGTATTATGTCCTGATGATAATATATCTTTGCATCCAGTTACATTTGGTCGTTGTTTAAAAAATAATTCTTTTAAAAATATTATTAATGGCAGCCTTAAACGGATAGGTAGAAATAGAATTTCTATTGCATTTCAACATTACAGTGATGCTAATAATTTCTTAAAATCACCACTACTTGATAAGGATAATTACAAAGCATTCATTCCATCATTCTTAGTGACACGCATGGGTATTGTTAGAGGTATCCCTACTGATTATACAGAGGATGATATCATTAATAACATCAACCTTCCTTATGGTTGTGGCAACATACTCAAAGTTAGGAGATTAAAAAGAAAAATTTCAGTCAATAATGTCACAGAACTGAAGCCTACCGAATCAGTAGTTGTAACTTTTGATGGTCAAACTTTGCCAAAATATATATACATGTGCTACAATGCTTTGCCTGTAGAACTATACATTTATCCCACAATACAATGCTTTAATTGCTGTCGTTTTGGCCATGTAAAAATTCAGTGCAGATCTCGTCCAAGATGTTACAAATGTGGTTTAGACCACATTGGTGACACATGTAATACGGAGGAAGAGGATATTCGATGTGTTCTATGTAAAGGTCATCATATGGCAACAAGTAACAAATGTCTGGAATATCAAAGACAAAAATCAATTAAAGAAACTATGGCTAAGAGTTGTTTATCTTACTCCGAAGCCTCTAAACAGCATGCCCCAATATCCAAAATTTCATATGCAGATGCTTTATTGACTTCTAATATTTTGCCTAAGTCATCTAACACTCCTTCTATTCTCTCTTTATCTCAACCAGTTACTTCTTCATATAAAAAAACTGTTATAAACAAACCTAAACCAAAAGTTAAAACTACTGGCGGTTATGATATTGGGGCACATAAAGCTCTTATTAGAGATTATGATATGACGACTTTCACAAATGGATGCACTCTTAAACCGTTAAACGAAGAATTATCCAATGCCTCCATCAAGGAATTGATTATAATGTTACTTAATACTCTCTCTCAGTCAAAATTTATTCAACCGTCCAACGCTGCCCTTATAAATAATGATATCTCTCAATCTCACTTTCTAAACGATAATGGACAGTACAAACATTCTGATTCAGTGGAATTGTCGCAGCATCATACCTAAGAAATCTGATTTAATTTATCTGATTAATAAATATAATCCATTTATATTAGCTATTCAGGAGACTTGGCTTAAACCAGATTTCAATTTTAGGTTATCTGGCTATGCCTGTTTTCGTGAGGACCGCTTTGATGGGTATGGTGGTGTTGCCCTGCTCATTAAACATAACATGAATTTTTCACATTTTCCCATTGTTTCACATAGCAATGATTTTTCTATAATTGCTGCTATTGTAAATAATATTTGTTTTGTTTCAATTTATATTCCTCGCCCATCGTCTGTTATATTTAATGAAATTAATAATATTTTGTCCAATATACCTAAACCCATTGTTATACTTGGGGATTTCAATTGTCAACATCATTCTTGGGGTAGTACATCGAATTATTTTGGTAATTTGATTTTAGATTTATTAGATAGACATAATCTTTGTTTAATTAATTCGGGATGTAGTACTCGTCGGTCTGCGCCTCATGAAGGTATTAGTGCTCCCGACTTATCTATCTGCTCGAGTAATTTGGCTTCACAGATATCCTGGAGGTGTCTTCCTTATTCATACGGTAGTGATCATTATCCGATTATTGTCTCTTTCCCTTCCATTAAAACTTCACGCTCAATCCCCCGCTCTCCTCGCCTTAGATATAAATTAGCCGATGCCGATTGGAATACTTTTAAAAAATCTTTAGACAAAGAAATATTGCAGTTTCCAGAGTTAACGTCAGCCGACATATCTGAATGTGCGGAAACTCTTTCTAAGGCAATTATTAAAACTGCTAACGATACTTTCCCTATCAAAAATGGAGCTTTAGGTATTATTCCGTCTCCACCGTGGTGGGATAAAGATTGTTCAGACGCGATTAAAAGACGCAAGCAAGCAGAAGCAAAGTACTCCCAATTTTCTTCAAATGAAAACTTTAAAAATTTATCCAGTGTCATTACGGAAACCCGTAAATTATTTAAAAAGAAAAAATTTCAAAGCTGGCAATCATTTTGCTCATCAATCTCGCCTGATATCTCATCAACTGTAGTCTGGCAAAATATCAGAAAATTTAGATCTGCTTTCAAAGAATCTTCTCCAACATCACTGCCTACCGACTTGCAAACGCAATTTTTAAATAAATTAGCTCCTCCGTTTGTCCCTGAAAAAGTTATGCTTCCATGTTTTGTTGAAATTTCAAATAATCTGTCAGGTTTAAATGCCCCTTTCTCAATTACTGAACTTAAGGGTGTATTAGCTAAGGTAAAAGATTCTGCACCTGGTATAGATGGTATTCCGTATTCTCTTGTCTCACATGCTACAGATAAAATTCTTTTTTATTACCTTAACATGATAAATACTATTATGATAACAGGCAAGATACCTCCTTCGTGGAAATCTCAACTAGTGTTACCAATATTGAAGCCTGGTAAAAGTTCATCTTCCGTGTTATCATACCGCCCTATAGCGCTCTCTTCCGTTCTCATGAAAATTACTGAACATCTGGTAAAAAACCGTCTAGAATGGTATACTGAGAATAATAATTTATTATGTGAAAGTCAATTTGGATTTAGGCGAGGGAGAGGTACCATAGATAGTATGAGTATTTTTGTAACCGATATTCATTTAGCCTTTTCAATCAATGAGTCTGTAGTAGCCACTTTTATAGATATTGCTTCTGCTTATGATAACGTTATTTTGTCCATTTTATACAAAAAACTAATATTATTAAATATACCCATTATTCTTACGAATTTTATTATGAATTCTTTATTAGATCGTCATATTTATTTAGAAGGTTTTTTAAATGAATATAGAGTGGTAAATAAGGGGCTCCCACAAGGATCCGTACTGAGCCCTATTCTTTATAATATTTATACTTATGATTTAAAATCTAGCCTGGATTTGAATGTTAGAGTACTTCAATATGCAGACGACTTACTGTTATATCATTCGCATCAATCTATTGATCAATCTTGTCACTGCTTGTCATCTTCCCTTAAGAATCTAAAATGTTGGATGGATGCCAATGGCTTAGAAATTTCCCCTGATAAAAGTACTGCCGTGTTATTTACAAGGTCGAGGCTTCCTCCACCTATTAACATTTATTATAATGGTAATCTAATTAGTTCCCAAAATAGTATAAAATTTTTAGGAATTATTTTAGATACGAAACTTTCTGGTATTGCTCATTGCGACTACATTGTGGCAAAATGTGAAAAATCTCTCAACATTCTAAGATGCCTATGTGGTGTCTGGTGGGGTGCTCACCCTTACTCGTTGAAGCTACTTTACAATGCACTCATTCGAAGTATTCTTGATTATGGTACATTTTTATTATTGCCTAATGTTAATACTTTAAAGAGATTGGATAGGATTCAATCCAAAGCTTTAAGAATTATATCTGGTGCTATGATGTCTTCCCCAAATAACGCCTTACAGGTTGAATTAGTGGACCCTCCTTTGCATTTACGTCGTCAATATATATGCGATAAATTTTTATTACGATGTTTCCAATTTTCTAAACACCCATTACGTTTGAAACTTGAAAAACTTCAATATCAGATCACTTCTTCAGGATTTTGGGCTCATAAACCACCTCCTTATCTCATTAAAAGCTATCAGAAAATTAATTCTCTTGGAGCGCCATTTTATCATTCTCCATCGTATTCGCTCTTTTGTGCACCTTTTGAATCCTTAGCCATAGTTCCCGATATTCGTCTTAATTTAGGTATAATAAAATCTGATGCCTTAGCACCGCTTTCTTTTAAATACTCCGTTAATACTTACTGGAAGAACTGGCACTATATTTTTACAGATGCTTCTAAATCTGGGAGAATAGGATGTGTCGGCGTAGGGGTTTATCATTCAAATTATAATATTGTTCAAAAAATTAAATTACCGCCAGAATCCTCAGTTTTTACAGGCGAGTGTTTCGGATTATTAAAAGCAGTTGAATATATATTACTTATGAAACTTCAAAGTGCTGTAGTATTCTCTGATGCTAGGAGTGCTCTACATGCCTTAGAATGTTTTCCTTTCTCGCGTAGAATTATCTCTCCTGTAATACTTCAAATTAGAAGTCTACTTTACACATGCACACAAAAAAATATTAATGTTTCTTTTGTTTGGATTCCGGGCCATTCCGGCATTTCTGGTAATATCAGGGCAGACAATCTTGCAAATGATGCTGTAGAATCTGGTGACATCTACCCCTATTTAAATTATTATAATGATCTGGCTGCTTTACCTACGTTATATCTAAAAGAATCGTGGGAAAAAGTTTGGTCGAGTAGTTGTCAGGTCAAAGGCAAACTTTACTCTCTAGTTCAACCAAATATTCCAAATAAACCATGGTTTTTTAAAGCAAAGCTTAGCAAACAGGCCACCACAAATTTAATACGACTGAGGCTTGGACATATGTGTATACCGACTCATCTTGCTAGACTAAATATCATATCATCTAATGCGTGTGAGTGTGGAGAAATTGGCGACATTAACCATATCATATTTTCTTGCTCTTTGTATGATCATACTGTATTATTCTCATCTTTGATTTCACTTAATATCCCACTTCCTACCTCCGTCCTAACACTACTTGCTTCTAATAATCTTGATATTTATAAATTTCTTGTGACTTTTATATCTTCCAATAATATCAGAATATAATATTTATGTATATAATATCATATCATTTTCCTAAATTTCCATCCTTTGGTATCCTAACATTTCCACCAGATTCCTGTCTATACGCTATCCCAAATTCCTATTATCAATAATTAAGATTCCTTAACTTCCTTCACATGTAATTGGCAAATACTCAAACCGAGTGGTCCAAAAGAAGAAAAAAAAGAAAAAAAAAAAAAAAACCACGTATAAACCTTTGTTTTAGTGTTTTATAATTGGTCTAATTTTTTTTTAATTTATTTAAAACCGGTCTTTGGTCGGATTACTTCGAATAATTCGTGTCATTCGATTAGCCATCTCGCTCGCTCGCAATGCGAAAGAAATTTACTTAGCGTAATCAACGTTGTGCGGTCGGCTCTTTCTCGCTCGTTCGAATATAATACTGTTATCCCATATCTGTGAGTCGTGTTAAGTATAACGTAGTTACAAAAATCACCTCTTTTACTTGTCGACTCGTAAATAGTGATTGTTACATGTCGCGGGTTATTGTAACTAATGACGTGAAATAACGCTCATGTCTAAAATATATACATAAATTAGTCCTAAGCATGTAAAGCAGGAAGGATCGTTTTCATTTTAGGAACAAACACTGAAACCACTTCTAAACATTATTCCTAAAGAATGGTTATTTCCCCTTTTACACTACTTTTACAGTGTTGTGCTGTAATACGAGAAAAAAGGGGAACTATTGTATGTAATTAATTATTATTTACAGTTTTCTGAACCTGTTTTTTCGCTAAAATTGAAACTGGTGAAACAGGTCTCACAATTTAGCTGTTGTAGAGCACCCCTAGTGATTCAGGGCCCTGAATATTGTGTAGTGTAATAAGCGCTTTATTCCTGTTGTACGTAGTACTTAAAGGCTTATTACACTACACGTTATTCAGGGCCCTGAATCAGCAGGGGTGCTCTACAACTAGAACTGTAGCAAAGCGTATGTATTCGGTACTAAGTAACGGGTGCGGCATTTAGTACGAAGTAACGAAACGTTACTCACGAATCTATTTCGTTACTCGCATGTTTCGTATTCTGGGTACCTACACTGTTTTAGTTCACACAAGTAACGTTGATGCCTATAACGTTTGCTGATCGTATATACATATTATGCATTTACGCGCTTATTCTGCGTATTTAAAGATGTACGTTACAAAGAACGATGTTTGTTTGATAAGTAATATATAATCTGGCAATTCGTCGTTAAATTTTTTACTGTTTGTTGAATGTATTGTGTTTGTAAATAAAGTTTAAGATTAGAAATAACATAAGCTAGTGGTGGTCGTTGAATAAACGAACAGTTTTTTTCGACTGTTTCTTTGCCGTGAACTAATAAACCAGTTTATAGTTGACTGATAAACATGTTTATGTATGAACGGCTTCGCAAATCGGTCGCCGCATCAACGAATGACACGAACGCGACGACGACGACTTGCGAGTATTCGAAAGCGCCCGAATCGGCCCGAACTTGGACGACGCGATGCGCGCGCGCTCTCATGGCTCGCTACGCTCTTTACCCACTCCGCAAACCTCACCGCCGAAATCATAACGCATAGATAGATTGATTGCAATTCATTGAACTCTGCTATCATGTGATGGGACTATCATTAGATATTGAAGCGTCAATGTATATTGTACAATTAAACTGTTGTCTAATAAAATTCGTTGAAGTTTCGTTGTCCTTTACCAATGGACGATCAACGTACGTCATAATATAAACTAACGTCTCGTCTTGTCTAAGCGTCGACGACGTAAACTAGTCGAAAATTAGACTGTTTTTTCAACTAGTTTATCATCAACGATAAACGATCTCGTTGCGTCGACTGTAAAATCATCGACGACTCACTACTAACATAAGCCCATTGTCAACATTTTTAAAATAATAAATCTATTGCAATTTTGTAGATTCTGTTAATAGTTCATTTGTTGTTTTACACGTTACCTATTAAATTAATCTAAATTTAGAATAACTTTAACACAAATCGGGTTCAACATACGGTAAAGTGCAAAATGTACCTTACGTAGCTTGGTATACAAATGTATTCTACAAATAAGGAATGTTGCTATGCCGTGACGTTATACTGTAAGGGTACGGAATACGACTCGATTCGGTGTCCTAAGATACAGGTACCAAAAGTAACGAGTTACGTAACGATACGAAAGAAACGAGTACTCATTCTTCTAGTAACGAATACATACGGGTACGCTTTCTTTCGTTACTTTTACACCATTATCTATAACAGCTAAATTGTGAGACCTGTTTCACCTGTTTCAGTTTTAGCGAAATAACAGTTTCAGAAAACTGTTTCAAAATAACAGCCTGTTGTGCTGTAATACGAGAAAAAAGGGGAAATAACCATTCTTTAGGAATAATGTTTAGAAGTGGTTTCAGTGTTTGTTCCTAAAATTAAAACGATCCTTCATGCTTTACATGCTTAGGACTGATTTGTGTATATATTTTAGACATGAGCGTTATTTCACGTCATTAGTTACAATAACCCATTACGCGACATGTAACAACCACTATTTACGAGTCGACAAGTAAAAGAGGTGATTTTAGTAACTACGTTATACTTAACACGACTCACAGATATGGGATAACAGTATTATATTCAAGCGAGCGAGAAAGAGCCGACCGCACAACGTTGATTACGCTAAGTACATTTCTTTCACATCGCGGCCGAGCGAGTGAGCGAGATGGCTAATCGAATAACACGAAATTATTCGAAGTAATCCGACCAAATACCGAACACTCACGTGCCGTGGTATGCAACAAAGACCAAACAGCGTAACAATACATTTTATACCTTCAATTTTCATACGTAAAATTGCATTTATTGATAATAAAATAGAGTGATTTTTGTTTATAAGTAATTTCAACGGCTTGACGTTGCGGGAAACGAAGCGAGTGTTATTTTGAAATTTGAATTTAAAGTAAAGAATTGAATTTATTTATTGTTTTAGTTTGTTGTTTTACTATTAAAAACATCATACATTATAAAGTGCATATAACAGTGAAAAAAACTGTAAATATATCAAAAGTGTAAATAAACTGTAAATATAATCATTGTATATACAATCAATTTACTTTTAAATACGTCTGCATTAATACAAATTTAATTAAAATAATAGTTTAATTATAACCTCGTAAATACATATAATGCAGTCAGTCCTCAGCCTGAAAAAGTATGAAAGGAAGTTAATTTATTGATTTAACTGTATAGCTACAAATTTATTTTCGTTTCGCGTGCAACTGTATATAGTTAGTGCAACTATTCATACAATATGCAAACAATCAAAGTAGCTGTATACAAATAAGTCGTTACAAAAATCGCTAGTTTTGAAACACGTGACGTCGACCAAGTCCGTAGTTTCGTTACGTTTCTTAAAAATAACGTAACGACCCACGTCTAATATATTTAAGCATGACTGTATATATTTTATGTATATATATATATATATATATAATTTACTAGCAACCCGTCCTCGCTTCGCTTCGGTTTCAGTCGCTTTACCCGCGGCATAGTTCCCGTTCCTGTAGGAATACCGGGATAAAATATAGCCTATGTTACTCCCTGATATTATAGCTGTCCATTGGTGAAACAATTTTTGAAATCGGTTCGGTGGTTCAAGCGTGAAAGCGTTACAAACAAACAAACAAACATACATCCTTACTTTCGCATTTATAATATTAGTATGGATGGAACAGTATGGAACAGTTTTCTGTAACTGTTATTTCGCTAAAACTGAAACAGGTCTCACAATTTAGCTGTTGTAGAGCACCCCTAGTGATTCCAGGGCCCTGAATATCGTGTAGTGTAATAAGCGCTTTATTACTTCCATGGTGGTAATAAATAGGTATTATATTAAAGCATAAATTACAACAATATATATAAATAAGGTAACTGTGATATAAAAATTATGTGCTTTGTAGAGTTTGTAGTAAATAGGTTATAGTAACAAGTTAATTGAGGAATAAAATATATTTACAAATACATCTTATAATGGCTACGGAAGCGTTTGGTGTAATAAACGACATAGCTCCAGTTTTTCGACCCTATGTACAGTATTTATATCAAGAGTTAAAACTGGGTAAGTCCTATATTTTTTTATAGTTATTTTATTGAACTATAAAAAAACAACGGATTAATGTTTATATTTTTTGTTCAGGTTTATGTAAAACTAAAGTGGACTTTGAAAGAGTATTAGGAAGCTCTGAAGGCACAGAAAGCCAGTTTCGCATAGTATTACCATATTGCTCTAAAAAATTAAAATGGGATATTTTATTCGATCCCTCATCGCCATGGTTTGCTCCAGATTTTAGGTTTGATGATGACAGTTTCCTTATGGCTGTTGATGATAAATTTTTGGAAGAAAATCTACCCAGTCTTGTAAAATGGAATGAAAATGACCCCAAGGCATTGAGGAATGTTATTTCAGAACTAGTGAAATTGTATAAACATCATCAGGTTAAAACTTTTTCTTAACTCATCTCCTATTGTCCTTAACTTAAAACCCTATATGTTTTTCTTTGCCGTGAACAATAAAAAAGAACACTAGAACTTAGCAAAGACTGGCTAAGTGTGACTAGCTGTCTACCTATATTGAAACATTACTAGTAATGAAACATTGACCCATTCCTTTATTTTTGTCAGTTTAACTGCACCTGTAAAGAAAAAGCCTAAATTGTAGTTTTAAACTGTCACTGAAAGTTGAGAAGATGAAGTACTAAATAACAATAGTTTATAAGCATATTTCTTTGTGGTGGTTGATTGATGAGTACCACTCTACTTTTTCCCATGAGAGTCTTAAAATTGTCTGAGGGATCACCAGGAGAATGGACAGTAGTATGGTTGAAAAGCATAACACCAACTGTGATTGCTTACTTGCCTGTTTAGTGTTTTGATTTTAACATTATCCATCTCCAATGTAAACAGAAAATTGATCGCTACAGGTACCACAGTAGTTTAAATAGTCAGTTTTCAATAGAAGTTTTTTTAGAAAGAGGTATATAATATCATACATAATAATAAATACCTCAATAAAGTCTTTGGTAATCTCTTGTTCGGTCCACAAACTTTTATAAAAAGTTTAGCCAGTCCAATTCTACATCAGTATAAGTAATCAAGAATCTAAATTTACCATTTTACAGGTAAAAAAACTGAATGATGATGAAGGTTCCCGAGCGTGCTTTGAGTATAGTGCATTACTTGGTGATGCTTTGACACCCGAGGAAGATGTTGAAGTATGGGTGGGCAACCACATCGTTGAATTTCTAATCAGATTAAATGTCGATACTTCTAGACTGCCAGAGCTGTATAGTGATGGGTAAGAATGATTGTATTTGGTGTTTTGGTATGCTATACAAATATATAAGCATAAGTGTCAATAATTAGTTGCTATTTTATTATTTCTTTTTATAGAATTGATGAAAACCCTGGTATAGATACTGCATTGTTGTTAGTAAGGTATCCAAATTCTACGAATGCTGAACTAATATTATCTCCACTACTGTCCAAGTCTTTAGGGCATATAACGCTACCTTTGTAAGTATTTATATAGATGAATTTTAAAATAATTATCTTTTAACTGTTACTTTAATCCATATTTTTTCCTTATAGAATGCACCAATCAGGAGTCTTGATGGATTATGTCCCTATGGTTACAGAATTATTAAATGATAAGGTAATAAATAAAGAATAATACTAGTGTATCCTTACTAATATTATAAATGCGAAAGTATGTTTGTTTGACACGCTTTCACGCTTGAACCACCTAACCAATTTCAAAAATTCTTTCACCAATGGAAAGCTATAATATCAAGGAGTAACATAGGCTATATTTTATCCCAGTATTCCCACGGGAACGTGAACTAACGCGCGTAAGGCGATTGAAACCGAAGCGAAGTGGGGTTGCTAGTAAAAAATAAATATCACTAATTACATGTTTTTGTGATTTTTCAGATTCGTGATTTGCTTAGCAATGAAAAACTGAAGCGTGATTTATTGGCACAATTAATTGTTAAATATGAAGGTGCCGTTTTAGAACATGATGCTAATAATGCAGCCTTCTTATTTGAAATGAATAATTTCCATTGGATTCTACAAATAGATATAAGTTAGTATAACCATCATTCACTTGGTAAAATATCAAATCATATAAAAACTAGGAGGGAGAATATTATACATCTAATATGTAATTAACAATAGAAAACTTAGATATGCAATTTACACATAGATAATGAATGATGTTCAGAGATTAGCCATGACTTTGTCCTAAGAAGTGTTGGTGTTTTATTGTAATGTATCTAGCAAGAGTTTTAGACCATTAAAAATTATGGTGTTGACTAGGCATGTTATGGAACTCCATAACCGAAATTGTCGGATATCCGAAATGAAAATATAACCGAAACTAATATAAAAGTTTTGGGTATTTTCAGATAGGGATAGCCGACCTGACAACCTAAACTTCTTTAAAAGGAAATAATACAATGATCACTACAATTGGCTAAATCATTTTAAATTTTCTAAAAAATAAATATTCATAACCGACACTATCATATCATCATCATCTCAACCCATATACGTCCCACTGTTGGGCTCGAACCTCCATTACGTGAGGGCAATTTACCTACTATGCCAAGCTGGTCAGACGGTTGGTATAGGGGTTTGTTTTAATCGGAAACAATTACATATCTGTAACCATAACTGATATAATGTTATCCTAAATTCTGTAACCATATCCAGATCCGAAACTTCCTATCTATAGCAGCCCTAGTGTTGACCAAACCAGAACCAGGTTTTAAAAATATTAATAAACACAACTTTGCTACTTTCAGGTATTAGATTTCCAGATAAGGTACCGGTGTTAATACTTAGGTCAGTTTATCACAGCTTCAAGGGCAAACCTATATATAAAGTACTCTCCAGCTGCCCATACAATAGTTTTGAAGCATATATTGAACAACAAGTGGAAATTTTTAAAAATGAATGTGTGGGAATGTCGAATACTCCACTTGTAAGCTTGGACAATTAAAAAAATGCGTAAATATAAAAGACAACCCCCTGTTTATATTGTGATAATAAATGACATTAAAATAAATAACTTTTCATTGACAGCATGTATCATGTGGATAACTTCGTTGTCAAGTATCTATAATTTTGACCAGTAAACTGACTCAAATACCATGGCGGCCATTTAATTAAAACGTGAAGTAGATTTAAATTATAGTTAATTTTAATTATTTTCGTTGATTCTGGTTCAATATTGTATTAGGAAGGTATTCACTGTTTATTTTCAAATTTTAGCCACATAATAATCAATTGTTACGTAAATATGAAGTGTTACCTTTCTGCCAAGACAGAATATTAAATTTGTAAAGTTCGTCTATACATATTTCATTACTTTTTAATTTCATTATTTCAGCTCATATACATCCCACTGCAGGGTCGAGCCTCCTTTACAATAGGAGGGAAATCGCCCCTACTATATGATGCTAGTCAGTTTCCTTCTCTTGTATAGATGTTATATGCATGGCCACCACTGTAACTATGTAAATGAAACACAATTTATTGTTTGGGATTTTTGTATTTAACCTCTATACTATTATTAGTTTCTAACAAGGATTTATTACTGTGAATTATGAGATTTCATTATTAGGTTCTAAACTTAGGCATAGTATCCTTGTAGTCTAATTTTCCAGTGGTTGTAGAGAGGACTATAAATTTTGATGTGAAAATTAAATAATCTACAAAAAAAATTACAAATGTATCAATAAAACAGTAACTTTGTGAACTAATTTCAATAAAATACAATCACAAAGAGTTTCCACAGTGACAAACTCTTGCCGACTCAAGAACCCCACAAAAATAAATACTTAATACTTTTACATTACTGTACTAATAAGTAATGGTGCCTATTTGACTATATTTAATTAGTCAACTTCGTATTTTCCTTTGAGCCTATTAGCTCATATCGATATCTCATATACGTGATTTTCATTCTATCCCAGACATTTTCTAAAGAGTCCATGGCAGGCCTGACATCAAGTAGGGCAAATTGATATTTGTTGTCAACTTCTCCACCGTCGTAATAGTCAATCACGTAACGAACTTCCTTTCCACATCGATCGACAATCCAATCGTGTCTATCAAAAGGCAGCTCATATCTGAAAATTATCAATTATTTATTTCCAAAGATGAGTAAGGATGTGTTAATCCAAAATATCCACATATTGCATTTCATTTAAATCTATTTCATAAAATATCAAACATTCAATTAAATTCCAATACATATAAAACACAATAATACCTCGACTTATACGCCACTCCGTTTTACGCGATTTCAAAGATACGCAGTTTTCTCTTTGAGCACTCGGGCCTTAGGTTTAATTTTTTTATTCATTAAATTTAAATTTTTCATCTAACGCTGACCATATTCTTTATATAGTCTTTAAACTGAATCCAAATAACCTTCATTTTTCCATTTAATATAAGCAAAATCAAATCCCAATTATGAAAATTCGACTTACGCGATTATCGCTCAGTCTCACCTATCGCATACGTCCTGGATATTACTGTATTTGTATATAAAAGATATTCGTTCACCCTAATAGCAGAAACCGCTGAACTAATTTCAATTAAATTATGTAAATGTTTTGGTTTATTAAACATACTTAATCATTAAGCATCATCCACCTTTTCTATATTTGGCAACTGTCCAAAACCAGAGTGATGGTGGTATGTATGTAAAATAAATTTAGGACCAATTCAAAAGAAAACTTAAAAATTTATTGTGATTATTGAAATAGCCTGGTTTAGGGTATTTTCTTTTACACACAGCAATGACACATGACCATTCGATGTGGTATTCTGTTGGGTAGCTTTATCCATGAATAGATGTTGATTGACTGATGAATGGATGAAATAAAACTACAATTTTATATACACACCCAAGCCAAGAACGGATTCGTGCTCTAGGGCTGTAATCAGAAGCTTTGCCTCCAAAACTTTTTAATCGAGGGTGACCACATTCCTTTGCATGAAGTGCTTCCCATTTCAATACTTCTTGCCATGCCTGTAACAATAAGTCTATTTTAGAGTTGTCAACGTCAAATTAAATAAAAATAGGATTAAAATTGACAAAACCAAGCCAATTCAGTAAAAAAAAATAATGCAGTAATAGAGATTAATAGAGAAAAACCAAGTGCTATGCTGTGCCTTTGTTTTAAAACAGAAGTACTGTTTTTACTATTATGCTGTAGTGATAATATATAATATTAAATTTGTTTCATTTCTTATAACATCACCTGTTCATTATTAGCATTATGTATTCTGATTATATCATCCATGTCTTTTTGCTTTATATCTTCATCCTTCCAACGCCAGCCCTTACGGAGCATAGCATTCCAGAACATTTGCTGGCTGGGATAAACCCAAAACTCTGTAGAACCATCAGGCATTGCACGTGGGATTGTAGACACTTGACGTTGTGTAGGCAACTGAAATGGTTGATCTGGTGCAGGTTGCTGATTTGCTGGTGGCATCTATAACATAACATTGTAATGTAATTTAATTTTTATACAGGCTAAATGCTGAACAGAAATTGAAATGTGTATGTATATCTCCAGTACTCCTATTCCAATACATGTGAGTGACTTCAAAATTACATTGCCATATATTGTTGTTATTTCTCTACTCAAGTTGAACTGTTAATTTGAAATGTTTATATTCTTTTAATATAACACTAGCAGCACCCTGCGGTTTCATCCACAGTACATCTGCCTGTGGGAATATCGGGATAAATTATAGCCTATGTGTTATTCTGATATGTAGGCTATATTATTGTGAAGTTTCATCAAAATCCATTCTGTAGTTTTTGCGTGAAAGAGCAACAAACCTCTTCACATACAAACTTTCGCGTTTATAATATTAATAAGGAAGTTATTATCTTACAAATCTCCAAATATATATAAGCAGTTTTTTGAGAACTACTCTTTTTAAATGTACATTTAAATAAGTTTTGTAGATATTTTATCGTTTCATTTTGATGCAATATAAGGTCTACATTTAATAAATATAGGCTATTATGTGGTCTTTGTGTTTTTGCTGTTCTAATTCATCCTTAATTGTTTTCAATTCTGGGTACTCGTGTATATGTATTTCAAACAAAATATTTTTACAGCAATGGGTAAGATTGTACATGAAAGCTGGATAATTGCTGCAAGTTCTGACTATATAAATCATTAATTTTATATATAAAAAATTAGAAGACGAAGCAACACACTGAAATCATCTACCCTATTTCGTACCAAATACATATTAATCATAAGCCTTTTTCAATATGTGTGGACAATTGCTTTGCAATATCATGGCATTTAAACAGGTATGGAATATTGTTTCTCATTTTCCTCTATGATAAACTGACTTGTTTTTGTTATTATTGTTATTCGCCTTGAATACCTGTACTCGGGGATTATACTATCATTTAGAAATATTTAGTGCATTTAATAAATACAAAATAAATATTACACATTTACATAATTGATATAACATAACCAATAAAAAAAAATACACATTATACTTAATGAAATGCAATTGATGTGGTTATCAAATTTTCTTCCAGTATCTGTTTTCATATATAATTATGAATACTGTTGTTGTCATTGCAAGGTGTTCTTACAATCTTTTCTTAAATACTGTCGGGATTCGGGAAGAATAAAGGAATATAGGTCTCTTCAGTCTGTAATATAGTCTCTTCAGCTGTAAAATAAACTCGGAACGATAAGTGTTCATCAAGGTCAGTATTTTTAGCCTTGACTTACCATGTTATATGGGTTGATGTCATTGCCATGTTGCACAGGGCACTCTGATACTTTTTTGGGTTCCTTTGCCGTTTGTTCAGATTTGCTATGCATAGGGCATTCTGATGGAGGTTTGGAGTTGTTAACCGCAGTCGGGATGTTAACACTTGCATCAGCTGATACAGAATTTCCCATTGTTACTGAATATTACGTAATAAATATTTTAAGGTTATTAGAAAATTTGTTGCATTTTGTCTTTATTTTGACACTACTATTATTAAGTGACACGTGCAACGAAAGAGAATTAAACTGTTTTATCTTATCTTGTATTTTTTATAACTTGAAATTGAACTTCGACCAATTTATACGCAATTTTCCTCTATCTCCTACACTTGACAACTAACTTTTTCTAATTTTGATCCAGTGTGACCAGATTTAAATTGATCATTATACTAGAGTGCGCGCCACCAAAATCGGAACTAATGAATTGTCACCATGGGCATGTTGTCGTTTATGTCCACAAATTATAAAGTATAGTATTTATGTCGGCTGTCAAGAGAGTTTGTCTTGTTCCGTATTTTTATTTATTATCGAAGTAACTAATTGCCATCATTATTTAAAAGTGCTGGCAGGGATATTATCTTGAAGGTCAAACGTGCTTGTGAAGAAAAACGAGACAATAACCGCAATAACGGGCCTACGGTAGGTACCGGTTCTATATCTTGACAGGTAATTATTAGGGATGCCACTATAATAAAATTTCCCTACATTTTCGTACTACTGGTGTCTTGACGATTTTGGTTGATACATATGTTATTTTGTTTTAGGCGTGTCAAAACGCACCTTCATCCAAATAATTCAAGAGGGTAATGCAGCAGCAGCTTCATCTTCGAAAATTGTGACCCCGGGCAAAACCAGGAACCGTAAGAAAAAAATTGGCGAGTTAGACGATTTTGATAAGTGCGCTAAAATTCAATTATTTTACATCGCGAAGAAGGAGATGCGATTTATTTGAAATACTTCTATTTAGAATGCAAAATACCTATTTTGTATTTTGCATTTAAATGCCTTTTAGTAAAAAGCATTTTGTATTTTATTTGAAATACCTTTGGAGATGTATTTTGCATTTTAAATATTAATTTCAAAATGCAAAATACTTTGTGATTAAGTTTAGCCAACATTACCAGTCGAACAAAATGAATTGAACGAATGACGCTTGTATTGTCGAATTTGACTGATTGCTAGCAGGCGCCTCTAGCGCCTGCTAACAATTCGCGCCCTTTTTTGTTCTTTGGTCAGAATGCACGCCATATGTCTGACTAGTGTCAAACGAAAACGAGGAACCAGTGGGCTTACCCTTAAAATCAATTCTAATTTCGTCGCCGTAATTTATTACTTTAAATTAATAACATTACCGCACACGATCACCACAAAGACGCTTTATTGAAATTATGTAACATTAACGATTTAAACTACGTCAAAATCATGTCGGCAGTAGCAATTATTTGAGTTTTTTTTTTCATTTCAGCCTATCGCCGTCCACTGCCGGACGTAGGCCTCCCTCATATTATGCCACAAAATGCGGTCCTGTGCCGCCTGCATCCAACGACGCTCAGCCACTTTGACCAGGTCGTCGGTCCACCTAGTTGGGTTCGTCCTACACTGCGTCGTCCAATACGTGGTCGCCACTCGAGAAGCTTTCTTCCCCAGCGGTTGTCGGTTCGTCAAGCGATGTAGCCTGCCCATTGCCACTTCAGCGTGCTAATTCTTCACGCTATGTCGGCTGCACCCATTCTTCTGCGGATTTCCGTATTTCGGATTCTATCTCGCAGAGAAATCCCGAACATAGTCCGTTACATAGCACGCTGAGCGACTTTGAACCTTGTTATGAGGCCTACATTTAGGGACCACGTTTTTGACAATTATTTGACTTAATCGAAGAGAATCGAATTCATTTAGTTTAAAAAAAAATCCACCGAATCTGATTCCAATCATGCGCTAGTGATGCTTTCAAGAGTATTAATTTGCTCAAATTCGAGCTTTTTTTTTATTTGGGGGTGGGTTAGGTTAGGTCGGCGCACTCCTCGCCCTTCTCCGTCCAGTGCGACAGAGGGGTGTAAGCACGCACACCCGCAACCCACCCGTATAGCACGTCGCCTTCGTCGTTGGGCCGACCGCCTATGCAGAGTTCCTTGACTTCAGTGGTCGACCCGACGGAATACGACGACGTTACGCTAGTTTTATTATTATTAATAATAACATAACTGTGTAAGCTGTGTTAATCTTTAAATAATTAATACACTTAAGAATGTAAATTTTATCAACGTATTCATAATTGTTATGTGTAAATCAATTGTTGATTATCCTAAATAAATAAATAACAGAATTTATTGATGCGCGTACTGATAATGGAATATGACAAAAATTTCATGCATAAGGTGCCATGTTATTAGACGTTTTTGTTTGTCTCGGCATTGTGTCTCTATTTCTTATGATAAATACCTAAAATAAATAAAAATATCTGAGATTTGGTCAAAAGGTATTTTATTTTGAAAAAGTATTTTGAAAATACCTATTTTGTATTTAGCATTTGAAATACAAAACGCAAAACTATTTGGTATTTTGCATTTGAAATAGTAAATCTGAAAAGTATTTTGCATTTTGTATTTAAATGCTTTTTTAAACCATTTTGTACATCTCTGATTCCTACTATAAATAAACTTTGATTGGAATTGAAAGCATTGATTTTAAATATAGCAAAACTTCGTTGAGAAGTATTTTCAGTTTTAGCTATAAATACAAAAAATGCCAGTCCAAACGAAAAGTGTTAATAGAACGCAGCGATACTGCAGCTTGGAGAGCAAAATATTTATTTATTTATTTTGTACAACATGGAAGACTTACAGCTAGTTATATCATAATAGGCTACTAGTTAATAACTCTGTTAGCTAATTACAAGTCTTCACTTATAGTTATTGTATAGTTGAATGAGAGCATTATGACTATACGCAATATACATAAAATACATTCACTTTAGATAAATTTTACTTGTGTTAGACTAATTAAAAAAATCTAGACTTAAAAGCCTACGTGCTACATTGATATTTGTCGTAAATGGGTCAAAATCATGCTGTTTAATCAAATTATTAAAACTTCTGCTTGCGCGTATCATAAGACTGTTTTGCCTATAGTTTGTTGCTGCAAGTGGTATCTGTAATGGTGGATGGAAACAACTAGATTTAAATGGTACATTAAAGTTAATTTTATATAGGAGCTCAGGACTATCTATAAGATTCTGTATGATCTTTAGTATAAATATGTAATCAGCTATGTCACGGCGTTTTACGAGTGGTAATAGATGAAATTTTTTACAAAGTTGCAGGTATTGACTAGACTGATAAGGGATCTTTTGATGAAAACAAAGGTATTTAATAAATCGCTTTTGAATATTTTCTATACGGTCAACATACTTAAAATAGCGGGGATTCCATATCTGAGACGCATATTCTAAGTTATTGCGTACGAACGTACAATATAAAATTTTTAGTGTTTTTGCTTCAGTAAAGCATTTAGAGAGTCTCATTATGAACCCTAATGATTTAGACGCCTTCTTGACAATAGCATCAACGTGTGCGTCAAAGAGTAACTTGCTATCGTGATGAATACCCAAGTCACGTATTCTTTCAGTTCTTGCTATAGTTAGACCCCCAAAAGTATAATTAGCAGTTAAATTGTCACGTTTCTTAGTAAAAGTTACTATTGAACATTTCCCAGGGTTAAGGTCTAGTTTGTTCGTTAGACAATACTTTTCTAGTCGTGTTAGATCCGACTGAAGTGCGATTATGTCCTCAGGAGTTGAAATAGTGGCAAACAACTTCATGTCATCTGCAAAACATAATAATTGACATGATCGTAAGCAAGTGTGAATATCATTTACATATATTATAAATAACAACGGACCAAGCAGAGATCCCTGTGGAACTCCACTGGGAATGGAAATCCACCGTGAGATATAGTTGTTGAGTACCACAGCTTGTGACCTGTTATCTATATATGAAGAAAACCACCTCAGTAAGTCGCCATGTATACCCATGGTCTGAAGTTTAGCGATTAAAATAGTGTGGTTAATACGATCGAACGCCTTACTGTAGTCAGTATAAACCACATCTACTTGACCGCCGTTATCCATAGCTACAGTTACATAGTCGTTAAAAAGTGCTAAATTAGTAACAGTCGATCGGCCTTTCAAGAAACCATGTTGGAAAGGATTGAATGATGACGATAGGGCGTGGTATAATTGATCAAAAACTATCCTTTCAAAAATTTTTGCAACAGTACATAATTTAGATATGGGTCTATAGTTAAGAATTTCTGTTTTTGAACCTTTTTTGTGAATTGGTGTAATATAAGCTGACTTCCATAAGGTAGGAACCAAACAGAGGGACAATGATTTTTTAAATAAAAGGCTGATAGGCTTAACAATGGATTGAGCACAGTGAATCAGAAGCTTGGGTGACAGGTTATCAGGTCCTGCTCCCTTAGTGGTATCCAGTTTACTGATAAGTTGATATACGTGTCGCGAAAGCGAAGTAATATGAGAGTAAATAAATATAAGATTGTAACAATAACAAAGATTATTAGGCCCACAATGGGCGCGCGCCGTGCCGCAGTGGCTAAGATCGAACGAGAGGAGGCAGTCGCAGAGTTGAGTGCCAGTCGTCGTGACAGTAACACGTGAGTAATATTTTATTGTGTATACATTATATTCGATCGAATTATATGAGTCACTAGTATAGTTAAGTACCAGTGTTTATCAGAGGCTATTTCAATGTAATGGTATATCGGGTATTAGCGAGAGATATCAGTGTTAATATATCTGAATACGAGATTCGCATATATTAACAGACCGAGTTTAGGCACATCGGAGTACAGAATCAGATGTGTCTGAATTTCAGAGCAGAAAGCAGATCAGTGTTGATATATTTAAATACGAGATTCAAATATATCGGCAAACCGAGTTTGGGCATATCGGAGAACAGAATCAGATATGTCTAAATTTCAGATTGTAAGAGCGAGGCTCGGGATGGCTGTGAGGGGAGGCAGGAGGCCATTTTAGGGGTGAAAGATCCCCGACCTGAGAGGTTTAAGGGGTGAAAGATCCCCGACATTTAAGGGGTGAAAGATCCCCGACCTGAGAGATTTAAGGGGTGAAAGATCCCCGACGTTTAAGGGGTGAAAGATCCCCGACCTGAGAGATCTGTGTTTCTGCGCCAGTATATTGAAATAACTAAGAGAGGCAGGAGGCCATTTAAGGGGTGAAAGATCCCCGACCTGAGAGATCAGTGTTTCTGCGCCAATATATTGAAATAGCTAACTGAACCTATTGGCATGTATATAAAGTGTTGTTGTTTAGATATCAGAGTTTAACATATAACATATTCGCCATGTACTGTGTTTTGTAGTACTTCGGCGACATGGTGGAGATGCTGGGATCTGTTTATTTATGCAAAGTTATTTTACTAACAAAATTATATGATATGATGAGATGTGTAAAAAGGTACTGTGGTTTTGTTACAGCAAAATAATACGGCTTAGAAGTCGTATTCACATATTGGTACTTGCTATTTAGAATGCTTGGCAAAGTGATTGTATGACCATACTTGCAAAGTATTTTTCATTATAGAAACATGTAGAGAATAATAGTTGATTATATTTGAAGGCGGTTGAACGTATTGGAACGCATTTGAACGCGTTTGTTTACATATTGTGCAGAGCGTATCAACAACTTGAGTGTCAATGCTTCATTGTGCAGAGATTAATTCTTGATAACTAATACAACAAAGCGTTATTGAGTATAATACGTTCCTACATACTTTAATACATTCCCGTCTTAAACAATAACAATTTAAAACCCTAGAAGTGTTTACTAATGTACCGACAACGAATGTATTATGCAATATGTACAGTATTTATTGAGTTAAACAAATGAATAACTTTTTGTTATCCGGTTTAAAATATTTTTTTGATGAGTTAGAGTTAGTATAACTACATATGTACCTAAGGATTTGGTTGAATATAAAGTTGATATATTGCTATACACCTACTGTATAACAATACATGTGTAACGATTTGATTGAAATTGATAAACAAGAATAAATTTGGTAATCGGTACCTAATGGTTTTGAATTGAATTTGTCAATCTCACAGAGTTAATTTTGTTTCACATATTTTGGGATTTATAACTCGTTTTTGGTCTCCAATTTGTTTGTCTATGGTTGTAGAATAAATCTGTTCTATGATGGAAAGCGTTATTGAAACGCGTCTTGAACTGATATACGAATCTTTAAAGACCTATATAAATTCCGCTCGGTGTGCCCTAGAACAATAGACAATTGTTATGAACAATTGTTGACAATAGTGATGAAAGTATGACCAGTTAAAAATAGTCACGTTAAAATTGAAAAGTACTAATGAAAGAGAAGGAAAACTCAAAAAAGGAAAAGGAAAATTCGATAAAAAAGGGGAAGGAAAACTCGCAAATGGAGAAGGAAAACTCGAAAAAAAAGAGAAGGAAAACTCGAAATAAAACCCTGTATTAGCCTGTCTGTTCAGCATGGTATAGTAGGGTCAATTTCTGTCCTGTTGTGGAGGAAGCTCGAGTCCGGCAGTGGGACGTGTATGAGCTGAAATGATGACGATGAACGAAAGAATTGTTACATAAATTAACAATTACTATAATTTATGCCAAGAGCCCAACGTTGAACAAATCAGACAATACACGTCGATTCAAATTGAATCTGCAGATTTAAGCATCAAAAATAAATGTAAAACTTAAACAGTATAACAGAAAACGTACAAGCGGTGACACTAAAATTACCAGTAAATTACCTAAAATGGAGTTGGCAAAATTAATTGTGATGTTCTGAAATGTTATCACCTTTTGGGATCAGTTCTCATCAAATGTAGACAGTAGAAAAAATCAATGAGGTGGATAGATTATTGTACTTCAATCGTTTCTGGAAGGCGCTAAACAGGTGATTGAAGGATTAGATACCACTGGAAAAAAAAAAATTATCAAAAAGAACTATTATATAGACACATTAAAGGAACGATATAGCAAACCCGGTGCAATTATAGAAGTTTTAGAAAGTCTCGACTAAGGGAACCGTTGTTATAATTGTTTTGCAGATGGCCATAGAGCTGAATTTTGCCGCTTAAAACGAAAATGTTACCATTGCAATAAATTAGGCGATCGTAATCGAGCTCTATGTCTTATTAAATTTAATATGCGGTCTGTAAAGGCACTACAACCAGTTAAGTCAATTCAAACAGACAATTTACATCTTAGAACCGAAATGAGCACTACATTCTTACAGACATGCACGGTTAACGTAAAGAATTCAGAGATAGGTTCAAACCAACTGACGAAATGTAGGGTTCTACTAGACTGTGGTAGTCAGCGCTCTTATATAACTGAATTCACTGCAAAATTACTAAACTTACCTATTGTAGATACAATTAATCTATCAATATTCACTTTTGGAGCAAAATCACCCCATCACATTGAAAGTAGTATTGTAAAATTTACAATGACAACACGAACAGGTGTGAGTCGAGTTTTACATGCAAATGTGGTACCTCATATAACAGACAGAATACGTACCCCAGTTTTTCGTGATCAATACAAGATATGGAACCGTTTCGATCTGAAAGATTTTACATTAGCTGATGATGGTTCTTGTAGTGATAGAATAGATATCCTAATAGGTAATGATTATTATTATTCATTTATGTCACACGTAAAGATATTGATTTCTGAAGATCTTTTCCTAGTTAATTCAGATTTTGGCTGGGTTTGGTCAGGTAAACTCAACGAGTCCACTGATAGTTCCGATCCGCTAACCGTTTTGACCTACTTTCAGTCAGATGGTATATTTGAGAATAAATTAAACAAACCTGGTCTTCCATTAAAATTAGATGATGTCAAAAGATTATGGGATCTTGAGTCAATTGGTATCACAGATTCTCCAAAATGTAGTCATGACGAAGAAGCGATTAAGCAGTTCAATAAAACTATTCAATATAAAGATAAGCGATATAGTGTCCAATGGCCATGGACAGAATCAGTGCCGAGTCTTCCTAATAACTTAGGTCTAGCGTGGGGTCGTTTGAATAGTTTACTAAAACGATTAGACAAGTCTAAGTTAGAAGCTTACGATTAGGTCATACAGGAATAGTTACCAAATGGAATTATAGAAATAGTACCCCATAATTATATGTCGCAAACATATCTAGTTCATTATCTCTCTTACCACTGTGACTATAATAAGTTGCGTACTGTTTATGACGCTTCAGCACGAACAGGAGATGATCCAAGCTTTGTTTATACCGTGGACCGCTGATGTTAGAGGACTTTACAGGGTTATTGATTAAGTTTAGAGAGCAGCCTATAGGTATAGTAGCAGATGCTGAGAAAGCATTTCTACAGTTAAGCCTCCAAGACGTAGATAGAGATGTTACACGATTCCTTTGGGGACATAAATCGCGAAGCTCACACAAATAATGTCGTACATTTGCGCTTCTGTCGCGTTCTATTCGGTGTTATATCCAGCCTATTTCTGCTAAACGCTACGATTAAGTACCATTTAATACGGTCAAACAACGATCTTATGAAACAAATAGCTGAAGGTATATATATATATTGGCAACATAGTAACCAGTGTTAAGTCTATTAAGGAAGCGCAATACTTGTATAACAAGTCTAGAGAAGCATTCGAAAGCTTGTCCATGAACTTACGGGATTGGAACTCAAATTCTAAAGAATTACTCGCTTTTATACCAGATAATTTTCGTGCCAAGAATAACGAGAAAGTAAAAGTACTTGGGCTGATATGGGATATAATTAACGATCGTTTGTGTTTGAACTATGATTTTTAGTAAGACCATTTTACATACCGTTCAGTCTAAACGAGACGTTTTAAAATCTATTGCCTCAATTTATGACCCTTGCGGTTTTGCCGTGCCGATAATCCTCCCAGCAAAACTATTTTTTCAGAAGTTATGGAAAATAAAAACTAAGTGGGATGATCAATTAAATGACAATTTACTTATTGAGTGGGAACATATAGCTTCAATATTTACGTATATACAAAAGTGCCACATTGATTGTGTATACATTATATTCGATCGAATTATATGAGTCACTAGTATAGTTAAGTACCAGTGTTTATCAGAGGCTATTTCAATGTAATGGTATATCGGGTATTAGCGAGAGATATCAGTGTTAATATATCTGAATACGAGATTCGCATATATTAACAGACCGAGTTTAGGCACATCGGAGTACAGAATCAGATGTGTCTGAATTTCAGAGCAGAAAGCAGATCAGTGTTGATATATTTAAATACGAGATTCAAATATATCGGCAAACCGAGTTTGGGCATATCGGAGAACAGAATCAGATATGTCTAAATTTCAGATTGTAAGAGCGAGGCTCGGGATGGCTGTGAGGGGAGGCAGGAGGCCATTTTAGGGGTGAAAGATCCCCGACCTGAGAGGTTTAAGGGGTGAAAGATCCCCGACATTTAAGGGGTGAAAGATCCCCGACCTGAGAGATTTAAGGGGTGAAAGATCCCCGACGTTTAAGGGGTGAAAGATCCCCGACCTGAGAGATCTGTGTTTCTGCGCCAGTATATTGAAATAACTAAGAGAGGCAGGAGGCCATTTAAGGGGTGAAAGATCCCCGACCTGAGAGATCAGTGTTTCTGCGCCAATATATTGAAATAGCTAACTGAACCTATTGGCATGTATATAAAGTGTTGTTGTTTAGATATCAGAGTTTAACATATAACATATTCGCCATGTACTGTGTTTTGTAGTACTTCGGCGACAATACGAGCCCATCATCAATATTGATATTGTGGATAGCGGTCACCGAATTTTCGACTGAGGGTGAGTAGGTTGTGGTAGGACTGTGAGCGTTGCATGCACTACCATTATTAGTAAATGTAGAATAAAAATATGAAGAAAAAGCTTCGGTAATAGATTGACCGTCGTTAAATATTTTCCCATCATATTTCAGAATATTAGGAGTTTTATTGCATGTGTGCCGGTTTTTTACGAACGTCCAAAAATGCTTAGGGTTGTCTTTAATAGATTTCTCAGTTAAATAGAGGTAATTATTGTAACATGAGGATTCCAATAATTTAACTCTATCGCGTAAAAGTTTGAAAGATAGCTCGTCATTTTTATTGCCGTAATTTTTAAATTTTTTGAAATATTTATATTTCTCTTTGATAATCTTAATTAACGCTGGGCTATACCATATCGGATAGGCTTTGCTACGTATGGTCTTTTTAGGTATTAATTTATCTTGTAAATTAGAAATAGATTTATTAAAAAACTCGACGGCCTCATCCATCGACCGGGATGAGAATTCATGTTGCCAGTTAATTGATCGAATATGGCGATTAATGGATTCGTAGTCGCCCTTGTTATATATAAATCGGGTACCCGGCGCGTATTCAAGAATTGGTAATTCAAAGAAATCAACAACTATAAATAACGCAGGATGAAATAAATCAATAGGTACTAAAGGATCCAAGTTCTCGGAAACTGACAACTCATGATTGGAAAGTATCAAATCTAAAGTTTTCCCGTACTGATTTGGGATACCGTTATATTGTCTAAGATCAAGCATACACACTTCATCGGCAAACAAGCACTCATCATTAGAGATTAGGTTCATCGGAACAAGTGACAAATTATCCGATGGTACCCACGTAATACCACTCATATTAAAATCACCTATTACCAGGAACATATTTAAGGGATCGTTCAATATTGCATTGTTTAGTTTGTAAAGAAAATTATGAAGCTGTGTAGAAAAAGTAAAACCTTTGTTTTGCTTACATAGATAAACGACGCACAGGTATAGGTTGATATAGTCGCGTGAGTTAGATTTTTTAACACGTAGTTTAAGCCAAAGATCTTCCGCTGAGGAGTGGAATATAGGTTGCGATATAAAGGGCAAGTCTCTGCGCGTCGCTATTAAAACGCCACCACCTCGCGATTGTCCCGTCATAGTATAATCGCGATCTCGGCGCCACACTACGTAACGATCATCAAAAAATTCCGAGCTCTATACCCCATCCATTAACCACGTCTCTGTTAAAACAATAACATCGTAAGAACTCATTAAAACTTGTCGATAAAACATGTCCGACTTAATTCGTAGCCCACGCACATTTTGGTAGTAAATATTTAGTTTATGTTGATTGTAATTAGGCATTGTGGATGTGAATTTTAATAGCAGTAATATCACAATGTATTAAAGAAAAGAAAGTCGTTTCAACGCCAATAAAAAATATTTGTAGGATAAGTAATAAGTACCGATGTGGGTAATTTTGAAAAACGTTATTATCAGCGTATTGAAATAATAAAAATATGTTGTAAACAGATAAGCGAATGAGCAAGCAACAGAGAATAGTACAGGGCACAAGTATAAGTGAGATAGATATGTTTTTACGAGTTAGAATATCAGTGTAAACAGCACAATTGAACAAAAAATAGAAACTTTTACAATGTAGTAGTGGTATGCTATGTGTTAGCAACAGGTGGGGCATTGCAGAGGTGCGTAACCTTTCACTCAACTTATAATTATTAATTAACAAACAATTTATTAGAGATTTCAATGTATCAAATTGAAATTGATATAAACAATACTGTTGATCCAGGATATAAAAGTGGTTAAAAATTACAGAAAATAGTGTTAATAAATACTTTAAATGGCACACTAGACGATTTTGTTTAAATCAGATTCCTTTCTAATTATCGTAGTTTTGCAATCGATATTTTTACGTATGTGAATTTTACCATGTTTAACCCATACATATGCATAGTTTTTGTTCTTAGCCGCGATCTTGACGCTCGTGAGTAGCTTCTTCGATTCGGCGCTTAGATGGTCGTTTACATAAACTCGGATATCCGTGCCATGGAATCCTAAATCTGAAGCCACTAAAGTCTTGTTGGCACGAGCAGCTGCGATGAATTCCTCCTTTATATAGCGGTTTAAAAAGCTTACAACTATTAGTTTATCCTTGGAGTTGTATATCGGCACTCGCGACAAGTAATTAATTTGAGATTTAGGGCAGTTATAGTTAATGTTGCGACTGATTGCGTCTAGAATCGAGAATAGATTCTGGTCCTTCTTAAGCGGTACACCTTTAATTTCTACATTGTTTAAATGAGATCGCTGTTCGTTTAAGGATAATTGCAATTTCGCATCATCCAGATCTGCTTGCAATGTAGTGACTTTATCTTGAAGTTTCTCGAATTCAACTGCTTTTCTTTCAAGATTAATTAGTCTAGAGCCAAATTCATCAAGTTTGTCGCTGGAATATTGACAGGTGTTTCTCAGGTCAGACAACTCATTTTTTATTGAGCGCATATCTTCAACTAGGGTTGGCAAACTGTTTAATTGACGCTTCATATCTCGTAGTTCGCACAATATTGTATCCAATGAGGCAGCCGGCTCACATACGGAGATAGATGGTGAAGTTATGCGGCACGTAGGACATTTCCATTGTGATCTTCTTTCAACGCCCAATTTTCTCCAACCAGATTCAGAAATGTTTGCACAGTTGAAGTCAAGGTGTTTCTTACAGGTTCCACATTGGACACCATCGTTAAATTGCACATCACAAGCTGAACATGTCTTCATATTGATGTATTGAGAAAAGAAGAATTAAAAACGAAAATATATGAAAGACAAAAAATAAATTAGGTTAAAATTGTAATTTTAAAAAAGGTTGACGATATATTTAAAATGCAACAAGCGTATAGTTCGAATGCGAGCTCACGTCGTACTGATATATTTTGAGACTACGCAAGATTGCAGAGAAGAAAATCTACCTGACATTTATATTGATGAAACATACATAAATGCTTCATACCACCTCCAAAAATGCTAGCAATCCGAGCAAGAGCCTGGTATTTTTGCTTCTGATATTGTCAGTGCAAGATGGATTATACCTCACGCTGGAGGTAAACCTGCGTTTGTTGAAAACGAACTGCTACTCTTCAAATCTAAATATCGAGTGACGATATGAATTCTAAAAACTTCATGCGATGGATAAAAGATAACATTGTGCCGAATCTATAATCGAATCATATTGTAGTTATAGATAGTGCATCATATCACTGCACACAAATAAACAAGGCCCCTACAATGGGCAATACAAAAGCAGAGCTCTAAGAGTGGCTTATGAAACATGAAATTGAATTTGATGATTGATGGACAAAAGCAGTTATATGAATTAATCAAAAGGCACAAAGGAGACCCACACTATGAAATAAAATAAATGTTGAATGAACATGGACATGAGGTTCTGCGTTTAACGCCGTACCACTGCGATTTAAATTCCATAGAAAGAATTTAGGCAATAGTGAAGAGGCGAATCGCAAAGAAAAACGTCGCACAAGCTCCTAACGAAATAGCCTCTATTACTGAAGTGGCGTTCAGAACAGTAATGACAGAAGAATAGCTTAATTTATGTCTACATGAAGAAAAGATATAAGACAAATTCAAATCAGACAGGCTATTGGATATGGAAATGGACAAATTCATAATTAATGTTACTGGCGATACATCTGACTTCTGATGAAAACTCCAGCAAATTCTGATGCACCTATTTTCATGGGATTTTTACGAATAGATAGAGTGAATCTTGACAAAGATAAGGTTATATAATTTGAAAAGTCTTTGTTTACATTGGCAAGAAATATCGTAATTACAATATTTATTTACGCTGTCAACGAAAATACTGCCCAGCTTTGAGATATAGTAAAAAAGCATGGTGGGGTATTCTTATTTTTTATTTTAGTCCGTCATCCGCAGAGCGGCTGACCGCGCGACGGCGACCGACGTCCCGGGACAGGAACGTCGAGAGGTGAGGGTACCCTAAAGGGTATTCCGTCGGGCCGACTACTGACGACAAGTCACCCTGCTCCGGTGGTCAGCCCAACGACGAAGGTGACGTGGGTACGGGTGGGTTATGGGCCCGTGCGCCGTCCTTTTGTCGCCCCGGACGGAATGGACCGCGTGTGCGCTTACCATAGCCCACACATCAAAAAAATGGGGGATATTCTTCTATTATACATCACAAAAATGTGAGGGATGGCATATATGTATGTATCTTTGAAAGATGCAATGTCTCTCACTTACTTAGTCATCTTTAATGACACCCTCGTGCAAGGTAAAAGTTATATTTGGCCGGGACTCCCCCGTGGCACCTGGAGGCGGAGATGCTCGCCGGATTATATCGGAGACGCAATCACGAGGCGGCATGGTTTCATTTAAGGAACTTGCCGCCTGGCGGGTCAACGCCCGCCGAGACGTCATTACTAATAATCACGTCGTCGCCAATAATAAAAGCTTGATCGAACGAAAAATTATTACCACGAGTGGAACTTGAAACTGCATTAGTTGGCAATTCTTTCTAACCACCTCACCAGTACCTAGCGCCCGAAAGGGTCTCGAGTACGTATGGTAACTAAATTATCCCTATTACCTTAAATAGAAATGAAAAATTTAATCCATACTTTTTCTTTTTGATATGAAACATCTATAGGCGAAGGTGAGCCTGATCGTTGGCGTGGCGTAAACAGCACGTGGCGTTACGTCGTCACGCTATATGACGGAATGTGTGAGGGTAAACTTGATTGTTGTCGTGACGTGAAGCACACACGTGACGCTATATATGTATACATACGGACACATATATGGCGTGGCGTTATATATGTGTACGTAGTAATGTGTGAGTGAGACGGAGCGACGCGGTGTTGTGCGCAAGCGCCTCTGTGCGACGGCTCCCTTTTCTTGGGTTCCGTACCCAGAGGGTAACAACAGGACCCTATCACTAAGACTTCGCTGTCTATAGTATCTGTCCGTCCGTTTATCTGTCAACAGGCTGTATCTCAAAAACTGCGATAGCTAGACAATTGAAATTTTCACAAACTATGTATTTCTGTTGCCACTATAACAACAAATACTAAAAACAAAATAAAATATTTTTTTAAGGGGGCTACCATACAACAAACGCGATTTTTATAGATAATGGTACGGAACCCTACGTGCGCGACTCCGACTCGCACTTAGCCGATTTTTTCTTTTTACCTCGAAAAGATGACATGCATAGCATCAATACTTCCTCCGTGGGGACATAGCTACGGTGATAGCCGCATAATTATTTTAGTCAACTTAGATATAAAAGGTACCTATGTCAAATGGCGTACTCACGCACTGCTAGTACAGAAAGCACCAAGGACCACCTCCAAACTGAACAGTCAGTCTATGATGTGGTACGATCTTGTAGCATGACGACCCCACCGTTTCGGCTCCGGTTTCGATTTGCATAGCGTGCCGTGGTATGACGTATACGAGTACTTACGAGTTTAGATTTTAAAATACTTGTCAGTTCGTCTGTTCAAATTTCAGGGCGATATCATTTCATTACATACTTGTAGTAATCACTTCTTTTTAAATACTATTATTATAGTAAATGATTGATATAGTAATTGAAATGATTTCCGTGTGGTGATGGAGTAACAAGCCGGCTTCCGAAAAGGCTATAGCACCATGGACCATATCCTCACGCTTAGGCTGATTATACAAAAGACCGAGGAGTATAATCGGCCCCTATGTTCAGCGTTTGTGGACTATGAGAAAGCCTTTGATTCAGTCGAAACTTGGACGGTGCAGCAGTCCCTTCAGCGGTGCCAAATCGACCATCGTTATATCGAAGTGTTGAAGTGTTTGTATAGGAACGCCACAATGTCAGTCCGTATCCGGGATAACCGTACCAAACCGATCCAGCTGCAGAGAGGCGTGAGACAGGGAGACATTGTCTCGTCGAAACTGATCACCACCGCACTGGAAGATGTCTTCAAGCTCTTAGATTGGACTGGACTCGGCATCAATATTAACGGCGAATACATCACTCACCTTCGATTTGCAGACGATATCATTGTTATGCCAGAATCCATGGAGGACCTTAGCACCATGCTCAATGATCTCAACAGGGTATCCCAACTAGTGGGTTTACGAATGAACATGGACAAGACGAGTCATGTCAAATGCCCATGTCATTCCTGTACCAGTCCTAGTTGGCAATGCGAGTCTCGAAGTTGTCGATCATTATGTTTACCTAGGACAAACATTCCTGTTAGGTAGATCCAATTTCGAAAAAGTGATCAGCCGACGAATCCAACTCGGTTGGGCAGCGTTCGGAAAACGTAAGAGGATCTTCTCGTCCAAGATACCTCAGTGTGTGAAAACACAGGTCTACGACCGGTGTGTGTTACCAGTGATGACTTACGGCACAGAAACCTGGTCCTTAAATGTAGGCCTCATAACAAGGCTTAAAATCGCTCAGCGTGCTGTGGAATGGGCTATGCTCGAGATTTCTCTGTGAGATAGAAGCCGAAATAAGGAAATCAGCAGAAGAACGGGTGTAACCGACATATCACGAAGAATCAGCACGCTGAAGTGGTAATGGACAGGCCACATCGCTCGACAAACCGACAACCGCTGGGGAAGAAAGGTTCTCAAGTGGCGACCACGTATTGGACGACGCAGTGTAGGACGCCCCCCCACTAGGTGGACCGACGACCTGGTGAAAGTTGCTAGGCGTCGTTGGAGGCAGGCGGCACAGGACCGCACTTTGTGGCGTAACGTGAGGGAGGCGTACGTCCAGCAGTGGACGGCGATAGGCTGAAATGATGATGATGGAGTAAGAATACAATTCACCACTCCCTATCTTTCCCGTGGATGTCATAAAAGACGACTAAAGGATGTAATTTGCATATAATATCCGTGCAAGAGACGGAAAACTTGAAACAAAACCCACTACCAATCTGTCTGACCAGCATGGTATAGTAAGGACAATTTCCCTCCTATTGTGGAGGAGGCTCGAGCCCAACAATAGGACACGAGCTGAAATGATGACAATACTTGTAGTAATCACTTCTTTTTTAATTCTAATACTATATTTAAAAAAGGATGTATTACTTATTCTAAAATTCCTGTTACTTGGGTTATTGAAGACAAGTCTGATCCATTCGGTCTAAAGAATGTTTAGTGAACTGAACGAAATGAATGAAGTGGATTTTGCCCAACCAATTTGCCAGTACAACCCAAACACAAATTTGTCACAGCCTGGTAATTTTCATGCTGCTCTGTCTTCACGCACGTAATTGTTTTAACAACCATAAGCTGCTCACGTTAAATCTTTTTTTTTATATTAGAAGTATATAATGCAATATATTAAGTAGCATAAATAAAAAAAATATAATTTTTTAAACTAGTCATCTTTATACTTTGCCTAAATAAGTCAATAGTTCAATACCATTTTGGCATAAGACTATTGGTAAAAAGCAACGACTTCTAGTATACATAGAAGTCATTGGTAAAAAGTATTCAGATGCTTATTTTTTGTCAATAAATTTTATTCATATATAACAAACATGGCAAGAACGCAGACTGCTAGGATTTTATTTTGTTGGCCTGGTACCAGGTCTCAACTCATTAGATAGGAAATGTTCTCCTAAGTATTGTTTAATCATCAGAACATGTAGTCAGTTTTTGAGCAGCAGCAGGAGTTTTTTTTAATTTGCTTTATTAGTATCTGGCTCTTATTTTATATGTTACTAAATGTCACTAGGAACCCACCCTCGCTTCGGTGTCAGTCGCCTACCCGCATAGTTCCTGTGGAAATACCAGGATTCTACCTGGCAGTAAAATATCAAAATCAGTCCAAAACCGTTTTGAAGATTACCCCAAACAAACAGGCAGACAGACAAAAAAAAATTAAACTGCTTTTTAGGCATTGGTATGATGCAAATAACCATATAAGCATGAAACAAAATAATTTTTAACAAAAAAAAACCCGACTTCAAACAAAAAACAATTCCGAAACAAATTAATATGCACTAAAAAGCAAAAAAATAATTCTTGTACAATGTAGTGCCCGCCCAACCTTACAACAACTTGATGAAAAACAAAATAGAGTACTTAAAAGTCAATCAAATTATTACGACAATATAATGTATAATATAATGACAATATAATCTATGTCTATGTCGGTATGTTTGTCGGTGTCCTAGTTTTGTTGACTGACACCGACTCCAATAATAATAATAATTGTAACTACATTATATTGTCGTAATAATTTGATTGACTTTTAAGTACCTACTCTATTTTGTTTTTCATCAAGTTGTTATAAGGTTGGGCGGGCACTACATTGTACAAGAATTATTTTTTTGCTTTTTAGTGCATATTAATTTGTTTGGGAATTGTTTTTGTTTGAAGTCGGTTTTCTTTTTGTTAAAAATTATTTTTATTGTTTGATTTTTAGTGAATGTGAAGTGCACATTTTTTTTCTACCTATGAGTCAACCTACTAATAGTGCTGCTCGTTTGAGATAGTGCCGTTCAACATTACGGTAGGTGACTCAAATATCCGGATACTATAAGAGATTCAGGCGAGTGTCGATAATTTGCTCTTAAGAATCGAAGAGTACCGTTACTTTAGCATGGATCCTATAATCAGAACCTAATCAAACTACCCTTGAAGTACATCCTATCCAATAAAAGGAATCATCGAAATCGGTTGGTGTTATATTGAGTTTTCGTCCATGTGTACTATATACTTTATACAAATTTAAGATTTAAATAGTTTTCTCATGGATACCACGTTCAAAACTGGACTAAATTGAAACGGAACCACACGAAAAGCACCAGCTTTCAAATAAATAAAAAAGAATCCTCAAAATCGATTCACGCAGTCGAAAGATCTGAGGTAACGAACATAAAAAAAAAATTAAAGTCGAATTTACTTTAAAAAAGAGAAGGTTCTTAACCTTCTCCTTTTTTAAAGTCGGTTAAAAAAGAATCATCGGCTTCGGTTGGCGTTGTTATTCAGTTTTCGTCCATTTATCGCGCACATACTTAATGCAAATTAAAGACTTATGTGGTTTTCCCATGGATGCCATTGTCGAAACTGGATGAAATTAAAATGAGACCACACGGGAAGCACCAGCTTTCAAACAAAAAAAGAATTATCAAAATCGGTTTACCCAATCGAAAGTTCTGAGGTAACAAACATAAAAAAAAAAATAAAAAAAATACAGACGAATTGAGAACCTCCTCCTTTTTGAAGTCGGTTAAAAAGCCAAGTATTTTGACATTACAAACAGACACTTCAATTTTATTTATTTGTATAGATTATGAGCTGTTTGCATATCTATATATAAATACGTGAAGCGAAAACTTTGTACCCCTTTTTACGAAAATTACGTGGATGGACATATATGCAATTTGGCACGGTTGAAGTATATAATGAGGAGAAGTGCATAAAACTGAAATTTCATACAATAATGGTTTATAAATACATTAAATTTATTAAAAACGGCATTACGCACACTACAACGCAATCGCTACACACACGCTATATTTTATAGTGAATTATCTATGCACGCGCTTGTGCGAGTGTGTTGCGTAGCAACGCTTGTACACTTTTTTTTATGGTTAAAATCAAACTGAATGTCAAACAATTATAATTATGATGACAATGTCTAATAGAGATTTGTACTTATATATTAGTTATTAGTGAAATACAGCTTGCTCAATTTAAAATTATACATAAATAAAATTAAAGAAAATTGTGTAGCAGAAAAATTAATTAAAATGAATTATGGCCGAATTTCGACCACACGGCGACCACTAGTTATAATACATATGTCAATTTATATCATGTGTCACTGTTTATCCAGCCTAAGTGTGACTGGGGAATAAAAAAATTACAATTTGAAATATGCAGTTTTATCTATGCTTCAACTGTGGCAATTGCAGGTTTTATTCATATGTATTCATTAGTTGTTACTAGATAACAATCATTATCTATACCAATAAAATTGGAGTGTCTGTTAGTAATGTCAAAATAATAGGTCTTTTTCATGCTCACATGGTTATTTACACTATACATATACCTAAAAATCACTTATAATTTTTTTTTTGTCTGTTCCGGGTAATCTTCAAAACGACTAGACCGATTTAAAAAATTCTTTCACCAATGAAAAGCTATGATATCTGGGAGTTAACTAGGCTATATTATATCCCGTTATTCCCACGGGAACGGGAATAAGGCGACAGAAACCAAAGCAAGGGTGGGTTGCTAGTTATACATAAGGATAAGATTCGGGCGATGCAATATCAACAACAATGACTTTGATAGTCACAGCATATTGATGACCATTGCTGGGCATAAGCCTTCTTATGACATATATTATTTCTCCACCACATTTGGTAGTCAGTTAATGTTATAACTTAAACCAGGTAAATGCTACTGCCGAATCTGCTGATGAACCCTCAACTGGTTTTTACAAACTTCATAGGCCAGTATGAGATGGTAATGTATAGTATTCTTAAGCTTTCACCACATGGAGGAACATCATAATGGTACATGGTATACTGTTACTATACCAGACATATTCAATATAGAGATGCATCTGGAGTTTTTATACAACAAGCCATTCTACATAGTAACATTACTTAAGATTATTGGGACATTATAAAATTAATAAAACATTAAATTCAACATATTTATAAATAAAGAATATTCTACCAATTTAATCTAATGTAGCAAATCATCATTTCTTCTTCATATATTTCAAATATTTCTTAGCATTGAAATCATCATCAATATCATCAGTAATTTTAACCCTTTGCTTGGGTTTCCTTTTCTCTAACCTAATTTTCTTTTCTTCATCAGACAACTGTGACAAATCTAGTGGCAGCTGTAAAGAAAAATATAACAATAAAAATAATAAATTACTAGGAAAATAAATTATGATACCAATTCTGCAAACTCCACATGATAAGCATTATTTTATTTATGTAATTTGAACTTGTTTCTGTACTGGAAAATATTTACTAACCTTAATAATTTTACGAGGTTCATGATATCTGATATTTATAGAAGCTCCATCAGGTAAAACCACTGTCGTTGGATACATTCTAGGATAGATATCCCTATGTATCTTTGTAATGCTAGATACAGTATTATTCAAATATCGCTTAGAACAAATATTATGTAAGGAAGAATTTATACGAAATAAAACATTCGTATTCATTGTTATTAAATATTATATTTCGATTATTCCTTAAATGAATATTATGCCTCTTTTTTAACAAAAAGTATAGATCACAGAGTAAGAAATCACTACACTACGGTATAGATGTAAAAAATAATTGATTTTTATAAAAATCGATAATTAATCGATTTTTTTTTGTAATAATCGATTTTTACATTCGGTTATCAAAATAATAAAAAAACGATTATTTTTATATTAAAATTAATCGATTATTTCACGGTCAGATTTCCTAAAAAAAGAATAAAAGATCATCACGATACTGCGTGCAGTATTTCATACTACATTAGAAACAAAAGCTCACATCACATTTCTTAAAAAAATAAAGTCATCATAATCCTGTTGGAAGAAAAGTCGATTAATTTATAATCGGTAATTTATTTTTAATTAATCGGTAATTTATTTTTAATTAATTGATTATTTTATAAGCGTTTCTTTTTAAAGAACAAATAATCGATTATTTTCCCTCGAAGTCACATCCCTAACAAAAAGTGATATTCTTCTTCTTCTTCTTCTTTGTTTGTCTTGGCAATCAGCTATTAATACATGTCATTTCTGCCAGTGTCGAGTTATAATTTTCTTTTCAAATTATCAATTTCTTCATGTCAGTAATGGTCCGTTAGTAAGTCAAACTGTCGCCTCCAACAGTGTAATGGCCACAGTTAGGGGTATCTTCTGAGAATATTGGTGGAAACAAAAAGGTATGTATAGCAGTTTTATATCATATTCACTACACCTCAGCAGTTTTGCCACTATATATTACATAAAATGCCATCAAAATTATTTAATATAACACGTTAAAACACTAAGATATTGAATATAATACAAGAACACCACATGACACTTCCAGATTCCCGCCAAAAATCACTGATATTCTTCTTCTTCTTTTTTGTCTTGGCAATGGCCTGGGTGGTATATAGATATAATTATACTCGTTCCAACCATTTATTTTACTTTTGGCAGGTCGAATTCTGATCAATTAGTGTTGTACCAATGTATTACGGATACTATGTTTTGTAATAATCGATTTTAGTCAGGAAGAACTTTTAATCGATTTAACACGGATATTTTATTTTTGCTTAAATACATATTTCATATTATTTAAAACTTCACTTCTGTAAATATATTTGTTATTTGGGCACATTAATTTTTGCATACCCACTAATTCAGTCCTCCCAAAATATTTTACTTTGTACTTTGCAAAATAAAAAATAACTACTTTATGAAGCATTTTTCCATTAAGCGGGGTCCGCTGCTCCAAACTTTACTTAGAGACAATGGCGCCCTCGTCTGCGGTAGTAAATCACTAATTTTCTCATCCAGCCTACCCCTTTTCTTTAAGCCGAATTGGCAACACTGAACGGCGCGCCGGCGACGCCATTTTGTTGTGTTGTCTGTCACTCGCAACAAGACTCCCGTGCTAGTCACATTTCTGTTCGCTGAGTGCTCTTTCATATTTTTCATACGCTGTGTTGAGTATTTATATTCCACCGTATTGATTTCATTGTTCTTACTTTGATTGAGTTGAGCGTATCGTTCCTCCCAGTAAGATTTTACTTGCAAAATGCCGAAAGGTATGGTGCTTAAAGGACAATCCAGAGAGTTAGTGCTGCGGCTTCGTGAATTTTTTGAAAAGGAAAGCCGCAATGGCGGATTCCTTATACCAGTAACCCAAGTTAGAGACCGTGTTGCAGCAGCATTAGGTATTAGTGCTCCAACGGTGGCGAAAATCACTAAAGAAGCCTATGGTAGTAGTGGTATTGAACAGAACAAGCTATCTACGCCTAAGAAAAAACGTCAGCCCCGTAAAGTGACAGCAATTGACAGTTTTGATACTGATGCTATTCGTCGTCATATATGCAATTATTACACAAGCAAAGAGATTCCTACTTTGAAAACATTAGTAGCGTCTCTACGAAATTGTGGCTTGTTTCGTGGTCAAAAATCTTCTTTGTCAAAGTTGCTGCACCAAATCGGGTTCTTGTATAAGAAATCCGACAAAAGAAAAATTTTAATGGAACGTCGTGATATAGCCTTGTCTCGCTGTGAATTTTTAAGACAAGCGAAGAAAATAGAAGACTGGTCGAATGTCGTTTTCACAGATGAAACTTGGCTCAATGCCAATCATTCCATACCAAAAGGTTGGACTGACGATACTGCTGCTTCTACTTCTGCAGTGCCAATGGGGAAAGGTGAACGCCTCATCATTTTCCATGCGGGAACTACAAAGGGATTTGTACCAGACGCTCTGTTAGCGTTCAAATAAAAAAAAAAAACAGGAGACTATCATGAGGAGATGAATGCGGACGTGTATGAAAAGTGGTTCAGAGAAAGGCTTACATCACTTGAAGAGCCATCAACAATATTTATTGATAATGCACCCTATCACTCTCGCCAAATTAATAAAATGCCAACACAGGCCAACAAAAAACACGAGATTATAAACTGGCTTCGTGATAATGGGGAAGATGTGGACGAATCCCTACTAAAAGTAGAATTACTTAAAATATTAAAAAGTAAAAAGCAGCCAAAACGATATGTCATCGACGAAATGGCAGCAGAATATGGGCATGTTGTAATCAGAATTCCTCCGTACCACTGTCAATATAATCCAATTGAAATGATCTGGGCACAAGTCAAAGGACACGCCGCAAGAAACAATACAACTCCTCCTTTCACAGCAAATAAAATGCTTGAACTTTTAAAAAACGCATGTGCTAGTGTGACGCCTGAAAACTGGGCGAGTGTCGTCAACTAGACAAAAAATATAATATTCTCTGATTGGGATCGGGAAATTGAATTTGACAACATACCTACACAAGAGTTAATAATAAACACTGCAGATGATTCAAGCGACGATTCGAGTTCGTATGAAGAATCCGACGATTCGTTATAATAAAATAATATTAAAATATTTTGGTTGTTTTATTTCATGTTATAGATATGATGAGAAGATTTTTATATCTCCCTGATACAATTTTAACGTGTTGTCTATTACAACAATTCAAAACTCAGTTGTCAGCTGACTTAACTGCAAATAAGTGTAATCGATTATTTGCGATTCTTTAGTTTGCACCGAATACTTTTGATCCTGTCACTAGATGCGATAGAACGTAACTTATTTTATAACGGAAATGAATTATCACTTAAATTTTATGAATAGAGCTATTTACGGCATATTAATGTATTTAGTGGGTAATAATTAAGATATATAAATATTATTGGGCAGTTTATATATTTCTCTGTTCACTCGTTTCAAAGTTAATAATTGCGTATAATGAAACAGTTACGTCCTAAAGCATGTGTCAAAAGTAAAATAAATGGTTGGAACGAGTATAGGTATTTCTTAGCGGCGGTGGTGATGACAAGCTATCGATAGTTACACTATCGATAGTAGACCTCGAAAATCAGTTAGGATATCGATAGTATGTCGAAAGACTATCGATAGTATGTCGAAAGACTATCGATATAGCTTATCTACCAGCATCACTACTTAGCACTGTAATGGTCGGTATACACGACAACGATATATCGTAGCGATATAACTGCGCAAACCGTTTGTACAGTTTTATCGATAGTGTGGACGAAAATCGACGCAGTTATCGTTGTCGTGTGTACGCTCTATGGACGTTCGATTAACTGCACAAACGGTTTGGGCAGTCAGATCGCTAGGATATGTCGTTGTCGTGTATATCGACCTTTAAGGTCGGTCGGGCGCAAACCGTTTGTGCAGTTTTTTTTTTAATTTATTGAAGAAATAAAAGGGCTTTGTCGCTTAGCGACCATATCGCCCAATACAAAAGACAATACATATTAGAACTAATAACATTAAACTTATATACTATCTTATAGCTAGTCTGTATAACTGTATTGCCTGACTTGATAGTGGCGACGCGAGAATGGAATTACAGTAGCCTATATCATACTTTTTGTTAGGTCCGAAAATATTAATTCTAGTGTTTTCATTCCGAACATATTTCATCAAAATGTGGTAAAGATCATCAACCATGCCACAATCGATACAGTTTGGTGACTGTGTTTTTTTCATTAAATACGAAAATTTGTTGGATGTAGTGTGGCCAGACCGGAATCTTAAAGCTACTGTGGTATTGTTTCTTTTCAATGCACGGTCAATCCAAGGAGTTCGGGATACCTCTGGCTGGATAATTCGATACCAAATCCCTTTTTTTTAACCTCTCATCAAAATACTCCTGCCAATCATTTAAACACTAGACTTTAGCCGTTCTGATGTGATCTCTGTAAGGAGGTGTAACTTCGAAGTAAACTCCATCTACAGCTGCCTCTTTAGCTTATGTGTCTACCCTATCATTATCATCTAAGTGAATGTGAGATGGTATCCATTGGAGGTATACAGTTTTTGACGAATGAAGTTTTAAAATTGACTCATATATCGTATAGGCTATCGGTACACCGGTACACATCGGTACACGGTATGTGACGAGCCAAGTGTTGCAGTGCGCTTTTGGAGTCTGTCAAAATAACAACGCTATCACTGTTTATTGACTGAATATATGACAAAGCTTCCACTATGGCAATCAGTTCAATATGCATAATCCAAATATCTGAATCAATTTTAAGCTTCATAAATGTCGTAAGAGAAGGATCAAAAACGCCGTGCCACCTGACTTCTTGTCTTTTGAACCTGTTTGTGCAGTTAATCGAACGTCCATAGAGCGTACACACGACAACGATAACTGCGTCGATTTTCACCCACACTATCAATAAAACTGCACAAACCGTTTGCGTTGGAAGATCGTTACGATATATCTTTGTCGTGTATACCGACCTTTAGCAGCAGCCTGTGGATGATTGTTAGGGATATGATATCGAAAAGAATGTATCGATACTGTAGTCATGAGTAGTAACGAAGAAAAAGTATTGATACTTCAAAGTATCAAGTACTGAGTACTTTTCCTAGAATCTCTGATGTAATGAGCTTTTTTTTTAGGAATTTGACCGTCTGTGAACGGATTAAAATATTTCGAACCACGTTTTAGACGGTTCATTACGTTTGAACTAGATGGCGTTACCATAAACGTGAGCCATAAGGTCAAGCTTAACATGGATAATTTCTAAAATTTATTCGATACGATACCTGCCAAAAAGTACTTATTGAGTATAAATATTGAATGCAAAATATCGAGTACAAAAGTATCAGTATCGAAAGGAAAGTTTTCGATACCTAAAACTATCGATACTTTTTTCGTGTCCCTAGTGATTGTGTTTCTTTTCTTGTATTGTATTCGGTGTTTGTGATTGTGCTTTGCATTGGCTTGCACGAATAAACTTTCAATCGAACGTTTACCTACCCTGTGAGAAATTTACTTTAAAATGTACGGGATTTTATAAGAAATGTACCTAGATTGTATTTTGCTGTTGTGATCAAAGTGATTGTGTAAAGTGAATTTTCAGTTTTAACACTTGTTTTTAAAAATGGGTTGTACACAAAGCGAAATATCTCCTCAAAATGAAACTCCAAGAAAAGGCTGTACCGATGTGTTGTGGCTCGTTATTTATATAATATTCTGGATAATTATGGTAAGAACTATGTAATCTTATTTGGCGAACTATAGAAATAATATAAAATGTACTATTATAAAATGTATATCTTCGAAGTATAGAGATGATGAATAAGATGCCCACGTACTATTAATAATATAAGCATGTATATTGTTTTAGATAATTGTTGCTGTGATATCTTTCGTTTATGGAAATCCATTGAGAGTAATCAATGGGTTTGATTCTTTTGGTAATACTTGTGGAGTTAAAAGCAATCAGAAGCTCTTGAATACATCACTATCCGGTATAAGCACTATTGACAAAAAATATCTGTTCTTCATGGATGTAAAGCAACTGCAGAGATCTTTGAAGATATGTGTTAATGAATGCCCTAACCAGAGACTAAATACTACAACAGATATACAAAAATTCTACAAAGATACAGGATCTAATCTTTGTAGATATGACAAGAATCCAAACACTATAACTAGTAACAAGGATTTGCACAGTTATTATGGGCCATGTCCAACATTACCAGTGTATGAAACATTTCCACTACTGAACCGATGCTTCCCTAGGTCTGCCCAAGAGTTAGCAACTAAAGTTTTTACAGATTTTTATGATTTACTCAATAGTTGGGATACTATTGAACAGATGCTTTCAGATCTTTACTCATCATGGATAGAAATGATTATTTGTGTCATAGTCGCATTTAGTGAGTATTAATTTATATTTATTACTAGCTGATCCGGCGAACTTCGTACCACCATAGTTTATAAATATATTTTCTAAATTGCTGAAAATCTAGTCTCGGATTATACCATGCACGGATCTTACTCAGCGCAGTGCGATAGGGGGTGGGCCAGGGGTCTAGTTCGAGACTCTCCAGCATCTCCTGTTGCCTAAAGTTCTTGGCGTGATGAAGGCCAGCCTGAAGGTAGACTGGCTGAATTGCAGTGATGGCGACGGCTGCGGGTATAGGATCTCCAAACACGTATGCACACAATCCGGCGATCCTCTAAGAACTTGTTGATCCGCTCGACTGTTTCCCATTGTCAACTGAGCCATTTCACAGGCTGCCTCACTTTGCTCTTGTGATGAAGAAGCACAAAGTCGGGCCATACTAACGCAGCGCTCTTCACGGGCAATTTCTTGTTTTTCAGTCCTTTTACAATATCCTTCCTTGCATTATGGCTTGGTCGGGCAAGATTCGATCGTCTTGGTCACGGCATTGTTAATGATTATTCAAAGACAATACAAATTATTGATTATTGCTTATTATTGATCTCTGACAAAATTACAATTATCAAATTTTCAACCATACCTAACAAAATTAAGTTTCTTCTAAGTCTGGATGTATTTTGTGTCTCTTAAGAGCGTTATCGGTAATCGGCACTTCTCGCATTTTGGGGTTTTTGCTACGGTCCGATATCGACGCACACTAATGCACTACACACACGTGAGTTCATAGAATGACCAGTCTTGAGCCTTGGCGCTTATAATAATCAATCTCTAATATATTCTTCGGAGAAGTAGATTTTCAAAAATCAACACGATGTAAATTTTAAAATTTTTAATTAAAAACCAAATCTCATAACAGTAAAACGGTTAAAATTGTATTTTTAATATGCAAAGTACAGGAAATAGTAAAATATAGGCACAGAGTATAACTTACAAGGAGACCCTCAGACATGTGGGTCGGGGATTTCCATGATTTTTGGTGGGGTGGTAGAGGGGGCACGAGGGTATCACAACTACCAAATATTAGGGTCAAGGGCCTGGGCCTGGGCCCTCGTTAAAAAGATTTTAAGGGTCAAAGTTGGATGGGTAATTTATGTACTAGAAAAATTCAAAGTCGAATCGCCAACAAGCGGTAATCTCGTGGTAACGTGCTCGCCGGCGGGAACTCTGGTCTCGGGTTCGAGACTCGACAACTTATTTTTTTTTAAATTATCACATTAATGTGTAATAATTTTAAGAAAATAAAAAAACTCCAATCGACGTCCCTATCCCGGGACGTCGGTCGCCATCACACGGTCAGGCTCTCTGCGGGTGACACACTAAAGTCCCCGGTCCGGTCACCCGCGGACTCGCCTAGGGCGGCGTGAGGCGCGGATACTCGTATCTGCGCCGCCCGAGTCACCGGTGGCGGAACGTGTGATCAAAGATTGATCAGACGAGCCGGCTTCTCCTTTCGTGAGATGACAGCCTCACAGAAGGCGGTGACCGCGTTCCAGTTCCTGACGCTGCTGAGCATCTCCCTAGTGATGGTCGGCAGGGTCCGGTCGGCACCGGTGATTGCAACGAGTTCACAGCGCTTCTCTGCCCACGAGGCACACACCTCGAGCCTGTGCTGCGCCGTGCTCACGTCGCAATAGCAGTGGTGGCAGGATGGTGTGCTCTCCCTCCTAACGAGCTTGCGCAGGTACTTGGCTATCGTGACCCATCAATACCTGCACCAGTCGGAAGGAATGTACCCCGTGCTGCCGACCCAACCACCCCATCAGCACCAGCTGAAAGGACTCGACGGTCCTGATACCGTATTGAGGCTTCTCGGACTCGACGGTCCTGATACCGTATTGAGGCTTCTCCAGTCCGATTGCCCAACGAGCAATGGCGTCTCGGCGGGCGTCGACCCGCCAGGCGGCAATCACCTTGATTGAGGCTATATGTGGCTCGCGTCTCTGATACTCGCAGGTAAAGCTCGGCGAGTACCTCCGCCTGCAGGTCCCACCGGAGAGTTCCGGCCAAGAGGCACGCTGCTTCCGTGGCTGCCGTGCAGTAGTCGAGTATGGCCCTAGTCCCCATGGCCATGGATGTCTAACAAGTCCAGTCAGAGATTTAAATCTACCCACTACAGAAATTAGTTATTAAATTTTGATCCACACTTTACTACATATTTATTGCTAGTACAAGAAGAAAATGATTCTCTATGAAAAAAATATATTGTGTATGGTTAGTATTATTAAACATTAAATTTGAGTTAGCATTATTAAACATTAAATTTGAGTTAGCTGATAATCTTCAGAAGATGAGGCTGCATAAATGTTCCGTTCGGATTTTTGATGTGAAATATCTATAGGCGAGGTGAACCTGATCGTCGCGTGGCATTAAAAGCGGCGTTAACGCCACGCTTTGTGGTAACGACTTCAAAATAATTTTGATGTTTCACATCTGCCAGGCGTCCTGAGTGACGGCTCACTTCTCTTTTCGTTTACTCTTTTGAAACTATAAGTACCTTACAGTTTTGTCGTGTGTTCTCAAAGTCCGACTTTACACCACTTGCATACGCCCTATCATGACCTATGCCAGCGTGGTGTTCGCGCACGTAAAGCCACACAGGATCCACAGGCTACAGACACTACAAAATCGTTTCATGCGCCGAGCTACGGGAGCACCGTGGTTCATACGAAACGTCGATCTCCACATCGACCTCGAACTGCCGACCATCAAGCAGTTTATGAAACGGTGCGCTCAGAGCTACTTTGACTCTGCCATGACACACCCCAACCAACTAGTGGTCGGGGCGGCTTCCTATAGACTTTCCAAAATCTCATCCATCCGACGTCCTCGACGAAGAGGACGACAATATCACACTCGCTCAACAAAGAGCCTACACGGCCCGCGAGGCCTTAACAAATAAATATCCACGGTTCCGCCCTCGCCGTCGAGGTGCGAAACCGCGCCGCGCAAAAGTCACGACTAAAAACGTAAAAAGATTCTATATTATTCTTTATAGAGATCGCATGAAAGTAATTAAAAGAATTAGGTAGTAATAAATACTTACGAATCAAAACCGATCAGTCGCAGTATACGCTCAAGTTCGTATTGTCGTCTTTTACGCTGTGAGCGGAGAGCTCGAGCGACGTGACCCTGCTCCGTTGAGCGCCAAGGCGCGACTGGCTTACGAACTTTTTTTTTTTTTTTTTTTTTTTTTTTTTGTGTGTACAGCTGTTGGCCGCAGATGGCCTTGACAGCTTGACGCGGACTATGGGTGAGCGCTGAGGGCTCTCAACCCGGTGGCTTACGAACAATTATGCCGTTCAATTTATAGTAATATTTAAAATTTAATTACGAGGGTGACTATTCGTATTTCAATTTGGTTTTTTTTTTACTGCTTCTACACTAGTCGAACAAATAGTGGATATTTTTTTAAATATTCCAAGGTTAGTATTATTCACAAAATTAAATGTTTTACAGGAACCATTTTCGTCAAATTAATCTTAAGGAAATATATTTTTTTTTTAGTTTTAAAAGGAAGAAATCTTGAATTTCATTTTATACATACCCAAGAACAGTAATTTTCCTAACATCTACAGTTTTTTTCGAGCTGCCACGACTTATCGTTTATTCGTACCTGAACTTCAAAACTCAGCGTTTTCGTAAAATCTCATTAACTTAAGTTCAAAATACCCTTGCCTTTTAATAAAATAGTTACAATATTGAGTTATAATTCTGTACAAGCACAATATAAAGATGTGTTTAATGTAGTGGTTATATAAATTTTTAGTAAGCTATTATGATGAATGAGTAACCAGTCCTCAAAAAACCACATTTTTGGGTTTACGGCCGCTTATTACCGATAATGCTCTTAATTATGTGTTTGTAAAGTCGCCTGCAATACAAGGATTAATTCCATAGTGCAGGGTATTGTTTTTATATAAAAAATAAAAAAAAAAAAAAAAAAGACTAGTAATATACAATATCAGTATGTGAACTTAAGAATTCTTGGTGAAACTTCAGGAGCATGGAACAACAAAAATATGTCCCTTGTGCTGTAAATCAGTACATATTTTTTTTGCATATGGATCAAGAGAGAATAGCTCAATTAAATACCTGTCCTGACTAGGCATGAATCGATACCACCTGGGTATCAATACTAATAATTGATACCCTATTGGTCACTCAATATCGGTACTCAATCAGTATCGATCGTAAAAGTATCGATACTTACTGGTATTGGTATTGGATCCTTCCCATTCTATACTGGTACTCGGTATCGAAAGGACTAAGAGCCTCTGAAATTTTTTGAATTACAATGGCGTCACTGTCTGAAATGGTGTGTTAAGATTATCTAAGTCTCAATGACCTTATTATTATTGAGAGGAACTACATATTCTACAGATGGCCTCACCAATGAGTCAACAATTTACATAGATTAACTAATGAATATATATGCGGTCTATTTTATTTGCAATAAGAGCATGAAAATTTGCTTAACTGCAAAATACAATACCTCTTCTTGTAAAAGCAGACCTGCCATGAAAAATGAGAAACAGTTTAGGAATATACTGTTTTTTAAGCGTGGTCTCGCTTTTAACTAACACTCGACACCCTCATGAAGAAACGCGAAAACTAAGATTGATTATTTCTTGCGCTTATTATGCTACGGTGACGGTAACGCGATAAAAGTACAGTTGATTCATTTAGTTGTCACGTCTGTCACGAATGATTTTCTCATTTTTCAAGGAAGTTGACTCATTAAGCCAAGTTGGTCAGACGGATTAGTATAGGGTTTTACTTCGAGTTTTCCGTCTCTTGCATTGGTATTATATCCCTTAATTTTCTCTTACGATAACCTCGGATAACACAGGAAGTGGTGAATAGTATTTGTATTCCGTCACCACACGGAAACATCGTCCATTACAAAGATAATTTAATACACAACATTTATAGTAGGTTAATAAACATTGAAAAAATAATGTATATTTTTTTTTATAAAGTTAAGATCTAGGTCAATGATTTGGCATTCGCAAGCGTCTAGCATATTCAAATATTACGTACCTATACATATACGCAACTAAATAGGTATATACATGCGCTTGCAAATACATCTACGGAAATAGTCTTGTAGACCTCAGTGTATGTCATTTTTTATTGCTAAAGTTGACAGACGATCTATCGATCATCCAATTTGCTCATAAATACTCAAGGACAAAGACGTAGGGAGTCTACGTTTATTACTGAACAAGCAACCTGCCTTCGCTTCGGTTTTAGTCGTTTTACCCGCGTAGTTCCCGTTCCAGTGGGAATACCGGGATAAAATATAGCCTAGGTTACTCCCTGATATTATAGTTTTCCATTGGTGAAAGAATTTTTGAAATCGGTCCAGCCGTTTTGAAGATTACCCGGAACAAACACAGACAGACAAAATTTTTTTAATCTGTATTTTAGGCATAGGTGTCGTGCAAATAACCGTGTGAGCATGAAACAAGCCTATTATTTTGACATTACAAACAGACACTCCAATTTTATTTATTGGTATAGATAATAAAAATATTCTGACGCAAAATAAATAAATGACTCCTTTTTTTTGGAAGTGGGTTACGGTCGGCACACTTCTCGCCCGGCTCCGTCCGGGGCGACAGAGGGGCGTAAGCACGCACACCCGTAACCCACCCGTGACACGTTGCCTTCGTCGTTGGGCCGACCACCAGAGCAGGGTGACTTGTCGTCAGTGGTCGGCGCGACGGTATACCCCTTGAGGGACGTCCCTCCCTCGGGGAGGACATCGGTCTTTCCTCGCGCGGTCGACCTCTCGGTGGGTGACGGACTAATTCCCCGGTCCAGCCACCCGTGGCCTCGCCTAGGGCGGCAACAGGCACAGCTAATCTCGCCCGCGCCGCACCAGTCGCCGCCGGCGGTTGGCGTCGTCGAGGAGACGTTCCTAAATAAATGACTCCGAATTAGGCTTGCCGTGTAGTTATGGTAAGAATACAATATCCCTTCCCTATCTTGCCTGCGGGTGTCATAAAAGACGACTAACGGATTAAATATGTATAGAATTACACACACAGCCCCGCCTGATCAACTGGTCCTTCTGACCTGCATTTTCAACGCAGCGCTCAATAACAAAATCTTTCCCGCTCAGTGGAAAGAAGCCGTGGTAATAGGAATCCACAAACCCGGCAAGAACCGATCCGAACCCAGTAGTTACAGGCCGATAAGTCTTCTTAACGGTCTTAGCAAAATGTACGAGCGCGTAATCCACCAAAGACTAAGAATCTTCGCCGAGGAAAACCACCTCATACCACACGAGCAGTTTGGCTTTAGACCCAAACACTCGTGTGTCCATCAAGTCCATCGTATCGTGGAAAGCATCAACGTAAAACTGCAACGCAACCTTTTTACGGGGATACTCTTCTTCGATGTAGCCAAAGCCTTCGACAAGGTATGGCATAATGGCCTTATCTTTAAGTTATTCCAACTAGGAATTCCCCACTACCTCGTAATTATCATACGAGACTTTATAACAAATCGTAGCTTCCGCTACAGAGTAGAAGGGACACTCTCTTCCCCGCACCCGATCAGAGCTGGCGTACCGCAAGGTTCAGTCCTCTCACCCCTTCTATTCTCGCTATATACTAGCGACATCCCCAAGTCTAAGCTCGTGCAGTCAGCCCTCTACGCTGACGACACAGCTATATTCGTATCCGGGCTTAACCCGGACGCCGTCACTCGTAATCTCCAAACTGCAGCTACTGCCCTTGGCAAATGGTTCCGGAAATGGAGAATAGACATTAACCCAGAAAAGAGTCAGGCGGTCATGTTTCACAGGAGACGTGCCGACCTGCACCCCCCCGATAGCTTCACTCCAGTCCGCATTTTTGACAAGCCCATCCCCTGGGCGTCAAATGCCAAGTACCTAGGCGTCACCCTTGACAATCGTCTCAGCTTCGCTCGACACATAACCACTGTGCGCTCGCGTGCAGCGTTCGTTATGGGTCGTTTACACAACTTACTCAACCCAAAGAGTAAGCTGTCGCTCAAATGCAAAATCCGTCTTTACACTGCCTGCATACGCCCCATCATGTTGTATGCCAGTGTAGTATTCGCTCACGTTAGGCCACACAGGATCCATAGGCTACAAACACTTCAGAATAGGTTCATGCGTAAGGCTACGGGCGCACCGTGGTTCATACGCAATGCCGATCTCCACATCGACTTGCACTTGCCGACCATCAGGCAATATATGAAACAGTGTGCCCGTAGATATTTTGATTCAGCCACAACACACCCCAACCCCTTAGTGGTCGCTGCGACCAACTATATCCCGTCCCGCATCTCGAAGGTCACTCGACCGAGACTTGCTCTCGACGAGCCCGACGACGAGATCACGATAGCTCAGAATACAGCATACACGGCCCGCGAAGCCGCAACAAAGAAAAGACCACGGTTCCGTCCTCGCCGTCGAGGTGCGAAACCGTGCCGCGCAAAAATAAATAAATCTAAAGTGGGACCTCCCACATTGCCCTCAGCAACGCCCCGAGCCGAGGTTCGTACCCCACAGGGGGTGCCCTTGGGCCACGTTGCTTAAATTTTTTGGGTTGAGAGCCCTCAGCGCTCACCACTAGTCCGCGTAAGGGTGTAACAGCCATCTGAGGCTAACACTCCTTGTCAGAACAAAAAAAAAAAAAAAAAAAAAAAAAAAAAAACCGCCTGATCAGCGTGGTGTGGGTAGATCAAGTTTTTTTGCTATTGTGCTTATTGTGAAGGAGGGCGGCTGAGGTAGAGACTATAGTAATTCTTATCTAAGATTGGTTTTAATAAATTGGGTACTTCGTTGTAGGGAATGTCTTGTAGTACCTTCGTGTAACTAAACTAAGAACTTACGGTTACCCTATTTGAGCAAGCAAATATATGTGCGCTCTAGGATTTATTATATAACGTATCAAAACTAAAAACTATTTTTATACGTATTTCAAACTTCGGTGCTCAGAGATATTGTATTACTATTGTGTTGAGTGTTGTTCTAATTTCCGATGAGAGGAACTAGCGTACTATCAACGCTGGCCAGAGAAGTTGACTTCGAAGACTTTATTTCGAGTTCTCATTTTCTTGTAGCTATCTGATTCATTAGTTCGATTCGATGTACTGAAATAGGAAAGGTAAATTAATGTCACATGATTTGTACAATTTACAAAGAAAATTTCTAAAAGCTGTATAAGTATAGGTATATCTAATAATAGTTTTATGTTTCAGTTTGCTCTTTAATCATGGTGTCAATTCTTCACTTACTAGCCACGTTAGTGTCGTGGATATTCATGATATTGGTATCAATAGCCAGCGTTGCTGGGACAGCATTATTATGGTATACGTACCATGAACTAAGAACAAAAGTAAAGAATTTCGATCAACACACGTATTTAGCTGTAAGTTTCTTGGATATGTTTATTTCTCGTTACAAGCAAATTTACAACGTTCAGTCAATTTAATACATTTTATTTTACAGGAATCTTTAAAGAATGAGCGAGCATTTCTTTGGTACTCTATTATAGCTACGATAATAACGGTATGTATAATCCACGCTAATTAGTTAGGTACAATAGACAATGCAGACAATGCCCGCCGAACATTTATTAGGAGCACCTTTTTTAGACTCGTATTGTGATGGCGATATATTGACTTCATTTGATAATACTAGTTAGATAGTCTAGTTACTCTTTTGGTTTGTGGCAGGCAACTATTATAAATTGAACCTATTACAACATATGAATTTATTCCTAGTGGTCAACAAGAAACTTAAGACGTTTTATGGCGAACGATTTCACACAAACTTACGTAGATTGTAGAAATTATACTAACAAATTTGAATTCACTCTAAGTTATGATAGCAAACGCGAAACTATTAAACTAAATTCCATGAGATCACGTTTGATCCTCTAATTGCAATATTAATAACGCCGCTTATTAGGACATCTAGTTTACATGCGTTTAGACTCTAAACGCTCTAAACTTTAGAGAATTAATTCCGTTATTGACTTCATAATGTCGAGATAGGGCACGTTTCGATATTTTTGCCGTTTTAAAAGGCTACCGATTTTATTTCAAGTACCAGGCAACAATGAAATTAATACGTTCCTACCAATTATGTTACTAAACAGTAGACTCAAGATCAAGACTAGGTATATGATGTCATCGCTTCCTACATACTGCCACGAATTCGCAATGACACATACCTAGGTACCGATATCACCTAAATTTATTAAAAGATATTACTCCCGGTCATATACAGCAGATATGGAATAATTTTTCTCATGAATATTCAGCAGATTGCTTGGAATATGTCTAATAAAGTGTGCATAAAATTAAACGTATGACATCAGGAGCCTATTCATCTGTTGACCTATTGAACTTCTAAGAAATGTTAAATCTCATTTTCTTTTGGAATCCATGCTGCAAGTCTCGTCAATAGTTGCCTATTGACCTCGACCGCAAAACTAGCTTAACTACATTGCTATTGAATGTTGCGTGTACTAGGGCACTGTTTACCGCGAGGTAATACTAAAAATTGAATTGGGGTAGGATGTAGAGAAAAAAATGACCGGCCGCTCTGCGCTAAGTCGTTTTGGAGAAAATGTTGATTGGGATTTTGAGTTATCACTGCGTTTGGCTCCAACTGATTGGTAAAAGTATCAAAATAATACTCATACGTGCCACTTCTGCATAATGAACACGAAATCCGGGCTGATCACCTGAATGAATTATTTTCTCGGATAACAAAGAAAAATATGTATGTCATAACAATTGAACATAAATGAAGTATGACGCGAGGAAGGTCATAGTATAAGTGATATTCTTATATTTCAGGTAATTTTGCTTCTGTTGGTGTTTGTGATGCGTTCTCGTGTATCATTTCTGGCTGCCCTATTCAAAGAAACTGCCCATTGCCTAGGTTCTATACCAGCTCTGTTCTTGCAACCTATAATAACGTTCTTGTTTCTTGTGCTATTTCTAGCATTTTGGTCTACAGTGGTTGTAAGTATTAATTTATATAAATAATATACATAATTATTATTAATAAATAACTTATATCAGTTTTTGTAATTCACAGGTGTGTTTAGCGACTGCAACTTATCCAGGAATACCCTACAAAGTAAACTTCTTTATAGATGACCCCTCTGTGTCAAATCAAAGTGGTACGGCCACTACAGAAGCGCAAACTATAAGAAAAAGTTCTTTAAGTAATTATTATCTTTCAATCTTTATATCTTATTGTTTAGTAACAGTCGCAGTCTAAGTGAGAAAGAAATTGGCCTAATATTGCTAGCTGCTTTGATATAGGTTTTTAAATCAAGTTTCCCTTCTCCAGAAATAATATTATCTACTCGTGTCCTTTAGTCCGCGATATCCATGAGTAAGGCAAAGTTGCTGATATTATTCAACATCACCATTACAGCTCATATACGCCCCTCTGTTGGGTTCAAGCCTCCTTCATAATGAGAGGGAAATTGAGCTACTATACCACGCTGGTCAAACGTATTGGTATAGGGTTTAATATAGAGCTTTTCTTCTTTTAAATAGATATGCATATTATATCCCTTAGTCGTCTCTTACGACACCCACGGGCAAGAAAGAGGGTGGTGAATTATATACTCCGTCACCACACAAAACTTATAAATTATTACTGATAAACTAGCTGACCCGGCGAACTTCGTAACGCCATAATTTCTTTCGTAAATATATCTTCTAAATTTCTGAAAATATAATCTCTAATGGAAGAACCATTACAGCTTTGTCGGGCAAGATTCGATAGTTTTGGTCGCGGCATTGTTAACGATGATTGAAAGAGAATATAAATTACTCATTGATTTCTGTCAAAATTATAATTATCAAATTTTCCAACCATACTTAACTATGGACAAAATTTCGTTTAGCTGTCATTTGCATTTTGTTATTACATATCAAATGTGTTTTTTTATACTACGTTACATAGTGACTTGTATTCTCTTTGACATTTTATGTCGCGGCACACGGTAACGCGATCGAACGGAATAACAGAGTTATTGGCGAAATCTTGTAAACACCATTAAAAAAGAAACAGGATAAAATGTATCCTATGTCCGTCTCTTGGTTCTAAGCTATCTCCCCACCAATTTTCAGCCAAATTGGTATAGCTGTTCTTGAGTTAGGTATAAACAGTGTAACTAACACGACGTTCTTTTATATATATAGGTATATAAGATTCTTATAATGATAAATTATATCCAATGTAATCCATCATTTTCAAGACGTCGTTGACACACACACACAAGAAGGCGTCCGCGTTCACAGGCATATTTAATATATAAATTTTGTTGGACTAATTTTATTAGATACTAGCAATCCGCCCTCGCTTCGCTTCGGTTATAGTCGTTTTACCCGCGTAGTTCCCGTTCCCGTGGGAATACCGGGATAAAATATAGCCTAGTTTACGCCCTGATATTATAGCTTTCCATTGGTGAAAGAATTTTTGAAATCGGTTCAGCCGTTTTGAAGATTACCCGGAACAAACAGACAGACAAAATTTTTTTAATTGCTATTTTAGTCATAGGTGTCGCGCAAATAACCGTGTGAGCATGAAAAAAGCCTATTATTTTGACATTACAAACAGACACTCCAATTTTATTTATTAGTATAGATCATCGTCATATAAATAAATAAATATTATCTCGGCTCGGCTATTGAACAATTTTATCTTTGAAGGCGGCTCCCCTCCTTCATAATAGGAGGGCAATTGTCCTACTATACCACGCTTGTCAGACGGTTCGGTATATGGTTTTATTTAGAACTAGCAATCCGCCGTCGCTTCGCTTTGGTTTCAATAATTCAATCCTTTTGCCCTCGCATTTTAAATCTCCAATTTTTTTTTTACGATACACAACTGCAGTCCATGAGGCTTCGGGTTCTTCCATTCCCGGCCCGGGAAAAAAAATGTAGGGGTTTCTGCAGAGAAAAATAGCCTAAGACATAGGCATATACATAGAGGTACCTGGTTGTAAAATGTTATTAAAATCGCAAATAATTGGCATCTTTTTAAATGTTGTAAATTGTTACAGATCTGCAGATAGAATTTGACCCCATGTGGATAAAGGGTATGTGGTGGATGTGTCTCATTTGTTTGGTATGGGGAAGTGAGTTTATACTTGGATGTCAACAAATGACAATAGCTGGAGCAGTGTCGTATTGGTATTTTAGGTAATGAACCTTGTTTTTTTTTTTGGCCGGCTATGGTAAATGGACCTATCCTGTCTTACCGTCCATGGCGACGAAAGGGATCACATAAAAAACTATATTTCCCCCTTTGCACCTATTGAGTTGTAGGAACCGGATTTGAAAAATCTTTTAGCAGTGAAAAGCTACATTATGAGTAGGTAACACAGGTTATATTTGCGAATGAAACCGCGGGCATTTGACCGATTTTAAAAATACTTTCTTCAATAGATAGCTAAATGTAACCAGTAATATAGGCTATATTTTATACTTGTATTCCCACGGGAAAGGGAATACTGTGGACAAAATCCCGGGCAATTGATAGTATTGGCATAAACAGATACTAGTTGTTTGAAAAAATAAACAAGGGCATTATTATTTCGCATGATACGACCTCTAGGCCTTTGAAAGTTCTGTCGCCCCGGGCGGAGTGGTGCGAGGAGTGCGCCGATCGTAGCCCACCCCCCAAAAATAAAAAAACAAAAAAAAGACCTTTGAAAGTAAAACCAAATTCAAGGACTTGATCATGAATGAAAGCTATCGAATTTAAAAGAATGAGCGATGTAAGGTTTTTTTAGTGTGAGTATAGAAAATTAAGATTAATTTTATTGTATATTTTCAGAGGTCCGAACGCTCATTCACCTGTGTTGTATTCAATTGGAAAATTAATAAAGTATCATTTGGGTTCGGTCGCAAAAGGATCGTTCTTGATTACATTATTCAAGATACCACGATTGATTTTGACTTATGTACATGCCAAGTAAGTATTGAATTGTTTATTTCAGAAGTTCTTAAATTAAATAGGATTCATATTTATGGATAATTCTTTATTCTGCTATATTTACTACTTATTCCAAGTAGTGACGGAATAAAAATACAATTCACCACCCCCAAGAGAAGGAAAACTCGAAACAAGACCCTACGCCAATACATCTGACCAGCGTAAGTCAATTTCCCTCGTATTGTGGAGGAGTCTCGAGCCTAACACTGGGAAGTGTAGGAACTGAAATCATATTATACTTGTTGGTTTATTTTTTTTTAATATCAAGGATGTTCGAATCGGCACGCAAGTACGAATATAATTTGTATTTCGTCGGTTTCAAATGTTGATTAAGTGAACAAATTATTTTATATAATCAACAACACAAGTATTTCCTATTATCATTATCATCACGTTGGCTCATATACGCCCTATTGTTAGTTTTTTTTTTTGGGTGTGGGTTGCGGTCGGCGCGCTCCTCGCACCACTCCGTCCGGGGCGACAAAGGGGCGTAAGCACACACTCCCGCAACCCACCCACGTGCACGTCGCCTTCGTCGTTGGGCCGATCACCGGAGCAGGGTTACTTGTCATCAGTGGTCGGCCCGACGGAATACCCCCTATTTGGGGTACCCTCCCATCGACCGACGCAAGGGGGGAACATCGGTCTTTCCTCACGCGGTCGGCCTCTCGGCGGGTGACGGACTAATTCCCCAATCACGTCACCCGCGGCCTCGGCTAGGGCGGCATGAGGCGCACCTATTGTTAGCTTGAAGCTTCTCCCACAATAGGAGCGAAATTGAGTTACTATTATCACGCGGGCCAAACTGGTTAGTGTAGAATCAAAATTTGAAAATCCTAAATATATCCGTGTGGAGACGGGGTTAGAAGACAATTCACCACTCCCTATCTTACCCGTGGATGTCGTATAAGACGACTAAGGGATATAAATTATATCCCTCATCGCACTCACCCTCGATTATATCATATAATATGCATCTATGCAAGAGACGAAAATCTCGAAATTACACCTTATGCCAACCCGTCTGACTGGCGTGGTATAGTAGGTCAATTCCCTCCTTTTACGGAGGAGACTTGAGCCCAGCAGTGGGACGCATATGGGCTGTGATGAATGAATGAATGAAACATTCGATTCGGATTATTTTCCAGATATTTAATTCGCATGTTATGATACTATCGGAATTGCTTCACATACATACATTACATTTATACGTTTGATGGTTATTTTTAAATTAGAAGTGGGTCACACTATATGCGGGGTAATGTTATGGCAACCATTTTGTGGATTAACTTTTGTAGGACACACCATTAACGGAATTCTAACTCGGCCAACGTTTGTGACTCATTCAATTACTTAATGATTTGAGGGTGGGTGTGTTGTAACTGGCTTCTAAATTGTGTTTTTGTCACATAGAAATATTATGATTATATTTTAAGGATAAAACTTGACGTGGTGTGGGTATGTAATAAGACGGTATGAGAGTAATGCGAGGAAAGTTTTAAGTATGAACATTGAAGGCTTTAAGGGTAACGCAAGACTAAAGAAAAGTGCGTGAAGTATGAGGTGGATAGACAGGGAGAAATCACAAAGATATTTTCTTCTTTTTTGAAGTGAAACTTCTTTAGAATCGTTGTGATTTCAAACTCGATGAAACGAAAAAGTGAGTTCATAGAAACAAACACGTAAATGTATAGAATTCTGCCGGCGAGGGAATGAGATAAAGGATGAAGGATAAAGGAGTTTCACTTTTGATATGCGTACTTTTCACACACATTTTTTTTTAAAGACCACTCCCTGCACTAAGGAAATTATCCTTGCATTGTAGGGAACTTTACAAACATATAATTAACGGATACATATTACAGCTATACTCAGAACAACAATTTGTGGATCGCACAAAGTGTTGTTCTGAGTGGGATTCGAACCCGCGACACTGGCACGGTAGGTCATTATCTTAACCACTACGCTATCTGTGCAGTATTATCTTTGTGATATTTCATAAGGTTATGAAAACAAAACCATTTTCCAACGGCCCCGAGGAATAAGTAGTTGGGATGTTGTTAATACTCACAAGGTTTTAATTAGCACTTTTTAGTATATAAATAACCAAATTATACAAAACTAGCAGTGCCCGCGGACTCCGTTCCGCGTTAAAAATATTTTTGTCCCGGCCCGGTTGTCCCGCGTAATACTTCAGGTTAAAAGTTCGGGATAAATAAAAATTATGATGATGAACATTTTTTTGTTATTTTGGTTTTCCTACTTAGTAGACGTAATTTGGGCAGCGTTCGGGCAACTTAAGAGGATCTTCTCGTCCAACATACCTCAGTGTCTGAAAACACAGGTCTACGACCAGTATGTGTTACCACTGATGACTTACGGCACAGAAACGTGGTCCCTAAATGTAGGCCTCATAACAAGGCTCAAAGTCGCTCAGCGTGCTATAGAGCGGGCTATGCTCGGGATTGCTCTGCGAGATAGAATCCGGAATACGGAAATCCGCAGAAGAACGGGTGTAACCGACATAACACGAAGAATTAGCACGCTGAAGTGGCAATGGGCAGGCCACATCGCTCGACGAACCGACAACCGCTGGGGAAGAAAGGTTCTCGAGTGGCGACCACGTATCGGACGACGCAGTGTAGGACGAACTAGGTGGACCGATGACCTAGTGAAAGTTGCTGGGCGTCATTGGATGCAGGCGGAACAGGACCGCACATTGTGGCGTAACATGAGGGAGGCCTACGTCCAGCAGTGGACGGTAATAGGCTGAAATGATGAAAATGAGAAATACCATATGGGCTAAATAAGCTTCAGAAAAATTAATTATTTTTAATCCACAATTTTAACAGTAAAAGCAGTTATTGTGAGTTATCCGTAGAAGATAGGCATATGCTATTGCGGACTTTTTTACAGATTTCGATACGTTCTTTAATATTGTAGTACATTGTTTTGTTCTATCCTCAATAGTTTTCGCAGCGCACGCGATGAAAGCATTTTTTTAACAACTTTGCTTACATTATTCAAGTTTATAGCCAATGACACTCCACAATAACGTAGCTTTCTATTGGCGAAATAATTTTGAAAATCGGTTCAGAAGATCCAGAGATTACCCCTTACAACGTCACAACCTCACGAACGTTATCTCTTTATAATATTAGTATAGATAATAACCCTCTGAATTTTTTGACGAATCTTTTTGGTGGCGGTCGCACTCCGATTCGGTGGTAACTTATTGGATTCGTTTAATAGTGTTAAAATTGACAATATATTAGTGCCCTCGCAGGGCTTAGGCATAATTAATGATTTGAATTGAATTTGTATGAGCCTTTTTTATATAGTGATAACAATGATGATATCCGCATTTAGAGTTGTTATATGTAACGATTATTAACGATATACATATATTTCATCATCATCATCTCAGTTCAATGTTCCACTGTTGGTCTCGAACCTCCTCCGTAGTAGGAGGGACATAGACCTATTATACCACGCTAGTCAGACCTTTTGGTATAGGGTTTTATCTCGAGTTTACCTTCTCTTTCATAGACCTTATATGCATATTGTATGCCTTAGTCGTCTTTTACGACTTTTAAGATAGAGAGTGGGAAATCCGCGAGTATCTTTAAAAATCAAAGTTGAATATATAATAATAGTGAATTATTGATAAAAAGCCTAAAACGATACAAATATATAAAAAATATTTTATGATTTTTAATATGTTTACGTCGGAAAAATTAATATTTTTACCTATGAGTCACGTGACAGTAAACGCCAATCGGAAAGCGTGTCGTCACTATTTTACACGTAAACACACATGGGCATTTGTATGTGTGTGTTTATGTGATTAAGGCTGACCGTAGAGAAAATAAATATCGATGTATCGATATTTATAAAAATATCAGTATCGACGTCGATATTTTGAGAAAAATATATCGGTCAAATTTTAATAAAATACGTTTAAGAAATAAATTATTTCGTTCAGCCTAGGTCAATAATGTCTATAGTAATGTTTGTATAAAATGTATATTATTACAATTTACAAAAATTTCAAAAAAACTAAGGTATTTTTTGAGTATTATTTTATTAGGCAAAAATTAGAATATTATCATAAAACTAAAAAGCTATCTTTTAACCAATATTATACCCCCCTGTTTCTTATCGATACAAATAAATAAAATTGAACTGTTGTTTGTAATGTAAAAATAATAGATTTTTACATGTTCACACGGTTGTTTACACGATATCTATGCCTAAAACCATTTTAAATATTATCTTTCTACTCGTTCCCGGTAATCTTCAAAATGCCTGGAACGATTAGTCAACTCCCGGATTGTATTCTTACACCGCTACCACACGGATAAATTATCTATTTTGCTTAGAATAATAACGTATAGAAGGATAGTGTCAATACTTCGAACTTACAAAATTTGAATCTAAAAATACTAATGGCGCGCAGACGATTGTACACGTACACACGCACACCACTATACAAATTATGAATTAACATAAATCGTCGAATTACCTTTAAAAGTAATGTTAATAATCTTTTTATATTTTTCAAATGTGTTGTGACACGATTTGAATGCACAAACCGTCATAATTACCTATTTATTTTTTTTTAAGAGTTGCGTAAGTACGTGCAGTACAATGACTTGTACATTACGGAACGGTTCCGGTGTAAGCTCCATTAGGCTCCAATGGAAATGCCTCACTTTTTGTGCGTGAACTTACCTTCTATACGTTATTATTCTAAGCTATTTTGATAAAATAATTTCATGTCGATATCTAAATAAAATGAGTTGCTTAATTATCACATTAATATAACAGATATACAGATACAGATAATATACAGATATATAACATATATCCTATGTTTCTTGGATATATACACTCTGCATGGCGACAGTAGGTATAGAGTAGTCACTACTACGCTACGCTAGCTTGTGGGAGTCGTAAAAATTGTCTGAAAGCACTAGGAAGAATCATTAGCGTTAACGTATACTTACTGCGATCGCCAAGCGTGGCGATTATGACAATAACCTCTGCAATTAATGGTCGCGTCATATGGCATCTTATAAGAGAGGTCTACCACCAGCAGTGAACGGCGAAAGCCTGAATGACTGAATTACTATATAATATTTCAGGTTATCGGCAAGCGCGGAGAAGGGCTCGGAATGTGCGAAATGTGGTCTTAAATGTGGTATATGCTGTTTCTATTGTCTCGAAAAGTTTATTCGCTATCTGAATCATAACGCCTATACAATAATCACGATTGAAAGATGTAATTTCTGCAAGGCAGCCGGCAAGGTATGTAATATAGTAAAACAAAAAAAAATTAAAACCTAAACCTATTTATTTTAAACCTATCTAGATTTTGTTCATATAAAAAAAAACAAATAATAATTGATATTTGTGATAGCAATAAATCCTTATGGTGACGGAGTAAGAATACAATTCACCACTCCCTATCTTGCCCGTGGATGTCGTAAAAGACGACTAAGTGATATAATAGGCATATGACATCTACGCAAAAGAAGAGCAACTTGAAATGAAACTCTATACCAACACTTCTCTGACCAGCATGGTACAGTACGTCAATTGCTCTCTTTTTGTGGAAGAGGCTTGAGTCCAACAGTGGGACATGTATTAGTTGAAACGGTAATGACATATATTAATATTTTCAGGCGTTCAGCACGATTGTAAATAATGCACTGCAGGTTGCAACAATAAACAGTGTGGGTGATTTTATACTATTCCTAGGCAAATGTATTGTGACCGCAGTAACAGGCATTATAGGTCTATTACTACTGAAACGCAACCAGCATTTACACTTCTACGCCGTGCCCACGCTAGTGATTTGTATTTACGCGTTCTTTATTGCACACTGCATATTATCTCTCTACGAGGTTCGTATTCAAAATTTTATTACTCCTATTATAAACTGCTAAACGCATCTAGATGAATGTTTGCATAGAGATAAGTTAGTCTGACAGCGTAAACATGCAGGTGGATAGCCATCCACGCTGGCCTAAAACAGATTGGACGGATTTCAAGTAGATGTGGGTTCAGATTTCCGTGTGGTGATGGAGTCAGAATATAATTCATCACCTCCTTTCCTGCCCGTGGGTGTTGTAAAAGACGACTAAAGGATTACATTATGCATATAACATCAATACAAGAGAAGGAAAACTCTAAATAAAATCCTATGCCAACCTGCCTGACCATCATGATAGATCAATTTCCCTCCCATTGTAAAGGAGGTTCGAGCCTAACAGTGGGACGTATATCAGCCGCGAGGACGAGGAAGTGAGTACAAGTCCTGTATCCGTGGGGCAATCGTAGTTTTCGTTTGCAAATGATTTTTTTATGTAATTCCCCGAAAATGTTAAACGGATAAAGTAATCATTAATTTAGAATAACATAGTCTTTTATTCCGCAAGGACGTTTCCCTGTGGGATAGACATGATAAAATAAATCTCAAATTAACGTGAACCAAAAGCACGAGCGGGATCTACCATTATAAATGTGAATATAACGACTGTTTGTTTGTTAAGCTTTCCCGTTATAATTGCGCGATCGATTGTCATGAAATTTCGCATACAAATGATATAAGGACAAGAAGTATTGGAGATACCCATGGGATAGAAAAAGTAATTGAAAATATAACTTAATGTGAACAAAGTCGGTTCAGGGCTAGTATTTTATATTTTTCACTCATAAATTTCTTTCTGATTCAGACAATTATAATTTAAACCACTTGCGTGAACAAACACATTAGTTATGTCTGCAATATAAATGTGTATGCTTTCTATACATACATTTATATTCTAATGTACAATCTTTAAATATTATAATACAAAGACCCCGGCCGCCTCTCTCTGTCTGTCTGAACGCGATGAACTCAAAAACTACTGAACAGATTTTCATGCGGTTTTCACCAAATGACGGAGTGGTTCACGGGGAAGGTTTTTATGTATAATACATCAATGTTTTGTGTAAATTAGTTTAAATATAACAATAATTGTCGAAGAGGTCGGCAAAAGTCAAGCCGCCCGGGAGCTTTTATCAAAAACGCTGTCTGATCCGTTGGAGATATATCAAAACAATGTATGGTGGAATTGTGTATCTTTTATATGTCTACAAAAAAGTCCGCGATAGCATAATTATGTCTATCTTTTACGGATAACGTACAATACCCATTTTAATTTTTAATGGTTAAGAAAATGGCCACATTATAACGTGATAATTTGAAAGTTATTTTGACGCATAGGATATTAATCCTCCTGATGGTCCTGACAAAAAAATATCGAAATCGTGTCGCGTTAAAGTCATAAACTTGGACCTTGCGACCCCCGAGCCGAGGTCCGTACCCCACAGGGGGTGCCCCCAGGCATAGGTTACATAGGCTATATTTTATCCCGATATTCCCACGAGAACGATAGCTGCGCGGGTAAGGCGACTGAACCCGAAGCGAAGCGAGGGCGGTTTGCTAGTATGTAAATAAAAGGACATACAGGGTTGATTCTGAATAATCCTAATTAAATGTGAATGTGAGTTTGTATCTATGTTACGCTTTCAGGCCTAAACCACTAAACCGATTATCGGCAAGTAACATGGGCTGTATTTTATCCCTGAATTCTGATAGAAACGGGAACTGCGCGGGTGAAAAAAAATTGCTATCATTAAAAGTTCACGTGTTACGATTGTGATTCACATTAATCTCCGAAAGCGTCTAACCTATTTCAATTACTGCTGCAAATGGTAGAGTGGTTTAAATTACGTGCCGAGTGTTGTGGGTTCAATCCCCACGTAAGACAATTCTGTGTCGCCACAAATAATTGTGGAGACTAAGTCTAAGTCTGGGTGTAATTTGTATCCGTAAACTGAATGTTTGTGATGACCACTGCGATACAAGGATTTATTTCTTAGTGTGAGGCTTTAAAGAAAAGAAATTAAAAAATGAAAATTTGTGAATGTGTACATATTTTGTCTGAAGTTTTGTCAGAAAATGTGAACTTAAATTAAGTTTAGCGGTTGTACGACATAAACGGCGTTATATTATTCTTAACTTTTCTGTTAAGAGAAAATATATTTAGATAAACTTGAAAAGCAAAACGATTAATAAATATAGATATTTCAGACTTGTCATGCGTTTTATATCCTTCAGTATTTACCGCCCGGCGGGTTACGCTTTTGGGCACCTCCCTCGTCGATGTCCGGTATTGATAAGGAAAGACGTTTAAATGAACTTTTAAAAAAGGCTAACATAATTTGATATAAAAATAAAAGCAAAATTGCCATTCATGAATTTCTATTCTACATCGATCGTATACGATTATTAAATTTGGTGCACTAAGGAGTTGTTATCATTATTATACATACATATACTGCCGTCCGTGTGGTGACGGAGTAAGAATACAATTCACCACCCCCCTTTTCTTCTCATCGGTGTCTTAAAAGACGACTAAGGGATTACAGCATGCATATAATACAAGAAAAGGAAAACTCAAAATAAAACCCTATGTCAACCCGTCTCACCAGCGTGATATAGTAGGCCAATTGCCTTCTTATTGTGGAGGAGGTTCGAGCCCAGCAGTGGAACGTATATGAGCTGAAATGATGATGATATTACAAATTTTAAAATTGTACTTTTCTCACAGATGGTAGTCGACTCGTTATTCCTTTGCGTTTGCGAGGATCGAAATATGAACGGTGCTGATGGACGCTGGAAGAATTCACGTTTGGCGGAACTTGGTGGCCATAAAGTAGACAAACACCACGATGATCAAGACGGAGCTGAACTACAAGATTTACAAGAAAAGTATTGAATTCATATCGAGCTTGGTATATGTACATGCATGTTTGTGCCTTGAAGTTGATTGCTCCTAAATAAGTAATTATTGCTTATTATATTTCTTAGTTTTATAAATTCTAAACCGCGTTCTATGGCGTAGTGGTCTAGATAGCGATCTTCTGTGCTGGGTGCCGTGAGTCCGATTCTCACACATTTCTTTAAGCTGTTCAGAAATAATTGTTAAGTCCTCCTGCAATGCAAGGTTTTGTTCAGCTCAGGGTATCCTTTTGCATCCTCCAAAAAAAAGGGTATCGCCTTTTATAAATAAAAATATGAACCACAGGCTCGTAATAAGTTTATCTCAATCATCATGCATTAGTGAGGATTAACAACTTTGGTAAATTCCGATGGTTTAGATCTGTCTCGATTTGCATCTTAGATTATGAGGTAGAAAGAGTGAGTGCATTTGTGACAGAAGTCCACATTTGTACACCATGATACAAAATGACAAAGATTTTACGAGGTGGTGTCAAATTATTGAATTTAACGAGCTACAGAATATACCCCGACAGAACCTTGTAATACTGCTTCATTTGGAAAGGGTAGTGTTTATATATATTGCATGATATAAAATTTTTAATATCAAATTTAACATGTATGAATGTAGGACATAATATATCTTGACGGTAAAGGGTTTAAACTAATATAATGCCTTCAAGTTTTCTCTATATGTGTATTGGACGTGTATTTATGAATATGGTATGGATAAATGGTAGAATATGTTAACTAAATGTGGTAGGTGTTTGTTCGTACTGTGTACTAGCTACTAACTGGTTGATAGATAGCTGGATTTGTGTTTCTTCTTTAGCTTTTTCGCAACTATTTCCTTCGTAAGATAATAAATTTGATTATTGTAACCCTTATTTAGTACTAATTGTTATTTTAACTGCAGAAAATAATTGTCTTCAGCATCAATTTTAGAGTTCTGTATCCAAAGACTGCTAATGAAACCGCTGTAGTAGGTCTTCTTACAGTGTATATTCTTATTACCGATTTAAATTCAACTAAGATAATTTATTTTATTATAGATTTTAATAAGTAGTTACAATACATACCAATTTCCGTGTGGTGATGGAGTAAGAATACAATTCACCATCCTTTCTCTTGCCCGTGGGTGTCGGAATTATGAGATGCAGATAACATCTATGCAAAAGTAAATGTCAAAATAAAACGCTATACCAACCCATCTGACTAGTGTGGTATAGTAAGTCAATTGCCTTCCTAATATGAAGGAGGTTTGGGCTCAGCAGTGCGACGTATTTGAGCTAAGATGATGGTAATGTAATGAAAAATACTATGTTCAATGTCGTACGATAGTACTAAACCCCTCGGGAGCGAGCCTGACCCGGTTTTATGGATTTTATCATTACTTATTCAAATCGGCAAGCTATTTTGTTTTTCGAACTTTGCAATTTTAATTCACTAACTACCGGAGAAGAAAATTCGTTCATCCATAAAGTACGTCACACTAATTTCGTGTTTTTTACCCCTGCCTCGTAACAGATGTTCACATTCGCGGGACCGCCTACCCTTTTTTTATTAGGGTGGGCTACAGTCAACGCACTCGCCGCCCGGCTCCGTCCGGGGCGACAGAGGGACGGCGCGGGGCGCCGCAACCTACCTATGGCACGTCGCCTTCGTCGTTAGGCTGACCACCGGAGCCGAGTTCCTTGTCTTCAGCGGTCGACCCGAAGGAGGACCGCCCTCCCTTTTTTGTTTCTTTTTTTTTTTGGAGTGGGCGCGGTCGGCGCACTCCTCGCACCACTCCGTTCGGGGCGACAGAGGGGCGTAAGCACGCACACCCGCAATCCACCCGAACACCACGTCGCCTTCGTCGTTGGACCGACCACCGGAGCAGGGTTACTTGTCATCAGTGGTCGGCCCGACGGAATACCCCCTAGTGGGGTACCCTCCCATCGACCGACGTCACCCCCTTGGGGAGGACGTCGGTCTTTCCTCACGCGGTCAGCCTCTCGGCGGGTGACGGACTAATTCCCCGGTCACGTCACCCGCGGCATGAGGCGCAGGTAGTCGCGCCTACGCCGCCCCAGTCGCCGGCGCCGGGTCGCTTCGTCGAGGATGCGTTCCTCGCGCGCGCGACCCGCCGCCTCCTTCTGCGATATTACTGCCTCGCAGAAGGCTGTGACCGCGTCCCAGTTCCTGACGCTGTCGAGCATCGCCCTGGCGATGGTCGGCAGCGTCAGATCGGCACCGATGATTGCGACGAGTTCACGACGCTGCTCTGCCCAGGCGGCACAAACCTCGAGCGTATGCTACGCCGTCCTCGTCGCAATCGCAGTGGTGGCAGGACGGTGTACTCTCCCTCCTAGCGACCGTGTACAGGTACTTGCCGAAGCATCCATGCCCCGTCAAGACCTGCACCAGTAGGAAGGAAAGCACCCCGTGTCGCCGTTTCAGCCACTGCATCACCACCGGCCGAAGGCCTCCACGGTCCAGGCACCGTATTGAGGCCTCTCCAGCCGGACTGCCCGCCACTGAGACCACACCGCCCTCTGCTCGCACCCCCGATAAGGACCGCCCTCCCTAGTGTGACGTCACATATTCTGCTATTTTACAAAATATTCATAATGAAATGGCGACGAAACGCGGCGCGTATACGGGGATTTGTCGCCATTGTGCTTAATAGTACCGAGTGTTGAATGTCAAAAATAACTTCACCAAAATGGCTACAGGCGTAGTAGCAATTGGCGTGGCTTGGCGAGAGCGAGCCTTTTAAAGCCAGTATGAGGGTTCTTACCCTTGTCACACTTACTGCCCCCTTACTCTACATGCCTGCTATGCGCCCTTACTTACGTACTTTATGAATGGATCCAAATGATTGGTACCAATCATTTGGATCGCATGACAGTGTGTTAAGATTCTACAATACAAAACAATAAACAACTAGTCTGTCACAATTGTCGTGGCTAAATTCTAACATAATAATTTGCTGTTTCAGATCAAATTGATGGCCTTTTTGAAAAAGATATACTCGCTTTTACGCATTACTATTTATTCTGCTAATGATGTAAGTACATATAGAAAGTGTTCTACCCTGGTAGCCTATGCACCTGCATTTTACAAAAATATAAATTCTCAGATAAGATCTTAATAAATTCACAGAATTTTTCGTGTTTTAGTATTGTTTAGAGTGAGATATATTGTTTTGATAGTATTTTTATTGAAAAATCGATGTAGTACATGTTAACTGATAAGTATTTTAATAAAAAGGTGTTCTTATAAAATTTTACATAAATTTTGTGTGACAAGAAATGAAATTGTAACTTTTCACAAAATTCATTGAAATTATTTGATGTGTGTTTATATTTAAGCTTTTGAGATGCTTTTTTTGTGACGTAGGCAAGTAATGTGGCATTTTAATATATCAGGACCTAAGTATAAGAATAAAGATAGACTTTCTCGAATAAGTATATTAGATTTATAAGGTCAACGTTCGGCGGTAGATATTTATCATCATATTTTTTTAAAAATATGAGTCGCACATGTAACGGTACGAATATGCGTAACACACATGTAAATATGTGTTTGAACATCATTAATTATAACTATTTGCTCTAGTGGCATATCATCCGAAACTCTGGGTTTCGAATCTTAGTCAAGCAAAACGTTTTAGGATATTCGGTAATTTTGCGATCTTACATCTTTTGTTTTGAAATAGCCCTGTACATCGTACTTACTGGAAGATTTCAATTAAAAATAATTCCATAAAAATATAATAACAATAATTTTGGTACCTATTTTTTATAACTTTATCCAACTGTGATATTTTGAATTTATGAATATAAATAAATATATATCACACACTTATTATGTTACATTATATTAATTTAAGTATGTTACAATCATTATTATATCTACAATGCACAACTCGAATATTATTTTAAATATATTTAAGTACAACATTTATTAATATCATAAGAATAACCATAAGCAAAATAAAAAATGATAACTGCTTGTAATTTCTAAAATATTTCCTGTATTTTATTTTTTATTTACCTATTAACAAAGGATTTTAACTCATTTGAAGAGATTAGAGAGTATTACTGAATTGCTTTTTTATGCGCATAATGCACATTACAATAATGAAGTATGTTAAAATAAATGCCGTGAGAAAGTTGCATAATAATTAGAACTTTAACCGTCCATATTTCAAAAAAGACTTCTATAAGACAATTTTGGATATGTTTTTTGATTTACATCTATTAATTTGCAATATATTGAATAAATTCGTGAAATAGTATAATAATTTATTTTACCTTTAAATGCATTAGTTTAAAGTTAAATTTGCATATTTTCATTTTCTAAAATGTCTACCTGTATGTTGACCTGACTTTAATTAAGACTAAAAAGTACAATTTTTATTTTTTAATTCTCATTTTTTTATATTGATCTTATTAATTTATAGTTATAAGTAATGAACTATATTATATTATTGACAAGTTTTTTTACTCATGTTTGGTAAGCGTAATTTGTAGGATATACTGTAGTTCTTAAGCTGTATTTATGAATTCTGTCATAATAATCAATAATAGAATATTGTAATGCATTAAAATAAATGTTGCTTTACCGTCCATATTTCAAGACAAAATTTTTATACATTTTTTTTTGTATACTTTTTAATTTATACATAATACATATTTATTTTAAATGTTAATCTCAATAAATTCTTCCATTGTTAAATATGTTGAAACATCCACAATATTGTAATGAAAACACAAGTTTAATATTACAAAATAAACTTTATTACTTATTTACTGGGTTTTTTCTTTTTAAATTGTTTTCTTTTTTTAATCTGTTGAGATATCGCCTTACTTTTACTTCGCAGTTGCTGACGCCTTATAGTTTTGTCTGGGTTAGATTTTAGTTTCATAGTAAATGCTGGTTTTTGTTTTGCCATTTTTGGTTCTGTTTCATTTTCTTCTGCAGATTGAGTATCTTCAACGTCTTCTAAAAATGAACGGTAAAATATGAATTTAATTCAGGTGGCGTGTTAAACATTTTATGTAAGAACAAGAAATAAATGAACCATTAACTAGTAAAAGTTATGGGTTTACGCATTATGATGGGTTAAGCATAACAATATGTTACCCACCCCCCTTCCTTTCCCAAGAAGGCTGAGAATGAACAGTAGGGCTTTCAAAGTTATATATTTTCAAGAATCCTATAAAATTTAGATTTGTGCACCTAAATTGATAGGGTAAAATAGTGAAACATTGACTCATTACATCTAGGTGGTAGCGATGAGCGTAGAATAAACAAACCCGTTAATTCGAACGTCGACAAGCAATAAACGAGAGGACGGTTCATCAACGATGAATGGACTATAGTCAAATTGGACTGATAAAACGGCTAATTTGCAGTCTACATAATATTTATAGACTGTCAACGCAACGACGACATGTGAATATAGTCGGATAATGCGTCGTCAACGGTGCCCAGCCTACGTCTACAGGGATCAACATATCCTATTATCAACTCATTTTCTCTAGATTTAAGGTTTAATTTTGTTTGCATGGACTGTCGTTTCAACGACGGTTCGTTGAAATCTCAGTCCATATAAACAAAATTAAACTTTAAATTTAGAATATATGAGTAAATAATAATATTGGACGTCAGTGCGAAGATGAAGTAAAGCTTTCTGTGCAGCTGATTTTGCGTTGAAAAACACTATATTCGATTTGATATTGACATACCTAATGTAACTTTTTAGTCAAAAGTTTGATTGAATGTTTGCGAGTGTAAATAATAGTTTATTTTGTACATACTAATATTGAATGATTGTGAATAGTGTACATTAATTGTAAATAATATAAAAACGTCTTGTTGTTTTAGTGAAGCTAGGTACCTACCTACTAGTTATTGACTACTTAGGACTACTCATTATTGATGCATCTAGCCTAAAATTGTCGTCGAAATAATTGTCGCGTCAACGAAGTACGAACGTCTATAAAAAATAGACGTCTAAATTCACCAACTAGTCGATAAATTTAACTAGTCCATGGACGAAAATGGACGGTCTAGTTTCGTCTACGTTAAATGCGTCGACGACGCATCTCTACTAGGTGGTGACAATAAAAATACAAATCACCACCCGTTTTCTTGCTCATGGGTATTATAAGAGACGACTAAGGGTTTTAATGTGCATACAATAATTGCGTACAGCAAGAGATGAAAATAAAATCCTGTACCAACCCCTCTGATCACCATGGTATAGTAGGTCAATTTCTCCTCCCATTGTGGAGTAGGCTCGAACCCAGCTGTACATATGTGATGATGACTGACTCGTCTTAAGAAAAAGTTCCTATAAAACTAACATATACCTTTAAAAACAACTTCTTGTGCTTTTTCCATAGGGTCACCCTTAAAGAAATCACCTCCTTCAATGTCTGGGTAACCAGTTTCAGGTTTTGTTGCTTCATAGACAGCCTTCTTTTCAATTCTTCTTTCATATTTATTACCAGCCTTTTTAGATGCTGCCTGTCTTAGTTTTGCTGGACTGATGTATTTAGGATTTTCCCATAATGTTGAACCACCAAAGGATCCAGAAAATATTTTTACCTGTAAACATTCACATATTGTTTTTTATATAATATGCATTACTTAAGTATGCCCTATTTTGACAACCTCAATAGTGGTTGTGAGTGTTGTAAAAGTTGACTAAAAATTCGACACAGCCATTGGCTTATGTGACTTAACCATATTTTCAAAATTGCAATCTCCGGTTTTATCTACTTTTGTTTCATGCCACATTCTCGACCAGCCATCTGCAATGTTTGGACGCCAACTAATATAAATAGCTTAGAAAGAAAGTCTATCAGAGAAATACGTAATTTTTTTTATAAATGTTTTCTATGGGTGCAAGCCTAAATGTTCGAAGACTCCTATAGGGAAGCCTATGTCCAACAAGGTAGTTTCGAAATTATTGCTTTATATTAAAAGCTGCCTTAGAAATATACTGAAAATTTCAACAACATTGTGCGTGCTACTGAATAGATAATTCTAATTCCTGACCTTGTGAACTCTTTTAGCATTGATAAATGAACCACACACACACATCTATATCTGCAGCTATGTTAACATTGCAAATTCACTAGCCAACTTCATGACTCCCAAAAGCAAATGTTAAGGTTAGTAATATTCTTCACCACTATATCCTCATCTTTATATATAAATTTCTTGTGTACGTGTGTATGTCACTGAACTCCTAAACGGCTGGACCGATGTTGATGAAATTTTTGTGTGTGTTCAAAGGGATTCGGGAATGGTTTAGATTCACAATTGGACCCAGTAGGTGGCACTGCTGTTGATTACAAGGAGAATTCCTTTTATTTGAACAGAACAACATCTGTCGGGTCAGCTAGTAGCATATAAAATAAATAAATTGCAATACTAAACAGTTACTTACAGGGTTTAAAACAAATCTAGGTCCAATTTCAGCCAATGCACCATCTTCAGACAAGATTTGATAGTTTCTAAACCAAATTCTATTGTCAAGGATCATGAAAGTGTATACATGATCAAAGAATGGTTGACTTTTAGGATGGTGGTTAGGTACACCAAATATTTGAATTAGCAATTCCTTCAGTAAACTGTAGTGAGGGTCTTTGGTAAACTGTGGATCAAATGACAAAAGCGGTCTCGATCCTCTCAAGCAGTTACCAGTCATTTTAAGTTCACCCATTGTGTAGACTGAAAAAAAGCAAGTTATAAGCAACAAATAAAATGAAGTAATGAAAATTATATTAATATCAATTGCTTTGAAATCCTCTTTCTACTTTTAATATATAGTAGAACAAATTTTGATAAATTCACCATACAAATTATCCTTCAGTTTAAATGGTCTACCAATACTGTAAGGTTATACCAGATTTCAATATATTTTAGAGAAATATCTACATATCAACTGTCAACATAATGTACATGGTATCGATACTTTGATGTCTTTTGTAATAAATACCCATTAATCATTTTAAACACTACAAACATAAATTCTTCCTTAACAATATATTTTTGAATATTTAGAGCTTTGCTTTTAAATATCTCGATTTACAGAATGCTAAGCCTACTCAACAGTGAAAGGGTCTCTTTGCTGGGTTATCATTGCTAGAAACCAAAACATACACTTAAATGATTGCATATTTACAATTAAAACTATTTCACAATAAAATATTAATAGATATTAAATACTAAGCGAAGCGAAGACACTTACTGTTTTCCACTAAAAATTTAGCACTTGGACCGTTTGGTATATTAGCCATCCATAGATACAGATCTCTCATTTTTCTGCCTTCAAAAAGTATACATTTGTTGCAATTCTTCATTTCACTGATCTCATTCACTACATATAAATTTTTACTTCTTTCCATTTTAGACTCTGTTTTGTGATGAGGCATCAACTTTTTTATATCCTCCATTAGATGACGATGTCTGTGGTTAATACCACGGGCTGCGAAAACCAGTACTCTCTGCCTGTTCACCCATTTTACCTGAAAAGTTCCATGTTGGATTATAGATATATTTACATATATTCAAAATTAGAAAACAGGTATCTCTTGAAGTTAAGTGCTGATCCAATGTGCTGTGTAATCAAATATTCAATTAGATGTGGTAAAAATATAGTATATAAATAGTCCTATACACTAATTAAAACCGAAAGCTTGACTAGAGTTTAGGTCGCAATTAGAAGTTTGGACTTGAAAGCTTTCGAAAAAAATCCATCTTTGGAGGCGACATAAAAGCATGATTGATACTCTATCGGCATAAGATTAAGGGTATAAAAAGTGCCTGCACATAGTTCAGAGCTATATCCTGGGCGGCTTGTGATAATGTGGGCTGCCTGGCTAAGTGGTTTAACTACGGTCAGTATATGTATTGTCATTTATAAAAGTTTACAATTCTAACCTGTCTAGGTGAAGGATCATCTGACATGCGAACAGGTGGCAAAACTACGACATTTTCTTCTTCTTTAACTGGAGGTTGAATGCTTTTTTTCTTAGTATTTTTAGACTTTAATTTAACCATTTCTAAGCTTTAGAAAATAATTACTACTATATAATGTTATACCACGTGCATCAGATGTGGTTTAAGGTTATATTTATAAACTTGTAAAAACTTGCAGTGTTACCAACTCCCTAAAATATTTATCCCTAAATCTTAGTTAAAAACTCCTAGAATTACCACAATTACATGAACGTCCCCCTAAAAATGATTTCAATGAAATAAGAATAAATAATAAATTAGTTTTTTTTTTTTTGGGGTGGCTTGCAGACGGCGCGCTCCTCGCACCACTCCGCCCGGAGCGACAGAGGGGCGTAAGCACGCACACCCGCAACCCACCCATGATGCACGTCGTCTTCGTCATTGGGCCGACCACCGGAGCAGGGTTACTTGTCATCAGTGGTCGGCCCGACGGAATACCCCCTATTTGAGGTACCCTCCCATTGACCAACGTCCCCCCCTCGGGGAGGACGTCGGTCTTTCCTCACGCGGTCGGCCACCCGACGGGTGACGGACTAATTCCCTGGTCACGTCACCCGCGGCCTCGGCTAGGGCGGCATGAGGCGCAGTACTCGCGCCTACGAAATTAGTACCTGTACTAAAAAATATACAGTATGACTGGTAAAAGATTGTACATATTGAAGGAAACGATAGATAATGGTCACAGGTAACCAATAAAAATGTAAAAGAAGACAATATTAACAACATAGTAAACATCAACGATATTAGTGTCGCAAGACTCCCAAAAATATGGTCACCCTATAGACTAGAGGTATCGGAGCGTATTCGAGCTTAATGCACAGATGACGTAGTGGTTAAAATAGCGACTTACAACGCCAGAATCGGGGGTTCGAATCCCACGCGGGACAACACTTTGTGTGATCCACAACTTGTTGTTCTGAGTCTGGATGTAATTTGTGTCCGTTAATTATATGTTTGTAAAGTTGTAAAGTGTATGGTGTTGGCTTAAAATTATTATTAAAAATTATTAGTCATTGATAAAGGTATCAGTCACTTTTCTTTCATACTTTGATGCTGGCTTAGGACAGGCAAAAATACCTAGATAATAATAAACGTTCGTTACTGAATTTTTAAAAATAAATTATTAATTTCTAATGTACTTAAATTGTATTAGAGGCAGTTGGTATAAATAAGGAGTAGACATGGAAATGATTGCTAATTTTATTTCATTTTCATTTGATGAAATTATTTTTTTTTTCACAATGATTTCACATGCGAAATTTCACCTCCAATGATTTTTTTAGCAATGCTCTAAAGTCATATTACTACACGCTTGCTATTACAAATGTAGAATGATTTATGATTCATGGCGCTACAATATAAATGAAATCATTATCTTTTTATTGGGAACATACGACTTGATTTTTTGAATTAATTTTATAAAATGATGCTAATGCTAATGACACTCAATGTCATTTATTAATTTCAATGGCATTGTAGTTAAAGAATAATTACAAAAAAAAGCAAGTTTAATGAAATCTTTATTTATTAAAATTAAAACATGAATTCATACGTCAGTTTTTAGATTGTCTCTTAAAGTCTGTGAAAACTTTTAGTAGTGAGGCCACTATTTTAAGTATTTTACTAAAATTGGCGATAACCGACTGACTTTGTGTTTGATAATTTCAATTACGTGAATCAAAGATGTATCTCGAAGCTGACAGAAAAAAAATTAAAATAATGAATTCGGTCGCCATCCTTAAAGAAAACTAAAAAGTGTAATTAGAGCATAGACTTGATTTAGCTGCTAAGCAAAATTTTATCAATGAACTTTCCCTCATACTTGATTGAGGCTTGGGACTGACAATATAAAAGTTAGATCGCAAAAATAACTATGTTAAAATGCACATTTATATAGACAAGAAAATATTTTATACTAAGTAAAATTTTAACACAGGCATTTTAAGGGTTTATTGATTTTATATACAACTTTATACACAGGAGTTACTCGTACATACAATATTAACTTTTTAAAAATTGGTTTTAGAAAATGTTTGATAATCATCTGGAGTAACTTTTTGTCAATACATTTTTCGTTTGTCGTCTATTTTACGTGGCACGTATGAAGTTATTGCCTGTTATTGTTTACATTGCGGCATATTTTCTAGGGAGACAATTTGAGTGTTTGTTGGAATTTCAATTGGTTTAGCCGAGCTTGATGATCCCGCCTGTGCGATAACAGAAGCTGGATAACTTTCAAGCGTAACAGCCACTCGAGTTTGTTTTTGTTGAGAATTGGAATAATTTTGGTACGCACTTAAATATTTGTGATTCAAATGTTTTTTTTATTTAATTATTAACGGAAGATAAGTTATACGAATAATTATTTTTACACAATATACATTTTGACACAGTTTTATCTGGGATTCTTTCATGATCTCAATAGATGCACTCATTTTTTCTTTTTGCAATACCTAACTTAATATTTAGATGGTGGGACGCAGATGAGCTGTAATGATAAGAATGAAATTAAATTGACGTTATATAATAATTACCATAAAATTTCATGTTTAATAATAATAACGATGACTTGTATGATAAAAGATATCTTGATCACCCCGTGACCACGAACACTGTAGTGTTTGAATCGTTAAAAACATATAAAATTACGGTAATGTTGATAAAAAATAGTTTTATTTCAAATGTGTAATAGTCGCGTAAAGATGAGAATCATATTTATAATAACTATTTGGAATACAAAGTGTATTCCGAATAGATAATACACAAAACATTAAACACTAATCTATATTTATTTGCACTAAATAACTTGGAATCCAACTGAAAGCAAAATTATAATAAACACGTATCGCCCTTAAATAATATCACACGACAAGTAAAATTTCATTTCATTCATTTTATAAGCAAACAAATTATTTTTGTGATTTGCTACAAATCGTTGCAAAACAGTTACAAACACTTTAAAGCACTAAACTTAAAGTTCAATTTTAAAATTCTTGTTTAATCATGGTCGAAGTTCAAATTAAAATTATGATACAAGTGCGACCGTATAGCGACGAATCAGAAAATTACATTTTGCTCTTTCTAACACGACTGAATAAATATTATTACTTGTCCCATTCACTCTTGTTGACTACAATGATATGCGATTGAGCTGTGATGTACGACGTAGGCAAGGTGGGTAACAGAGAAGTAGCATCACATGATGTTTAAGGCAGGTAACAAATGTGACGTATGAAAAACCATATCATATGATTTTTTGCGTGCTACTTGTGATTTATCCCATACTTAATAAGGAGGCACCTTGGTGTTTTTGGGGTATTTAAAATGTTGAATCATATCTATGTACAGTGATTAAATAATAAATCTATTTACAAATTACAATTACGCTAATCCTAGCAATCACTTTTAAACACTTGATGCTAGTCTTTTCTAGCTTTATGTGGATTAACATGTGCCCACCGTTGTTCATTATCAACGTTGTACAATCCGACATGGGTAAATAGACGTTTGTCTGTCCATAAAATATTTTTTTTTTACTTTAAACAGTAATCACTGGCAAAACTCGCGGGACATAGTCCATTCACCAAAGTCTTGAACACGTTGAAAATGACATGCATGTTTCATGCCAAGTTTTGAAATGTTCCAAATAGTTTTGTGACGTAGATATGTACGTTAAAACTTCGAGTGGCTTCTCTTGTGCTAGCTTGCAGTTCCTCTTGGAAGTACTGCAAGGTATGTCCTTCAAGGCTTACTGGAAAGCGGTTTCAGCCACGTCCTTGAGGGTGACGCAGAATATGAAGTGGGCCATAGTCAAGTAACCGCCTGCAGTATTATAGCATTATCTGCATAAGATGCTATCAACCACTACATCGAAAATTGTTATTTACATAATATCAAAAAATAATGAACATGCATAAAAGACAATCCAGCGAACGGAGCTACGTAAGGATTAGAAACACGATTGACGATTAGGCAATCGTGGTCCGCGGACGACTAATTTTTATTTTAGAATTTTTTGAAGGATTCGCGCATTTCGCGAGGGATACGTGGGGATACGTGCGTTCTCATTGGTCCGACACGGCTTTGTCGGCATATTACCCAATAACTAGTTTAATGTCATTGTTACGTAAATTTTTAGTACAAGTGCGTTGACCTATACATTTTTTTTTTTTTTTTTTTATGGGTGGGCTATGGTAAGCGCACGCGCGGTCCTGTCCGTCCGGGGCGATGAAAGAACGGCGCGCGGGCCCATAACCCACCCGTACTCACGTCACCTCGTTGTCGGGCCGCCCACCGGAGCAGATGTGACTTGTCATCAGTGGCCGGCCCGACGGAATACCCTTTCGGGTAACCTCTCACCTCTCGACGTACTGGGACGTCGGTCGCCGTCGCGCGGTCAGCCTCTCTGCGGGTGACGGACAATTCCCCGGTCCGATCACCCGGCGTTGACCTATACATAGATACATATTATAGGTATATTATCATCTGTGTCCACTACTAAATATTTTTATAAGATAAACAGTTCAAAATTTGAGTACTAATTCTTTTTTTTTTTATTCGGTATCAGAATCGAGTACTGAGTAGCCTCCTTCAATATGTACAATCTTTTACCAGTCACCCTGTATATATCCGGGTAAAGAAAAAAAAAACAAATGTGCCTCATATATGTGACATATATGTGACATTTATGAGACATTATTACTTAATAAACAATAATAATTAGGTAAGCACCAAGCTCTACTGGGACCGGTCTATCACCACAGACAGTACTATTCTTGCTAATAAGCCTGATATCGTGCTGATGGATACTAGATGTTCTTTTTTCAAAAAATCCCGAAAAATGCCCCTAAAAAAAGAACGTCTCTAAAAAACCCCATCCCACTTATTTACCCCCTAAATTTGTGGGGAAAACCCCTAAGTTGGCAACACTGAAAACTTGTCAAGTACAATTATTTAGTATTCAGTAGGGATGCTTGATGATCATTGATGTTGAAAGCAAAAACATCGAAGAGTTAACATCGATGAGTTAACATCGATGAGTTAACATCGATGAGTTAACATCGATGTTGCTATATGAAAAATATCGTAACATCGATGTCACCGGAATTGATCATCGCGGTGTTAACTCACAGCCTCACGCACGACCAATGCAGCCCAACAATTTATGTCTTCTATGAACGCAGTTACGTCTTCAGGCGGGGAGCTATCTGCACCTCTTAATTATTTAGTAAAATAAGGTAAAAATGTAACGATTTCACTGTATTTTATTACTTTGGCAATTATTAATGCAAAAATCATCGATGTCACCCAACATCGATGTATGGTTTTCTATAAATATCGAACATTGATGTTGGGCTTTCGATTATGACATCGATGTTTTTCTAATATCGATCATCCCTAGTATTTAGGACTATTGATAAAATATCGATACTTATTACTATTTTTTTTTTTTTGGTCGATATATCGATGGTTCGATACTGAAAAGTAAATGTCGAAGGTCGATATTAATTTTAATAAATTTGTTATTTGCTTTTCTTGTAAATTATTTATTCTTCGAAATCATTGTAAACTTACTCTATTGTAAAATGCTAACATGAAATTGATGATAAGTTATCACTTACTAATAGAATTTAGCTAAAAAACGCTTATCATGGGAGCCGCGCAATGAACGAAGGTAAAAAGAATGTTATGGAGAAAATATCGATATTTTCATCATCGAAAAGACGATATTTTAAAAAATTTCAACAGCCCTACAACCATTAGCCATTTGACTATTGTAATGGATTTTGGCGGGCATCTAGAAGTGTCATGTGGTGTTCTTGTATTATATTCAATATCTTAGTGTTTTCAATAATCTTGATGGCATTTTATGTAATATATAGCGGCAGAACTGCTGAGGTGTTGTGAATATGATATAAAACTGCTACACATACCTTTTTGTTTTCTACAAAATTCTCAGAAGATACCCTTAACAGTGTGGCCATTACATTGTTGAGGGCGACACTTTGACTTACTAACAGACCATTACTGACACGAAGAAACTGATAACTTAAATCTTTTTAAGTTATCAGTTAAGTTATAATTATCTTTAATTATAACTCGACACTAGCAAAAATGGCTCTTATTTGTAGCTGATTGTAGCTTATTGATTGCCAAGACAAAAAAGACGAAGAAGACTATTGTAATGGAGATTTTGGCGGGAATGTGAAGTCATGTGGTGTTCTTGTATTATATTCAATATCTTAGTGTTTTAACGTGTTATGTTAAATAATCTTGATGGCATTTTATATAATATATAGCGACAGAACTGCTGAAGTGTAGTGAATATGATATAAAACTGCTATACATACCTTTGTATTTCCACCAAAATTCTCAGAAGATACCCTTAACAGTGGCCATTACACTGTTGAGGGCGACACTTTGACTTGACAAATAGACCATTACTGACATGAAGAAACTGAGAACTTGAAAAGATAATTATAACTCGACACTGGCAAAAATGCCTCGTATTTGTAACTGATTGCCAAGACAAAAATGAAGAAGAAGAAGACTATTGTAATGTAGTGGTCACAGACTATAGCATATGTTTCAAAGTTCGATAAGCGCGGCAAAGTGTAGGTATTCCTTACAAATTAATATTTATTTCTGTACCCAATTATTCGCATGATACAGACAGTTATATATCGAAAATACACTAGACATTCATTGATCCTAATAACTTTGTCCAAAATTACAGAGACAAAACCTATTTCTCTGTACTTATTGCAGAAACTCAGTCAGGCTACCGAGGCTGTATTTACTTCGGGATCTTTTAGGATTAGGATTTATTATAAATAATATTGACGAAATTTTTCACCAAAATGTGACTGTTAGAGAACCTGCAGTATCCTTTCGTGATGGAAAATCTTTGACCGGCTCTTTCTTAGTGTGGTCGCATTCCAATCCGGTGGTAATATATTAGAATACCGACGTCCCGGGAAACGGAAGTCGAGAGGAAAGAGTACCCCCTCAGGGTATTCTGTCTGGCCAACCATGGAAGACATGAAACTTGGTACCGGTGATCGGCCCAACGACGAAGGTGACGTGCTACGGTGGGTTATAGGGCCGCGTGCCGCCTCTCTGTTGCCCAAGACGAAGCCCGTGAAGCCGGGCGGCGGGTGCGCTGACCATAACCCCACAAAAAAAAAATTTCACTGTCGTCACGGCTATCACCACCTACATTAATTATAAATTCGTTTTCTCAAATATTATCTATGTTCACATCTCTTTCATAATTTTCCCTTATTAATTTAACAGTTCTATTCACAACCTTTTCCCAGTCTCCTTTAGTCACATGTTTACAAGTTTCTTCTAATATTTTAACATCTTTGTTGTGGTAAATGGGAGTTCTGTATTGTGTCTTGCAGCATATCCCTTAATTTGAGCCCACACCAACTCAATTGCATTATATTCACAATAGTAAGGCCCCTTCATTTTGAGATTCACGATCGAAATAGTTACGAAGGCATATAACGAACTCACGCGTCTGACTGTTTAAAACAGTTCTCTGCGTACGTTCGGCCATATCGACGAAATCCACAATAAAAGGCATAAACAGAATCCAAATTAACGAGCAAGGATTAACAGTACCTACTGCAGTATCAATATCCGAAATCCAAAGCCAGGTCAAAACTATATCACAATCGCAGTGCACCCACAGTTTGTACTTTGCGAAGCAATGTCAAGTCGAAACTACTTTGTTTTGCATAGAGCATTGACGCGAGTTTGCCGGAGGTAGTAGTTGTGTGGCCAGCATGGAAGTAGTAAGTACTACGTACTTACTACTTCCATGGTGGCCAGCGATCCAATATGACGACATATTAAATTTCATTTTTTTAATTTTGAATTTCGAAAACAAATGCCGAGTTGTGTAGTAAATAAATACACCAATGATATAAAAATAAAAAAATCTTATAAAAATAAAAAAATAATGTTCGCGGGACCCTAATAGGTATATGTAGTTTAAAAATCATCATCATCATCTTGCTCTTATCCCAATTACTTGGGGTCGACGCAATATGTCATCTGTTTTGACATATTGCAAAAAGTTTCGGCAATGACTTTTATGACCGGCCGCCTGCCTGACGTCAACCCTCCTTGGGAATGTAATCATTGACCCAAATGGTACTAGATGGAGTTGGTCCGGGTCAATCTAGGGCTCTTAGTCGTCTTTTACGACACCCACGAGCAAAGCAAGGGTTGGTAGTATTCGAAGCCGCTACCACATAGCGCTGTAGTTTAAAAATCAATGTAATAAATAAATTTTGTGTCCTAAAATAATGATTCGATAAAATTTATGACTAACTGCACGTCACTATTGACAATAAAGAACAGCAATTAGCTCCTACAAATGTAATTACTATAAATACGAAACTTCATGAGTGGACAAACGCAAGGGTTGAGAGCCCTCAGCGCTCACCCACCAGTCCGGGTAAAGTTGTCACAGCCATCTGAGGCTAACAACTAAGTCACACACAAAAAAAAAAAAGTGGACAAACGTCAAAACGGCCATCATAGCGTGCCGGTAGTATAGTAAAGTTTAAATTAATAAATTGTCATAATACTACAAATTTAGTGTTTAATCATTACTAACCAAAAATAATATATTTTTTATATAAAATCATTTTCTTTATATATTAATGGCAATAAATTTATATCAAAATGTGATATACATATAAATCTCTCTAATAACAAGAACTTATTGGACATGAGATTTAGTCTTCCCGTGACCATGAACGCTGAAGTCTTCAAAACGTCGAGTAGGTAATCAAAAATCAAATACAAACGCGATAAAATCCGTAAAAATACTTTTATTTATAATGTGTAATATTCACGTAAACATCAGAAATCGTTAACACAGCTAATAGTTATATGGTACATCACAAAATGAAAAAAGGAATATAGATGCATAACTCAGTCAATGATGAAAGTTATTATATAAATGACATCTTTAAGGCACAACTATTCCTTATATGTATTTATGTTTTTTAGATTAGGTTTATTTGTATATATCTTTCTTATATAGTACTTCCTTTGTGATTATTATTTAATTGAAATGTATGTTCTTAGAATAATACATGTTTTATGTCCTAAGAGTTATACATATAATTGATCCACTATAATTCGGGTAAATTTTATAATATAGCAACATTACTTAATAAAATTTTCGTGAATATTTAATGCTAAAGCTGTGTTCATCCTTACTAATGTTATAAATGCGAATGTAAGTATATATCGACGACGAAGTGCCAATATCTCTTAACTGACCAACTCAAAAATTTACACAAACTGAAAAAAACGTTTAATTTTTTTTAGGCTCAAAATTTGTTAATAATATTTATTAATTTAGAATTATAATAATAAATCCTTTATATGTTATGCTGAATAAGTATATTTTATGATAGTGTAGTAGGTATTTGGTTAGATAGCAGGTATTGAGCCTGTACTTATTATTTTTATGTGATAATGTTACGATATTTAGAAGGTAATGGAATTAATAAAAAACTTGTAATTATTTTTAATCAGAATCTTTATTACAAAAATGCACAAAGATGTAATTGACCTTGTCTATAATCATATGCCCATTACCTAAGCTACGGCCCTGCACTATTTAAATTAGTAGTTTAAAAGAAAAATAATAAAAATCTATTAAACGAAACAGATGTACCGATCACTCGTGAGACAAATTATCATAAAATAAATGACAATCTTTTGGCAAGACTTCTTTTAATTGTTGAAGATGAATATATTTGGTAGAAGCTATGGGAATTGGTGCAACATGCAAAGCTGAGTAAGTGACGGAATTCAATTTTTTCGGTCTAACAGGTAACTCTGTCCAATCATCATTGAAGTTAATTTTATAATTAATAGTTTCATCTGGTCTATATTGAATGACTCGCAGATCAACGACAACAGGATCACCTGCTTTGCGACCGGGTCTTATGGTGCTGTATCTCCAATTTGATTTATTAATATAATCCATAACAAAGTCGTAATTAACCTGAATAGCTTCATAAGAAAATGGTTTTGTCCTTGCCTCCTTCGTGACAGTTATATAGTCGCTGGGTAGATGTATCTCCCTATTTTTGAGCTTCTTTTCAATCGCAGCATGGACTGCATCGCATTCCATTTGTGTATGTCCAGGCTCTAAATATTTTTGTGTGATAGTTACACCATATTCAACGATAATATTTAACAAGGCATTTGCCATTATATTATTCCTATTTTGATAGGTGCATCCATCTGAGTAAATGATTACAGGCAATCCTTTAGGCAAACAATATCTAACGTTTTAATCAGACACAAAAGATGTGAAGGTACTGGCGGTAAGATCTGCGCAGGATTAATCAAACCAATAACAAGAAGCTTGATGGGTAACCAGGTCATACATCGTAAAGTTATGACATGTAAGTTTTGTCTTAAAGTATAGTGCGCTAGCTGTTAGATAAGGGCATATTTTTACAGACTCTAAATCCATAGACAACAAAATAAATTCCTCAGATGTAGCCTTCATTTTATCTGTTTCCTTCCCTTGCCTCGCTCTATTTTTGCGTCTTATGTGTTGTTCATAATCGGAAGTACTAATATTCCCTACTGCATGACCACAGCAGGTATCGCACTTGTCCTTCTTTAAGGTGTATAGGGATAGATTTTTCTCGTGAAACAGTTTTTCAAAAGTAAAACGTGAAAGCACAGGCTCTTCGTTTTCAATGCAAAGTTCTTTGTACTGTTTGTATAAATCACTCAGAGAACGATAAATGGGTTCTAAATACAATTTTGAAGTTTCCTTCCTGGCATAGTGAGAAGGTAACTTGGGAATATTATCTAAAAAGTTGCGGGCGGTTAAAATCTTTTGCTGTGTTCTAGATCATGGCGTTTGGATCCTGATTGTATTTTGAATTTCTCGACAAAGAATTACTCTATCACGCGATTTTTTGACCCGAGATTGAACAGTGAATGATCCCAGACATAGTGTATTTAAAAATGTTGTTCTACAAACCTTCAAGTTTTGACCTTCATTCATTGGCAAAAAGTAATCTAACGTATCTTCTCGTCTCGATTCTTGGTTACTTGTTTTGCGTGTCGTATCCTTACGGCTTACAAGTCCCTTGCACACTTGCACATCATCGCACCACTGCTGCACCGGCTCCACCGCTGTTTGTCAGTAGAAAACCACCAACGGAACACGTATTGACGTGTCTCGTTAAAGATAGGAGGTAATGCCATAAATATATACGTTTTTGTAAGTTAAAAGATATTTCCACATTTTAATTTAATACTGTTGCAACTACAAATTAACTTAGGAGATTTTACTAAAACGTGCCAATAACGCCTTTAAGATCAAAACGATAAAAACATGAATTTTCGAAAAAATGTCAGTTAGAAGATATTGGCACTTCGCCGTCGATATAAACAAACAATTGTTTATTTGTTATAACGCTTTCATGCTTAAACCACCGAACCGATTTCAAAACTTCTTTCACCAATTGAAAGCTATAATATCAGGGAGTAACATAGGCTATATTTTATCCCAGTATTCCCACGGGAACGGGGACTACGCGGGTAAGGCGACTAAAACCGGAGCGAAGCGAGGGCGGGTAGCTAGTTCTATATAATGGGCATTTAATGCTGTGGAATAATGTGGGTGATAAACACCTGGAGCTGTGATATCTGATAAATACCCAAGTATTTAACTGCTTGGTATCACTGGACGTAACAATAACCATAGGTGAAAAATATCATCCCGAATCTACATACTGCGAGATGATCCAATGTGGAATAACCTCCCATCAGGATTAACAATTAGTCAAAGTCACAAGGTGCTGTTGGATACTGACGCCACTTGACCTAGTTATGTGAACCTTTACAGAGAAGTCTACATTCAGCTGCAGATAGCAATATGCTGATGGAAAAAGAATTATGTTATGGAACCCATCTATTATTATCTTTCGATTCTATACTTACGTGTTTTGATTGAATTTAAACTTTTTTTAAATCGTGTTGATAACAAAGGATTAAACAGCAGTGCTCGTATTTTTAACCGCGGTTTGGTTGACTTATATTGTTGGTTATGGGTAATGATGATAAGTATAAACTTGCAATACCTACATTATTTTACCTGTAATCATAGTCATCAATAGCAATAGGGATTATTTAGATGTTAATTAATAAATAATGATTTTATAGGCAGTTTTTTGATATCTTGGTTAATATATAACTACCTACAATTTTCGTGAGGTTTTGCTAATTATTGAAAATAAACTAACCATTTAAATTGCTGTCTCTGTCATGACGCATCATAGTATAATTATTTCATATGCTATTAGACGTAGGTACTATTACTACTGTGTAGTTGACCTAATAGATGTTTGAAGTCGATCACAGTGCCACTCACTGGGTCCAATTTTGGATCTAACTATCTAGGAATCCGAACATGCGCAAAAAATATCTAACTCTATCCAGCGGTTTAGGAGTTATATACCCATGTACCGAAGAATTATATAGGTAGTAGGTACACATCTATAAAAAAATGTCTCATTCACAAGAACCGTATTACACAATCGTACCGCCGACCCTGACCGGTTTTTCATCAGCGCCTTCACATTACTATAAGTGAAAAAATTTGTGGCACGTTGGCTGCACTGAGATGATAGTCCCTTTCACTTCCCTGACAGTGAGATATTGGTTTTAGAGTCTTGATAGTAAATACAGTAATGAATATTTACATAAGTAAATTAATTAGCTACTTAGTACCTTAATCTACGTGCTTTACTTTTCGTTATTAAACGTTTCATTAAATTTGAAGCATCTGTACGTATCTTTATATTGCGTTGCGATAACGTTACGTATTAAATGTAAGAAAAAATAGATAAGCTGTGTTTATTATTATTTAGAGAGAGAAACACGTTCATGTTAATAGAGTGATTTTCCAGTTTAAATAATTACGTGCAAAATGATGAAATCGTATAAATCTTTGATGCTAATAATGGATAATTATATAGCGACGCAAATTAGATATGCGTCGCAAGCACTACCACAATTTTCATCGGTAAGTAATTGTATTATTTTTAATTGCAATACAGTATCTACTGCTAGTGAGTGTAAATTATAAATACTGACTGTTCATAGGTATGTAGGTATTCCATATAGAGTTGTGTTTATAAAATATTATGAAGTTTGTAAGTTGCTTATAGATCAAACAGAACGGTAGCCTGGAAATATAATAAACGTACATATACATACATTCCGCCGGGTAGCGAGCGATTAGTGGATTACTAACGTGACCATACGTCCCGTTTTGAACGGGACAGTCCCGTTTTCAGTTCGTTTGTCCCGTTGACTCTAGCCATACAAACTAGTTTTTGTTTTTGCAAACAGAGCATAGATGATCATTTGTTATACTGATAGGAACTTTATTTTGATGTGAACCATCTATAAGGGAGGGTAAACCTGATCGTTGGCGTGGCGTAAACAAACCGCGGCGATGCAATGACACGCTATATCTAGGGACACGAAAAAAGTATCGCTACTTTTTGGTATCGAGATCGAGTACCTACTTTTCTTTTGATACCGATAATTTATATTCTATACTTTTACTCAATTAGTACTTTTTGGCAGGTATCGTATCAAATAAATTGTAGAAATACTTAACTTATTTTAAACTAGCATTGCCATCCGTTCACAGAATATGTTAAATTCCTAAAATAAAAACAAAGCTCATCATGGGTATCCCGCAAATGTTGGTGCTTTATGTAAAAATCATATTTGCATTAAATTGATTATAAGTTATCACTTTCTCCTGAGATTTACCTAACAAAATGCTCATCACAATCCCGCAATGAACGTATCTGATAGGTTCTTTACTCGATACTTTTTTGAAGTATCGATACTTTTATTTCGACAGTTTTATGAATATGATACTTTTTTCCGATAGTACTCATGAGTAGAGTATCGATACTTTCTACTCGATTCCGTGTCCCTATCATATAGATGATGGAATATATTTACTACTAGCAGACCCGGCGAACTTCGTACCGCCTGTTTTTGGAATTGTGTTGTTTAATATTTATCAGTTTGGTTTTAGTATTATCCGTGTGGTGACGGAGTAAGAATACAATTCATCACTCGTTCGTGTCGTAAAAGACGACTAAGGGATATGCACTTTTAGGTATCACCATAAATGCTAAACTTCAATGGGGATCTCATATTGAAAAGTTGTCGAGTAGGCTTAGTTCAGCGGCTTATGCAGTAAAAAAAATAAGAATGTTAACCGATATTGAAACGGCTAGAATGGTTTATTTCGCTTATTTCCATAGTCTGATGTCTTACGGCATATTACTGTGGGGATGCTCCGCGGACTTGAATAGAATCTTTGTTCTTCAAAAAAGGGCTGTCCGTGCAATTTATAATATGGGCCCAAGAGTCTCACTTCGAGAGAAATTCAAAGAAATAAATATTCTAACTGTTATATCACAATATATATACGAAAATATATGTCAAAAAAAATATCGCTAACTTCAAAAGATATTATGACATTCATGAAATGAATACTCGGAATAAGGACAAACTAGTTGTACATAGGGGAGACCTAGGAGGGTTGTGACAGTTTTTACTTTTGGGGCCATATTTCGCTCAAGAAACATTCCACAGTTATGGACCCATGTGAATAATTTAGCGGCATTCCTTCTGTTTTCAAACCAATCACCAAAACTAATTTAAGTTATAAGGTTTCTGAGAAAATCGACAAAATTAAAGACCACTCCCTCTGTCACAACTCTCCTACTACCGAGGTAAGTTGTGACAGGCACTGAGGTAAGTTGTGACAGCATTATATTAGATATAAAAAATATCATAACACTTAATATTAATAAATCAAACATTTTTTTTAGGAATAATTATTTTATTATGCTTAAGTATCAATTAAATTAACATATTAACATTCTCATAAAAAGTAATTATGGTTTTAATTAGCCTAATATGGCATCGCTTTGAGATCAATCATTATTATTATAATCAGTCCAAAATCTTAATTTAATCAGCTTCACAATTATGATAAATGTAATGCCGCTCGTCTCCAGTGTAATCTACGTGTGCCCAGCCTTTGCATACTAGGCATTGGACCCACTGCTCATTCGATCTGCTGTTTGCATAGGCTTCAAGGCAAACCAAGCAAAAACAATTGTTTTCTGCTTCTTCTTCATCACCACTTGTTAACCTCTTCTTATAAGTCTTCTTGGCAGTTTTAGATTTCTTCTTTCCTTCGCTGAAGATACGCTTCTTAACATTCTCAGACTTCCTATTAGCCTCTATTGCAGCTATTACATCCTTCGTGGGAGTGTCAGTAAGGACAGCAGATTTGATTTTACGTTGGTTTCGTTGACGGTTTTTCTTTGGCGGAGCTTTCGGCAATGAAAAAACTGATTCCGGCGAGAACACATTAGAAATAGTGACAAGTGGACTAGGAGCTGTAGATGTGGATGCAATTGGTTCAATAGCAATATCATTCAGAACTGGGGTATGGGCTGTGGACGTGGAGGCAACAGGTTCATTGGCATTATTATTCACAACTGATGAATTGCTAGATGGCATGCTTTGATCTGCAGATGTACCTGGAGCAATGGCTCTTACATCATCATTAGGATGTCGTTGCATAAATAGCTTGAGCCACACTTCTCCTGCTTTTTCATTATTATCCCATGACTCTGGAACTTTTTTATTATATTTTTTAGCTAACTTATATGCAATGACTCTAGTTTCTTTCGTTGTCAGACCATAATTAGATGCTGCACATGTTAGCAAATAGTCGCTTAATATATTCTCCTCCTCTTCTATAAAAATAGTCGGCATGGTATAACCCATAGACGGAGCATCGCCTTCTAGGTTTGCTTGAAAAGCCTCTTTCTTCTTAATATATCTTGATAAAGACATGTAGTTTAGATTGCAAGAGGCCGCAGCATCTCTTAAATTTTTACCTCTTAACTTCTGCAAAAGCTAGGTCGTACATTTCGAGACTAGCGGTTCCTCTATCAGTCTTTCGTGTATAGTTATGAGGCATTCTGAAATAAAAAAGAGCCATTCAGCATGCAGTATGCCATTATATACATTATGTACCTACCGACTAAGATAAACAAAAACCAAAAATTAATAAAAACATTAAGGAATTAGCCAAGGTTAAAAATGGAATAGTATAGGAGAGTTATGACAGGCTGTCACAACTCACCTAGGTGCTTCAAATGACGACTTGATCTGAATAAAAATTCATATTTTCTAAACAGGATGCGCACACATAAAAATATTGCAATGTTTTGAGAGTTGAATAACCATAAAACTTAAGAAAAAATAAGAAAGCAAAGCACATATAATAAGAAATGATATAAATTCAAATGAAATTTTGAAGAAAAACTTACTTTTTGGGTTTTTTTGCACACAGCCGTCGTATTTACACAGCAGCGACTCGTGCGTCGTCGGCAAGTACTGAGTCGAGTAGTGCGTATCGAAAGCATCATGCATTCGGTGTTACCAGCTCGCTACCTATAATAGGTTGGGAGAAATCATGCTTGTCACAACTCACCTCTGTCACAACTCTCCTAGGTCTCCCCTACTACTCGTCTCCAAAAAATTAGCAAATCATTCATGGGGCAATGTATACGTTTCTACAATAGATTACCTAAAGATAGCCGAGACCTGCCAACAAGAAAGTTTAAAAAAGCTATGAAGAATAAACTTTGTAAGAAAGCTTATTATAAAATCTCGGATTATGTAAATGATAATACTGATTGGTTGTGAGCAGCTCCTCATTATGCAATTTCCTTGTTATTTTAAATAAACTCTTTTTTAATAACTCTAATATTGTAAAGCGTAGCGTGTTTTGCCTAACGAAATTTTGCATTTTCGTCGTTTGTAACATATGGTCTTGGTCATGCTCACTGAAGGATCTACTTGCGGTAGCTGCGTGGAGCGGGTCTCTCCCTTCCCTCCATAGTGGTTGAGGGGAGTGATGGCTGCTCTAGTAGTTAACTCGTGATCGGGTGCCGCTTGTGGGATCTGGTCCAGCCATAATCATTTGAATTATATTAAGTATCTTGCAGTTTGAAGGGCATCACACTGGAGCTAGGTCTTACAAAACATGTATACAAATTTATATCTAGTAAGAAGAAAAAAAAAATTAAAATAATAGACAAGCCCGCTGAGTTTCTTGCCGGACCTTCTCAGTAGCGGTCGCGTTCCGATCCGGTGGTAGTTTATTTTTATTGGATAATTTAATTTTATTTTGTAAAATTGACAATATGTAAGTGCCCTCTCGGAGTCTATGCATAATAAATGATTTGAATTTGAATTTGCATATAATATCTATGCAAGAGAAGGAAAACTGAAACAAATTCCTATATTAACACGTCTGACTAGCGTGGTATAGTAAGGTCGATTGCTCTCCCATAATGGAGGAGGTGGCCCAACAGTTGGACGTGTATGGGCTGAGACATCAAATGTTTGACAGATAAGATCAGTTTGTATGGGAAAATAAAATTGTTTTTTTTTTTAGTATTTTACTCGCAATTTTCCATATTTTCTCACCGTATAAACCTTCCCTAGACTTCCACGAATAATTCAAGACCAAAATTAGCCAAATCGGTCCAGCCATTCTCGAGTTTTAGCAAGACTAACGAACAGCAATTCATTTTTATATACTCATATATATATATATATAGATCCGTAGTCTATACGTAGTAGTGTGTGAGACAGAGCGACGAGCGACTTTGCGGTGAATTAGTTATGAGTATAGAGAGTATATTTCAAATAATAAATAAAAATCGTTTTGTTTTTTTTTTTTTTTTGTGTGTGACTTAGTTGTTAGCCTCAGATGGCTGTGACAACTTTACCCGGACTGGTGGGTGAGCGCTGAGGGCTCTCAACCCGCTTAAAGTTAAGCGACCCATCCCGAGGGCACCCCCTGTGGGGTACGGACCTCGGCTCGGGCGGTCGCTGGCAAAGTGGGCACTCCCACGTTTATGATTTTAACGCGACACGTCTTCCTTCCCCGTCGGCGGGGGCGGTAACGTGGATATTTACTACTATTTGTCAAGGCCGCGCGGGCTGTGTATGCCTCAGTCTGGGCGAGCGTTATAGTGTCGTCGGGTTCGTCGAGTATTAGTCGCGGTTGTTTAATCGCGGACATTTTAGAGGGGATGTAAGAAGCCGCCCTTACCACTAATGGGTTCGGGTGTGTCGCGGCAGAGTCGAAGTAGCGGCGGGAGCACTGTTTCATGTATTGCCTGATGGTCGGCAAGCCAAGATCTATGTGAAGATCCACATTGCGCATGTACCACGGTGCTCCCGTCGCTCGGCGCATGAACCTATTCTGTAATGCCTGTAGCCGATGTAGCCTGCGTGGCTTCGCTTGTGTAAACACTACACTTGCATACGTCATGATAGGACGTATACAAGCGGTGTATAATCTAACTTTATTACGGAGAGATAGCTTAGACTTTGCGTGTACTAAGCTGTGTAACCATCCTAGCACTAGGGCTGCGCGCGCGCGGACTCGCCCTATGTGAGGACCGAAGGTCAGTCGTCTGTCCAAGGTCACACCCAGATATTTGACCTCCCTTGTCCAGGGGATGGGTTGGTCGAACATCTTTATCTGTGGATATTCAGCCATTGGGTAGCGGCGATCAATCCCCTTATGAAATATGATCGCCTGGCTTTTGGTGGGGTTTATACCGATTCTCCATTTCCTAGTCCATGTCGTAATATTTTATTTATACATTATGCCATATAGTTTCTCCCGTAATCTGTTCCTTTATGCATCTATACTTATACAAAATAATTTCGATGTTTCACATCTGCGAGGCGTCCTGAGTGACGGCTCACTTTTTTAGATTTATTAAGTCCTCAATATTACCAATCCCTGCATGACTTTTCGCGTGTCCATTTATTTTTTTAGCTTTTAATTAAAAAATTATACTTATTTCTGCAAGTGTTCCATTCTGACACAAAAAATAACCGAACTGTTATTGAAGCATCCCGTTTTGACCTAAATAAAATATGTTCACATTATGGATTACCCAACTTAAGTCTATAGACTTAAGTTGGGTAATCCATCACATAGGTGTTACCTGCATTGGTACGAAATATTCCTACGATAATAATTGGAACCGTGTTAAATAATATCAAGTTTTATTTAAGTACTAGAAAGAAAAGTATAATTTGAAACAACTTGTGGGTTTACGAATGAACATGGACAAGACGAAAGTGGTGTTAAATTCCCATGTCATTCCAGTACCTACTCCAATTGGCAATGCGATTCTCGTAGTTGTTAATCATTATGCTTACCTTGAATAAACAGTCGTGTTAGATAGATCCAATTTCGAGAAAAATCAGCTGACGAATCCAACTCGTCGAGGCAGCGTTCAGGCAACTTAAGAGGATCTTCTTATCCGAGTCTCACCTCAGTGTCTGAAAGCACAGCTACGACCAGTATGTGTTACCTGTGATGACTTTTGGCAGGCAAACCTGGTCCCTAAAAGTAGCTCAAAGTCATTCTGCGTGCAGTTCAGAAGGCCTGGCATTTCTTTGCGAGATAGAATCCGAAATACGGCAATCCGTAGAAGAACAGGTGTAGCACGATTAAATAGCTCGTTGAAGTGGCAGCGGGTATGCCATATCGCTCGAACTGACAACCGCTGGAGAAGAAAGGTTCTCCAGTGGTGACCGTGTATCTGACAAGGCAGTGTAAGACACTTTCCAACCAGGTGGACCGACGACCTCGTAAAAGTGGACAGGACAAGCAAGTGAAAAGGATCGCACTTTGTGGTGAAACATCAGGGGCCCTACGTCCAGCAGTGGACGACGATGAAAATGCTAGTTATAAAAAGCAATATAAGCAATTCATAATAAAAATAGTTTGTACATTTTTATGTCACGTGCATATTCCCTATTATACAATACTCGATAGTCGCCATATCACCCAAAAATAATGAGTTGTGTTCTCAGTTTAACATCATCATCATCATTTCAGCTCATAAACATTCCACTGCCTGACTTCAGCCTCTCCAGCATGGGAGGGAATGTGACCTTCTCTAGTCAGACGGCTTGTCTTGCGGTCAAAATCTTCTTGTATTATAGTCAAAATGCGCATTTTCGGAATAAAAAGTTATTAAAGACCTTGATCTAATTTAAGCAATTAAAGAACGCTTTGCATGACAAATATTTTGATATTAAAAACTTTAGAAGAATTTGGTTTTCAATTATTATTATTTTTATAAACGAAACGGCGTATTTATGTTCTTGATGGCATTTATAATAATCACTCGTTAAAAATTTATTTGCTCTGCTTTATGTTAAAATACGAGTCAGTTTATAGAACACGTCCCTATCAGTATCAGTAATAAATGATCATTTGGTCTGTTTGCCGTGTGGTAACGGAGTAATACAATTCACAACCCCCTCTCACCTGTGGGTATCTTAAAACACGACCAAGAGATAAATATTCAGATAACATCGATTTAAGAGAAGGGAAACTCGAAATGGATCCCTATGTCGACACGTCTGACCAGCGTAGTATAGTTTGTTAAATTCCCTCTCACAATGAAGGAGGCCCGAGCCCAATAATGGGGCGTCTGAGATGATGAATGGTCTGTTTGTAAGAAACGAGGTCTTTTTTGTAATGCCTGAGGACAACGAGACATACAGCCTGAAAATGTGACTATCACATCAAGAAACAGGTGTATGGTCACGTTGAATATGATGTGTGCTAATTCTTTATAATATTCGCCTATCGTTGTTCTGAGTTTGGGTTTAATTTGTATTAATTATATAAATTGTTGCTTGCGTCCCATTTATACCTACACCAGGCAATTAACGTCCACGGCTGATAGGCCTCTCCAAGGAGGTTTACGCCATAATCGACACGCTGGCGGGCAGGTTACAATATACAGGATGTATCAGTTTATGGGGCAACTGTTCGAGTATGTTGTAGTATACCGGCCATAGATCATAATTAAAATGTATATTACACAAAAAACAGTTAAACATAAAAGTTATAGTGATTTCAAAAATGTATGTCTAACAGTCTACGCCTTAAATGTTACGAATTGTTAATGTAGGCATGGATAGACAGGATATATGTAGGCATGTAAAGCTTCGACAGTATAATTTCATTCATACATACCTAGAATTGCGCAAATGCTTCAATGGTACGTAGGTACAAGCATGACTCGGCGACGGTAATCGGCCGATCAGCTGATTTAAAGTGAAGTTCGTTTTGCTTATGCGAATGTAATCATTGATTTTTTCAATTTCTATTGAACATTTAACAAAGTACGAATTTGTTGCAGATTAAGTATCACTGACTTTATACATTTCAATCAGATTTATACGAAAAAACAATGACAAAATTGAAAACTTTACATGTCTCTAATTCATTAACGAATCGATATTTTTCCTTCAATTTTTTTTTATGGGTTCCTACCACCATTGCCTACCTACCAGTTGCCCCATAACCTGATACACTCTGTATAATACAGTTGGTGTTATGAGTTTCCAAAATATCTAGAAAAGTGTTCATTCCATTTTGAAGACAGGCCATCATAAAAGCTAGTTATGAATAAACGTAATATTTATGATTGCATATAATCCGTAGGAAAAATACAACATTAAAAGGAAGAATTTTGGTAATGTACAACAAACAGATGTTGGATTCTTTAAATCCATACTTGGCGAAGAGCGTGTAGTGACTGATGAACATGAAGTCCAACCATATAATATTGACTGGATAAAGAATTGCAGAGGTATCTATGATTATTGCGTTTGTAGGGTCGATTCATACTAAAATATAAGTAAAGGTTACAGCAATTTCGATAATCCATCTTACAGCCTATCGACATCTTGTTTGAATATAGGCCTACTAGGCGAATAATGCCGTAATCGCCAGTCACAATTGGTGTTTAAGTTTACCAAGAGAGGTAACTACACATTCTCTTGATGATACCTTAGTCAATTTTTAGGGTTCCGTACCCAAAGGGTAAAAACGGTACCCTATTACTCAGACTTCGCTGTCTGTCCGTCCGTCTTTCTGTCACCAGACTCTATCTCAAGAACCGCTATAGCTAGACGGTTGAAATTTTTACAGATTATGTATTTCTGTTGCCGCTATAACAACAAATACTAAAAACAAATATTTAAAGGGGGTTCCCATACAACAAATGCGATTTTTATAAATAATGGTACGGCACCCTACGTGCGCGACTCCGACTCGTACTTAACCGGTTTTTATTACCCCCACGGGAAAATAAGGAGTTGTGATACATTATATTCCTAATCTGTCACCATACAAGGTCGAATCAGGTATAATTTAAATCTTATCTACTACAATAAAAAGTTAACGACATCTGCCAGTATAAATTATCTTAGTGATGAAGAGAGTAGAATCATATTTAAGGCAGTTTTGTTTTTATTTTTATATATTTCAGGTCAATCTAAAGTGGTATTAAAACCAAAAAACACAGAGGAAGTATCAAAGATCCTAAAATATTGTAATGAGAAGCGATTAGCTATTTGCCCCCAGGGAGGTAATACAGGTTTGGTTGGTGGTTCAGTACCAGTTTTCGACGAAATCGTGTTAAGTTTTGCATTGATGAACAAAGTCGTCAGCCTTGATGACTTATCGGGTAAGTATTTTTAGTAAAATTTTCTATTTTTATAATTATATGCAACCATTTGCATCGTTCAAGTCTAATAGAACACGTTAATTTAAAATTTTAATCACGGATCATTTGATCGATCACCCTATAGAGTTAAATAATGCTGATCCAAGGTAAGACTATAGGGATTATCATTTCCTCATGGGTTTATTTAACTGACGAGGACACGGCGAGGCATACGCTCGAGGCCTGCGCCGCTTGGGCCACGCAGCGCCGTGAACTCGTCGCAATCATCGGTGCCGACCTGACGCTGCCGGCTATCGCTAGGGCGATGGTTGGCAGCGTCGGGAACTGGGACGCGGTCGCAGCCTTCTGCTAGGCAGTGATCTCGCAGAAGGAGGCGGCGGATCGCCTGCGCGAGGAGCGCAGCCTCGATGAGGCGATCCGCCGCCGACGACTGGGGCGGCGTAGGCGCGAATACCTGCGCCTCATGCCGCCCTAGCCGAGGCCGCGGGTGACCTGACCGGGGATTAGTCCGTCACCCGCCGAGAGGCCCTCCGCGTGAGGAAAGACCGACGTCCTCCCCGAGGGGGGGACGTCGGTCGATGGGAGGGTACCCCCACGCAGGGGGTATTCCGTCGGGCCGACCACTGATGACAAGTAACCCTGCTCCGGTGGTCGGCCCAACGACGAAGGCGACGTGCATCGTGGGTGGGTTGCAGGAGTTGCGTGCTTACGCCCCTCTGTCGCCCCGGACGGAGTGGTGCGAGGAGCGTGCCGACCGCAACCCACCCCCCAAAAAAAAAAATGGGTTTATTTAACTATTGCTTAACCGTTTACCATCTCCATAAAATGCTCAAAACAAAGAAAGCAAGTAGTTGGAAAAAAAATTACATATATTAAAAATGTAATAATATTTTTCTTAAGTAGTTGAGTTCTTTCTTTTTTCTTATATATTTATATATATTTTTTCTTATTAAATTATATGTATTATTAAGTTAGTTTTGCAAAATCTAAGTATACGAATTAACAGACGCAAATAACACCCAAATTTTAATATTTTTTGCGGATTGTACTAAATATTGTCCTGTGTGGGCATCGAAGTAGGGCTTCTGAGATAGAAAGTCGATACCTATTATGCGCCATCTGGGTTAGTATTCGCTGTGACCAAATACACACTTATCGGAGCCCGACTCATATTGTGTTAAAGGGGTATAAGAGATGCTTACCATAAACGTAATGTGGATATAGCGCAAAGACGTGTTAAGGTTTTATTTGCTCATAGTAAAATGGGCCCTGTACGGCAGTTATGCTTTCAAATTCATATTGGTCTACTATCCTTTATTCAGTTTGCGTTATTATTATGTATCTCCTCGTTCACGGGATCTTACTAGGGAAGATACCCGGTCCTTTGAAAGGTTTACATGGGGATATGGATCCAACACGCAGAAGCCTTTGGAGAAATTTAATTTATAAATGGGATGGGACGTCTACCGATGACACTCCACGCCTGCACATAATAGACGTGGACTGCCAACGGTAGGTGTAAAACTATCGTGGAGGTTAGATGGACTAAAACTGAAAACTATTGATTTTTAAACTGTCGTCTGCCTTGAATACCTTTATACGTCTTGAACTTTGGCACACGGTGACTCGCTAACTCACTGAAGGCAAAAACGGTCGCCACAGACACGCAGGCCATACGGGCAACAGGGGGGCAACATTGGTGCAAGTGGCTTGGGATGTCGAGCGGTGCGGCGCCGGTTTCACCATCGCAAGTCCCCGATAAACGGAGAACCGCAGTGTTTTCCCCGTAGTTATGCCCTTGAAAATGACACTTCCACCCCGAGCATATAGCTCTGGCGACTCCTCTCTGACCAGCCGTTTAAGGCAAGCCAGAGTTGAGAATCCTGCGGGCACTCTTCGGTTTCCACTCCAGCCAGCCAATAAAGGCGAGCTGGATACGAAGCCCTGGCCGATTCTCTGGGGCACTCAGGATCGCAGTGTCGCCACTCACATTCAGCACGCCACAAGCTGCCCTGCGGTTTATTGGCTTTCCTATAAATCTTGTGATACATTTTTTTTTATATCAAAAGAACTTAGAGAGCCAGCCAAATTGGCATTTACGACAGGCAAGTTTTGTCCGATAATAATTTACTATATTATTAAATATTACGTTATTTCAATATAGGGGCTCTGGTTTGCGAAGCTGGTTGTATTCTCGAGAATCTCGACAACTATGCCCGCGAGAGGGGTCTCATTATGCCTTTGGATTTGGGCGCCAAAGGCAGTTGTCAAATAGGTGGCAACATTAGCACTAATGCAGGAGGACTAAGGTTATTGCGTTATGGCAATTTGCATGGATCCATACTTGGAATTGAGGCGGTAAGTTTATTTTAATTTTATTTGTCTAGAGACATACTATCTTCGACCTGATCATGACACCGCCAAGAGCACATTTTCAATGGGACATTATCGTTTATTTTTGTATTCATATTTAAGTTAATATAAAATGTATCCACTTCTTATTTGTTCGTGGGTGACGTAAAACCTGGTGAAGGAGAAAAATGGGAATACGAAGAAAATGCCAAAGACTGCGATTGTGGTACCTATTATAACTCTTGTGGACAGGCTTGTGTCCATAGGGAACATCGATAAGATTAAAGTTGAATGGGTTTATTTGCTCTTGAAAGTTACTTCGTTTTCGTTCCCTTGGAAGATATTTTGGTTTAAAATTTTGACTAACTACTAAGTATTTTATTTTTTAAGTCCCACTAATCATCGACGTCCCACCTGTACGGGGGTAAAAGTGTACACAAATATACACAATCTTTATAGTTTTACATAACAAGGATCTTTGTTATTAACTCGACATCGATTTGAACTCTGAGCTTGCTTACAGAGAAAATGATGTATGGTATTCTGTAGAGAATCCTAAAAACACTTTTTTTATACTGACACGCTATTTGAATCTCCTCGAGCACAGTTTGATAATTCATTACTTTGCCAAGAAACCTGTTGCGAATTCTGTCACCTACTTACTTTAGGAAAGTTTCTTTTTCTCAGGTGAAAGCAGATGGAACAATTATAGACTGCCTTCGGTCATTGAAAAAGGACAATACCGGATATCATTTGAAACATCTGTTTATTGGATCTGAAGGGACATTAGGTGTAGTTACTAAAATTGCTATTCATTGTCCTGTATTACCAAATGCTATTAATTTAGGATTTTTCGGTAAGATGCATTCCGTTTACCTTTTTCCAAAACCAAAATCTGTAAATAATATGAATTTATTAATATAAATGAAATCACCGCTTTTCAGGCGTTAAAAACTTCGATAATGTTCTGCAATTGTATAAAAGTGCTAAAAGAAATCTAGGCGAAATTCTATCAGCTTTTGAGATGGCCGATTTTGATTCGATAAATGCTACGGCAAAAAATCTTAATCTTCCGTAAGTATCACATCATGTTTAATCTGAAAATAAATACCAACTACATAATGAAAACTGCCTTTATAAAAATAAAATTGTCGTTCACATTTTGTTTCGCACTATTCGAAAAGTTTTACTGCTTTTTTTAACAGAAATCCGATCGCAGACTATCCATTTTATGTTGTGGTAGAGACACATGGTAGTCATGAAGCTCATGACAATGAGAAACTTATGAAATTTCTTAGCAATGAAATGGAAAAGGGACTTATACTGGATGGTACGGTGACATCAGAACTAAATAAAATGCAGGTAGCAAAAACCTTCAAAACTTTCACTTTACATGTTTTTTTTTAAATAATATAGTATTTTCGAAACACCAATAGTGCGTTTGTTCGTGTTTTTTTAATACTTATGGGGCATTATAAAATTGTCTTATAATTGGGCTTTTAATTCCCGTTAAACACCAGTTCTTTATTAGTACACAAATGCGGTAAATAAAAATATAAGTAGAAATAACAGATAATGTTCAACCATAAGTCTGATAAAACTTTCACGTAGGTAGTCTTTAAACCTGTTATTTGCATGGCGTAGATATTTGTGTAGTTTTTAACCAAGGTGAAGTTGAAAATATTGGATTACATGCGATATTTTCTTGTTAACTCAGTACATATATAATATCTAAATGAGTGACAATTAAATGTACCTAGACGGTAGCTATTGACGTTAAATACGTAGGTACCTGCTAGGTTGCGATGGACACTTTTTGTCAAAGCTATACTCTAGATGGTAATTAAAATATCATTCGTCATTTCGGCTCATATGTGTCCCATTGCTGGGCTCGAGGCTCCTCCATAATAGAAGGGAAATTGACCTTACTGTCATGTCTGTAGGTTGGTATAGGGTTTCGAAATTATTTCGAATTTTCCTTCTCTTGCATAGATGTTATATGCGTATTATATATTGAAAATATATCTGTACGAAATTTTGTTTAGTTAAATACTCACTTTCTTTTTATTACAGACTATTTGGAATCTACGAGAAAGTATAGCAGCTGCGGGCTTGGCCGCAGGATATATGTTTAAATACGATGTATCCATCCCGCAAAATAATTATTACGATCTTATACCGATTCTAAAAAAGAGATTAGGGGATAAGGCTCGTCTTGTTTTCGGCTATGGACATATTGGTTAGTACTTAGTGCATAATTTTTATGGTGTGATTTAGGCAAAGGCATATATTTATGTTGAATGTTTAAGTAGAGCAATATTAATAAGTATAAATGTTAATTTGGGTTGGTGCTCACTTCTCCATAAGCATGTATTTAGTTTAATAGCATTTGTTTAATATTTCAGGAGACGGTAACATTCACATTAACGTTGTAGTACCAGAATACAATAAGGAAGTGTCATCACTACTAGAACCATTCATCTTCGAGGAAGTTAGCAAAGTCAATGGTTCGATTAGCGCGGAACACGGTATAGGGTTTAGAAAACCAAAATATATTCACTATAGTAAAGATCAGTCAGCTGTCCAATTAATGAAGGATTTAAAACAGTTGATGGACCCCAATGGAATACTCAATCCATATAAAGTGTTGCCAGACTCACCACAATAGCGCTAAGTAATACCATCATGTAGCACAACATCAATTAGGTACTCTTAAGACTGAAATATTGATTTTTTCCTCGGACATGTAATCTCGAGTTCCAATCCAGGGTATACATCTGATTTCTGATTGTGTCACGACCCAAATTCATAAGTAATACATACGAAATAAAACTAAGTCATTTACGTATTTTATCTCGTTTATATTTGTTTTACCTACCAACACATGCGTAATCCATGTATAAGTTTGGTGTTTCAAAGAACTTTTATCATTTGCTTTTTAAAGTGTTTGTAATTTCTATGTATGGTAAATGAAGTAGGTGAAAATAAACAGTTGTGGCAAACTTACCCTTTTTCTAAAGTGATCAGTGTTAAAGTCACCGTAGGGTCAAAAGGAAGCTTAGAAGAACAAAAGGCTATATATATAAGTATCTACCCTAAATGTCAAGGGGGCAACGAGGACTACAATATCCAAAAGCGTCTGTAAAATATAGGAGAAATTAATCTGTAAATTATTGCACGGGCAAGTTTTAAGATCGATTCAATTTGCGAATACACTTTTCTTTAGAATTTTCCTTAATGATTGCCATAACGTCAATCTCCATGCATACAGCCAAGTTACAATTTAAATTGACCTCACAATAATGCATTTATTCACAGATTTATTACTTTATGAAAAATATGTATTCATGTTCATATAACATATTTGCTTATCATTTATTGTCATTGAGAATGTTAAACATTATATCACAGGGCAACAGATAAAAGCATATTGCGTCATGCTTCTTAAAATATCAACACAAATCAGTATCTTTATATGCGTAAATAAATAAAAAAAAACAAAATTATTTAAATGACTTTTATTAAAATATCCATTTATTCTTATAACATTCATAATATCACTGCAACAAAAATACAATGGAATATTATAAATATTTTCCTAATTGCTTCAAATAAATATATGTTTTATTATTTCATAAATATTCGAAAAGAGACTTCATATTATTTGAATTAAGAGCACAATACATAATTTTAGCAGGCATATAATATTATTGCTGTGTGAATTGTTTATAATAATTGCACTACAAAACACTGTATAAGTCTAATCGATCAGCAATTAGGTCATTTGCTAAATTCTATTTCACACACAAGGCAATTATTACGCCGTATCACTCATCAAGAGAGGCAAATTACATAATCACGACATAACCGTAACGAATTTGGCAAAATATATTTTTCTATATCAAACACACATAATTATTTTATTTTTGTGAAATGCAACTGGAAGCCTGCAGAAGGCAGTTTGCTGAGCAAATTGCTTCTGTATTTTTTTTTTGTATATATAAAATTACTCGGGTTTTGTACAGCAACGGCGATGTGAGATATGACGCAAGCAGCGGCAAATAATAGAGATTAGATTGTGATTTAGTGCATTGAACTAAACATACATAATTGTGTGGAGCTAACGATATTGTCATTATATCAAAATTCTTTACCGCCTCTCCAAAGTGAGCCGATCAACAAAATTATAATAATTATACATCAATAATAATATGTCATTTAAGTAAATAAAAACGTTTTCAGCCTTCTAACTTGCATTAAATTTTTTCTCCAATGGGCATTGTTTACAATGGAATGGAAGTAAGCTTTATTTTGCATACAGTAGGTAGATTAAGTATGATTCAATATTTCTGTAAATTTTAAAAAGTAATGCGAATAAACCCCAAAATTAATGCAACGTTTTTCTATGTCATGAAATAGAAAAAGTAATGAAGAAATTATGAGATCACTAACATTATAAATTATAGACAAAATGTAAACAAGAAAACATGGCGCTAAATTATGGCCTTCAAATTCAGTGGTGGGAGCTAGCAGTAAAAGCTTAAAAATATTAAAAAAAAAAAACAACGACCGCATTTTTTTAATAAAAATAAAAACTTACGTTATCTATGCTTGTTTACATTTAGTCCATGTGCTATTAATATGTAAGCCAGTGTTTCCCTAGAGAAATAAAATAACACAAACTGGGCAATTTAAAACTTAATTCGATTGATAATAAAAAAAAATGCTTATATTGTTTAAAAAGAATTAGATCGGACCCTCTGGAACAACAGACCAAAATAATAAATGTCATTTTTTTTTACTGCTTATACCTTTTTAGGTCATACATAAAAGCACATGAAATCTAAAATAAAAGCTTTTTTTTTAAGTCCGTACATATATACTTAAAACTATTATTATGGAGCACCTAAATTAAAGTTGTCCTATTAGGCAGGTGTAGAATTGTTAAAAGAATGTTGTCATTAACAGTCAGCATACCCTTTTTATGACGCGTGACTATAAATTATTAGTGATATAGTCACTTCTTCATGCAAATTGTTACATGGTAGTTCGTAATATCATATTCACGCTTAGTTCTCGATGACAATGAGGTTGATCGCTCCCATAAAATCTTTTTATACTTTTATTTTTATTTTATATTTTTTTTTAGTTTTCACTATTGTCCTAGCATATTAGACGCAATTTGGTCTGTGCCCCGCGAGGGTGGCGCGGGTGACTCGACGCGGTTATCGCTTAATTTGATTCGACATCTTGAGGAATTCGAGGAAGCCTGCTTGCATCTCGGCGTCCATACCAGTATCCCACGCCTCATTTTCTAGTTCCTCGCTAAAACAAACGTATATATTGTTATAAATAACACAATACAACCAAAACACCTATAATTTAATTTCCAAACTTAGAAACGAAATATTTTATTATTTCGTTTAAAAAAAATGCGACCTCAAAATATGAGACTATTCTAATACAAGTTAGAGTTTATTTATTATGTATAAGCCCCTTGAGGGCGCTTACATATTGTCAAATTTAATTTAATAAACTACCACCGATAGGAACATAATCACTACTGAGAAGATCTAACAAGAAACTAAGGGATACGATACACAGGCAGTGGCAGTTTTACTACTAGGCTGAGTAGGCTACAGCCTATGGTGGCAAATTTATCTCAAAAGTTATGTAATGCTGACGATAGAGTGTACCAATCATGTTATTTAATTTTTTTTGATAAAGAAATATCTACATTAATATTATAAATTTGTATTTGTATTTGTGTGTGTGTGTGTATGTTTGTAATGAATAAACTCAAAAAATACTGTGCCTATTTCAAAAATTCTTTCACCGTTGGAAAGCTACATTCACCCTGAGTTACATTCACTACAGGCTATATTTAATCACGGTATTCCCACGGGAACGGCAACTACGCGAGTAAGGCGACTGGAACCGAAGCAAAGCGAGAGCGGATTGCTAGTTGTTAATATAATTGTGAACTAGAGTATTGAATTACAGGGATTAGAAGGAACGGCAAAAATTAAATAGCCTATTGGAGGCGAATGTATAAATCCGTCACTGTATACACTGTATATACAGATAACATCTATACAAGAGGCCTCGAAATAAAACCTATTCTAAAACATCTGACTAGCATGGTACAGACAGTCAATTATCTTCCTATTGTGGAGAAGGTTCGAGCCCCTTTAGTGTGACATAATATATGTGTGCTGAGATAATGATCACGAATGATTTTTGAGTATGAGTGTTATCGTCTGAACTCACACGTCCCACTGCTGGGCTTGAACTGCCCCCCCAAATAGGAGGAAAATTGAACAACTATATCATGCTGGTCAGACATGTTGGTATAGGTTTCTATTTCAAGTTGTCCTTTTCTTGTACAGATGTTATATGCATATTATATTCCTTAATCGTCTTTTACGACATCCACGGGCAAGATAGGGAATGGTGTTGTTCTTACTCCATCACCATATGGAAAACTTGTAATAATAATAAATGTTCTCAGTTCAGATAAGTAGATTTTGCAGGCACAATTTATTATAATAACGGCAATTATAAATGGGGGAATTGCGAAATATTATATTCTATTAAATTTACTTTCATAAAATTCGAAAGTGGACAAGTGTAACTTTTATTATGATTCACAATATAATGTGTAGGAGATATACTAAATTATAAATACGAGGCATTTAATTGAGCCTTCGTAACTGCCACTAGGGATAATCATGTGCAGGTACCGATTAGGGACTTTACAACAATGACCAAATAATTTGGGAATGAGGTACCTTACTAATATTATATATATATATATAGTTGCCTTACCCATGTAGTGCCCGTTCCCGTGGGAATACCGAGACAAAATATAGCCTATGTTACTACATGATATTATAGCTTTCCATTGGTGAAAGAATTTTTGAAATCGGTTCGGTGGAGGTGGCGTGAAAGCTTAACAAACAGACTAACAAACTTACTTTCGCATTTATAATATTAGTAAGGATGCGAAAGTAAGTTTTCACGCTTAAACCACCGAACCGATTTCAAAAATTCTTTCGCCAGTAGAAAGATATAATATCGAGGAGTAACATAGGCTATATTTTATCCCGGTATTCTCACGGTAACGACGCGGGTAAAGCGACTAAAACCGAGGCGAAGGCGGGTTGCTAGTAAATAAATAAATAGGAAAAATCTGAAGATCTCTCCTACACTTACTTGCGTATGATATTTATTAATGATCTTTAGCCATTTCTTACGACATCGGTGACAAAGTAAGCAATGGTGAAACATTTTATGGGTGTACTTGATTATATAATATGTAGAGTCTAATTTGTTTTCAATACATAAAATGTGTTTAATAGATAAGAAGTTTATACTGAGATTCGAGAGCTCAAAATTTTATGAATCCTAATATTGTCTTCAGTGGAAGTTGAACTCGCGATGCTCGGTGTGGTCTGTTCAGAGCAAATCTTTTACAATTCTGTTGCCAATTTTGTGTGGTTTATTGTTGCTGTTTATTGTATAATAGATAGCCAAAGCTTATAAATCGGTATAGTAGAAACGTGTGATGACGGCGATTAAGAATAGACGGTTTTAATCCACTACACGAGCGTCGCAACGCGATATATGATCGCAAATCTTCACATTTTACTTAATGCTTAAGATTTTATAGAAAACACGTGTACTGAACTTTTTTGCATTTATGTAGCTTTATTGGGTGCGTGCGTGCCTTTAATATACGTAAACATTCTTGCGATAACGCAATACTTATGCGTGCTTGAAAAAAGTTTGTAGTTGCTCTTAGAACACAATCGGGTCATTCTACCTAAAAAATTGCGCATGTAGTGAAAAAGAATCACTGCGATATGATAGAAAATATCCAAAATTTTTTGACGCAGTTTATCTAATATTTTGCTCTTTAAGCTTCATTCATCTATGTATTAAACTGTTGATATCCGTTATTGGACCTAGATATATCAAACAAAGCTGCCAATCTGAACGGTCATGTTCCACCTGCCAATGATTTACAACGTCGTCAAGCCACATGATGAGGGACCGTCCTATATCGTTGTTTGATTCGTGGTTGCCATTTAAAAACCTTTCTTCTCAACAGTTATTGATTATGCGGGATTAAGCGCGCATATAAAGAAACGTCAGCTGTAAAATAGTATATAAATGGTCTTACAGTATATCCTCGTCCAATGCTTGATTCTTGCCGGGCGGAAGGTTGCTCTGCAAGAAGGCGCGCTCCTCGGCCGTGAGAGTGTGCCCATCGGCCAGGTAGCCACCGTCGCTTGGTCCGCCTTCTACTTCACCGTTCACTGTACCAGTAAAGAAATTAAGTGAACATAGCTGACGTTACATAAAATGTAATAATAATAGTTTAATTAATTTTCTTAACAGAATAAAATACAAAATATGAAAACGAATTGTTAAGCACATTTTTAAAGTTACATGAACCTTAAATAAGTAATCGTGTTTCAGGTATAACAAACAATTTTAGGTACAACATAATCACGTATAATAAAATTAATATATTGAAAGAATTTTTGGCAATATAATGACGAGCTAAGAATACTATAGTTATAAATCACGCCTTTATCTATATTGTCAAATACACTGATTAAAGAAAAGGATCCCATTTAGAAGTTCCATTCGGTTGGCTTTACTGATCCTCTCTATTATGACAGCCCTGTCATGCTTTAAGAATTTCGAAGGAGCCTATGACTTCCTACGCGATTAAAGCGTAAAATATCTTCTAATTAGGCATTAATAATTATAATAATGATTTCGGATGTTTACGCGAGTATTACACATTGTAAATAAAACTATTTTACGTATTTTATTGTGTTCTGCCGCCCGTTACCATGATGGCCCATCCGTGACTATAATATGTTCGAAACGTCGGGCAATCAAAAATTAAATACAAACGCGATAATATACGTAAAATTGTTTTATTATAAAATGAGTACTGTGTATACCGTATGGAGCGCGACGACGGTCCGAGGTGGGCGCAGGCGCTGTCGGTGGATTGGTTGCGACGGTCGTCGGTGCCAGGTGCTCGGCGAGTCCCCAGCGTGCAGCACGCAGCGCTACAACTCCACGTACGCATGCCAACGACGCACGGCGCTTCAGCCGCTCGAACGCCAAGTGCATGGCCGCCGGGCAATCAGCGTCCAACGCTATACCCGAGAGCTACACAAATTTACAACCATTAGTAAGAACACAATGTAATAAATTTTTGTAGCATGTAATCCGACTAGTCCATGGAAATACCACACCGTGAGTGTGGTAGAATATTCGAGGTCTGAGTGGTAGCAATTTGCTACTGCGCTTTGTTATAGGAGCGAGATAATCCGAAAGTCGAAAGAATAAGGCGACGTGGCTGTGCCCCTCGAATTGCAAAGTTCCATGAGCGGCCTTTAAACTTACCGTCAAATAGATCGTTTACTGATTTGCCATCAAAAGCAATAAATAATAGCGACATACCCTTAAGGATGTCATCATCACAGACTTGTATATATTTGTGTGTATTTATTTTGGGTTATTTATAAGCTATTTCCGTGCGGTGACGAAGTAAGAATACAATTCACCAACCCCTATCTTGCCCGTTAGTGTAGTAAATGACGACTATGGGTTATAATATCCACACAAAATCTATGCAAGACAAGGAAAATTTGAAATAAAACCTTATATACCAACACTTTGGACCAGCGTGGTATAGTAGGTAGATTTTCATTATAGAGGAGGATCGAACCCAGCAGTGGGATTTATATAAGCCGAGATGATTATGATGAAATATAGGATATTCTGTACCTATTACTCCAACCCCGCTACGTAACAGGTGCTTTAATAATAACAAAATGCAGTGACTTGCTAGCGTGTTCCTACGCGACTTGAAGATGTTGAACGGGCGTGAGATCATAGGCTAAATATCTTGGTCCAATATAAATAATAATAATATACATTAACTAAGCCTACTACTAAACCGCGTGCCTTTCGTTTTGTCTATGATATAAGTAAATTACGTAATCACAATTTATATTTGAATAAAAAATAATGAAAGTGAATCTAATTATCTCCAAATAACCAACTAATTCCTGGAAAACGTAGTTTCCGAGGGATTAAAAAGTTAGATTAACGCGAACGAAACTGCGGAAATTGGTATTGCCTAATATATTATAATTTTTTTTTGTTGACATGACTGGCGATCATTATATATTATCGTCTATTATTGTCGTTGCATTAATTGTCTAATGACATCATGATTATTCTGCTACTATTCCAATTACTTGGAGTAGACGCATTACTTTTCTTCCATTGTACACATTGCAAAGTTTTGGCAATAGTTTTATGATCGGTCGCCTGCTTGTCATTCACCTTGGGAATGTAATTATTGACCAAACGGCATTACATGGATCTGAGCCAGGTCCAGGTATAGCTCTTAGTCGTCTTTCTTGACAGCCACGAGAAATGTAAGAGTTGGTAGTTTTCGTAACTGTTACCACTTAGCAATTTCCTTATATGTATATGTACTAAAAATATTATTTTCACTCAAAGTTAGGATAATTACTGCTAAAAGACGTACGTGTCCTAGAAGTGAATAAATATACTTTCGTTACTAAATGGAGTGTATAATCTGTATAGTGTTTAAATAAATGTGTTATACATATAGAAAATAAAGCTTACCTTCAACAGTTGACAGACAGCCTTAATGTTGACTTCTTTGTCTGTGTCAAGCAAGTGGAGCAACACTTTGCACAAACTTTCGCCGAGCGATTTCACTCTTCCTCCCTAAAAACAATATAATAGACATAATGAATTGTTGAGATTCGCTCATCGCACTTAAAGTAAATAATGAAAAAGCGAAAGACTCTATGTAAGTTTGTTTCTTACTTCTTTACGCTGTAAGAACTCATTGGTTTGTCAGAAAAACAACTTATTGAGATACAGACCCGGTCATACAATGTAGTTAAATACTCTTGTAAAACAACAACTGTTTCTGAATGATGTTTTTGTTTTATTGCAAACGGTGGCGAACGAGCAAACAGTACACCTGATGGTAAGTCATGCTGCCGCTCCTGGACCTTTGCTAGGTCGTGAAGGAAGTGTGAACGTGTGTAATAAGGTTCGGTGATACTAAAGGCTGTAATAAGGTTCGGTGATACTAAAAACCCACCACACGCAATAACCCTCAGAAAATTGGGCTCATGCTATTTTATATCGATATATCGAATCATTAAGTAACACATTATCATTTCATTACAAATATTACCTGGCTATCTTCCAGTTGCGTATAAATCTCAGCAAGAAACATAGCAAAGCCGCGCATGTTCTCCTCAGAAGACTCCAAGCCACTAATGATCTTGTTCTCTTCAGCAGAGCAACGCTCTAACAAGCATGTACGGAACGTAGACTCCTCGGGCGTCACCGAGTCGTACATTGAACAGAGTCGCGCACCATTGTAGCGGAAGTTGGGCTCACCTATTGACTGATCAAATCATTAACATAAGTTTAGTATTTTACATATAAGAAAATGACTTGTTCAAACTGTTTGATGTATTTTTTTATTTACATTTACTTAAACCCCAACACATTTTTCTAGCGGGAGTAAAGGTCAACAAAATATATATGTAGTAACACACTAATTTTTTAAACCGAGTATTACTTTAACCACGCATAAAATTTACACGCATTCGTGATTTTATTCTTTTAGTTTTACTTAATGGTAACCAGCAACACGAACATATATAAATCATAATTTCAGATATTGTAGAAATTGCAGTGCAGAAGTGGTCAAGGCAATTGTATAGACAACTAACTAAACTGGAAATTTTTAGTCACTAGGTCGTTTACTTTTCATTTAAAAAGCTGGTGCTTGACTTTGCAAACACGATTCTTGTTCAGCTAGGCCTAGCTAGGCTAGGCTCCATCTACCTACTAAGTTATGGGTTTCACCTAAAAAAATAGATCCGAATACGACTAGCTATATCTATAATCTTTAATTAGTGGGTAGTAATTACGATGCGGATAATACTCCCAGCTCGATTAGGGAATGGCTTCGCATGACAGCTGAGTCTTGACGCAGAAAAATAAACGCGATGAGCGCAGCTTTCATTTTTGAAGGGTGTGATTCGTCTTTTGCGTAATTCTGCCCTAAAACGTAACAGGTACCCAGTCTTTCCTAGAATAAAAATCAAAGCCTTGCCATTAACTAAGTACATATCTACTGGTACCTACTTACCATCTTTCGGTGTCATACATCTCAACTAGTCATTACAAAGCATTCGTATCATAAGAAACGATTAAAGGACGAAAGTAGATAACATTATTGGAAAGAGAGGAAAATCTAAAATACGTAAAACCCTACATTAATCTCATTAGTAAATGTATTACACCTAGTAGATCAATTTATCTCTCACTGTGGAAAAGGTTTGTGACAAATAGTAGCATGTATGCTCACCGAGAAGACAAAAACTGAACCAATTAAATCCAATTGAATTACATAATTTTGAAACGATTACATTTCTTGCAATTGCTATTACTTTACATTCTTTCGTCTAAGCTGTGTATTTTTCTTTGCCACCAAACCGTTTCACCGATCTGGGCGCTAAACTGATAACTTTTCAAATGAGTCTGGAGGTCGTTTTTAACCACTCATGGTTCTGGTGATCAACCAAAAGTCAAATTACCGTAAAATACGCTAACACCATAATTATCTTTAACACACATAAAAAAATAGGTAGGTAGGTATCTTAAGTAGTTTAAAGATGAGGTGTAAATAAGTTATGGTGGTAATGCGACCACTTCAGCAAGTAATGCAGGAGTGTAAACGGTTCGACCCCAGATTAAAAAACAAAAATGTTTTACTGCTATAATAAATAAGCGTATTTAGGTATACCTATGTCAAACATAAATAGAGACGACTCGTATTATTTCAGGGTTGAAGTGGTAAAATATTTAATAAATTAAAAAATAAATATGTGTAATTTGCTCTTTATATTAAAATGTCGTCATACATATGTATAAATACATACCTGTTTTTCTTGAAATATTACAGTATTTTTTTAAAACATAGGTATATTGCACCATCTCTGAATAAAATGCCTTTTTAAATAGCATTATTATTCATTTTTAAATATAAAGATGTTAAACTCGGCTCTAACCATTTTATTATTTTACAATTAGATAATTGTCACATGGAATTAGGAAAGATTTTTTCCTAAAAAATATTTGAAACCTTTTTTATCACCTTGGTTAAATTTATTTAATTTCTTTTAACTCTAGCTATGCTATGTGACAATAATTGACAATATATCTTGATACCGTCTGACTAGCCTGGTATAGCAGACATAGTAATTTGACCACTAATTATGAAGGAGATCTTTGTTCAACAGTGAAGCCTACACACCCTAAAATTTCAAATTCTAATATTAGAGGAATAACTAATTACAAATTAATTCTAATTTTAGTGTATCCCTCTGTAGTTACTCTAAGAAATTGTGTGATTTGCATTTGAAAGTGTGACTGCATCAATACACAGATTTAAATACACTAAAATACTTCCAGAGCATATGGCTGGCACTAACCAACCTGTACCAATAGGAGATAGGAATTAGTATAATATTAAATTATTTAATAAAGTTTCTGCAGTACATAAGCCTATGTATCAGAACTGTAGTTCTAAAAAATATGCTGTAGGAATAATAAATGTTATTAATACTTAAAACAACATTCACTAAAATAGAAAGTTAATAATTATTTATAGACAAATTGTTATTTTCTAATAATACATAAGTTATGCAGATAATGAATGTAGGTAGGCAATTAAATTTACATTATAATTAAAACTTCAATATTTTTTTGTTCTATAAAATAAACTGAATTTTCAGGTTTTAAATGTATATGCATTTTCCTTTTTATTTTAGTTGGAATGCAGATTTATAAGATATTACTTAATTTAAAAAGTTTTATATCACAATATATCTAAATATTAGTTTTATGCCTTTTTGTTTGTGGTAATTATTTATTTTGTTGCAGAGTATTCTACTATTGAAACTGCAATGCAACCTTAGTGAAACTTTCTGTAAATAATTGACCACATGGCACATAAAAAAAAAACATTTACTTCAGCATTGCAGAAAATGTTTTGAAATACTACTTGGATTATTTATGTAAGACTTAATGACTGAAACAACTTATTAAGTCAAAATAAAAAGCACTTCAATTCATTAAGCCTCTTCTACCCAAAAAAAAATTCAAGATAATTTTTAATGCTATCATTATTGATTCATAGCATTGTACATATTTGAAAAGCTGAAATCTTAATCAATTGGTCATTCATCTTTATTACAGTAAGGCATTACATAAAAAATCTTACCTGATTCACAATAGCTTCAACTAGAGGTCTAGTGTAACTCACATCATGCAAAGTTGAAGCAAAAGCATCAACTAGGGGTCCACATAATGTGTCAAACTTGCCAGGATCAAATGTTATCTCGCACATTACTGCAATCAAATTTCCTATGTTCTCCTGCGGAATATCAGGCTATTAAAATAAACTTAATATATTTATTACAGAAATACTAAATTGCATCACAGAATGACTAAGAGGACTATACAAACCCTTAAGTCCATGTTCTCAGCCGCTTCTAATGAATATGACATTTCATCCAAACTGTATGGATTTTGATCTTGGGCTTGACGGAGTCGGTCTTGTACAGAAAACCGAGGAAGCCTATATGGTACAGGATCTGATGTATATGTGGGTACTGCATGAGGGGTGTAATTAGGTGGATACCATTCTTTTGCTTCAGCTGACAAATTCGATTTGGGAGGTTCAACTGCAAAAATTTTAGCGTAAGTACATAGTTCATATATTAAATATGACAAATATTATAATTAATAATAATTAGATCACTACAAATAGTCCGGCCGAATACTAGTAATCTATCGTAATCGATTCACAATACGGCCAGCTGTGGTAGTTAAACGACACCGACGTCACAAGAAATGAAAATTCTTACTTTCACCTGAAGTATTATAATTAAAGAAGAACGCAATTTAGGTGGCGAAGTATGACGACGTCACGTTGTTACATTCCAAGCGGAAAATATGGGTTTTATGAACGAAATAAATTTAATTGATCACCTTTTGATTCCTCCGCAACAATCTTTGGTCTGCGTAACTCCCGAGGCTGGTTATCGGATTGCTGCCATCCACGGCCTCTGCCTCTAGGCCCACCGCCGATCTCACCGTTATTCATTTCGATAAAGCGATAATGGATGTATAAATTGTAATTTTTGACTAATAATCATAAGTCAATAGAAATATATTTCGATATTATCGTAATCTCTATAATCGCACATACACAAATTCGACACGTAAACAAAGAAAATTACACCTCACTACTAATTCCAATGGACAACCACCATGTTGATATTTGATTGAACTCATTCGCACAGACTCATTCGAATGAATATAAGCGAATGAAGCAAGCAAATGGAAGATTTTTTTTTCTATGGTCATATTAGCGAGGGGCAAAGGCATTATTGAAATTAATTTAGAGAATGTTCAATATGTCTTATCTAAATAGAATTGTTTTATATTTATATATGTATAACGAAGTAATTATAATATACATACACTAATGTGTTTTTTTTAATTACACTCACTAAGGAATAAATCTTTATGTCCTGGGGATCATATCAACAGAGCCAGATTAACCCTATCAGGGCCCTTAGGCAATCCCTATCAGGGCCACTAGGCATAGCAATTCTCAGGGCCCTTTTCCTTTACTTTTTAAAATACATAGGTATTTTCAATTATAAAAGTCCGAGCGTTCAGATTGACTCCTTTGGTATTCTGTTACTCCAATCCCTTATTGCAACAATATAGGTACCTTGCTACATTGACTTAAAGCATCACCTCGATGCCTGACTCATTTCCTTTTATATTTATTGAATTTATCTTAATGAATAAGTTATTAATCGTGAGGTGACAGAGTAATTACTCCATCACCTCACGGTTCAAATGCACGAGGGGGTGGTGAATTGTTATCTTTTGATAACACCCTCGTGCACCCTTTATGATAGCAACCTCGTGCTTTTTGCACTTGAAGAAGAAATGAGTAAGGGATTGAAAATGCATGTAACATCTATGCAAGAGGAGGAAAACTGGAAATAAAACCCTATATCAACACATCTGACCAAAGAAGTATAGTAGGTCAATTGCACTCCTACTGTGGAGGAAGCTCGAACCCAACAGGGGGACATATATGAGCTAAAATGATGATGATGAATAGGTTATTTATATTTATTTATTAAATGTTATAGTTGTAGTTAAGTGATGATCCAGGTTTCTTGATGGAGTAGGCTTGAGAAATAAGATGTGATACGGTTATTTTAAATTTAATCTTGTTAAATGCAACAAAATACAATAATTATTGAAAAAAATAAACTATTTTCTTGTTCGAAGGCCCCTAGTCGAGGCGGCGCTGCTAGGTAGTTGCCTAACCTGCCTTATGGATAAACCGGTTCTGCATTTCAAATATGAATGTACAATTCATTAATCACAGCAACACTTGTCGTGTATACGAGAATATTAGAAAATGAAGTAAACAGGTGCTACTAGACCTTAAAGGTAATCACTAATATTTTAAAAATACATACATTTACATATTTTAAAAAATTGTTTAAGAGCAAAAATTTATTGCTAAATGTGGAACTAAATCCCATACCTATTACAAATTCTTTCCAATCATCCTAGCAATTTGACCAGCGTGGGCTGCTGTCAAATAGCCAATTTCTTACTGCCATTTGTCATTACAGGAGACGTGCGCCATCTATCGGAAAACGTCGACACATTGTTCCAATCCAATACATAATTTCAGATGAAATGTCTCTTAAATATTTTTCCAAATGAACATTACTATAATTAATTATTTATAAGTAGGTATGTTTTAGAAATAAAATTCAACACCACAATTCTCTTTTTTATTTTCTAGGTTTCTAAGTAACACAGCAAATAAATTATGAAGTAAATCAGTATCAATGGGTTATCTACCTTGATTACAATAGTACCAAAGTGTAATTAACAAATCTGTTGCTATATTCTAATAAACAAAAAAAAATATACATACCGTTTTGAAACCTAATTTACAAGCATTTGTTAATAACATTGTCTGTATTTATACAAGTGCATTATTATGAAGGCTGTATGGATATTAAATTCATGCTAAAAGTGCCATAGTAACAATTAAAATGTAGTTTTGTAGTACAATAAATTATATTATATATATATACATAATGAAAAATATTGTCTAGAAACTATATACTGAAAGATTCTCCGCAGCCACACGTACCTTTTATGTTCGGATTATTGAATACAAATTCTGCAGACAGTTTGTTTTCAACAAAATCCATTTCTGTTCCTGTAATCAAATTCAAGATATAAAAATGAAACAAGACATGGTATTTTTCATAAAAATCAATTTGGCTTTACTAAGAATTGCTCTACTACTGATGCGGGCGTAGAACTATTGAAAAATATTTTTGCAGCCTGGGAGGAATCACATGAGGCCTTAGGTGTTTTCTGTGATTTATCCAAGGCATTTGATTGTGTACAACATGAAACACTCATCAGAAAACTATATCACTATGGGATCAGGAATAACGCTCTTGAACTTGTAAGTTCTTATTTAAGCAACAGAATCCAGAGGGTTGATGTTAATGGTGCACGATCATCTGGTTCTGATATAAAATGGGCGTACCACAAGGGTCCATTCTGGGGCCATGTCTGTTTCTTGTATATATTAATGACCTACCCTATAGGGGACAATCTAGACATTGTGTTGTTCGCAGATGACACTTCTTTATTTAAAATTAAAAGACAAATGTTTAATTTTGACGATGTGAACAATGCACTGTCTAACGTTGTTCATTGGTTTAACACTAATAATTTGGTTCTTAATGAGAAGAAAACTAAATGTATCAAATTTACTACTCCCAATGTGAGGCAAGTGGAAACCAATGTCCAAATGAATGGTGTGACCGTTTTTTAGGTATCACCATAGATTCTAAACTTCAGTGGGGATCTCATATTGAAAAGTTGTCGAGTAGGCTTAGCTCAGCGGCTTATGCAGTAAAAAAAAACAAGAATGTTAACAGATACTGAAACAGCTAGAATGGTTTATTTCGCTTATTTCCATAGTCTTATGTCTTACGGCATATTACTGTGGAGATGCTCCGCGGAATAGAATCTTTGTTCTCCAAAAAATGGCTGTCCGTGCAATTTATAATCTAGGCCCAAGAATCTCACTTGGGAAGAAATTCAAAGAAATAAATATTCTAAGTGCTGCATCACAATATATATACGAAAATATATTATATGTCATAAAAAATATCGCTAAATTTAAGAGATATTGTGACATTCATGAAATGAATACTCGTAATAAGGGCAGATTAGTTGTACACACTACTCGTCTCCAAAAAGTTAGCAAATCATTCATGGGGCAATGTATACACTTTTACAATAGATTACCTAAAGATATTCGAGACCTGCCTATGAAAAAGTTTAAAACAGCCCTCAAGAATAGACTTTGTAAAAAAGCTTATTATAAAATCTCGGATTATGTAGATGATAATACAGATTGGTTGTGAGCAGCTCCTCGTTCAGCAATTTCCTTGTTATTTTAAATATACTGTTTGTAAATGTACTTTTAACTTTTATTGTAAAGTGTAGCGTGTTTTGCCTAACAAAATTTTGTATTTTCACCGTTTGTAACATATTGTGCTGTTGGTCATGTCCACAGAAGGATCTACTTGCGGTAGCTGCGTGGAGCGGGTCTCTCCCTTCCCTCCATAGTGGTTGAGGGGAGTGATGGCTGCTCTAGTAGTTAACTCGTGATCGGGTGCCGCTTGTGGGATCTGGTCCAGCCATAATCGTTTAAATTATATTAACTGTCTTGCGGTTCGAAGGGCATCACACTGGAGCTAGTTCTTACAAAACATGTATACAATTGTATATCTATACTTGTCACAAAATAAGAGGCCGTTTTGACATTTGGTCTTACCGATGTACTTAGTGATGCACCATACGACTCGATACTCACGATAAATCGATTCAAGTTTGCATGAGTATATAATCGATTTAAATATGTATTGTAAAGTGCATTGGATTAAAGTTCTGATTAGAAAATTTTACTTAAACTGTGATATTGTAGGTATTTTGAAATGATACAATGTTACAAATGGTCATTTTTCTATCATTTAATATTTTTGTTACAATAACATTCACTCAATCACAAAAATATCGAGAAAAAGTGAATCTTCAGTCAATCATTTTCTTAAGATGATGAGCCAAAATTGTGAGTTGAGCTATCGTCACCCATCAGTGGCGGATTTACCATAAGGCTGAGTAGGCTGCAGCCTAGGGCAGCAGATTTTAGGGAGCGGCAAATTTGCCTCAAAACTTTTTTATTTTACAGAAATAAAAATAAATAAATACGTTATTAGATTTCACTAACTTTTAACTTAACCCGTCATAGTGGGAAATTTGTCATTTTTCAATCTGCTAATCCCTTTTTTTACAAAGTCTTACTATTCGTAGGCAGTCTCTTTGGATAATTATTCAGCCCATTTTTTTTTTGGGGGGGTTACGGTCGGCGCACTCCTCGTGCCACTCAGTCCGGGGCAACAGAGGGGCGTAAACACCTACAACTCACCCGTTACCTCACGTCGCCTTCGTCGTTGGACCGACCACCGGAGCAGGGTGACTTGTCGTCAGTGGTTGGCTCGACGGAATACCTCCTGAGGAGTACCCTCCCATTGACCGATGTCCGCCCCTCGAGGAGGATGTTGGTCTTTCCTCGCTCGGTCGGCCTCTCGGCGAGTGACAGACTAACTCCCCGGTCCAGTCACCTACGGGCTCTCCCGCTGGTGAGCTCCCTCAAAGAGACCACACCGCCCTCCGCTCCCCCGACACCCGCCGATACAAATTGGCGAACATTGCCGCCTCCAGGTCCCACGGGGGAGTCTCGGCCAACAGGCACGCTGCCTCCGTCGACACCGTGCAGTATTCGCGTATAGCCCTGACCGCCATGGCTCTCTGGGGTCGCCACAGAAGAGCCCTGAGTCGGACGGTCAGGGACCTCACCCACACCGGTGCGCCGTACAGGGCCATCGACCGGATGACCCCCGCGTACAGCGGTACACGTAGTGCTCGGTTCGTCCACTTTCGGCATAAGCCACGATAGGGCGGACGCCGCGCTGACGAGCGAGCCTGCGGAAATGCTCCCAGAACCACCAATGCCCGTCGAGCACCAGGCGCAAATGCTTCATATAACTATTCAGTTCCATATGAAGTATTTGGAGCTGGTGCTCGACGGAAATTGGTGGTTCCGGGAGCATTTCCATCGACTTGCTCCTCGGTTTGTCGGCGAAGCGTCCGCCCTCGTACGGCTAAAGCCGAATATGGGCGGATCTAGTGCAGAGTGTTGGCGCCTATATACGCGGGGGTGATTTGCTCAATAACGTTATACGGTGCACTCATGTGAGCGAGGCCACCTGACTGTCCGGCTGGCACACCCCGTGGAGGCGGCGATTCTCGCCGAGATAGTAGAGGCGCGTAAACAGGGCGTCGATGTGTTGCCCAGTGAGGCGGCCACCTGGCACGAAGACGCTTGCCGGGACGTCACTGTTAGGTGATACGGCTGGAGAGTCCTCGATACAGGAGCATGGAAGCTTTCCGGCCAGTGCTGATTGAGTGGATGGAGTGCGGCACGGAGTCCCGTGCCCCGACAGCATCTGCACCAGTCGGAAAGAGCTCCGACTGGTGCAAATGTTGCTTCGGCTAGTACTTGCACAAAATAGCGAGGAGGGAGTCGACTCCATCCTGCAACAGTGCGGTTACGAAGAGGACACGGTGCAGCGTACGTTCAAGGTCTGCGTCACATGGCCTCAGTAGCGCCGCAGACTCGTCGCAACCATCGGTGCCGACCTGTTGTTGTTGGTCGTCACAAGAGCCATGGTTGATAGCGTCTGGAATTGGAACGCTTTCTGCGATGAAGTTGTCTTGCGGAAGGTAGCGGCAGAGCGTAAGCGGGACGTCACGTTCCGCTGCCGGCGGTTTGGGCGGTTGATGCCACCCTAGCAGTGGCGGTGGTTGACTGGACTGGGGAGTAGTCTGGTCATTCGTGGAGGCCGTTTACGTGAGGGTGACACCCCGACGGCACTCACAGTAACACCGCTGGGGCGTCGGCTGGAGACGGTACCTGAAAAGGTAACCCGCCTGGATAGGCCATTGATGACAAGGTCGGGCACTGGTGGCCCGTCTTTTTAGCGCCTAGCGGATTATGAGCTTATTCGCCGACCCGGACAGATCTGATGGTGAGGAACGCTTCATGGTCTGCCGTCTAAAAAAAAGAGTATTGCAATGCAGAAGTCAGAAGGGGCGGCAAAATTTGAATAGCCTAAAGGCGGCAAATGTGTTAATCCGCCACTGTCACCCATATATATATTATTTCATTATCATATTGTCAATATTGACGTCTCGCATTTTCAGTAAAATCACTACACAGCTGGTGAAATTCTGTAATTAGTTGGTCTAAATACTAGTATTATAATTAATAACATAACGTGGGCGGTGCCCGTCAATGAAAAATGTAATTACCTTCAAAACATTTTGGTCGGTAAAAAGTAGAAAACTTATTGGGCATTAACTGTCAAAACGGGCCTTTTATTTTGTGACAACTATAGTAAGAAAAAAAAAATTAAAAATAATAGACAAGCCCGCTGAGTTTCTTGCCGGATATTCTCAGTAGCGGTCGCATTCCGATCCGGTGGTAGTATATTTTTTTTTGGAAATTGTAAACCTGACAATATGTAAGTGCCCTCTCGGGTTTATGCATAGTAAATAATTTGAATTTAAACAAGTTTTACACATATTTTTTATTTTCATTAATGCTAGAGGAGATGTGGACCCATTTGTTGACATATAATAATAATCAATCATCAGCTTAGCCATGAAAGAAAAATTGTGACATATGCCTACATCAAAAAGCCACCTTTGACTATAAAAACAAAACGTACCTACTATGCTTTATGGCAAGTTTAAATGAAACAACAATGGTACCTCTCCATAATATACAGTCACAAGTAAGAACTTTACACAATAAATAGTACAGTCGGTATGGATAGTTTTTTATGATAGTAATACCTTTTAATTATTTTAAATCATGTTTTGACCTAAAAAATCAATTACAGAAGTAAGGAGATGTTACCAGAACTACATGAAAGTGACAGTAGAATGCAATACTCATTTCTATTCGAACCTTGTCTCTGCAGCATTAAATGCTTTGGGATATATAATAACAGAATTTCCTTACCTAACAATGTAAGCTGTGCTTTCTTGTCTATAATAATAGTTACACCATCCTGCTTCACTTCTTCATCTAATTTTTCCTTACATTTTGCATAATCTAATGTATATGATAATCCATTACACCCTCGTTGTCGAACACCAACCTTTAATCCTATAAAGCCCTTGGCTTCATCTTTAGTCATAATTTCTTTTATTTTCTTTACTGCGGAGGGCGTTAAAATTAAAGCTGCCCGAGAGGGTAACACTCGTTTTTTTACAGCCCTCACAGTGGCACTTGCAATAGCTTTTGTAGTCATCTGAAATAGTTTATCCATCCATTAAAGATATAATTTAAAATAATCACTATTAGATCATTTGCCCTAGTTACACTTACCCTTCATACAATTATGCGTAGTTAATTGGTTTTTAATTACAATTGGAGTCGTCCATCCCTCAATACTATCAAAATAACTACAACTATTTCATAATAGGATTTTGGCTGCAGATTCAATCGAATTGTCAAATCCTTCAAATAAATAAATGTCAAGGTATTTATGGACATCTGACATTTTACTGTCATATTTTTCTGTCATAGTCTTTTTTAAACCTGATTAACAAATGTTTTAAAACCCATACAGTTAAGTTTGTTATAATTACTTTCAATAAACGAACTGTATAGTAGTATCTTCATATTGAATAGATTTTCAGCCTCTATGAATCAGTAAGTTAATTCTTCACCTTGGACTAAAGCGCTGTCCACCCAAATAAGGTTTCACGAGAAATATCATGAAAACTGAAAAGACATGAAAAACACTGTGAAATCAGTGACACTATATTTTAGCACTTTATTTACATAACATAAAATTGCAACAGATAATTTTTCCGTGTGGTAACAAAGTAAGAATACAATTCATCGCCCGCTTTCTCGCCCGTTAATGTGGTAAAAGTCAACTAAGGAAATGTGATATATCACCTTTGCAGACAACATCTGTGCAAGAAATGGAAAACTATAAATAAAACCTTATAGCAATCCGCATGACTAGCGTGGCATAGTGGGTCAATTTACTTTCTATTTTGAAGTAGGCTCAAGTACCGCAATGTCTCGTAAATGAGTTAAGATTATCATCATTAAAATTCGTCAAAATTACTTAATATAACATTAAAATATTGAATACAATCAAAGAGTAAGACATCTCGAATCGACACTCTCCAGCCCGGCCTTCTCACCCGAGTCGTCGAGGACCTGCTCCCACGGCGGGCGGAACACACGCCCCCGGTCATAGCTTCGCCAGACACTCACCGGGCGACGATGATAGTGTTCCGCCCATCACGGAACCCGAGATGGAGGTAGTGGTGGCACGCATGCGCGGCAAATCCCGCGCCCCCGGGCCCGACGGTGTTCCCAACCGTGTGCTGGCCCTGGTCCTCGACCACCTGGGTCCCCGCCTCAGGAGGCTGTTCGACGCGTGTTTGGCGTCCGGGCGGTTCCTTGGGTGCTGGAAGGAGGGGAGGCTGGTGCTCCTGCCGAAGCCGGGACGGTCTCCACAGTCGGCCTCGGCCTACAGGCCCATAGTGCTGCTCGACGATGCGGGCAAGCTACTGGGGAGGGTGCTAGCTGCCCGCACCGAACGGCACCTCGTCGGCACGGGGCCCTATCTGTCGGACGCCCAGTTTGGGTTTAGGAGGGGTCGTTCGACGATCGCGGCTCTGTTGCGCCTGAAGGCCGTGGCGACTGAGGCCGTCACTGGCGGGGGAGTGCTGTTGGTGGTGTCCCTGGACATCGCCCACGCATTCATTAGTCTGTCATTCAGCTGCATCAGGGAGGCGCTCCGGTATCACGGGGTGCCAGCTTACCTGAGGTGGCTAGTGGCAGACTATTTGGAGGGCCACAGTGTCCTCTGCACCAACCGCGCAGGGGACGTTGTGCGAACGCCCATGACGTGCGGTGTCCCACAGGGGTTGGTCCTCGGACCCACCCTGTGGAACAACGGCTACGACTGGGCGTTGAGGGGGAGCCTCCCGCCCGGGGGGCATGATTTGTTACGCTGACGACACACTCGTCACAGCCCGCGGTGGGACGCTAGAAAAGGCGGCAAGCCTGGCGACTCTAGGCACCGAAGAGATCGTCAGGCGGATTGGATGGATCGGATAGGCGTTGTGGTTGAGGGTCGCCCTGGACAAGCCGGAGGCCCTCTTGTTCCATGGGCACCGCATGAGCTCTCCCATCGGCGTCTCGATCACCGTCCATTCGGTTGATATCAGCATCCGGGCCCATATAAGGTATTTGGGCCTGGTGCTCGACGGACAATGGTGGTTTCGGGAGCATTTCCGCAGGCTCACTCCACGGCTCGTCAGCGTGGCGTCCGCCCTATCGTGGCTTATGCCGAACGTGGGCGGACCGAGCCGAATGCCGACCACAGAGGGCCATGGCAGTCAGGGCTATACGCGGATACCACACGGTGGCGACGGAGGCAGCGTGCCTGTTGGCCGGGACTCCTCCGTGGGACCTGGAGGCGGAAATGCTCGCCGGTTTGTATCGGCGAGTGGCGGGGGTGCGAGCGGAGGACGGTGTGGTCTCGTTGAGGGAGCTCACCGCCTAGCGCGTCGACACCCGCCGAGACGTCATTGCCCAGTGGGCAGTCCGGCTGGAGAGGCCTAGGCTCGGTGTGCGAATTGTGGAGGCCATCCGGCCGGTGCTGATGCAGTGGTTGGAACGGCGGCACGAGGTGCTCTGATGCCGACTGGTGCAGGTGTTGACGGGGCATGGATGCTTTGCCAAATACCTGAACTAGGTCGTTAGGAGGGAGAGTACACCGTCCTGCCCCCACTGCGATTGCAACAAGGACACGGCGCAGCATACGCTCGAGGTCTGTGACGCTTGGGCAGGGCAGTGCCGTGAACTTCTCGCAATCATCGGTGCCGACCTGACGTTGCTGACTGTCGCCAGGGCGATAGTCGGCGGCGTCAGGAACTGGGACGCGATCGCAGCCTTCTGCGAGGCAGTAGTCTCGCGTAAGGAGGCGGCAGATCGCCTGCGCAAGGAGCGCAGCCTCGATGAGGCGATCCGCCGCCGGCGATTGGGGCGACGTAGGGCGAATACCTGTGCTTCATGCCGCCCTAGCAGAGTCCGCGGGTGACGTGACCGGGGATTAGTCCGTCACCCGCCGAAAGATCGACCGCGTGAGGACGTCGGTCTTGTCGGCGGTTACGCCCCTCTGTCACACCGGACGGAGTGGGACGAGGAGCGCGCCGACCGCAACACACCCCTCAAAAAAATAGGAATGAATTCTGCTTTGATATTTTTCACTTTAATACACAAGTAATAAATTCATACAACGCCAATGATTAATTAACTGCACTGATAACATAATGGTTAAGATACCAACCTACCATGCCAGTGTCACGGGTTCAACGGTCCAACGGCGGACAATCTTTTGTGTGATCAACAAATTGTTGCTCTGAGACTGGGTGTAATTTGTGTCTGTCACTTATATGTTTGTAAAGTTTCTTAGAGAAGGATGTAGCGCAAAATTCATAGTTTATAGAATGAATAGACAAAGAAGGTCATCCAGGGTCACTCGAACACCCCCTTTTGATCCCAGGCAGCAAACTATATTGTCGTTGTATCGACCTCGCGCATTCAGGCTCGCTACGGGTGGAGGACTAATCCCCGTTTCTGACATCCGTGTCTTTGACTAGGTTGGTTTTTTATTTGCAAAGTTGTTGTTGTTGGCAAATGAGCAAACAGCACACCTCATGGTGATACTACTCATGGTCTTTGGCCAGGTTGCTGCCTACTTCCCGCTCTCTCGCTTTGGATGGACTGGTACGCGACATTAGATGGACGATTGTCGAAAGTATAATTCTATCACGTAAAGATAGTAAAGCGCAAGCACTCGGGCTAGCCACCACCCGACGTCACAGTGGTGGAACGAGTCAGCTTGGAAGATTTTTTCCTGACTCCGCTCCGCCAAGTTCTTACGCAAGATAACTGCCAAGCAGAAGTTGGCGTCCTCATACCAGGTACTGTCGACTATGATCTAAGTGATGGTCGGTAGCTTCGACAGTGATGCTTGCGATGAATTCACAGCCCTGCTCTAACCAGGCAACTCAGACCTCATAAGTATGTCTACTGTGTCCTAGCTGGAATCACAATTGTGGGAGGGCTTCATGTATTGCCACCCTTAAGTCCCACAGGAGTGTTCTGGCTAAAGCGCACGCTAGCTCGGTCGACATGGCGTGGTATCCGTGTGTAGCTCTGAACACCATGCCGAGTGCCAGAAGAAAATTTTGAGACAAGTGTACCAAGTGGTCAGAACTCGCTCACACAGGTGTACCGTACAGGGCCATTGATCTAACAAGTCTCCCGTACCGACGACAACATTTAACACCGCGTTAACGAGGCGGTTAGTGATTTTATAAAAATGTTCCTGAATTACCTTTGCCCGTCGATAACTAAACCCAAATATTTCATTTGGTCCCCGACCGAGTGGAACTAAATCACCGATCATTGCTGTGCCAACAGGTGTATAGCAACAGGGTCTATGAAACAGCAAATCATTCGTTTTATATGGGGCTACTCTAGGCGGCATTGTGACTCATCGAATCACCACCTTGATAACGAGTATGGAAAAACATATCGCTTATTTAAATTAAGCCCAGCCCGTAAAGGGACCAGCCTCAGCTAATGTACCATACAATCACCCGCAAGTATGGAACGGGGAGCAGTACAACGTAGAGGTTAGCACAAAGTCTTCTGCACGCTTCACGTAGGGGCCACTGCGCCACTTCAATTAGTCTGGAGTCAGCCGCCTAAGGTATAGAAGCACCCCCTGATAATAGCGCCTCTCTGATATACCAGGTTGGCATTAAATCATCAAGAGCAAGCAGTGAGCCTGTAGAACCCTGAACACACTACACAGTTATCCGTGATTGCCTCTGGCACACATGATTTCTATGCGGACGAAGTCGCGTGCAAAAACTAGTAAAAAAATAAAAAAAATTAAATTAAAATAGATATGTTTTATCTTAAATTAAAATAGATATGTTTTAGATATGTTTTTATGTTTTATTTATGGCAATTGCTGTTAGAGATTTCTTGGAAGGCGGCTGGTGGACGTTTGTTCTGGTGATTCTCAGCAATTTTTTTTACAAAATAAGGTGTAGTGAAGTCACAGAACTTCACTGCACCTTATTTTGTAAAAAAAAAACAGCTAATCAGGGCCCCCGCTACCATATGTGCAAAGTGTACAATGCACACGGGCGCCATCCTTTAAGGGCGCCAAAACCCAGGGTCAAAAATTGCAAAAAAATTCCAAAAAGAAAACAAAAAACAAAAATTAATTTTAAAATAAAAGTTGAGAAATTAAATAGGATTAGGTATAAATACACACGAAATTTTATTAGTATAATACCAGTTACCGCCGATTCCTATGTTGCGAGAACATGTCAGGCGGTAGTTTCTTAGAGATCGTCAGGCGGATCGAGGCGTTGGGGTTGAGGGTGGCCCTGGACAAGACGGAGGCCTTCTTGTTCCATGGGCCATATGAAGTATTTGGGCCTGGTGCTCGACGGGCATTAATGGTTCCGTGGGCATTTCCGCAGGCTTGCTTCATGCCTCGTCGGCGCGGCGTTCGCTCTATCGTGGCTTATGTCGAACGTGGGCGGACCGAGCGCTACGTGTCGACGGCTATACGGCGCCGAGACGGCATAATCTCCATCAAGGAGATTGCCGCCTGGCGGGTCAACCCCCGCCACGCAACGTCATTGTCCGTTGGGCAGTCCGGCTGGAGAGGCCTCGGTTCGGTGTCCGGACCGTCGATGCCTTCTAGCCAGTGCTGATGCAGTAGTTAGAGCGGCCGCACGGGGTGTTTTCCTTCCGACTGGTTCAGGTTTTGATGAAGCACGGTTGCTTCGCTAAATACCTATACACGGTCGTTAAAGGAAGAGTGCATCGTCCTGCCACCACTGCGATTGTGATGAGGATAAGGCGCAACACACACTTGAAGTGTGTGCTGCGTGGGCTGAGCAGCGCCCTGAACTCGTCGCAATCACCGGTTTTTTTTTATTGCCGATGGTGGCAAACGAGCAGACAGCACACCTGATGGTAAGTGACACTGCCGCACATGGACCTTTGCAATACCAGGGGCACAGCCAGGCCGTTGCCTACCGTGAAGAAAAAGCTCTTTTTAAACCTCGTTTAAAGAAGGACATGTCATAGCGCTCGGGAAACACAGCAGCAGGTAGTGCAGGTTCATTCCAGAGCCTGCACGTACGTGGGAAAAATTATCACTGGAAACGTACAGTTGAAGACCATATCGTTTCCAGGTGAAATGGATGAACCCTGCTGCGGTGTCGAGTGGTACGTTGGTAAAACGGTGACGGTGGTACCAATTTAAACAGTTCCTCGGAGCACTCCCCGTGAAAGAGTCGGTAGAGCACACAGAGTGACCCAAAGTCTCTCCGCCGCTCCAGCGACTCCAATCCGTCCGTGATATTAGGATCCCCGACGATTCGAACAGCACGCCTTTGGAGGGAGTCAAGTGGGTCTAGCTGATATTTGGGCGCGCCTGCCCAGAGATGTGAGTAGTACTCCACATGAGGACGAATTTGCGCTTTGTACAGTACAAGACGCTGTCTCGGTGTGGAGTACCGCCTGGCTCTGTTCAGGACGCCCAACTTTTTGCTAGCCAATTTGGCTTTGTCCTCCGAGCTACCGAGCATCGCTAGGGAGATGCTCGGCAGCATCAGGGACTGGGACGCCGTCGCCGCCTTCTCCGTGGCAGTCATTCCGGGGATCGGGTGAGTGCCCCCTTCCTCCCTAAAAATGTAAGGTTTATAGGATAATAATCGTAGCCGCCTCCACACAACCTAGGCAATACCGTAGATTTTATTTCGGTTTTGTAGTTCATTCGGCCAGCCAAAAGAAACAAAGCCCACAGTCAAGTCTTATACAATTTTCCTCTCATATTATTTAACACTTCTTCATATCGAATAGTTTATTAAAAGTTATCGTCCGTCACTAAGTCAAGTCGTTACTATTAATTGGGCGCTGAAAACCAATTTGGGGTATTTCGTTAAAATATGAACATTTACTACACTTCAGCATCTTAACTGTATTATAGTATAAAAGATTCCACCAAAATATTCAATATAACGCAATAAAACTCTAAAAAAATTAATATAATTCAAGAGCGTTACATGACACTTCCATACTCCGGCCGAAACACCACAATGCCATAGATAATTAATAATGAGAGCGTAGTACTGATTTTTTTTTTAATTTAGGGTCGCTCAGGATCAAACGTAGTGTTTTATTCAATTCAATTCAATTTTTCCTAATGGCAAGCGTGCCGGTGTCGACAATTCTGCCAATGACAAATGATGAGTGGAGAAACGTGTGAATTACGGAAAAAAAAAAAAGAAAATTTTGAACTTTTAATGTCGGTAAGGGTTGATGTGGGCCTCGTTTATTCTGATTCCCCTCTGAAACAAAAGGACAAGTAGTGTTTTATACTCTGCCTCAGAATTTCGCGTGATGACAATCATTCCAGTGTTGCCAACTTAGGGGTTTTCCCCCAAATTTAGGGGGTAAATAAGTGGAATGGGATTTTTTTAGGGGCGTTCTATTTTTAGGGGCATTTTTAGGGAATTTTTTGAATAAAAAAAATAAAAATACCAGCGTAGCGACATCTAGTATCCATCAGCAGGATATCAGGCTTATTCCCAAGAATAGTCTTGTCTGTGGTGATAGACCGGTCCCAGTAGAGCTTGGAGCTTACCTAATTATTATTATTATTGTTTATTAAGTAACTATGTCTCATAAATGTCACATATATTAGGCATATTTCTTTTTTGCCCATATATATATATATTTATTTTCAGTACGGGTACTAATCTATTATTTATTCTTATTTTAATGAAATCATATTTAGGGGGATTTTCATGTAATTGTGGCAATTTTAGGGGTTTTTAACTATTATTTAGGGATAAATATTTTAGGGAGTTGGTAACACTGAATCATTCTATCGCCCATCACTAAATCTTAAAATGACACGTCTTCTACTTAGCTAGTTGTACTACTTTATGGGATAGCTGTTAGGCTATTAGATTGTATGTGTGCTGTGTAATGAATTTAAACAGTCAATGTATTAAAAATTAACCATGGGTGGCCAAAAATTTGAATATGATGAAAGTGGATCCACATTCTTTTATTTTGTTTTGTCTTTTCTGGCTTTAATACTTGTACCCGCAACATTTTATTATTGGCCAAGAAAAAGGAAAGAAGGTAAAGATCACGTTTTATTTATTTAGCTATCTGGATAAAAACATGTAATTTTTATTGATCCAGATTCAGAGAAATAAAGCATATTTACATTAGAAACATGACGATGCGGTTTACTATCGTGGCTTCGGTAAAGCCCGATTCAAAACATGATTAGAATAGAATACTTTCATATTTAATGAGGTCCGAATTCCTTTTTAGATCCGGCGAAACGAGCAGAACTATGTCAATGTCCAAATTGTGTACACAAGCAAATTATAATAGAACAATCACAACCTTACAAGGGTGTAAAAAATTTCTTTATAAAGTTAGCAATCATATCCGGGTGGGTTTTGCTGGGTTTTCTGGCGTATAAAGTATCACAATTTGACTATGAAATGTCAAATTTCGATCCTTATGAGATTCTAGGCTTACCACCTGGTGCGACTCAGGCAGAGATAAAAAAGTCATATCGTAAACAATCTCTTATTCTCCATCCTGATAAAGAAACTGGTGATGAAAAGGCTTTCATGAAGCTTACTAAAGCTTACCAGGTGAGGATTATATGTGTATTTATTTTTAAATATTTGATGTACATGTGGCATAAAGTATTAATACTACCAACCCCTTTTTGTGTGTTATAAAACATGATGAACAGTTTTACATAGAGTTTGGTCAACTCCATATGATGCTGTCTGGTAACAATTGCATTGCCAAGGAGGGTTAATGTTATGCGGCTGGTCATAACATTATTGTTAATCATATTTCCAATATGAATGAAGTGTGTATATTGAGTCAACCCTAAGTAATTGGTATGTGAGCAGGATAATAATGATGTTAATGTGGTGCAGAAAGTAGCTTAATAGAATAATATTTTGTTCATGTTTCAAAGTGAGCATTAGCTTATTGTGGGCATTTTAGGAAATGATAAATAGTTGTAATTATTTAATATCATTTCATTTATTGGATTTAAATTGATTTAGATTAATAGATTAGATTGGATGTTAAATATATGTTTAAACTTATAATCTGCTCCCTCTTTTTTCTTAAGAAATCTGATTCTGATTTGATTTTGATGTATTTAAATTTTAGGAGTGTTTTGTTTAGTAATTAACAGATTCTTTATTTATGTATCCACATTAAGGTATGCATTAATACATGCATTAAAAATATACATAAAAACATTTTTTACAAAAAACAAAAGGACTCTTTGGGTGTTGAAATGTTTATTAAAATGGAGAAATGGCATGCCCACTTGTATTACCAGTGGTTTTATATATGCTTGATTTTTGTCAATATGGTTGTGTATTACGATATGTGTATTAATCTCAATAATTTTTCATAATACAATAATTACCAAACATTAATTATAACTAATGATAAGTTACAAAAAAATGGTTTTTTTCTGACAATATTTAAGAAAAACTTGACTCTAAAATTCATTACTAGTATAGTATTATTTAGATATAACCACTGTAATAATCATGATTATTGTTAAAGACTTGCCTGACCGTGACCTTGAATGTTGTAATGTATTTGTGCAAAATACATTTGATTACAAAATCAAATTTACATGTTATATTTAGGTTAAATGATTATAAGAATTAGATGATTTCATATGCAATATGTCTATTTTATATTGGATTGTTAGTAAAATATTGAATTACTGCTCAGATAATCGATAATATTAGGAAAAATTGTGCACTTTATTTTTAACCGACTTCAAAGAAGGAGGAGGTTTCTCAATTCGACCATATATATATATATATATATATATATATATATATATATATATATATATATATATATATATATATATATATATATATATATATATATATATATATGTATGTATATATGTATGTATATATGTATATATGCTTTTTATGTTTGTTCGCGGATAACTTCGTCGTTTATGAACCGATTTTGATGATTCTTTTTTTGTTGGAAAGGGTATACCTTTCAAATGGTCCTATGAAAATTTTATGGAAATCGGACAAGCGGTTTTTGAAAAATCAACAAAAATCTAAAAATTTATCTACATTGTATACATTATTGAAGGCGGTTTCTTTTTTTGCAAAAAATAATTCTTAACAATATGTAAGCATTTAATATTTATTGATAAAAAAATAATTGTGTTGTTTTTATGTTGATTTTAAATCCCCAGGAACTGAAATGACAATAATTCAGTCTTTGCTATAAATTTTGCAACTAAAACATTAAGGAGTTGTGTAGTTTATTGATATAAATGATATTGAAATCCATAAAGTAATGACATTAGATGATTGTGACAATACAAATCGGACCTGCAACTACTTTTTCTATTTTAGATGTTCTTGCTATAACAGAATATTGTGTCACTAGTGCAACTGTTCGTTCTCTCTACTTATATTAATATACTATTTTAAATTTGAATTGAGTAGTTGCAATTGTATTTTGGCTTTCATAAAATTTAATTTGGAATTAAACTATATAAATGTTAATTTATCTCTATTCACTCCCCTTATAATTCATAAGAACTGGTATGATAAGTGTAGTAGGCTAATTGACTTCATCTGGTGAAGGTTCATACCCCAGACTATACACTGAGTCTGGGGTATGAATTGTTTATTCATTTAGTTTGCTATCATTTATACTGCATTAGTGAAAATATCTTATAATAGAGAAGAAAAACTTTCACAGCGAAGGTAATAAACCGAGAATCAAAATAATATAGTATACCAACACATTTGACCAGCATGGTATTGTAGGTTAATTACTCTCCCACTGTAGAGAAGGCTAACAGTGAAACATATGGGACTGCATACAATTTTGCAACAGAATTAATAACTTGTTTGAAAATATTTTCAGGCACTCACAGATGACGAAGCTCGAAGAAATTGGGAAAAGTATGGCAATCCTGATGGTCCAGGTGCTATGAGCTTTGGAATTGCATTACCTAGCTGGATTGTAGAAAAGGAAAATAGTGTGTGGGTACTTGGCTTATATGCTCTAGTGTTTATGGTTGCCTTGCCCACAGCTGTAAGTAATATTTATTTAAACTTACATATTTTCAACTAGCAACCCGCCCTCGCTTCGGTTTCTGTCGCCTTATCTCCGTAGTTCCTGTTCCCGTAGAAATACCGGGATAAAATATAGCCTAGTTTACTCCCTGATATTGTAGCTTTCCATTGGTGAAAGAATTTTTGAAATCGGTCCAGCCGTTTTGAAGATTACCCGGAACAAACAGACAGACAGACAAAAAAAATATAAAGTGATTTTTAGGCATAGGTATCGTCCAAATAACCGTGTGAACGTGAAAAAAGCCTATTATTTTGACATTACAAACAGACACTCCAATTTTATTTATTGGTATAGATTATGGCACTTCAATTGAGCCTAAGGGTGGTCAGATAGTCCAGGGATATTAATCTGATGAGGTGTAGGCATCCAAAAGTGTAAATCACCCATGGATCACCATACCTAAGGCTGGTACCTAAGGTGGGTTAAGAGCCCATGCAGTGGAACTTCAGAATAGAATGTGGCCAAATTATAGCCAAAAAAAGCAAGGGCTTGTAGGATTATTTTACATTACTATTTGGATATTCCTGGATAGTCTAGTCAGAAAAGTCCTGAAAAACCGGATAATCAAGTTTTCTATGGGTATTTTATAGTACCAATTACTTTTGTGTGCCTATATTATGTCTTATGATTAAAGTAGCTATATTCGTGCCTTTCTTCAGATAAGTGTAGATTTTGTCAAATCATTAGCATCAGAACCTTTTTATAATGGTGATAAAAAGTAGTTTTATATGTGCTATTTATGCCACACTATAGTCTAATACTGTGCCTGTATAATTTTCACCCATGCATTCAAACATTTTGGTGTATATTACTTTTACTTTAGGCAATAATACTATATACCTTACTACATGGAAATTGAAAATTATCCTTAGTTACTACATTATTACGGTGGCAACGGAGGCAGCGTGCCTATTGGCCGGTACTCCCCCGTGGGACCTGGAGGCGGAGATGCTCGCCGGACTATATCGGCGGGTGACGGGGGTGCGAGCGGGAGGCGGTGTGGTCTCGTTAAGGGATCTCACCGCCTGGCGCGTCGACGCCCGCCGAGACGTCATCGCCCGTTGGGCAGTCCGGCTGGAGAGGCCTCGGTTCGGGGTGCGAACCGTGGAGGCCTTCCGGCCGGTGCTGATGCAGTGGTTGGAGAGGCGGCACGGGGTGCTCTCCTTCCGACTGGTGCAGGTTTTGACGGGGCATGGGTGCTTCGCCAAATACCTGCACAAGGTCGTTAGGAGGGAGAGTACACCGTCCTGCCACCACTGCGATTGCGACGAGGACACGGCGCGCCATACGCTCGAGGCCTGCGGGGCTTGGGCAGTGCAGCGCTGTGAACTCGTCGCAATCATCGGTACGGACCTGACGCTGCCGGCTATCGCTAGGGCGATGGTCGACAGCGTCGGGAATTGGGACGCGGTCGCAGCCTTCTGCGAGACGGTGATCTCGCGGAAGGAGGCGGCGGATCGCCTGCGTGAGGAGCGCAGCCTCGATGAGGAGATCCGCCGCCGGCGACTGGGGCGGCGCAGGCGCAACTATCTGCGCCTCATGCCGCCCTAGCCGAGGCCGCGGGTGACGTGACCGGGGATTAGTCCGTCACCCGCCGAGAGGCCGACCGCGTGAGGAAAGACCGACGTCCTCCCCGAGGGGGGGACGTCGGTCGATGGGAGGGTACCCCAATAATTTTCGGGTGGGTCGCGGGAGTTGCGTGCTTAAGCCCCTCTGTCGCCCCGGACGGAGTGGTGCGGAGGCGCGCCGACCGCGGCCCACCCTAAAAAAAAAAAAAAAAGTTACTACATTATTGGCAATAAAGTTTAATAGTTAAGTACTAGCTAACCCAACAGACGTTGTTCTGTTCAAATAAAGCGCCACCTACCGGGTCCAATAGGGAATATGCACGAAACTCCAAAATGAACAAATTATTTGTATTTGTAATCTTTATTGCTTAAAAAACGTACCTATACAATTATTTTTTAATTTTATCATTATTTAATAATTAAATTTAATTATCAAAAAGTTCCTTTTTTGAGATTCGCGCGCAAAATTTCTGAAACGCACCGCATTGGTTGGAGTACTATGATGTCACGTTTTGAACACGTGACACCCGAGTCTTCTAGTTAGGGCTGTCTATATATAAAAAAAAATAATAGTTTTTCGATATATCGATATTTTTAAATATATCAATATCGGAGTTCGATATAACGAAAAAAATATCGATATTTCGATATTTTCCCCATGACCACTCTTTAACTTCGTTCATTGCGAGGTTGCCGTGCCGAGCTTTTTTTTTATCAAATTCTAGGAGTAAGTGATAACTGATCATCAGTTTCATGCCAGCGCTTCTACAGTAGATTAAGTTTACGGTGATTTTGTAGAATAAATACTTTAGAAGAAAAGATAAAACACCAAATTTATTCAAATAAATATCGACCCTCGATACGTACTTTTTATTATCGTCCAAAAAAAGTTCAGTATTAAGCATCGATATTTTTAAATAATAATATCTATATTTTGACATATCGATATTTTATCAACAGCCCTCCTTGAACCTTGGATAGGAGGAGAACCTTGTGATATCAAGTTGCTGTTTGTGTTTCTAGTGATTATTTTTAGGGATGTGAAAAATAATCGATTTTTATAAATATCGATTTTTACAATAAAATAATCGATTTATAATTGATTTTTACAATCGATTATCAAAATAATAAAAGTCGATTACTAATTGATTTTTTATTATTCGAAATTCGATCAAAATTCATCATACTATGTTAGAAAATAAAGCTCACATTTCCTAAAAAAAAGTCATCAATCCTGTTGGGAGAAAAATCGATTATTTTAGAATCGTTTTTTTTTAATTAATCGATTATTTTATAATCGATTTTTTAAAATTAATCGATTATTTTATAATTGATTTTTTTTAATTAATCGATTATTTTATCATCGATTTATTTTAAATAACAAAAAATCGATTATTTTAAAATCGATTTTTTTTATTAATCGATTATTTTACAGTCGATTTTTTTTTAAATTAATCGATTATCTTATAATCGATTTATTTTAAAGAACAGAAATCGATAATTACTAAATCAATTTATCCCCTCTAAGTCACATCTCTAATTATTTTGTATTGTTACCCAGTTATTTCATAATAAGTTATTAGTTTTCTGTGTTCAAGTATTAATCTTGTGAATAAGTCTTATTACAATGACTGAAACCGGTTTCGTCAAAGTATAGTCAGATAATCTTCCTAAATTAGATGTGTATATGATGACAACATATTTCGCATTTAATTCAGATTTAATGTCTGTTAAACTCGGAGGAATAAAAGCTGCAAGGTAAATAAGATATAATATATTTAATAATCGTAATAATAATAAAAATATCGATATTTTTATCGATATATCGATATTTTTCCGATATAGCGAACCCCGATATTGATACATTGTAAAATATCGATATATCGAAAAACGATATTTATAAAAATATCAGCCCTAGTTGGCAGCCCTAGCAACTTGTACGAGTGTCGAGTACTTTGACGTCACAGAATACGCGCGCCGAAGTAGTCGCGTTTACATCGCCCATAAATAACGGCGATTTTTAAAAATTTTTTTTAGCGTAATGGTTTATATTTTGGATGTGTTATATTTATTTCTAGTAATGTAATAATTAGTAGAAACGTTTAAAAAAATAAAAAATATCATACATATTCCCTATTGTGAATCTAAACCATTCTCGAATCTTATTGAGCACACACAAATTACTTAAATTACTTAAATCCAGTCAACAGATATCGCCATCTGTTAGAATCTTTTGGAGTTAACAGATAATTGTGACTGTCAATTAATTATAGACAAATAATTTGTAATAAAATAAAATTGCGACTATAATTAAAGATCTAAGCTATCCTATTTCTCAAGTTGGACCAGACTGCTCACGGTGTGCCAATTTAATTTAAAATCGGTTAAGTAGTTTAAGAATCCATCGCGGACAAACATCGTGACAGGAGATTTATATATATAAGATAAAATTGCCCACATTGTTTATTTTCTTTTTTCAATTCAATTCAAATTCATTTATTCACTAGAAATGTGGTTACATGTTGATGGTCAATAAAATTGTAGTACCATTACACTTTACCATAACAATGGTGCTTTTTATAATACACTTTATAATATATATATGCATGTCTTAATGATGAAATTAAATTTTTAGGTTGGTACTTGGTGGTATCGTTCTATAAGATTTTCTGGTGAGCAGGTGTTATTGGATACAACTCAAATGTACTTTTATTTCTGTCACAAAACACCTTCTATGCCTTTGAAGAGAGCTCTTATGATCCTTGCTGCATCCTGTGAATTTGACAAAAGGCACAATTCTGAAATTATTGAGAGGATCACAGATAATGAAGAAGTACCTATGGTATGTAACATGTACATTGCTAATAAAGTATTGTCATTGTTTTGCTCAAGTCATTATTCTAATAAAACAGCTAATTTTACAATTAGCTCTAATATCAACTTCTTGAAAATAATGTTGGTAATAACTGTCTCCTTTAGTAATTCTCCATTTCTTATTAACCTCTTTTCATTTACTTTTTATGATTTGAATATGAGATTTAATTACCTGCTTAGTAGACTTGTGTCCATGCCTATCATAAACTCGATTACATGTGTCGATTTCATTACCCCATGATTGCCATGCGGGTTGGCCATTGCTGCTTGAGTTGTAAGTTTCCCAAGTTAATGCTACTGACCATTCTTCTGGTGATACTTCAGCCAGTTTTACCATTCCCATTGTCAGACAATAGGTAATGACATATTGTAGTCTCAACCCACCTTCACTCAGGAACAAACCTGGGTTGTTTTAAAATTATTTGCTTTGTGTTCTAGTTATCTAAGGGACAGATTAGTAATCTTAATACTGTATCATGGTGTGTCTATTTTTCAAATGAAAAATCTCTTTGTGTGTGTGTTTTTGTGAGATTACACTTAATTGTTTAGTTATAGTAAAATATTTTTCTAATCTGCATATTACTAGTGAAAATAGAAGAGATATCAACAAACCTATAAGAAAAAAACTACCTAGATACGAAAAACATATTTATATGTTTTACTTAATGAAATTTTTTAATGCTAATGAATGAAGCATTTAGGTAAAATTCATAATCATTAGTACCTTGTTTAGTAAGATCAAACGTTTTACAAAACTATATTATGTAGTGGGACAACACTTGTCTACAGCCGCGAGGCGGTCCGTTCGGGGTAGTACCACACTCTCGCAGAAAGTCGATGTGTGATTAGTATATTCTAGTAACAAATTGTTCCTGCATTTCGGAAGGCCAACTTTCGAAGTGTTTGCATATGGTGGGTTTTTGTGATGCCTTAAGTATTACCGAGCCTCATTGCACGCATTCACACCACCATCACTTTCTTCACTGCAGCGGCTTAGCAACGATCCATATGTGCTGTTTGCTCGTATGCCAGTAATCATAAAAAAAGAACTTTGAACAAGGAGAACATATTTCTGTTTACAGTTACTGCGTGAACTGCCTAATCTTGGTGAAAAAAATAAGGAGCAACCGCTTTGCCGGCCGTACAGTATAAAGGCGCGCGCATTACTCCACGCTCATTTGTCGCGTATGCGTTTGCCTCAGGAGACGCTAGAGTGTGATCGGCGATACATTGTGGGAAGGTGTCCTGATCTTATTGTAGAAATGGTTAATTGTGTTAACCAGCTGATTGCTTTGGCTTATGCTCGAAGAAGTAAGTACATATATTAAACCTAATTGATGAGTCTCTTAAGTCGGCATTTTTGTTAATAAAAGTTCACTGCAACCCCTGCAATCTTAGGTTTAGGTACTCTTCCTCTCTTGTTGGTGGGTGCCGTAAACGACGACTAAGGGATAAAATATATTTATAAAATTTATGCAAGAGAAGGAAAACACGAAATAAAACCCCTATAGCAGCATGTCGGACGAGCGTGGTATAGATATATTTCCTTCCTATGGTGGTGAAGGCTCGAGTGCAACAATGACACGTATATGAGCTGAAATGACGATGAACCTCTAGGTACGAGCTGACCCGGGCAATTTCGTCAGAGAGAAAGAGAGAATTAAGGAGAGTGGATCGACGACGCATATAACGTAACGGATTCTTTCATTATAGTTCATCTAATCTAAGAAGTGCATTTTGACGTTTCGCATTCTTTAATACACAATAACTTTGGTCAAACGTGTACACATGAACGCAAACAATAAATCTTAAATTTCAAAAAACTATTAAGTTATTTATATAATTAACGTTGCGACTGACTTTCTTGTACAATAATCTAACGTTGAAACTTGTAAAACCAATTTAAAATAGAAATAACATATAAAACAGTAATTGTTATTGACGATGTTACAATATCACGTCATCACGTTCTTTACAGTAGTGCTTGACAACTTCCAATTCACGAATATTCAAATAATCGGTAAAAATATTAAAATAATATGATTAATCGAATACACTAAATTTTCAAAATTTTCGTATTAAAATAAAACCGTGATTCCTAACCTTACTCTGAACCCTAACTTTGTCCTTCATTGGCTGATTTGTAAGCAATGACACCATTTACCATTCAAGAACAACTAAACTGACTTTTGGGTAGAAATCAAGTACCCCTAAAAACAGCCATCGGGTGAGCCACTGAAGCCAAGACCCAGTACCGGTGGCTCGCCCAATAGCTAAGACAGGCAATACGGCAGGTTATGGGGTTTGCGCTCTGCTCCATCCGTCGTCGCCCTGGATGGTACGGGCTGAGTGGGACCGGACCGGACCTGTTAATAAAGAAAAAACTCCAAAATCAAAATTCTCTTGACGTGAATTACTCTGTACAACCTAGTCTGTGATGCAGTCACTAATTTTTATAGTGAACTAGCAGCGCCCTGCGGTTTCACCCGCAGTTTCTCTTTCCGTGGGAATATCGGGATAGATTATAGAATATGTGTTATTCTGATATATAAGCTATATTATTGTGAAGTTTCATCAAAATCCATTCAGTAGTTTTTGCGTGAAAGAGCAACAAACATCTTCACATCCTCACAAACTTTCGCGTTTATAATATTAGTAGGATAGGATAATCTATGGTGCAGTCTCTCACCATCTTGGAAGCGGACAGTGCGTGTGTTTTGATTTGGTGATAATCTTTTCTTTTTGACTCGGCTATGCTTTGGACTGATCTTGCTTTATACGTTGACCTTGGCTACACTCATACTGGACTCTGTTTATGCAAACCTTATTTATTGTTAGAAAAATGTCTATAAAAGGACATAGTTGTACTTTGAACTCCCAGGCTCGTGAGTTGATTGTGAAATTACACGAATATTTTGAATGTGAGTCACAAAACGGACTTTTTACTTAACCTAATGCTACTAAATATGATGAAAAGCCCAACTTTCTGAGGGTGTTTGTGTGTGGAGGGTTTTGGTGGTGCCCTTGGTATCACCGAGCCTTAATGCACACATTCACACTCCCTTCACTTTCTTCGCGGTAGGCGGCGACCCTATAAAAGTCCATGAGCGGCAGCAACACTTACCACCAGGTGTACTGTGTGCTCGTTTGCCACCATTTGCAATGAAAAAAAAAAATGAATATATTTTATGCTGAAATAATTAAATTTGTTTAGTATTAATTTAGCACTTAATTTATTCATCTACTTTTTGAGAAAAAAAAATAAACCGATTATTAATTAAAAAGAATCAATATCGATTTTCACTAAAATCGGATATTTTCGAAAGCGAATATTTGATTCACATACCTAGACAACTTACTCTGACAGCTGTCAAAATGCACTTCTTAGATTAGATAGACTATAAGAACAATTTTTTACCATTTCACAATATTTTTATTTGACGCTCCACTCTTATTAGTTGTAGCGTGATGTTATTCTGCCTATATCCTTTCTCGATAAATTGGCTATCTAATACTAAAAGAATTGTTCAATTCGAACCAGGTATTCCGGAGATTAGTGGGTTCATACAAAGAAACTCTTCAGCTCTATAATATTAGTATAGATAATACACACCATTCCTTTCTAGCTGGAGAATGTTTAGAATGACCACGTCGCAATTTGAAGCGCTCATATTGAGCATACAGCCTGCCATATAGCTATTATTATCTCACGAGGGTAGATACGAGTACTACCAGTACGTTAGGTAAATATGATGAATGGTGTTTTGCGCACATTTATGGGCAGCCAGTCTGTCTAGGAAGGCTCGTCTGGCTGTACATAGGGGCGTGCTTGTACCAACCCTAATGTATGGAAGTGAGAGCTGGGTATGGCAGAAGAAGCACGAAAGTAGAATAAATGCTGTGGAAATGAAAGCACCGAGGAGCATGATTGACTTAAAATTGAGTGATCGAATTAAGAACAGAGTGATTAGGGAATGCTGTGGTATGAAAGTAGATGTAGTGACAAAGGTTGAAAAAGGTATTTTAAGTTGGTTTGGTCATGGAGAGAGAATGAATGAAAGGAGATTGACAAGGAGAATTTATAGGGCGAATATGGACAGAAGTGTTGGAAGGGGTCTTCCCCTGTGGAACTTCCCCAAGGCGTATGTTCCACAATCAAATCGGGGTCGATCTCAAGAAAGGCCAGGTTAAAAGTACCCTAAACCCAAGAACATGCATGAGGAGGATTATGAATGTGAAGGAGACGAAAGTGGTATGTCAAGATCGTATAGCAAGTGGAGAGAAGTGGTCTCTGCCTATGGGAAAGAGGCGTGAATGTATGTAAAGAAGGATATACATTATGAATATACATAAAGAAGAGTTGAAACGACTTCAAGTAATTGGCATAAGAGCAGGCAAATGATGACGAGGGTAGCTACAAATACTAAAATTTAGAGTAACATGTACTAAAGTCCGTAATAATCAATAATTACGGCATAGCATAGATTAGAGAAGGAAAACGCGTAATAATACCCTATCATCTTGTGACCGGACCGGGAACTTTAGTCTGTAACCCGCAGAGAGGCTGACCGCGCGATGGCGACCGGCGTCCCTGGGCAGGGACAGTTGACGCGAAGGGTATTCCGTCGGGCCGACCACTGAGGAGAAGGAACTCGGTACTGGTGGTTGGCCTAATGACGAAGGCGACGTGGCTACGGGTGGGTTATGGGCCTACGCGCCGTCCTTTCGTCGCCCCGGACGGAATGGACGGCGTGTGTGCCAATAATAGCCCAGACATAAAAAAAAAATCCCTCGCATTATGAAGGAAGCTCGAGCGCAACAGTGGGACGTATATGATTTGTGATGATGATAGAATAAAGTTATCCCGTGTGCAACTATAGAATAGCCTTAATCTTAGGACACAATTCGTTCTACACAACTTTTTGTATAGAAAGTATTTATTTTTTATTATTGCTAACGGTGGCAAACGAGCAAACAGTACACCTGATGGTAAGTATTGCTGCCGCTCATGGACCTTTACTAGGCTGTTGCCTATCGTGAAAAAAGTGAAGGATGTGTGAATGCGTGCAATGAGATTCGGGGAAACTAAAGAACAAGCAAGAAAACAAACACCCTCAGAAAATTGGACATCCGGCTCTCTCGATCACTGAACAAAACATATTAACAAATTGCTTCTACTCAAACGTCGATTTTCTGCGAGAGCCTGCGAAGGCCCTGCCCGCGGTTGTAGATAGACAACTGTCAACAGTGTGGTCCTACCACTAAAATAAGTACTAAAAACTGTTTGCATATTTTTTAACGATGATCTTTTTTATAGTACCTCGTCTTCCGACCATTGAAACTATTGAAAATTGTATGAAGATGTCACCGATGATAGTTCAGGGCTTATGGGAGTTTAAATCACCACTTCTGCAATTGCCATATATAACAGAGGATCATTTGAAATATTTTGCAAATCGCAAGAAGCACGTCAAATCGCTTTTGCAATTGGCTCAATTGCCAGGTGAAGAGAGGCGGCAAATACTCAGGTTTTTGAACGACGTACAATATGATGACCTCATGAAAGCTTTAGGCAACATGCCTTATATACATTTCCAAGTAAATACTGAAGGTAAGGGAATAAATAGTTCTTTAAATGCTTACGCGCTTTTAAATTTGGTGTTTTGGTGGAACAGGGAAATGTCTTATGGCTGTCTTATAGTTACTCTTTTATTATATTATATGTTTGATGACATTTTATGAAAGTAATGCAGAGAAATAATATTGTTTTAATTGTGCGTTCATGTTCTATTAAAGTTCGAAGAATACCTTTAGTAACAGTACCCCGGAGACTGTCCGGTAAGTGTTTATGGTGAACACATGTGGTTGCGTTTTGTTAATAATTTATTTACATTTAAATAAGATTTTGGTGTTACTATTGGCAGCCTATTATTGTTTGTTTGTTTTTGTTGTTGTGATTGTTATATTGTGTGTTTAAAGGAAAGGGGTAAGTTTTTATTTATATTTATTTTACGTGGGTAATGTGGGACGACCGACCCCCTGGGCGCCCTCCAGACCCCAATCTAACGGGGAATAATGACAGATCACAAGGTCATAATGATTCCACATATTTGCCAGTATTAACTGCAACTTTATCGAATTTTGAGACAGTTGAGGCGACTGTGAACCGCAAGCGCGGTATTGATGTTGACAACGATGTTAATTCACCTGCTCCTAAACAGCAGCGTCACCTAGCTTCCCAATGTTACAGTCGCGTTCGTTATTCGGCAAAGGATATGGCACCATTTGTAATTCATGTATCGCGAATTGAGCCAGAACCTACTTCAGGAACTACCCTCAATTCTATAAAATTCGGTCAGTTATTACTAAAACTTAATATTAAAAACATACTACAAGATGGTATTAAGAGAGTCGGTCGAAATAGAATTTCTGTTGAATTCAAGTCTCCTGAGGATGCTAACAACTTTTTATTAAATACTGAATTAGACAGTAAAGGTTATACAGCTACTATTCCGTCATTTAATATCTCCAGGATGGGTGTAGTGAGAGGAATACCGAATGTTTGGTCAGATGAGGAAATATTAGAAAACATAAAAACTCCCATAGGTTGCGGTCCTATTCTGAAAGTCAGACGAATTAATCACAAGGTCACGAATGATGGAATATCGGAATGGAAGCCCACTTCTGCAGTAATTTTTACCTTTGATGGCCAAACACTACCCAAACGTATATATTGTTGCTTCAATTCCCTGCCAGTTGATCTCTACTACTATCCGACAGTACAATGTTTTAGATGCTGTAAATACGGACACACAAAGAACCAATGCAGATCGAAGCCTCGTTGTTACCGCTGTGGTGGTGAACACGCAGGCGACGACTGCTCTGCAGAGGATCCATCGTGCTTTTATTGTTCAGGAGCCCATTGTGCAAATAACAAACAATGTCCCGAGTATCAAAGGCAAAAAAAATATAAAAATTGATATGGCTGAAAATAATATTTCGTATGTAGAAGCGGCTCGAACATTGCCTGCAGTATCCAAATCATACGCTGAAGTATCTGCATCTTCTCTGAGCTACCACCACAACACATCTAGTGTACTTGCACAGAATGGTCACCCACAAATTTCTCCCACTATCTCCTACCGAAAGACAGTGTTTAATAAGCCCAAAACTCGTACTCCTCTTACACCTGGTTACGACAGAAGTGCTCACAGAGACCTGACAAAAAATTATTCTTTCTCCCCTTCCACTAACGGTTGTGCTTTGAATGGAAACGCATCCAACTCTAATACACCTGGCAATTAATTAGAGTCAATAATTTTATTATTAACTACTCTCCTCAATCAAATAAATATACCGGACCACGTCGCCCATAACATAGATGAGCTTATTATAACTTATTTTAACAACATTCCAACTCCTACAATGGAATGCCAGGAGTCTACTACCCAAAAAACATGAAATAATCTATCTATCTAATTAACACCTATAAACCAGTATTATTTGCTATATCTGAAACTTGGCTTTTACCTCACCTCCATTTTAAAATTTCTCAATATAGTTATATACCGTGATGATCGTAATGACGGTTATGGCGGTGCTGCTATCCTGGTGAAAAATAATTATCCTTGTACTTACCTTACCCCCTCATTCAAATCGGATTAGTATCATTGGTATTAATATACTTGGCATTAATTTCGTATCTATTTATATCCCCTCCCCTGATTATATGGCTATGCAGTTCCTCAGAAATTTATGTAATCTGTTTAATCCACTCATACTACTAGGCGATTTTAATTTCCACCATTTTCTATGGGGGTCTGATCATTCAGATACTGCTGGTGTAGAACTCGCACAGATAATTGATGAAGTAGGTCTCTGCGTTCTCAATGATGGGTCGCCAACTAGACTTCCTAGACCAGGTCAACATAAGAGTTGTCTAGACCTTACGCTATGTTCGGCAGGCTTAGCTTCATTGTTAGATTGGCAACGTCTTGAATTGACCTACGGTAGTGACCACTATCCTATTTGTTCCACCTTAGTAAATAGGTCACTTTCTACTCCAAATAACAAAAAGCCCCTTTTCAAATATCGCACCTCTGATGCTATGTGGGACATTTACAAACAGGAGTTGTAGGATAAAGTTCTTAGAATTCAACCAATCACTCCCGATAATCTGAATGCCTGTATATCGCAATTCTCTGAAGCGATTTCTCTAGCTGCGGATGCAAGCATTCCTTTAAAGAACACGGCTTCAGGCAAAATACCATCTCCACCATGGTGGGACAAGGACTGTACAAACATCATCAGAGCACGAAAACAAAGCGAATTAAAGTACATAGCGAATATGACGATGAATAATTTACGAGAATATGGTCAGATACTTGCTAAGTCCAAGCGTTTTCTTAAGAAAAAAAAGTATGAAGGTTGGAAGAAATTTTGTTCCTCACTTTCTCCTTCATCACCATCATCGCTAGTGTGGCAAAATCTCAAAAGATATAGACGTGGCTGCTGTGTCCAAAATTCGCCTAACATATCGCAAAATATAGTGCTTTAACTAATTAACAAACTGGCTCCTCCTTTTATACCACTTCCTGAAGAACTCCCTTCATTGCTCAATAATTCTACTTCTATTGATAACAATTTAGATCAATTATTTACCGATACTGAACTGGATGCTGTCCTTAAACATGTTCGGGACTCAACTCCTGGTCTGGATGGCTTCCCCTATTCCTTTTACAAATATACTGGTCAATATAGTCGCCAATTTTTATTAAGCCTAATTAATTTCTGTTTCAACTTGGGATACATTCCTGATGATTGGAAATCCCAATTAATTATTCCAATATTAAAACCTGGCAAACCTCCGGACAATCCTGACAACTATTGACCTATTGCCCAATCCCCAGTCATAGGTAAAATCTTAGAACACCTGATAAAAAATAGATTGGAATGGTACGTAGAAAATAAAGGCATAATAGCAGAGTCACAATTTGGATTTCGGAAAGGGTATAGCACTATGGACAGCATTGGCACTTTTATAACAGACACTCGCATAGCCTTCAGCAAAAATCAGTCCGTTGTTGCCTGTTTCTTGGATATTTCCTCTGCGTACGATAACGTTCTTCTTTCCGTACTCAGAAGTAAATTACGCCAGCTGAGTATTCCGGTTAAGATCAGGAATTGCATATGTAACTTCTTAGTAGCACGCACTGTGACTATTCTCAGTCCATTCGACCAACATAAAGAGTGCAGAAAGGTATGGCGGGGACTGCCTCAAGGCTCAGTGCTGAGCCCGTTGTTATACAACGTATACACATCGGATTTACATAGATCCTTAAACATTGACTGCCAAATTTTACAATATGCAGATGACTTGGCTATGTATGTTTCTAATACATCTATTGTACAGGCCACTCAGTCCATGCAAATATCTCTTAACTCTCTAAGCCAATGGCTTTCTTGCCATGGACTGCATTTATCAGCTGCTAAAAGCTCCGTAGTAGTTTTTACCCGAAAAAGATTTATACCTAATTTATATTTAGAGATTGAAGGCTCTCCTATTATGGTTGTAGACAATGTGAAATTTCTAGGGGTTATTATTATATTAGGAGTACGCCACTTTAATTATATCGCTACCAAGTGCGAAAAAAATATTAATATGTTGAGAGCTCTTACGGGTGTTTGGTGGGGTGCCCATCCGTACACCCTAAAACTTATATATAATGCAACAATTAGAAGTTTACTAGACTATGGATCGTTTGTTTTGGAACCATGCAATAAGAATATCTTGATGAAAGCGGATAGAATACAATTTAAAGCTCTTCGAGTCATATTGGGTTGTATGAGATCTACTCCATCCAACGCCCTGCAAGTAGAGGCTGTTGACCCTCACCTTTCTCTACGTAGACAGTATCTTGCTGATAGATTTATCTACAAGGCTTATTTCCTCCAGAATCATGTTTTACTACCTAAACTCTCTCAGCTAGATGATCTATCTAGTTAAGAATATTGGACACATAAAGATCCCCCTTTGATCCTAAATTCATTTAGGAAAATTCTTATTATAAAAGGCAGGGTACCTATTTATCAATGTAGCAAATATCCCCTCTATGACACACCATACGAAATATCCAAATGTATTCTAAATTACAACTCATCAATTCAGGTACATAGAGAACTTAACAATGTTAATGCTCAGTTTTCATATATTGTTGACAACGAGTGGAGAGGATATCATAATTTTTTTTCGGACGCCTCCAAATTAAATTTAAATGGTAATACTGGCATTGCCGTCTATTATTCAAATTCCCAAATTATTCTTCAGTTTCAATGCCCTCCAGAGACATCTGTATTTACTGGGGAGTGTATAGGTAGGTATTCTAGAGGCATGTTTATTTATCATTTCCCATAATGTCATCAAGAAGGCGATTATCTTCTCAGATTGCAAAAGCGCTCTAGAGGCAATCGTCAGGAATCCTTTCCAAGATAAGCTTAGAAGTCCTATCATATCCCAAATAAGAGATTGCTTGTACACATGCTCACAGAGAGAAACTGAGGTTGTATTGGCTTGGATTCCTGGACACTATGGACAGGACAGGACATCACCGGAAATGAATTTGCTGATGCAATGGCCAAGGATGCGATAAGCAACGATGTTGCCGATCGCAAGTATTTTTCTATCCAACCATATGATTTGCTTCACCTCTCGAAAACAGACTTACTTGTATCCTGGCAAGCTTTATGGACAGAGTCTAGTAAGACTAAGGGATCTTTCTATGCCTCTATCCAAGGAACCATTCCCGTTAAACCCTGGTTTTATAAATATAGGAAAGTGTCAAAATTAATCACATCAGTAGTCTGTAGAGTACGTCTTGGCCATTGCTGCACGCCAGTCTTTCTGCATAAAATCAGAATACGTGGTAGCTCACTATGTGAATGCGGCCTGGATGAAGGTACTATTGACCATATTTTTCTTAACTGCCCTAGGAACAGTGCCTACTCTTTAGAATTTAGATCATATTATTAATAAGTTAAGAATTCAAAGACCAGTTAATGTCCGTCACCTCTTGTCATTATTCCCCAACCGCCATATAATTAACGCTATATTTAAATTTATAAATGCTAACAAGATAAAACTATAATCTATTTAATTTGTAATTATTTTTTAATATTATTTATTTTATCTTTATTACTAACAACTGTCTGTGTTTGTTTCAGGCTCCTTTACTATTGCCACAATCGTCAATTTATAGGCCTTTTTTTTCTATTCTAAATAACACTTTGTGTTTCTCTTTTACCCATGAGTAACCATACATGACACTGGCAGAAGTTGCTGAAAAATCAGCAGATTGCCATTATATAAATTAAAAAAAAAAACAGTACCCCGACTCTAAAAAAGGTGTAAATATAAAATACTATAATACAGTAACCTTAAATTTAAGAGTAAAATTATTTTGATGACTCATTTATCAGACCCTGACACATTTGTATAATGAATTCCAACCATTTTTTGTTACAGTGATTGACGATGAGAATTCAACGGTAGTTACAGCTGGCGCTATAGTAACAGTTACGGTGTTCCTGCGAAGAACTAACATGAAGGAATTATTTGGAGATACCACTATTAAAGAAAAACAAATTAAGTAAGTCCTTGTGAAGACACTTAAAGAAACATACCTATACTATATAACCGATTTTTTACCATTTTCAATCCCCTTTTCCCCTTCGGTGATTATCTGTAGTACAAAAAGACTGGACTAAAGTATACTATTTTTGAAGGCTAACTAAACAGTATGGATACATTCTCTAACATATTTTGTTATAGTTATATATTTATTTGCCAAAGAATTTGTAGATTGGAGCTTTATAAGGCTCGACCGAGATGGGTTTTCCGTTCTCGGCCGAGAATAAAATAATATCTCGGCCGAGACCGAGAACAGACAAAGCGTGAAAACAAACATTTTTAATACTGTTAACTTTCTAATACACTACTAATTGTTTAACAAAATTAACTGTTTTAATAATCAAAGATAAATAACATCATATTATAATATACGCATAACGCAGCGTATTGAAGAGAATCGTGGCTCTAAAGTATTTGCACGTGATTTGTCTATCGGGCACAGCGAAATGACCAAGATGAAGACCGATGACGGCATTGTTATTTCATCCCAGGGTGAGATCTTGGGAGAGGTCGAAAGGTTCTATGGGCAGTTGTATAGATCATCCCAGAATGTATATGTATATGTATAGATCATCCCAGAACCCTGTTGCCGGCTTGGTCTAAGATCCCAGATCCAAGCTAACTCGGCACTACACCGAGGAAATTCCGGACGCCAGCTTGTACGAGATCAGAATGGCTCTGAAACAATTAAAGAACGGGAACGGAAAGCCGGCTTCCAAAGAGGTTATAGTACCATAGACCACATCCACACGCTACGCCAGATTATTCAGAAGACTGAGGAGTATAATTGGCCTCTGTGTCTAGCGTTTGTGGACTATGAGAAGGCTTTTGATTCTGTCGAAACTTGGGCAGTGCTACATTCCCTTCAGCAGTGCCAAATTGACTATCGATCCATCGAAGTGCTGAAGTGTTTGTATAGAAACGCCACTATGTCAGTTCGCATCCAGAATAAAAGTACGAAACCGATCCAGTTGCAGAGAGGTGTGAGACTGGGAGACGTCATCTCTCCGAAACTGTTCACCACTGCGCTGAAAGATGTCTTCAAGCTCTTAGACTGGACCGGATTCGGCATCAACATTAACGGCGAATACATCACTCACCTTCGATTTGCTGACGATATCGTAGTCATAGCAGAATTCAAGGAACCCTTGGCACTATGCTCAATGACCTCAGCAGTGTATCTCAACTAGTGGGTCTATAAATGAACATAGACAAGACGAAAGTCATGTCTAATGCCCATGTCATTCCTGTACCGGTTCTAGTTGGGAACGGGTGTAATCGACATAGCCCGCAGAATTAGCACGTTGAAATGGCAATGGGCAGGCCACATCGCTCGTCGAACCGACAATCGTTGGGGAAGAAAGGTTCTTGAGTAGCGACCACTAGTCGACTTTGCGCTGCGGCGCATGGCCACGCGCAGTAAAATTTGAATGCCGATCCGAACAAAGTTACAATCTCAGTCATACCGAGAATCTCGGCAATAATTAGCCGAGAATCGAGACAAATTTCTCGGTTGGATTTGTAGCCGAGAATGACGATACCGAGATCTCGGTCGAGCCTTAGAGCTTTATCATTCAAATAAGTGGTATCACTTATGTAGATTAATTAATAACCTTTATTATTAGTTATTTAATTAATAGTAACATTTCAAGTATTAAAGCGATTTTATAGGTTATTCGATATATCATTTTGAAGATGACCATTCATTTTTGGTCAATCAATGGTACACGGCAATGGAGCTTGACCAGTTTCTGTTTTTGTTTTGTCCCATCAGATCAATAATTACTCTACCTGCTCCCTAATCTACCCTTTTTGATTACTCTATACACATGGGGAATAAGACTAGACACAAAAAAGATATTGGTAATGATTAGGGACCGGATTGTATGCAACATAAAAAGCTCATTATATGCATGAAATATGTACGAAAATTTACAGAATACCTATACAAAATTACATAATTAATTTTAAGAACCCCGAAAAAGAAGGCTAGTAATTTTTAATTTTTCTTATTTCAAAATCAGCATATAGGTATATTTAGTAAGTAACCCTTTGATAGCCGATAAGAGGTACAATAACATTACATGACATTAAAATTATGACGCTTTGTCTCTTTCATTTTATAATCGTAACTGCCAAAACAAAAGATGCCCTCGTTTACTACCCCGAATGCGATTCAAATTCAAATCATTTATTATGTATAAACCCCGCGGGGTCACTTACATATTGTCATTTTTTTTACATTTTTCTTAGTTATAATTACCGCCGGATCGGAACGCGACCCCACTGAGAAGATCCAGCAAGAAACTCAGCGGCATTGTCTATTTTTTATTTATTTTTCTAATTTCTTTTAAATAAAATTACATCTTACAACATGCTTATTAATAGTTCCAGTGTAATGCCATTCGAAATATTATATAATATAGTAGATTAAAGTGATAATATCGCGAATGCGGCCAAAGTTACAATTATTGCTAAATAATTAAATTGTCACTGAAGCGATAATAAGAAGTTGAAGAGACAGCCGGTGGGATTGTTAAAAGTAATCAACTACTAAACGATTTCGTTGAGGGTAATTATTCACTATAGAATCAGGCTATATTGGCATATGCTTTTAATCGTGATTGTGTCAAATTTATACATACAAGAATCCGGTTTGGTAATGTCTAACAGTGATCCAGTTAGTATAAAAACTTTTATTTTATAATTTTAGTTATTTTATATGATGACTAATAAAACTTGTTTATTAACATTTACAGATTATAATGACAATAATGAAAACAGTTAATGTTATTCCCAATGGTACCTCTATGACATCACTCTTATATGTACACTAATATATAAAATTACTACCAAAAACTTACATAAAACATTTTCAAGTGTCAAGAAAGTTTATTGATGATACTTTAGACAGTAATAAAATTACTCTCTTTCGCCGCAGCTTTTTAAAACCTTACATGTTAATGTATGTCTTCTAATGTATGTACGTATTAATCTGTCTTTTGTCGTCTATGTTATACGTAGATCAACATATCAAAGAGAATGCCTCATCCAGCACTCATAAACCGTTTGCATTCTATGATTACAATAATACTTCTTACCGAAATTCAAAAGAGAACGCCTCTTCAAAAAAATAAACTAAACCATTGCTAATTGATTTCTTAATCTATACATCTATACAAATAAATAAAATTGAAGTGTCTGTAATGTCAAAATAAAATCTGGTTTAAAAAATTTTTGTCTGTATGTCCGTTTCTCTGTCTGTATGTTTGTTTTGGGTAATCTTCAAAATAGGACTGATTTTAATAATATTTTACTGTTGACCCCCACAGTTGAGCGCCTCCCTGCAGTACTACCTTATGTCAAAGGAGTCACTGACAAGATTGGCTACATCTTGAAACGGTCTTCCATAAAAACTTATTTTAAGCCACTGAAGAGGATTAGCCAATTCTTACCACTTGTCAAGTGCCAGATGCAGTAGTATATAAACTTGACTGTGACTGTGGTCTCTCTTATATTGGGCAAACAAAGAGATCCATAAGAACTCGAATCAAAGAATACATAGCCGATGTGAAGCACCGCCGTCACACTAAGTCGGCAGTCTGTGAACATAGTCAGGACCGCGCCCGCCATAACATCAGGTTCGATAAACCACAAATCCTCGCAAAAGAACACCGATACCTTCCTAGAATGGTACGTGAGGCCATTGAGATTAAAACACACAAAAATTTCAATAGAGAGGATGGCTGGGTGTTACCATCAAGCTGGGATCCGGTTATAAACATTATTAAAAACAAATCCAAAAAGACCACCACAAGACTGCAAGACACTGTGAGCTCATATTGTATAGATTTGACCCACAATCATAATAACTAAAGATAATTTTTTAAATTAAAACCTCTTAGTAACATAAAGTAAGCCGCCTTCAAAATTAATATTAATTTAGCGTCATGTCACCTGAGTTTTCTTGCCGGATCTTTCTCGGTGTAGCC